>CM076848.1:87204195-87847879 GCA_039519185.1 Astragalus membranaceus | reverse complement strand
CGATTTCATCTCTCCAAACCCACATGCAATCAGTTCAAGAGCTCGGTCTAACCACCACATTAACATGCAAAATGAAATGGTGAAAGGGTAGGAGATGGAGATGAGTTTCATTTCTGAATTTTTGGTTTTTATCTCACACACTCAATAGTCATAGAAATGAGAAGGAAGATGAAGGTGATGTCTACTCAGTGTGGTGGAAGAGAAGGAAGTTCTTTATCTTTTGAGTCTAGCTTCTACTCACTCTCTCTCTCTCTCTCTCTCTCTCTCTCTCTCTCTATATATATATATATATATATATATATATATATATATATATATATATATATCTTTGTCTTATTTTAAAATTTGAACTAATGAATGTGTTGTGTGGGTTGTGTTCAATATTTATGTAGTACTATATATGAGTCTATTCAAGAAGGGCAATTTGGTTACTTTGGTCAATTGGAAATCTATTTGGTGACTCATATACTAAAAATAATTTCCTCTAGTCATAATCCTAACTAGAATATTAATAACAATAATCCACAACAAGGCGCGCGCGCGCACACATATATATAAATTCCCAAATTCATGAAATCAAATATAAATTCAACCATATTAACGTAATTCAGTAATTTAAAAAAAAAAATCAAAGTAATAAAAATCACTTTAGGTGTTACATTACACCCCAATTTGAAAAACTGTCCTCAAAAGTTGTTCAAACCTTAATAATCAAAGATGAAGAAAGTGATCAAATACACATTCGAATTATCCTAAAGAAGAGATTCACAGTACAAAAAACATTTGTTGAGTTGATCATCTTCAACACAAATACATTTGCACATCATACTCAGTTTATCATTTGTATGGGAAACCAATAATTGTCGTACAAAATTTGAAGTAAGTAAAAAAAAATTGGCATACTCCAGTGACATACGAACTACAAGCAACTAACAAAGAATCTAATAAGAGTTTAGTGTCAGATATTTATCCTTATTTTCAATATAAGGCACTTTCATGTTATATAACAGTGGAAGGTATACTTAAGCATGTCCCATCACATTACAGAAAGAGAAGAAGAAATTGTAAGCTTAAGAGTACCACATCGAAATTCATATTCATTTAATCAGTATTCAAGCTTAAGAGTACCACATCGAAATTCATATTCATGGAAGACAGTGATGGAATGGCCTCTAGTGCTCAACAGGAGATTGTTCCTTTGGATATCCCTGGGGTGGCAGATACCCCAAAAGCTCAATCAGTTTAATGAATATTTTGAGCTGGAATTGTAGAGGAACTGCCTCTAAAGGATTTGTTGGTTTAGTCAAAGATCTCAGAAGAGAATTTCGTGCTTCTCTGGTTATTTTGATGGAGACTCACAATAGTGGTGCTGCAGCCCAAAAGATTATTAGAAGAACTGGTCTTGATTGCCAGTATATTGACGAAGCTCGTGGTCAATCTGGAGGTCTCTGGTGTCTTTGGGATTCTACTGTTTGGAATGTACAAGTGTTATCTTCCTCACCTCAATACATTCATATGAAGGTTTATAGACCTCAAGAACAACCTTGGTTTCTTACTGCAGTTTATGGGAGCCCTCACTATGCTCCTAGACAGGAGCTTTGGGAATCCCTCAATGAAATTCATAGCTCCATAACTAGTTCTTGGGCAATAATAGGTGACTTTAATACTACTGTGTCTGATTCAGATAGAAGAGGGCCTATTCTTGCAACTCCTATGCGACATGATCACAGAAGTGGAAAGAATATGAAGGTCTGCTTCAAATGGAAGAAATTATGTGGTTCCAGAAATCTCGTGCCAAGTGGATAGAGTTCTGGGATCGAAATACCAAGTACTTCCATGGTGTCACAACCATTAGAAGAAGGAAGAATTTCATAAAGACTCTTCAAAATGACAGAGGTGATTGGGTGACAGATCCAATTATGCTTGAAGAAATAGCCACGAATTTTTTCAGGAATCTTTTCAATTATGACGACTCTTTATCCTCAGGTTGTTAATGAGAATTGTAAAAAGACTTCTGATTGTATTCAATGATGAATCTAGTTTATACTTTATATACAAGATGTAAAACTCAGAAGAATAAGCAAGCTAAGCTTCTAACTAACTAGTTTAAACTTAGAACTAAATAGCTGTACAAGCCAATATAAGATACAAAAATAAAGGCTTATTGTAAAACAATGTACAAAGAATAATTGTATTCTAACAGCCCCCCTCAAGGTGAGCATGTATATCCTTCATGTGAAGCTTGGACAATAGATTATTGAACTGAGTAGAATGCAAAGCTTTTGTATGTATGTCAGCAATCTGAGCATTAGATGGAATTGGCATGAGATGAATTGTTTTATCTTGAACTTTGTCACAAACTAAGTGGCAATCAAGCTCAATGTGCTTCGTACGTTCATGAAAAATGAGATTTTGAGCAATGTGTACAGCAGATTTGTTATCACAGAACAGTGAGACAGAGTCAGAATGAGGACATTTTAAGTCTTGTAACAAAAAAAGAACCCACTGGATCTCCCAAGTAGTAACAGCTAAGGCTCGGTACTCAGCTTCAGAAGAGCTTCTGGAGACTGTGCCTTGCTTCTTAGACTTCCAACTAACGAGAGAATTACCATAGAAAATACAGAATCCTGTGGTGGATCTCCTGCTGTCAGGGCAGGATGCCCAATCTGCATCACCGAATGCTGCGAGAACAGAGTTACAGTGGGCACTGAAGAACAAACCACGATCACTGCATGCTTTCAGATACTTCAAAATGTGAAGGGCAGCTTCCAAGTGAGTATCTAGAGGATTGGAAAGGAATTGGCTTAGCCTATTGACAGCAAAACATAGATCTGGTCTTGTGTTTGTTAGATAGATCAATCTTCCTAACAAACGCCTATAGACAGTAGGATCAGCAAGAGGGACCCCATCTTGAGTACTGAGTTTGAGGTTAGCAATCATGGGTGTAGATACAGGTTTACAAGCTAAGAGCCCAGCTTCTTCAATTAACTCCAAGGCATACTTTCTTTGGGATAAAACAATACCTGCAGGTGACCTTGCTACCTCAATTCCCAAGAAAAACTTCAAATTTCCAAGATCTTTGATCTTGAATTGAGTATCTAGAAGTTGTTTTACCTCAGTAATCTCTTCTAAGTTGTTGCCTGTTAATACTATATCATCAACATAGATTAGTAAAACAGTGATGGAAGAGGAAGAGCTTTTCACCAGCAAGGAATAGTCATGTTTAGACTGTATAAAACCCAGAGGAGTAAGGAAAGAGATCAACTTGGAGTTCCATTGCCTACTAGCCTGCTTGAAGCCATACAAATATTTTTGCAGCTTGCAAACAAGATGAGGAGTTTCCACTGTATAGCCAGGAGGCACCTTCATATATACTTCTTCTTGCAAATCACCATGCAAAAATGCATTGTTCACATCCAACTGCTGCAAGTGCCAGTTGTTGCTGGCAGCTAAGGCAAGGACAAGTCTGACTGTTGTCATCTTGACAACAGGGGAGAATGTTTCAGAATAATCCACTCCTTTAGTTTGAGTGAACCCTTTGGCCACCAACCTAGCTTTATACCTTTCTAAAGAACCATCAGCCTTTAATTTTACCTTGTAGACCCATTTGCAACCAATAGGTTGCTTACCAGGAGGCAATGTAGTCAGGATCCAAGTAGAATTTGAGGCAAGAGCCTTAATCTCTTGTGCCATAGCATCAAGCCAACATTGGTGCTTGGAAGCTTGGTTAAAAGTCTGTGGTTCAGTAATAGTAGAAACAGAGGCAATAAAAGATTGGCGGTTAGCAGATAAATGTTCATAGTTAATGTACTTAGAGAGAGGATATTCAATACCTGAAAGTGACTCATCGTGTGTAGGGAGAGAAACCATAGCACAATGAAAATCTTTCAAGTAAGTAGGTTTGGATTTTATACCAGTGGATTTCCTTAAGGGTTGAGTGGAATGATTAGAAGCAGTAGGAATACTAGTTGAAGTAGGAATTGTTTCAGATCCAATAGGGATAGTTTCAGTTTCTGTAGGACTGAAAACAAGGGAGAGGATCACAGTATCAGATAAGGGTGACGGGAAGTCAGGTTGAGCAGGAAGAATAGGGTCAAGGGAGGGAAATAGTTCAGTGAAAGCAATTCTAGAAGGATTGGTTTGACTGGGTGTTGGTTGACTATTTATGGGAGAATAAAGAAAAATGTTTTCATAAAATGATACATTCCTAGAAAGAAAAATTTCATGAGTGTTGATGTCAAATAACAAGTAACCTTTAGTGCCAAAAGAATGACCAATGTAGATAGATTTTCTAGCTCTAGGTAGGAATTTTGTTCTATGAGCTGTAAGGGTGGTAGCATAACAAAGACAGCCAAATACCCTAAGATTAGACAAGTCAGGATTCTTTTTATGGAAAATGAAGTAAGGGGATTTGGAATTCAGATTCACAGAGGGTAAACGATTTATGATGTGAATAGCATGACTAACAGAGAAGTCCCAGAACTGAATAGGAAAATGAGATTGAAAGAGTAATGATCTAGCAACATTCAAAATATGTTGGTGTTTTCTTTCAACAATACCATTTTGTTGAGGTGTTTCAATACAAGTTCTTTGATGAATAATGCCTCTAGAAAGATAGAATTCAGGCATGATAAATTCAGTTCCATTATCAGAACGAATGATTTTTATGTGCTGACCAAATTGTGTGTGAACAAAGGCAACAAATTGGGTGATATGAGTTCTAGTTTCTGCCTTTGATCTCATAAGTTTTATCCAAGTAAATCTAGACTTGTCATCAATTATAGTGAGAAAATATTTATTGCCATTAGTAGAAGGAGTGCTAAAAGGACCCCAAATATCCATATGAACAATATCAAATAAATTCTCAGAAGAAGATAAATGAGTAGGAAAGGGAATTTTCTTTTGTTTAGCAAAATGGCATGTATCACAATTTGCATTAGGTGAATGAGGCATATTACAATGAAGTTTTTGTAAGCTATTGTAACAAGATGAAGATGGATGACCTAACCTGTTGTGCCATACATCTATAGTAATATGATTGACACTAACAAAATTACAATGGATAATGTGGGATTTAGTAGGAGAGGCTAAGGGTAAGATTTTCATCGTATATAGTTTGCCATCCCTCTTAGCACGGCCAATCACCTTCTGAGAGGGGATATCCTGCAATATAGCACACTCACCATCAAACAAAGTTCTGCAATCAATGGTATCTGCCAATTGGCAAACTGAAATAATATTTGATGTAAAGCCAGGAACAAAGTATACATCATACAAAGTAATAGTTGGAGTGAGGTTAATGGTTCCTTTAAAGCAGGAATATCTTGTGTCACCAGAGGGAAGAGTAATCAAAACAGGCTTAATGGCATGAAATGAACAAAAAAATTCCATGGACGAGGTGATGTGATCAGTGGCTCCTGTATCTACAAGCCAAGTAATGAGAGAAGTACCTGAAGGTGTAGAAACCAGACTGTTAACCGTTACCATATCTGCTGAGGGAGTAGGAGCAGTAGCAGGCAAAAGAGCAAGGAGACTGGTGAGTTGATCTGGTGTAAGATGAACAGGAGCAGTGTTAGCAGAGGAAGATTCATCAACAGCAACATTATTAACAGTCTTCTTGTTAGTCTTTGAAGAAAAACCAGGAGGATAACCATGCTTCACATAGCATGTTTCAATGGTGTGGTTGGTCCTGTTGCAGAAAGTACAAAGACGACCACCACAGGAAGATTTACCACGGCCACGACCATTGCCGAAGGAGGAGGAGACCTGAACATTAGCAATTGAAGGAGTGATGGCAGAATCAGGGAGAATAGGAGTGTAACACCCCTTTTCTACCCGTTAATTTAATTGGAAAATCAGAGTTTCAAAATTTAGATACATCACAAGGGATGTCACACTTACTTCGTTAAACATCATATGCCAAATTACTCGTTTTTCGAAAACAGCCTTATAATACTTTCAAAATGTCATCATCAATTAACATACAACTTCACAGCGGAAAATCCAACCATGTTTAATCATAAAAGGCATTTCAACCATGCAAGGCTCACAACAGTAAAATCCAACAACAACAATGGTCATAAATAACTTAAACAACGATCATCCCTCCCCTAGTGTTACATAATCAGAGCAGACGACCCGACTCAGCTAGTGAAGGTATCTAGTCCTTCACTCGTGATCACCTGCACGTTACCGCATAGGGGTAACATTCAAACAGAAGGGTGAGTCCAATTCAATCCATATAATAAATCACATGATAAGCAATAAGTCAAGTCACAGCTCTAAAACAATCACATCACAATCATCACTTACATCACTACAATAACTCATCACTATGTCATGTAGGCATATGAAATGCAACCCACTCGCGGGCATATGCATGAGGTACCTTTTCACAAACGTCGCTTAGCCTTTATGGCCTCATCGTCACTTAGCCTTTTGGGCCTAAAAAACGTCACTGGGTTTATGCATATGGGGCATGAGACACTATGACATGCACCACTCACAAACACACAATCACGGTCAACTATGTGACCCGGCACTTACCAATTTGCCAAACAAGAGGCACAGCACCTGTCAATTCACAATTCACACACAACAACGTCACTTAGCCTTTTAGGCCTTATCATCACTTAGCCCCTTTTTGGACCTCAAAACGTCACTGGGTTTTCATCGTCACTTATTCATAAACATCATCAACTCAAACAATAGCCACTGAGGGCAAAAACGTCATTTACTAGCCACTAAGGGCATCATCGTCATTTACACACTAATATCAACAACATTGGCCACTAAGGGCAAAACGGTCATTTAACTAGCCACTAAAGGCGTCATCGTCATTTACACACCAATATCAACAACATTGGCCACTAAGGGCAAAACGGTCATTTAACTAGCCACTAAGGGCATCGTCGTCAAAATCATCACTTTTGACACTAAAACGTTAAAACCACTGGTTATACACAAAAGGGATTTTTAAAGGCACCAAAACATCTTTTTAACGTCACAGCAACGACCGCGGGGAACAGCCACTTGGGGCGCCCCAGCAACCTTCAGAAATAATAAGTTTTTATTTTTAAAATTGGGACATGCAGATAGGTAACTGAAAAAGCTTCCCGACACTTTTTGAAACGTTTAAAACGGATGTCCGAGTCAAAAGATATAGCGAAAACAGTTTTCGAAAACATTTTGGGAACATCCTGGAAAACTGGCGCCCTGGGCGCCCAGCGCCCAGGCACCTGGCGCCCAGCGCCCAGGCACCTGGCGCCCAGCGCCCAGGCACCTGGCGCCCAGCGCCCAGGCACCTGGCGCCCAGCGCCTAGCAAAACGCAACACATGCACACACACACCCGGGCGCTCAGCGCCCAGCGCCCAGCGCAACACAAACACGCACACACACGGGCGCTCAGCGCCCAGCGCCCAGCGCAATACACAGCAACACACGCACAACGCCTAGCACACTTCCAGCAACACAGTTTTCAGCACAACTTCAACATACATATTTTTCCTTCAAATTTTTATATGACCATTCACAACCCAATTTACCACAACTCATGAACACATGTAAAATCGTCCAAATCATCTATGCAACATCAAAATTCATCAACATCCCAAGCACAAACATGGCGCCCTAGGCGCCCCTAACACCAACAACGAATTCTTTGAGCAACAATTTGCCAAACAACAAGCCAATCAAAAACAACAACATGAAATCATACATACACGTGCTCATGGATTAAATCTAGGCCATCTCTACTTAAAACCTATCATAGGAATTATTATAAAAATTGATAGAACTCCCCTTACCTCGAATTCGAAGAGTAGAATCCCTAGAGATAGTCACGAACATAACCCAGCAACAAGATCACGTCCCTCTTCTCTTTGGACCATGCGATCTTCTTCTCCTCTCCCTTCCCTTTCTACGGCGCCCTCACCCTCTGTATTCCTCCCTCTCAATTTCGCAAAATGATAACCAAAAACCCTAGCCTCACATGACCTCACAACTTCGCATGTCTCAATGGATCATGGGCTTGGGCTTTTCACTTAAGCCCAGCTCATGCAAGTGGCGCCTCCTTTTCCTAATACCAGCACCAAAATTAATATAATTTTAATTAATTAAATTATGCCCAATAAATTAAATAAGTTCCTAAATACTTAATTAAATAAATTAATTAAATATTTAGGGTGTTACAAGGAGCGCCAATTTGTCGTTCCTGTTGTATAATCATCGAATAAACCCTAGACAACACAGGTAAGGGATCTATTATCAGAATCTGAGATAGCACCGCCGCCAAGTTGTCATTCAAACCTTGAAGAAAACTCATCATCATATCACGATCTTGCCGATCTTGAACAATCTTGGATGCTTGACAGCAACACGTATCGGGAGGAGCGAGGCATTGAGGAACAGGATCAAAATTGAGCAATTCGTCCCATAAAACTCTCAATTTTGTGAAGTAAGATGTAACAGAAAGTTCTCCTTGCCTCAGAATAAACTTCTTGCTTGAGATTCGCAATTCTTGTGTTGTCACCTTGCGAAAAACGATTGCGAAGCTCACGCCATACTGCATACGCATCAGTGATCCATAGAATGCTCGTTGAGATCTCCGTTGAAACCGCGCGATTTATCCAAGCAAGAGTGAGCATATTGCATCGTTTCCAACTTGGAAATTTCGGATCAGATGATGAAGGACGCAGAATTGAACCGTCAACAAAGACAAATTTGTTCTTCATTTCTAACGCCATGGTCATCGCTTGAACCCAGGAGTGATAATTGTCGTCGTTGAGAACCGGAGTCACAAGAACAAGAGAGGGGTTTTCATTCGGATGAATGTAATAGGGATCAGAGTAATCCCTAGATTAAGAAGATCGATGAGGAGAGTGCGCTGAATGCTCAGATTCATCAGAAGAGGAAGATCCTTGCGTTTCCGCCATGGGGGATAAGCGAAGGATTCAGAGAAGAAGAGGAAAAGTTTGTTACGTGAGGGAAAACGTAACAGAATTTCAGAGAGAGAAGTCAACGCGGAAATTTTGGTCAACTGATACCATGTTAATGAGAATTGTAAAAAGACTTCTGATTGTATTCAGTGATGAATCTAGTTTATATACAAGATGTAAAACTGAGAAGAATAAGCAAGCTAAGCTTCTAACTAACTAGTTTAAACTTAGAACTAAATAGCTGTACAAGCCAATATAAGATGCAAAAATAAAGGCTTATTGTAAAACAATGTACAAAGAATAATTGTATTCTAACACAGGTTGTCTTACGACGGGTCAATTTCCTAGAATTGATCCCGTGAGATTACATGACATCTCTAGACCTGTGACTAATGAGGAAATTCACCAAACAGTGAAGAGTATTGGTGCCTTCCAAGCTCCGGGTCAAGATGGGTTCCAAGCCATATTCTTTCATAGCCAATGGGAAACCATTGGTCCTGATTTTTGTCAAATGATTAAAGACATGATGAAGGAGCCTTGGAGAGTTAAAGATGTGAATGAAACTTTTATAACCTTGATCCCTAAGGTGGATGCTGTGACTTGTATGAAACAATTTCGCCCTATTGGCTTATGCAATGTGTCCTATAAAACTATTACAAAGATTCTGGCCCAGAGGATCCGTGGAATTCTTCCTGACATAATTGGACCAGCTCAATGTTCCTTTGTGCCAAGGCGCCAGAGTAGGGATAATGTGATTTTGGCTCAAGAAATTGTTCACTCTATGAGACAAAAGACAGGGAAATAAGGTTGGATGGCTATTGTTGCGCCCGAAAAAGTCCCCGAGGGAGAACCTTCCTCGTTCACAACTTTTCCTAAGACTTTGAAGCCGCCACCAATATTTATTAAGGAAAATATTAGGAAAACCCTTTTTTGGAAAGCGATTGGTCTTGCGAAACTAGAGAATAGGGTTCGGGGGTCGGTTACGCGCAGGGAAGGTGTTAGCACCCCACACGTCCTCTCTACTGAGAGGGAACCTTTAATTAAATGTGTGGTTTTAGTGTGTTGACTTGAAAATACTTAATTTTGCCTCTCTACTTCTTATTGAAAAAATCTTAATGAAAATCTTTATTTATTATGAAAAAGGGGGAAAAATGGTTTTTTAGAAAAAACGCTTGACGGGACATGGCCCGCTCCTACGTATCTCCCGGTGCGATGGAGAACTCAAAGCTACGTAGTTCTTTGTTTTTGGTTTTGAAAAGTTTTTGTTTTTTATCTTTTTATTGAGTTTTCGAAATAGGACGAGCATTTAGTGGATGATTAAACTAACCAAGGTTATGGGTAATCACCGCTAAGTACTCTTGAAAATGAGAGTCACTACCGCCAGTCAGACGAACAAAGGTTCTGATTGACTATTAGTAGCAACCCGTTTTTTATTTGTCTTTTTGAAAGTGGTTTTCGAAAGAGATTGATTGGCACGAATGATCAAGCTAACAAAGGTTATGAGTGATCATCGCTTATTATTCTTTTTGGGAAAAAGACATCGCCACCAATGGCTAGACGAACAAAGGTTCTGATTAACCACTAGCGATGATGGGTTGAAAATGGTTTTTAGAAAGGAAAAGGTTTTCGTCCTGAAAATGATCTTGGTTTGCAAAAGTGATGAAAATAACTCTTTTCTTTTTGTTATGCAAATGCTAAACTTTTTATGGTTGCGCTGGACGAGAATGTGACTCGCTCCTACGTATCCTAAATGGGAATCAAAGCGACGTAGTTCTAACGAGCCTTAAAATGAAAATCTTTCATGATGATCAAACTAACAAAGGTTATGATGGACCACCGCTAATAACTTGTTTTTGATTCTTTGATACTTAGAAAAGTGCTTTTTGAAATTGGACACGTTCATGATAATCAAACCAACAAAGGTTGTGATGGATTATCACTAGTAGCTTGCTTTATGCTTACGAAAATTCTTTTGAAATTGAGGCTTTCATGACAATCAAACCAACAAAGGTTGTGATGGATTGCCACTAGTAACTGTTTTTGTGCCAGGTTGTTTAGAAATGAATGCAAGAAAGAATTGGTGGATTCAAGCATAACACAATCAGTGGAATCAAATCATTAAGCAACAATATTTGAATTCGCAGACAAAAATGGAGTCTAAACTACACATAGTAGATCACAACGCATAGATAGGCAAGGAGGGAACTTGAATTGGGCATCAAGCAAAAATACAAGAGTAGGCAAGATTGAACCTAAATGCACATCTAGTGGAAGATGCTAGGCGAGAACCATACTCAAATATTTCTACAAAACGCAAGAGAATCTAAATGCACATCTAGTGGAAGATGCAATGTAAGGAATGGACCTATCTAAGTATTGATGATATTCTATATGAGAGTAGACGATGACACTGTAAGCTCAAGCAAAAGAGTTGCCTCAATCATGATCATTGGCCAGCATAAGCAAGCAAATTATTTAGCGACCAAAGTATCAAAGAATGTTGAATCACTTTGGTCAATCCTCACACTTAAGATTAAGTGCACAAGTGCACAAGTGTGAATCACATTGCCAATCATCATATAAACTAAAAGGGTTGAATCATCTGAGACCATCTTCACCACTCAGAACATGATGCACTAGGCATAAGTGGGAATCATGTGGTTCATCATCAACAATGACACTATAACTAAGTTAAATCACATAGGGCAATTTTGGCATGGATCACAATGATTAAATATTAACAAATATAAAGACAGAAATACCTCTGATGAAGGCAGATACTACCACTTGAAGAACGCAACTCCAACTAACTCTTGTAGAAGATCAGCTCAGACGGACCAACGGAACGAATAGAGCGAAAAAATAAAGCGTAGAAGAGTTTTTCTAAAATGTGAGAGATTTCGAGAAAAATGGTTTTTTCTCTGATCTCGTGAAAATCTGTGTCTGAGAAGCAGAGAGGAGTTGTGAAATTGTGGTTTTTGGTGTGTGAAACACTCTTGCCTATTTATAGGCGTAGGAAAAAAATTGCTTTTTGAAAACCATTTAATGCAATACATAATCGATTAAGGCCTTCGTTTGTTTAACATGACATAATCGATTATTTGATGGAAAAGGAAACCTTGGAGTAGCATGATAATCGATTATGTGTGAAGGAAAAACAAGTGTATAATCGATTATCAACCTTCCTAAAAAGGTGGTAATCGATTATATGCTTAGTTACAAGAAGGCAGTAATCGATTTATTTGATAAATATGGAAACCTTGAATAGCTTGATAATCGATTATGACATATAGCTATATTGAGCATGTAATCGATTATTGTTGTCAAGGAATTCACAAGATGGCTTGATAATCGATTATGAGGCTTAGTTGAAAGTGATGATAATCGATTATGTGATAAATAAGGAAAGTTCCATTTGCTTCATAATCGATTATGTGTGATGTGCAAATGAAGGCTAATCGATTATTTGCTTCCTAATTGATTAGGATAATCGATTTATTGTTGTAAATAAGGAAACAATCGATTATTTGTTTTAGTAAAAATAGGAGAGTAATCGATTATGTGCTCTGAAAACATTCAGGCACATAATCTATTACCATAATCTATTATCTTTGTAAAAATATAGGATTTTAATTTCAAGCCTTCAACCAAAATATTTTTAGAAATATTTTTCAAAACTATTTTGATGCACCATGCATGTTTTGAAACACTCATCTCTCAGCTACTAAAAGTCATAGACCTTCAGTGATAGGACCTTACACAGTGTCCTAAAGAAAGCTTATAAACAATTTAGGTCTTCATCTTCAAAGGTGGCTTATTCTCCAAACTGCTCCACTTTAATGCTTCCTGCTTTTTGGTTCCAGTCCTGTACTCTAAAAAAAAAATATTTTCATGCAAAATTATTTTTATGAGTCCTTTTGTGAGAAATGACCAAAATGCCCTTTTTGACCCTAAAACCCTAATTTCCCCAAAAAGTGCATTCTAACCCTAAAAATGATTTCAAAAACTTTGGAGCGGTTTCTAGGACCCAAAATGCAATGCATAATTTATTTTTGTGTGGAAAATTAGGGTTTGGACCTAAGCCGGACAAAATTGGGGTATGACAGCTATCAAGATAGACTTGGAGAAGGCTTATGATCTCTTAAGTTAGGACTTCATCAAGGAAACTCTTGAAGACATTGGTCTCCCTGATGAAACAATTCAAAGTCTGTGGTATTGCATTTCCTCTACTCGTATGCAAGTTCTATGGAATGGTGAAGCCTTGGATCAATTTGAACCTAGAAGAGGTATTAGGCAAGGGGATCCCATCTCACCTTACCTATTTGTTCTTTGTATAGAACGCCTATTTCATCTTATTGAACAAGCAGTAGGGTATAATTATTGGAAGCCTATTCAGATTAGCCCTAGATGTCCCAAGATATCTCACCTAGCTTTTGCTGACGATCTCATTCTTTTCTCAGAAGCTAACATTGATCAAGCTAGAATTATATCTGGTATCTTAAACATTTTCTGCTCTAGCTCTGGTCAGAAAGTTAGTATGGAGAAAACTAGAATATTCTTCTCCAAGAATGTTGCAAGGCAATCTCGTATTCTTATCTGTGAAGAGATGGGGTTCCATATGACAGACGACCTTGGAAAGTACTTTGGCATTCCTATCTTCCATCATAGAGTGGGATTGAACACTTTCAAATTCATTATTGACAAAGTGAATCAAAGGTTAAGTAGTTGGAAAGCTAAAACTCTCTCGTTTGCTGGCAGAGTAACACTAGCCAAATCAGTGATTCAAGCTATCCCTACATACACCATGCAGTCTACTCTCTTACCTAAAGGGATTTGTGACAAAATTGATCAGATGTGCAGAGCCTTTATTTGGGGGGAGGATCAGGAGGCCAAACATATGCATCTTGTTAGCTGGAATCAGATCTACTTGACTAAGAAAGAAGGGGGCTTGGGCCTTAGAAATTCTAGAATTACCAACAATGCTTTCATGTTGAAGATTGATTGGGACCTCTGCACTAATTTGGACTCTCTGTGGGTTCAACTCTTAATAGGTAAATACAAATGTGGATCTGATGGATTTCCTAAGGTTCAGAATAAAAATCCTGGCTCTAACATTTGGCATGGCATTTGTCAAACCTGGGAATCTTTTCGCGATGTGCTATCTTGGGACCTTGGCAATGGGGAAGACATTCGTTTTTGACTTGATCATTGGATTCCTAACTTAGATTCCAATCTGTCAACCTTCAGTGATCAAAATATCCAGATAGATACCACGGCCAAAGTCAGTGACTTTGTGAACCCCAATGGGGTTTGGAATGTGGAGGAAATGCAACAGTGCATACCCACAGAAATAATTCAAAAGGTGGTGATGTTTCTTGAGCCTCTGGTGGTGAGGGATCCTGATTCTTTCAAATGGAGTGTTGCCTCTGATGGAGTTTTCTCTACCAAGTCTGCATTCATGGCACTTCTGGGAATTCAACCTCACAGAGATAAAGCACTGTTTCAGATCATTTGGAAATGGAAAGGACCAGAAAGAATCAAGCATTTCTTGTTTCTTGTGGAAATTAGCACATGGGTCTATTCTTACCAATAAAGAACGTTGTAGAAGGCATATTGCGGTAGATGCGGCTTGTCCTTTCTGTGCGGAACATGAGGACTCTTTGATGCATTTGTTTAAGGATTGCAACAGAGCCTCTCGTCTTTGGCTTTCGTTTCCCAATTATGCTAATCCCGAGTTCTGGGTGGAAAACAATTGGACTGCTAAACAATTGTCCCGAGTTCCTCCCATCTTGCTGCTACTACTCTAGACAAAGAGATGGCTGAGGATGTTGGCCCTTTTGTGGCTTAGTTGCTGGTTTGCTTTGGGCTTTTGCCATATTTTACCACAAAAAAAACAACATATGTTATCACATTTATTTGTTGGTCAGAGCTTCAACATTGAATGCTTGCTCAGATATCAAATGATGTTATAATGCATCAGAGATGAGAATTTTAGTTCACAGTTATCAACTTTTAAACTTTTGACCTCAAGAGGATATTGATACAGCATGGTAAACATAAAGAATGGCAATACACATGAAAATTAAGGAGCATAATAATTCAAAACTTCAACTTTGTAATTCAGTGTAATTATTCAGCACGTTGAGGAAAAGCATTACCAATTATAATCATATATATTCTAACTCACCCCAACTTGAAGGCATCATACGCATAATTTATTACCTATACTATAAGGGAACTTGTTCGGTACCGTATCTCTGGACCAGTATCCAATCCTAGACACTAAGTTCGATCCGAGATAGTTGGTAGTAATAGGTCTTGATCAACCGAGCTCCGTATCCAATCCGAGGCAGGTGGCACCTGCGAAGACACTCCGACGCTCAAGTCAGCAAGTGAACTGATTAGAGGTAAGAAAGATGGAAAGAGTGTGTACCTTGAGCATTGCATTGCATGCTTATTTATAGAGTAAAGGTGTGTTAACCTAATGAATCAGAGTCGTCCGATCTAGGGCCTAGATCTTAGCCGTTGATTAATGAATCTGCTTTTGCTTATGTGCCTCACTATTGTGGATTGGGCCCAATCCGTAACAGTATCCCCCCCAAGTCGGGTCGCCTGTGAGGCGATCTTGACTTGTAAGCTTGTCTGAGCTCAAGAGCCGAGTTTCCTCTCCTGAAGGAATTCAGTCTTTAGATAGAGACCTTTTTCGGGGTCGGGTTTGTACCTACGAGGGTGTCTGCCTTAAGCCTCGAAGTGTCCAAGATTGACATGACCACCGGGGGACTCGAGGTGTCAGTTTAATGTCGCATTTAGGGCCGTTTACTAGGACTCGGCCTAGATCAAACTCGCCCTTCAGGGTAATGGCAGCCTCGGCCATTTTTTTCCAAGGCCGGGCTTATACCTACGAGGATGTCTTCCCCCAGCCTCGGAGTGTCCGAGATTGACATGACCACCGAGGGACTCGAGGTGTCAGTTTAATGTCGCCTTTAGAACAGTTTACCAGGACTCGGCCTAGATCAAACTCGCCCTTTAGGGTAATGGCATCCTCCGCCATTTTTCTCCAAGGTCTGGCTTATATCTACGTGGGTGTCTTCCCCCAGCCTCAAAGTGTCCTAGATTGACGTGACCACTGAGGGACTCGAGGTGTCAGCTTAATGTCGCCTTTAGGACAGCCCGGATTGAACTCGTCCCAACGGGTCGCGACTACCTCGGTCGCTAGCGAAGTCAAGCTCGGTTGCTCGGGTCCCGGTTTAGCGTGAAACTGTAAGGCGATCATTCGACTGATCCCAAATCCTTCCCTTCAACCTCGGAACTCACATTTACAAAGCACTCAGAGTGAGGAAAACAATAAGTACTGAACGTTGACAGATCGTAACCGATCCATATATTTTAGATGGTTAAATATTTACAAGGTCGGATTACATCACGCCCGTAGGCTCATTCCGGGGCGAGTTTTTCTTGTGCAGCGTGTTCACCGGAGCACTAGATCGTCGACCTCAAAATCCCTTTGAGTTGTGTCGGGTAGCTGTCCTCTGCTTGACTAATGCTTCCTTGATCGGGTTTAGGCCCTCCGGGCTTGAAATGTGACCTTCCTGCATTAACCATTTCTTCATGATCAATGTACTTCTGAGATCGCTGGAGGAACTCTGCAAGCGACTCAGTTTGGTTAACCCCGACATCAATTTGAAATAGGCTTCCCTCACGAAGACCGACCTCCATGAAGTAAAGACGGAAAGAGTCGTCAAGGTTCCGGACTTGAGCAGCCTCTCTGTTGAATCTCTCTATGTAGTCCCGGAGAGACTCATTTCTCTTTGCTGAATTGCTAGTAATACTTTCTGAGATTTGAGCTTCATCTTGGAGTGGGCAAAGTGAGCAAAAAACAACTTGGCTAACTGATCCCAAGAGGAGATCGAGTCCGGCTTGAGGGCTATGAACCAATCCAAAGCCACCTTCTCCAGAGTAAGAGGAAAGATCCGGCATTTAATTTTCTCAAGGACGTTATGGTACTGCATCACATATCAAAGTAGTCGAGGTGGTGATCAGGATTGCCAGTTCCGTCAAACATTTTCAAACCTTCAGGGGGTTTCTGAATATGCTTCAGCACCGGAAAGTAGTAAATCTTACTAGTGAAAGGTCCCTTCTGGGCTACCGATTTCTCCCGGGGCGGAGATCGTCGGTTGTGGTGTCTAACAGGAGATCTTCGAGAGTGTGGGCGTCCACGTTCATGCCTCAGGGATCTTTCCCGGCTTATAGAACGCCGCCTCTGAGAGGAAGATGCCAGAGACGAGCTTCGTTGAGGGGAACCCTCAAGATAGAAAGAATCATCAGGAGTCTGACTTGGGGGAGTCTCTGATCCTCGCCCTCCTCTATGACGAGGTGGAGAGCGATGATGGTATCTCCTCCGAGCCGGAGATCGGTGGCGCCCCAGGCCATGAGTTTTTCCACTCGAAGAGATGTGTCGAGAGGAACTTCGATTCGGGATGTTACGAACCCGGATCTCAGCAATCTCAGCTTCTAACTAGGTGTAGCGTTGGCTTCTCTACTGGTCGGCCTCGGCTTGTTGATTTAGCAACTGGACGAGCTGTTGAACAGCATCGACCGACACCTGGACCGTCTGAGGGGGAGGTGGAAGTTGGTTCTGGGCTGAGCTTCCGGGAACCATAGCAGTAGCCGAGCTTAATTCGAGCATGCGCCGGGCTACGGGGTAAGGTGACTGCCACTCCTTCCGGAGTCACCTACTGTTGGACCGGTCCCTCCACAGCACTCAGGATAGACTACCTTACATTTTCTACCTTACAGCATGTTGACTCTAGAACCACAACTCCCAAAACACATCAAAAGGGACAATAGTTAAAGGAAAACAATTTCCAAGGTTATGACTTCAATTAATAGTGATTCTAATACTTATGATGTTAAGACTATACACACCACAGGGAAGTAAGTTGTAAGAAGGATCAAGTGGTTACTCATTTTAGCAAAACATGTTTTTCCTACTCTGATAAACACAGACAAGCATATCCTTTCAACCCATATACACTACGCCAAAAACACCAAAAAAGAGCGCACCCATCAGGAACGCTTTTTTAAAAAGCGCTCCCTATCTAGCGCCATGAGTAGCGCTTTCCAAAAAAGCGCTCCTCATTCAAAATCTCGCATACCCCATCAGGAGCGCTTTCTAAAAAGCGCTACTTATTCTTGATCTCGCATACCCCATCAGGAGCGCTTTCTAAAAAGCGCTCCTCATTTAAAATTTCGCATAGCCCTATCAGGAGCGCTTTTTGTAGATAGCGCTACCTATTCTCCATTTCCTTTTCTAAAACCCAAAAACCCTTCCAGTACACATGTTACCCTTCCAGTACACATTTACGCTCTTCCTCTCCTCTCCTTCGACCGCCTCCTCAACCCTGCGCTTCCTCAACCCTGCGCCGCCGCCAGTACACAGTATACGCTCGCCAGCTCCTTCGACTACGCCTCCTCAACCCTGCGCCTCCTCTCCTTCGACCACGCCTCCACCCTCGCCTCTCCTCCCTGCCGTCGTTCCGTGTTTCTTCCTCCCTCCGCCGTCCTTCCTTATTCAACCACGCCTCCACCACGCACTCCCTGTGGGTTAGTTGCTTTCTTCCTGTTCTTCTTTTTCTTCCATTTTGTTAAGAAAGCGTTCCTGAGGAGGCGTGTTTCTTTTTCGTTCCGTTGCTTTCTTTTTCTTCCATCAGGAGCGTGTTTCTTTTTCTTCCATTCTGCGTTCTTACTTATTTTTTTTCTTTGTTTGAAGAAGCTTTAAAGAGGAAAAGGAAGAAGCTTTAAGGAGGGCTGCTTCTGAAAGACAAATTAGCTGAATTGAATTCTATAAAACCTAAACCATTTGGGACTCTACATGCGGTTAGCCTCTTGATTCTTCTCTCCATTTCCTTTAATTGATTATTGCTTCTTCTTTGTGTTGGTCAGGGAGTGAGTGTGGATCTTGTTCATGTTTTATTTGTTATAGTGTTGTTTATTTTTCTGCTTATTGATTAATTGTTTCCTTTAATTGATTAATTGTTTAACTAGATGTTCATTATGTCTCCTAGGTTTATTCGTTTTTAAAGGATGTTTTAATGAGTTCAATGATGTTTGTTGTTGAGTAGCAATATAATGATTTATGTAGAAATGCTTTCAAATTTTGTTTACATGTTACTTAATCCTAAAATCTCACTCTAAAAAAAATTACTTATAGGTCAAACGAGTTTCCTTAAATTTGAAATTGATTATAGGTGGGATTGTATTGCAAAGTTGGTGATAAGTGAAGTGTTGGTTCAATTTCAGTAAAAAAGACAAGAAAAACAATTGTTGAATATAAAGAGAATAATAAATTGGAATTGTATCTGGACGGGAAAAGAAAACAAAAAAAATAGTTGGTGCATGCATCACTTCATATTCATTAATTCCATGTCTATTCAATTTTCTCTCCCCAGATGGTTTGGATGTTTGTTGGTGCAGTAGTGGAGTGGACTAGATGCTGTAGGGACTAAGAGAGTAACAAATAGGTACTACGTGATTAAGATTTAACAGAGTAAAAATGAGAGCCATTTTGCACTACCGACCCGTGATCAGTGATGGTGATATCGATCTGTTTCTCAAAATTAAGATCCATAGATAGATATTTCAATTTGTGAGTGTGTTACCCTACCCAATATACTATCTCTGTCTAGCTAGGAGGGAGAGAAGTGAGAGGTGATTGGTGAGTACTAGTAGCAACAAACATATACCTGCCAGCCATTCCCTTCCCAATCAAACTAAAGAGTTCAGCGGAAAAAACAAAGACCCGAAAGGCATTCTCTTTTTTGACCACCCATTTGCAAACCTGTATGTGTTTCAGAATTCAGATTACTACGTATCAGTAGTATTTGACGCCTCTTCTTGTGACTGTGACCCGTCCTAGTCTTACTTAGCCCTCTAAGCTTTTTCAAACGATCCATCGGAGGAGGATCATACCCTAATCCTAATCTAATCAACCTTACCTACATTTTCCAAACACCTACACAAATCATGCATTATCAAAAAAAAAAAAACTACACACAAATGAGCACTATACTAATTGCTAGCTAGTACTCAAATTCTGATCAGGACTGCTTTATCTTATGCGTTTCACTTCTTTATTTATTTCTGATCTTATTATAATTTTATAAAAGTAGATGTAGACTTTTTAATTAGGTATCTGAACTTTTAAATAGTTTGTAGTGTTTAGGGATTTAATTACAAATTATTAAAAGTTTACAAAACAAGCGGTTCTGAAATGTATGTTTGTAGATGGTTAGTGTTGGTAGAGATTCTGAAATGTAGACAATTCAATCAAACCAGCAACAAGCATTTTCTTTTTTCTTTTTGGTAACAAAACAAGCGTTTTACTTTAACAATGAAGATTAGGTTCACGAAAATATACTCGATCCCAGCATGCTTGGACCACTTATAAAATCACTAGGGTAAAATTCAAGTGCTGGTGCTGAAGATTACAACAGGATTCTAGAGAGGAAAATAACAACAATAATGACAAGCTCTCTGCACACATAGCCACATTGTTGACACCAATAGATTTATGTTTGCAATAGTTTTGGGATTTTCCACTTGAAACAGTTATATGTACCCTTGACATGCATATATGTAGTAGTTTGGAATCAATAATTTGATGTGCAGCAGACGAAGCCAGTGTTTTCTGTGAACTTAGCTAAGGCACTTCCCTTAAATGATGTTTATATGTGCCATGGTTCTATTTCTCTTTTGATATTCAAGAGTAGTAAGTCTTTTATTAATGTCTGTAATAGTATAATCTAAACATGTACCATAAAAGATGTACTATTAAAATTCTGGTTCTGATCCCCCTCTAGACAGACTAGTATTCTTCTTGCTCAATAAATACCATAAAAGATGTACTATTAAAATTCTGGTTATATTTTGGTCCACCATGGATGTACTATTAAAATTCTTCATGATGAGTTTATCTAGTTATATGTAACAGGAAGAAGCTGTACATAGATTGACAAAGCGGAAATAAAGACTGCACGCCTTGTCGCAAACCCTGGTTGTTATCCAACTTCCATTCAGCTTCCTCTTGTCCCACTTATAAAGGTTAGCAATCACTATGCTTTATAAAATACAAATTTAGAATAACTCAATTTTGTTGGCTGACTGGTTATGATGCATTAGTATTATACATTGATGTTGTGTTCCAATAATTCTGTGACTGTAACTTGTGAGCTAGTTGAAACTTAAACAACGTGTATTTTCATTTTGATCTTATTTGAGAAACAAGTTCAGGGTATTTATTAGGAACTAGATTTCAACTAGTGAGTTGTGCGTACTGGTGATGATGAGAAATATCATCTTTTGATTATTTTAATAATATGATTTCTACAAGAAATGTGATAAGTGTATGCGTTGCAGGAATATTTCATAGTTCCTATTTATTATCAATTTTGGTTAAATATGGATCGAAAGTGGATGTCTGCAAATCGTCTTTCGAAGGAATATGTCGACGGAGTAGCAAGAAGCGAAAAGGAAAAAGTATGAATAAGCAAATTGTAAATAAAATTGTATCGAGGAAAAGGAAAAGGTAATCTAAACTTACTTTTAGGCATTTTTTGCTTGTCTCTTCTTTATTCATCTTTTAGGTAATCTAAACTCTATAAATATAACAATAACACTGATTATGTTTTATTGCAGGTCAGATGACATCGCATAGTCATGATAGTGGGCATGATAGTGCTCATGAGAGTGATCATGAGCCCCCAAAAAAGGCCTCTCGCCGTGGAATGACTGTTAAAAAGAATATAATCAATCGGGCGAGTAAAGGACTTCCTAAACTTCAAGTAAGATACTTACTAATTAACTAAATTTATTACTTAGTTTAAATTGTTTGTTATATCTAATTTACATAAGTAATAATGCAGGTCCAATGGAATGTTAAAGGCCAACCATTTGGTCCAAATGGTAAACAGCTGACTAGCTTCATTGGTACTAAAGTGAAGAAAACGATACCGATTACAATAACTAGATGGCATGATAGACGTAATCTCGCTTTGGAGAGACTCAAAGAGGAGCTATGGTGTTTGATCCAGGTATACAAACTGTTTACAAACTGACTTCCTTCTGTTTGCTTTGTTGTACAAAATCTTATGAAACAATTTAATGTGTGATTTTGATGTGAGTGTTTTGGTAAAAAAAAAAGAGATTGTGAGTGGAGCCAAATTCTTCTGTGAGTGGAGCCAATTTAATGTGTAATCTTATGAAACTGTTTACGCTTCTGTTTTCATTCCAATAGGACTTTGACTACATTCTTGATTACACACTCTAAATACCATTCAGCAGATCACTATTGCAATTTCCACACTAAGGATCTTGACCTTCCACTCTAATCCTGATTGTATTTATATAAATAATTATGATGACGATTGTATTCTCAAGATTGATGCTGTGAATCTTGTGTCATTAAGCTACACAAGTCATATAATTGTGGAGCTTTTACCGGTTAACTTGACCTCAGTAGTAGACGCATACATTGATCTTATGATTGGAAATCCACAAAATGTACTATATGCTGCTGAATGTGCATTTCAGCTATTGAGTGGACTTAGTAATGTCAAGTCTCTCAGACTAACAAATGAAACTCTTTGGGTATGTGTGATCATCTTTCTTTTTTTAATTTTGTATATTGGATAATGTCTATTGACAATACAACCTTTAGTTATGTCGATCTGCTTCCTAATTTTCAAAACATATCTAGCATGATTCATTATAGAGACAAGGTCATAAGAAAGGAACATATAGAGACATGATCTATGCTTGATCTATCATATGTTTGGCCTGTGCATAAAGTAACTGGATCTTCAAATAAATCTAGACTTATTGGACATCTAGACTTATTGAAACTTTTTTAAGTGTGACCAATACAAGGAAATAAAAACACTATAATGCTATAAAGATGGTGTCAGAAAGTAGTAAAATTTTGGTTTTTTTCCTTGTTTGTGTGTAAGCAGACTTATTTTGATGTGGATGAGTCTCGCAAAGAATTCTGTCTTATGAAAGCCGGAAAGTTACATAGGAAGTTCAGAACTATCCTAAAAAGTAAATGGATGACAGATGATGAAGGGAACCTCATACACCATCCCCCACCACTATATTGTGGGATTATAACACAGGAGGATTGGAATGCCTTTATAACCAGACGCACCGAAGATGATGACTTCTTGGTTTGTACAATTACCTTTTAACTTAACTATATTTGACAATTATTATGCATTAATGTATATTTATGTTTCTATATAGACATTATGCAATTAAAATCGAGAGAGAGCAAGAAGTCTTGATTTCCCTTATAGAGGCGGTGTTAAGGGTTATCAAGACATTGAAGAAAAAATGGTAGACACATCCTTTATTTCAACTTTCACTATTATAAATGAATCATTTGATATATTTATTAATAATTGGTAAATTTTAACAGCTAGTGGAGGTCGGGAAAGATCCAACTCAAGAATCCATTGGCCGACATGTTTTGTGGCTAGAAATCCGAGTAAACAAAGAGGGTGTGATTAGCGATCCGAAAACGAAAGAGGTGTCTCAAAGAATTGTAAGTATGATAAAATTAATTTTTTTTTGTAATTAACTTACTTTATCATACTTATAATTTTTGTGAATCAGGAGTCTTTATCACAATCAATAGAACAAGGAGAGATAATTGATTGTGATGATGAGAATGACATCCTTGGCCGTGCTTTGGAACGTGAAGAGTATTCGGGCCGTTTGAGAGGTTTGGGATTTGGTGTTACCCCGACCTCTTTTAGGGGTCCAAATAAGCATAAAAAAAAGGAAAGTAGAGAATCACAGTTGGAACAAATAGTGTTCAAGCTAATGGAAGAAGTTGCGGAATTAAAAGATAGAGTTGGACCGAGGACCGATCTACTATACCCTAAGCTTGATAGCTTCAGAGATAGTTGTACCATTACGTCCAATGAGGTATTAATTATTAGATCATCTTTTTCTCGTACATATTACATCAATTTATACATATTCTAATTTTTGTTTATCATTGATTTAGGGTAACAATAATGAGTGTGAACTATATATATCAAACCCGCTTAAATTGGTCGCAAGAGGATTAATTTGTAACGAACTGGGCACCTTACTGCATAATCTACCCATACCCGAAAATCATATGCGGGTCAGAGTTGACGTTGCAATTGTAGGGGATGCAAACTTGCCTGTACCAGCAAACAGTATAGAGATCATGACTGTGGATGATGCAATTGGTACCTTTGTGGCATGGCCAGTAAACCTTATCAATGTAAGTGACATTATATTTGTTAGTAATTTATTATATCATTGTCATATATTATCTTTCCAACTATATTTGTTACTAACTAATTATTTTCTAAATATATAGGTATCACAAAGGGCAAAATCTAAAGTTAGTCGGAGTGTTGGCAAAGGAAGATCTCAACCTTTCTCTTCTACTGCTGGAAAGGGTGACAAAGTTAGTGGGAATGTTCGCAAATCCCAACCTTCCCCTTCTACTGCTGGAAAGGGTGACAAAGTTAGTGGGAATGTTCGCAAATCCCAACCATCCCCTTCTATTGCTGGCAAGGGTGACAAAGTTAGTGGGAATGTTCGCGAATCCCAACCTTCCCCTTCTATTGCTGGCAAGACAAATGTGTCTCGGCAAATAGCTAGTGGGAATAATCTCATGGAGTTCATCAGCTATTTAAAAATCAATGCATCAAACCACATGGGTAGTGTGGAACCATAATAGAGTCATTGATGGATAAAGAAATTTTTGGAGAGGAGCAAACACTGGGTTTGAATCAAGAGGAACTCGCAGTGATATATGAGCACGAGTGGGCAAGTGCTACTACTATTAGAGCATATATCAGGTACGTATCTATCTTATTATTTCATTTATTGATGTTATTAATTATATTTTATTATTATTATTATTATTATTTTAATTTGTATACATTTTAATTAAAGGTATTTGCACCATGAGATATTGGTCCCAATGGATCAAACACAACGATTTGTGTTCTTATGCCCCGAAAGTACTTTTCTACTGAATATCCCCCTGGATAAAACAATGTCAAAAGTTCATATAGAAAAATGCAAGGAACAAATGGAAAGACGCAAGGTAGAGGTTAAAGACAATATCGATCGGCGTTTGGCACTAGCACATCAATTAAGTTGTGATACTTTGTTTTTGGCACCCATCAACTTAGGGTGAGTGTTCAAAAATTATACTTGCTGATTATTTACTCTGTCTTTTAAACCTCAAAGCTTGATTAATTTGATTATTCAAAAATTTTATAGGACCCCTTGGATATTGTTGGCAATTTATCCCAAAAGAGATGTGATTTTCTATTTGGATTCACTGCTAGGTCATTACAACAACTACCCAAAGTTGGTGAGAGTATTTAATAGGTGTGTATTTAGATCTCTCGTATATTTCATAATATAAATTATATATATTTCGATTAATATAGTTATATATATGATGTTGTTTCAGTGCTTTGGCAACTTATTGGGGATTGCGTGATGTCAGGACTACGTACAGAAAATCATCATCCTCTACAAAATGGATAGCAATAAGGGTAAGTTTATAATCAATATTCTTATGCATATGTAATTAATTATATTTAATAACTAAGTAATCTTTTGTTTTATAGGGTCCCAAACAACCAAACTTCGATGATTGCGGGTACTAAGTAATGAAGTTTATGAAGGACATCATCACTCACAACCAAATGGAAATCCCAATCCATGTATGTAATTTGATAGTTTGTATTTTGACAAGTAATTCAAAATCTAATTGATATTGATATAATTCTAAGTTCATTTTATTTTATTTTTTCAGTATTTTCCTGAATATGTGTGTGGAGCTCAATTTCCAGATGAGGAACTTACTCAGCTGAAAGGAGAGTGGTGTCGTCATGTTGCCGGTTTGATTAATGCAAATCGAACTTGATGTAATTTTTTTTGGATATCCTATTTTTGTAGTACCTCATATTGGATATGTTGTAATTTTTGTTGATCTTTTGGTACATGAGGATTTATGTAATTTTTGTTGATCTTTTGGTACATGAAGATTTATATGTTGGACATTTTTGTTGGCACATATGTTGATTGGTACATGAGGATGTATAATTAGTTGGAAATTGATTTGAAATTGGTTATTGATTTGGAATTTTATTTGGAACTTTGTTGCTGGTTGTTGGTTTCTGGTTGTTGTTGGTTTCTGATTGCAGGGAGCTGAGAATTGGTAATATAGAAGAAAAAGGAAAAATTTTCTTAAAAAAAATTAGGCATTGGTAGCGCTTTCTGTAAAAAGCGCTACCTATTGCTTAAGATCATGGGGAGCGCTTTTTACTACAAGCGCTCCTTATTGTCTTAGCGCGCCTAGGAATAAGGAGCGCTGATAATAAAAAGCGCTCCCTTTGCTTAAGACCATGAGGAGCGTTTTTTACTATAAGCGCTCCTTATTGACTTAGCGCGCCTAGGAATAAGGAGCGCTTATAATAAAAAGCGCTCCCTTTGCTTAAGACCATGAGGAGCGCTTTTTACTGTAAGCGCTCCTTATTTTCTTAGCGCGCCTAAGAATAAGGAGCGCTTATAATAAAAAGCGCTCCCTTTGCTTAAGACCATGAGGAGCACTTTTTACTGTAAGCGCTCCTTATTGTCTTAGCGCGCCTAAGAATAAGGAGCGCTTGTAATAAAAAGCGCTCCTCTTTCCTGTTTTTTGGGAGCGCTTTCCGAGCGCTACCGTTGGGTGATTTGCAACAGAAGCGCTAGCTTTAGGAGCGCCCGAAAGCGCTCCCTATGGCCTAAAAAAAGCGCTCCCAATGCTTAAATCTGTTGTAGTGATATATATATATATGTGGAAAACGCAACATGTAATTTAGGACACCATTTTCAATATATAATTTCATAGCATCTGATTCAATATATTCATATCATAGGGGACCGTGATATTTATTATCCCAACCTTTTCCAAAACAATGGACATCCATAGTAAAGTACTTCACACATCAATATAAGAGTATTTCAAACATGCATTTCAGAAATCAACAAACTCACGTTTTCAATCAGCATATCATGAAACAAAAGAGGAGTGAAGAATTCCCTTCCAACACTATACCACCTCAATCACCAGTCATCCACACTCACAATTCCAGCAAAACATGTTGCAAACATCATTTGCAAGCCAGTCAATTCAAATTAGCAATGTTATCAAACAAGTTCATTTCACAATCAAATCAGAAAAAAACAATTTTCACACCAACAATTTTAAACATGTTTATTACATAATAGTGGTCCTAAATCCACATGCATAGGTTTTATCAATCATAATCCTAGACACTTACTTCAATTTTCGAATACCAAACACACAGTCAATCAATTCAGAACACATGTTATTCTTACAGTTGAGTTTATCGTTATAAGACATCAAACATCAATTACCAATTACCGCAACAAGTTCAGACATCCAAGCCGAGAATACAAGTTTTCCAAGATTCATAAGCATGTACGATGAAAATACCCTATTCATACCGTTTCTTCCTAGAAAAAAATCAAGAGATAGGACTTTCCTTTAGGGAGCTGAGACCAAAATATCCGAAATTCCATTTTTTACATTTTCGTTTTAATTGTTTTAATTTTTAGTATTCTCAAAAAAAATCCAAAAAAATTTGCATATCTTTCTTTTGATTTTATTAGATTTTTAGTGGTGTTTTTATATTTTTTAGATTAGAGTTAATTCATTTTTTTATTTTCTGCCTTAATTTTAGCATAACATTTTTTATTCTGATCCTAATTCTTTTGACTATAACATGACTGCTATATATGAACCTTCATTGGAGGACCTTGTTGAACAGATGGTTGTTCAAAATCTCCAATTCCAACAAACAACGGATTCCAAACTTAGAAAATTGGAGATAATAGTTGGACAGTTAACCACTGCAGTCAATCAGATACAAACCCAAAGATCAAACCAACTACCTGCCCAGGCAGTAGTTAATCCAAATACACCAACCCCCAATGTAAGTGCTATTACTTTGAGATCTGGAAAGGCTGTTGAAACTCCAGAGGTACCTACATCAGTTGTTATGAAAAATAACAAAACTGCTGAACATATTGATGATGAGCAATACACACCACCACTCCATTTCCCCCAAGAGAAGTGATGACTAAAAAACACTCCATGGAAGAGCATTCTCTTTGTAAACTAGAATTTTTTGATGGTTTGGTTGATTATACATGTTCTGATAATCTTTCTGTTTGTGCTCAGATTTTTTAAATATCTTGCAGGTTGATACACTTTCCATTGCTGATGTTGTCGATGTAGTTGATGCTACCAATGAGCAGCCACATGTTGTAGAGCTTAAACAACTCCTTGAAAACTCTAAATGCGCATATTTAAAGGGAGGTGAAAATTTGTCTGTGATTATTTCACCTAACCTTGACTCTAAACAGGAAAAGCTACCGCCAATTTTGAGGGAACATAGGAAATGTATCGGATTGATCTTGGCGGACATTCCTAATAAGAAAGTGTGGACAGGAAAAGCTACCGCCAAATTTGAGGGAATACTACAAAAAAATGTCATTTGCGAGGGACATTAGCGAGGGAATACTGTTCCCTCGCTAAAACTGACATTAGCGACGAAATTTGCGAGGGAATAAGGGTCCTCGTTTGTTTTGATCATTAGCGACGAAATTGTGGGCATTAGCGACGGAATAGTCCGTCGCTAACTGTTAGGAGGGATTCTGAAATTAGAACAGCACGGAAACTGAAGGGATTAGCGACGGAAATAAGGGTCCCTCGCTAACTATTTTGACCGTTCCAGTCTTGGTTAGCGTGAAGGGATTAGCGACAGAATGGTCCCTCGCAAATTCCGTCGCTAACCCCACTTAAATTGTATCAGATCCCTCATTTTTCTCTCTCTGTTTGCTTTTCTCTTCACTCCTTCACTCTTCTCTCTCCCGAACCCAAACTCCCTTCTCTCATTTCCACCACCACCACACCACCGCCACCACACCACCACAACCAACTGTCGCCGTCGCTCCTCTCTCTCTCTCTCTCCTATGCGAACGTCGCCCTCTCTCCTCTCTCTCTCTCCTACGCGAACCTCTCTCGCACCGGAGCTCTCCCTTTTCGCCCCCACCGGAGCTCGCCCTCTTCACCACCATAGGAGTTGTCCCTCTTCACCACCGGAGCTCTACCTTTGGAGGTTTTGATTTTTACTGATTTTGATTTTTTATGATATTGTTTTGTTAGGATTTGTAAAATTAGTTTTGAGATATTGTTGTTTGGTAATTTTAGTGAATTTAGTTTTCTGATATTCTTGTTTTGAAAGAAGAAAATAGGATTAGGTTTTGTGATATCGTTGATTGTGGTTTGGGTAGGGTTTTAGGTTTGGGTAGAAATTGAAATTGTGTTTTAGGTTATAGGATTTATGGAACCTTCAAGATACACTACTAAATAAGATATAATTAAGAACTAGTCCAATCTTAAGTTTTCTAGATCTTTCTAGTAATAGGAACTAGAGTATTCATATCTCTAGATTTTTCTTTTGTAATCAATGCTTCTAGATCCCTCTATTTTGTAATGTAAGCCCTACAAGAGTAGTATAAATAGGGCTCATCACCAAGCATTTGTGATCCAAGCAATATCCAAGCAATAATTAAGTAACAACGAGTTCTCTTGAGAATTTAGAGAGTTTATCTCTTTTTCCACCCTTCCTTTTGTCCCTGAGCCAGATTTGGCATCAGAGCAGGTTACGATATCTCGGAGTTGAGTGGAGCGAAGAAATCAACGGAAAGTGAGTTTTCAAGTGAGCAAGGAGTTGCTATCCCAAAACTTCACTTTGCGGCCATTTGTTCGTGAAACTAACACCGCCAACAAAACTTCCACGCACCGCCACGATCTTCAACAAAAAAGATCATCAACCATCATTGTCAAAATGCCACCCAGAAGACAAAACGAAAGGTCTTTGCATGAAATCGAGATGGAAGAAATGAGACGATAAATTCAACAACAACAAGAGACTGTCAATGCCCAACAAGCCTTATTGGAAGCACAGCGAAGAAGATTTGAAGATGATGGCTCCAGTAGTGACGCTTCATCATCTAGAAGTAGTCGCTCACACCGACGTCAACTTCGGATGAATGATATCAAAGTAGACATTCCAGATTTTGAAGGGAAGCTACAACCCGATGAGTTTGTGGATTGGCTACAAACCATTGAACATGTATTTGAGTATAAGGAGCTTCCCGAGGAGCAAAAGGTAAAGATCATTGCTGTCAACCTGAAGAAACGCGCTTCAATTTGGTGGGAAAATCTTAAAAGGAAACGAGTGCGTGAAGGGAAAAGCAAGATCAAGACATGGGAGAAGATGCGTCGAGAACTAACCCGTAAGTTTTTACCTCCTCATTATTATCAAGACAATTTTATTCAATTACAAAATCTTCGTCAAAAATCTTTGTCAGTAGAAGAATACACTAGAGAATTTGAGAAATTAATGATGAAATGTGACATCCAAGAAAAGGAAGAGCAAACGATTGCTCGATACCTTGGGGGGCTAAACACTGAAATTGCACACCCAGTCCAACTCCAACAATATTGGTGCTTGGATGAGGTTATCCGTCTAGCCATTTGGGTTGAGAAACAATTACCTAAAAAATCTTCATACCAACCTCTTTCCTACACCAAAAATTATGTCCACCATAACAAACCATCAACCCAAGAACCTAGTTCCTCAATCAAACTCCAACCAAAGACAACCAAAGAGAACAATTCTAAGACACCCAAATGCTTCAAATGCCAAGGGTTTGGACATATTGCTTCTGATTGTCCAAATCGTAAAACCATCACCATCATTAAGGGGGAGATACACGAAGCTTCCGAAGAAGAAGATAATCGTAAAGCGTTGGAAGAAGAGGAGATGGGCGAGCCAATATATGACGAAGAGCCTGTTCCTGCCGATTATAGTGAATCACTGGTAGTTAGAAGAATCTTACACACAAAAACAGCCAAAGAAGAACCATGGCTAAGACAAAATATCTTCCACACACGTTGCACCTCGCAAGGCAAAGTTTGTGAGCTCATCATCGATAGTGGAAGCTGTGAGAATGTTGTGTCAAACTATATGGTGGAAAAATTGAAGTTGCCGACAAAGGAGCACCCACAACCATACAAGCTACAATGGCTCAACAAAGGTAATGAGGTGAGAGTATCTAAGCGCTGCCTTGTATCTTTCACCATTGGTCAAAAGTACAAAAATAATGTATGGTGTGATGTTATTCCTATGGATGCTTGCCACCTTCTACTTGGGAGACCTTGGCAGTATGATCGCCATGCCTTATACGACAGTCATGCCAACACCTACACATTTGTGAAGGATGGAGTTAAAATCAAATTATTGCCCTTACCACCCAATGAGTTTGATGAAGGAAAAAAGGATTCCAAACCACTAGTATCTTTAGTTGCAAAGGAACCATTCAAGGTGAAAGCAGAGGAAGCACAGACCATGAGTTTTGTTTTATTGGTCGAATAAAATGAAGAAGCCCTCATTCCAAAGGAAGTTGAGCAATTGCTTGCTAAGTTCTCAGATGTTGTTCCATCAGAAATTCCCGCAGGACTGCCTCCAATGCGAGACATACAACATGCCATTGACTTTATCCCTGGAGTGTCCATTCCTAACAGACCAGCTTATAGGATGAGTCCAACAGATCATGTTGAAGTGCAACGCCAAGTTGAGGAGCTTCTACAAAAAATGGTTAATTTGAGAAAGTGTTAGCCCATGTGCTGTACCTGCACTTTTAGTACCAAAGAAGAATGGCAGTTGGAGAATGTGCATGGACAGTCGAGCAGTCAACAAGATCACTATTAAGTATCGATTTCCTATACCTAGGCTCGATGATATGTTGGATCAACTACATGGTGCCAGTATCTTCTCTAAGATTGATCTTCAAAGCGGTCACCATCAAATCAGAATTCGTCCAGGAGATGAATGGAAGACAGCTTTCAAGACAAGATACGGCTTGTATGAGTGGACAGTTATGCCTTTCGGATTATCAAGTGCTCCGAGTACATTTATGCGGTTAATGAATCAAGTACTTCGGCCATTTATTGGTAAGTTTGTTGTCGTGTACTTTGATGATATCTTGATCTATAGCAAAAGTAAGGAAGAACATTTACGGAATCTCTGACAAGTGTTCCAAACTCTTCGTGAGCAAAAACTTTATGCCAACCTCAAGAAAAGCTCATTCTTGACCGATGAAGTAAAATTCCTTGGATATATCATCACTACTGAAGGGATAAGAGTTGACCTAAGCAAGATAGAAGCTATCAATAGTTGGCCAACTCCAAAGTCCGTCCATGACATAAGGAGTTTTCACGGATTAGCTTCTTCTTACAGGAGGTTCATTAAAAACTTTAGCTCGATTGCTGCCCCTCTCACAGAATGCATCAAAGGAGATCAATTCAAGTGGTTAGAAGAAACGAATAAAAGCTTTAAGGAGCTAAAGAAGCACTTGACCAAAGCACCTGTGTTGGCCCTTCCTAACTTTGACCAAGTATCGAAGTCAGTTGTGATGCTTCGAACGTTGGAATTGGAGCTGTTCTCAGCCAAGAGGGACATCCTATAGCCTTCTTTAGTGAGAAACTCAACAATGGTAAGCTCAAGTACTCTACTTATGACAAGGAGTTTTATGTCGTTGTTCGTGCTCTTCAGCACTGGAGCCACTACTTGTTGAATAAGGAGTTTGTTCTTTACTATGACCATGAAGCCCTTAAACACTTGAACTCTCAACAGAAGATCAACCGTAGACATGCTGCTTGGAGTGAGTTTTTGCAGTCTTATCCGTTTTTACTCAAGCACAAGGCAGGAGTTCAAAATGTTGTAGCAGATGCACTCAGCCGACGTTATAGTCTATTTACGACTCTACAAACGAAGGTTATTGGATTTGAGATTATCAAAGAGTTGTACCCAGATGATCCCGACTTTGGTAAAGTTTGGAGTTCCACTGATCTACAGTCATCTCAAGGATATTACAAACATGACAGATTCTTGTTCAAAGGAAAAACTATATGCATTCCCCAATGTTCTCTAAGGGAAGCATTTATTTGGGAGGCCCATGATGGAGGACTAGCAGGGCACTTTGGACGAGATAAAACAGTGGCCTTAGTCAAGGAGAATTTCTATTGGCCTAAGTTGGAAAGAGATGTCAACAGGCACATCCAAAGGTGCAAAATTTGTCACTTGGCCAAAGCTAAAAGTCAAAATACAGGGTTATATATGCCACTTCCGGTTCCTAAGGAACCTTGGGAAGATGTTAGTATGGATTTTGTCCTTGGACTACCTCGAACTCAACGACAGAAGGATTCCTTAATGGTAGTCGTAGACAGGTTTTCTAAAATGGCCCATTTCATACCATGTCAGAAGACTAATGACGCAGTCCAAGTTGTAGACTTGTACTTCAAGGAAATTGTTCGTCTTCATGGCATCCCAAAAACCATCACATCCGACCGAGATGTAAAATTCTTAAGCCACTTTTGGAGAACACTGTGGAAGAAAATGGGTACTAAACTACAATTCAGCAGTGCTAGTCACCCTCACACAGATGGGCAAACAGAGGCAATTAATAGGCTTTTGGGGAATTTACTTCGAAGCTTTTTGGGAAAGAATTTGAGGCAATGGGATCTTATTCTTGCTCAGATTGAATTTTCTTACAATAACTCCACCAATCAAGCTACTGGGAAGTGTCTATTTGAGGTAGTTTACGGCATGCGTCCCCTTAGCCCACTGGACTTGACTCCATCAACAAACACTCAACAATACAGTGCTGATGCAGATCAAAGGGCCAATGAAATAAAAAAGTTGCATGAAAAGGTTCGTGAAAGAATTGAAAAACAAAATTCAAGGTATAAGACTCAGCGGGACAAACGTCGCAGGTTGCACACATTCAAGGAAGGAGACTTGGTATGGATACACTTGCGAAAGGAGCGATTTCCTAATAAACCAAATGCCAAGTTATCTCCAAGAGCTGATGGTCCTTTCAGAATTGCGCAGAAAATTAATGATAATGCCTACAAAATTGAGCTACCAGGTGACTATGGAGTCTCTGCAACTTTCAATGTTGCTGATCTTTCACAATACTTTGGAGATGAAGAAGATTTTCGACTCGAGGACGAGTCTCCTCCAACCCGGGGAGAATGATGGAGAATGAGATAGAAGTTTCTAGAAATAAAGGGTATTATGGAACCTTCAAGATACACTACTAAATATGATATAATTAAGAACTAGTCCAATCTTAAGTTTTCTAGATCTTTCTCGTAATAGGAACTAGAGTATTCATATCTCTAGATTTTGCTTTTGTAATCAATGCTTCTAGATCCCTCTATTTTGTAATGTAAGCCCTACAAGAGTAGTATAAATAGGGCTCATCACCAAGCATTTGTGATCCAAGAAATATCCAAGCAATAATTAAGTAACAACAAGTTCTCTTGAGAATTTAGAGAGTTTTATCTTTTTCCACCCTTCCTCCTGTCCCTGAGCCAGTTTTATTGAAATGTGTTATTGAAAAGTGTATCATTTTAGAGTTGTTAATTGAAAAGTGTTTAATAGTTGAAATTGAAGTTAGTTATTGAAATTGAAGTTGAAATTGTTGGTGTTTGAAGTCTCACAACCGCACCGGAGTGCGCACCATCACCGAACCACGTACCACACCGGACCTCAATCTCATAACGCTTAATTTTCAAAATAAATTAATTGTTGTTTTCATGAACCCTAGGTTAGATGACTGTGTGTTGTTGATGGAAAAGGGTGAGGTGATGTCGTCCCTCATCCCCATATTTTGCTCGAATCATCTCCATTGAGATAATTGCGAGGCGATACTAACAATTTTAAGGTTGGGAGTTAGAAATACTTTCGATCCTTCACTACTTATATGGAAAAGGGTTTTGTCTGATCTGTCCTTAACCCCCATATTCGGCTCGAAATCATCTCCACTGAGATCATATCGATGCCACTAACTTGATAGATTATTGGGAATGTTAAAGGAATCTAACACGTTTTCTTAAATGCGTGTAGATGAATTTGTATGAATTTAATCGTGATTGGGTATGATCGGTTATATCCGAGAAGAGCAGGTTTGAAGAAATCTTTTGTAATTGGGGTTGAACAGTTTCTTATGGTAGCGTGGCGACATGAATTGGCTAAACGGGAAAAGGGGGTTAGATGTCCATGCTTAAATTGCGACGGTGTACCTATTAGGACCGATAATGAAATCAAGGGGCACTATTATCATTGGGGGTTTAGGACTAATTTTTTGATTTGGGTGGACCATGGAGAACAACGACGTCAAAATTTTGAGGTAGGGGCTTCAAGCAGTTCTGGTGTTGGTGTTCCACGTAATGAAATTTTTGAGTCGATGGAAAACATGATTTGTGATGGTCTGAGGGTGAATGTGCCATTTGATGAGCCTCAATATGACCATCATGATGAACTTCCAAATGAAGAAGCACAAAAATTTTATAATTTGTTAAGAGATTCAAACAAACCGTTGTTTGAAGGCTCGCCATAGTTAAAATTATCTATGTGTGTGAAACTTTTAGCTCTCAAGTCCATGAGTAATATTTCTGAGGTGGGTTTAGACTATGTGACTGAAATGATGTTGGAAGCGACACCTAATAAGGATAATTTGCCAAAAAGTTATTATGAAGCAAAGATGTTAGTTTCGAAGCTGGGATTGAAATTTAAGAAGATTGATTGTTGTGAGAAAGGGCACATGTTGTTTTACAACAACAAATTTGGTAAAAATGATAGTGACCTACTTGAATGCAAATTCTGTGGAAAGCCAACATATCATGATCGTAAAGGGGCAAAACGTAATTATAAACGTATCCCTGTAAAGTCGTTGTTCTATTTTCCTATAGTTCCAAGGTTGCAAAGAATGTTTGCATCGACCGAAATTGCGCAGAAAATGACTTGGCATTATGACAATAGGCGTACCTCAGACGACATTTTACGCCACCCATCTGACGGTGAAGCGTGGAAGCACTTTGATCAAGTGCATTCAGCTTTTGCCTCAGACCCACGGAATGTTCGGCTTGGCTGTGCTCTGATGGATTTACTCCATATATCCAAGCATCGACGTCACCCTACTCTTGTTGGCCAGTCATTGTTACCCCTTACAATCTTCCTCCTGAGATGTGCATGACTAAACCGTATATGTTTTTGACTTGTCTGATACCTGGTCCATCCAATCCAAAAGCTAACATTGATATCTTTTTGGAACCTCTGATTGATGATCTTAAGAGATTGTGGGGTGGTGTTTCTACATATGATGCAGCACGAAAAAAGAATTTTATGATGAGAGCCGCATTGATGTGGACAATTAACGACTTTCCTGCTTATGGTATGTTGTCTGGTTGGGGGACTCACGGTAAATTGGCATGCCTCCACTGCATGGAACACACAAAGGCGTTTACCCTAAAGTTCGGGGGCAAGAGTTCTTGGTTTGACTCGCATCGTAGATTCTTATCGCAAGATCATAAATTTAGAAAGAACGAGAAGACCTTCAAGAAAGGGGTAGTTGAAACTGATGGACCACCACCTTTGTTGGCATCAGGGGAAATCTGGAGTAGAGTTATGGATTTGCCACAAGCCACGAAGGTAGGGGAACTCACACGGCTGGATGGTTATGGACAGGTGCACAATTGGACTAAAAAAAGCATATTTTGGAATCTCCCATATTGGAAAGATAATCTGTTGAGGCACAATCTCGATGTTATGCACATCGAGAAGAATTTCTTTGACAACATATTTGTCACTGTGATGAATGTGAAAGATAAAACCAAAGACAATAATAAGGCTAGATTGGATTCTGCTCTTTACTGTAGCAAACATCGATCCGATTTGAATTTGGTGGAAATGCCTAATGGGAAGATGTTAAAACCCAAAGCCAAATATTTTCAAACACCAGATGAAGCAAAAGATGTTTGTCGATGGTTGAAAGGATTGAGGATGCCAGATGGTTATTCTTCTAACCTTGCAAGATGTGCCGATGTGAACACCGGGAAGATGTATGCGATGAAAAGTCATGATTGTCATGTATTCATGGAGTGTTTGTTACCAATTGCTTTAAATTCATTACCAAAGTGTGTTTTGGAACCACTTATTGAAGTGAGTCAATTTTTTAAAAATATGTGCTCTTCAACATTGAGAAGGGATGATCTTATTAAGATGAAGCAGAATATTCCTTTCATCATCTGTAAATTGGAGAGAATATTTCCTCCCGGTTTCTTTGATTCCATGGAGCATCTATCGGTTCACCTTGCGTATGAAGCAAGACTTGGTGGACCAGTTCATTATAGGTGGATGTATCCATTTGAGAGGTAATTATCTTTTCCAACATTTTATTTTAACATGTGGTGGAGAGAATAGTTTAATGAAGTGTTTTTCGGTCATACGTAGATTAATGGGTGATTATAAACGATCGGTGAAGAATAAAGCTAGAGTTGAAGGATCGATCTGCACAGCTTACCTACACCGTGAAACAATTTATTTTTGTTCACATTATTTCAACAACTTTATGTTGTCAACAAATATTCAAAACGAAATGGAGATTGATGAAGAAAGACACCCGCTCACTTTATCTGTGTTTATCAACCCTGGTCGCCCCTCGGAAAAGAAGTCAACCAACTACTTATCAGATAAAGAGCATAAATCAGCACATGTTCATGTCTTGATCAATTGCACTGAAGTTAAACCATATCTTGAGTAAGTACTATGCTCCAATTCAGTTGTTAATCTATACAGTATCAAGTTAAATCAGATTTTGATCAACTTTCAATCTAAAGAGTAATAATAATTCTTTTTCAGTGCATTCTTACGAATTGAGGGAATAGGCGCTGAAGAATCTTCTATTCGTATACATGAAAATTTTCCATCCTGGTTTAAGACTAGAGTAAGTAAATAAAACTAATGTTTTAATGTCACATGTTTAAAGTTGATATGAGACATGACTGTTGACTCCCAATCATATGATGTAAGTTAGGCACTTTTAGGACCAATTGTGCAGGTTTTTTATTGTATCACAGTCATTATCTGGGATTTAGTCTAGTTTTAGATAATTGTAGTAGGAAGTTCATTTGTAAGTAATTCCTTCACTTTTGGAGCTAACTTGGTCATTGAACACCTCTATTTGGTTGTGGCATCATTCGGCGAACCAGACACTTGCCCGGAAATGCAGCAAAATGGAGGAATTTGCTTTCTGTTGTTTTTCGCGTCGCGACCAGGAGGGTTCGCGACGCGATCCAGAGGAATTTTGCAAACCAGAACTTTCTGTTATTTTTCGCGTCGCGACCAGGAGGGTTCGCGACCCGACCTGGAGCAGTTTTATGAGGCCTGAAGCTTCTGTCATTTGTCGCGACGCGACGGACACGGGCCGCGTCGCGATGGTGCGTGAAAATTAGGGTTTTTAAAGCAGTTTCAGCAAATTTTGAAGGGACTTCGTTTTGGGATTGGGAGCCACACTTTGGAGCAGCTGGAGGGTGCGAATTTGGAGCCTTCTCACCACTTGGGAACAAGGGATTGAAGGTTCCAATGTCTTCCTTCATGTTTGTTTTATACTTTATGTTGGTTTCCACTCTTAGGATGATTTGTAACTAAATTGCTTAGATGAGGGAGAGATGAATCTCCCGACCCTATCATGTGAACCCTTGTTATAGTCAATTCGGTTGTTATTCGATTTACTTTGTCTAATTACCTATGTTCTTAATGCTTTTCAATTACATATGATAATTGTGATGATCCAGGCTAGTGATTGCATAGGGATATGAATTAGTAGCTGGAAATTGGGTAATTAGGTCACATGCTAGTAATCATCATAGGAATATGTGGTAGCTTATGTGAATTCATTAAAATTCTCAATCTTAATGCGTTACCCTCTGGCATGACTCACCTAAGGAATTAGGGTAACTCTTAGGGTAATAGGGGTCTTGAGACAAGGAATTGCCCTTGACCTTAAATTAGTGAATTGAATCTAGAAATTGAATAACTAACTTGAATTGGCTAAGGTTCATGTGATAGGCGAGGTGAGAGGATTCGATCCCTAGTCGTTTTTCTCGCATTATTAATTCACGTTTGTGTTCTGTCACTATTAATCAAATTACCAAATCGCTACAATCTACGAATTTACAATTTTGCTATTGTTGTCAACGCGCAATCCCTGTGGAATCGACCGGTTACTTACCGTTTAAATTATTACTTGCAACGAATTTGGTACACTTGCCAAAGTCCTAACAAGTTTTTGGCGCCGTTGCCGGGGATTGTTGATTTCATTGTCAACAAGGCATTTGAGTTAATTCTTAGTTGTTTTATTTTATTTTATTTATTTCAGTATTTTATTTTTGTTTTATTTGTTTAGATACTTTGTATAGTGTTGGACTTGTTAACGGTTTGTTGAAGTGTTTCAGTGAACTGTGTAGCAGGGGCAAAGTTCGAAAGAATTGCTGTTTGTCCCGAAAAAAAAAAAAATTATGGAATCCACTTCTCGGATGGAAGATGCTTTGGACCAGTTTAGGCAAATGACTGAGACTATCTTCCAGCCTAAAGAGCAAGCTTCTCGGTTGGAAGATGCTTTGTCCGAGCTTATGCGAATGTCCGAGACCCTCTTCCAACCCCAAGAGCAAGTGATGATAGAGTCCGTGCCACCCTCACTTAGCGGTAAATTTTGTGAAGAACCCCACTTGAATGGAAAATGTGTGACACGCACCTTTTGCGATTCTTGTGGGGAGTATCTTGTGGAGTGCAACTGTGAGGATGAGTGGGTAACTATATCAGAAAATTACCCATGGCTATGCACTACCAATGAGGAACAAGAAGAACAAGCCCCAACAAAAGAAGAATCTGGGGAGGATAAGGAAGATGAGGAAGAAGAAAAGATTGAAATGGAGGAGCATGTAGTTTGGAGGGAAGATCAAAGCTCCCAATGTGGGGAAGGGGTGAAAACCCAACAAGAAAAAACCCAACAAATCATGGTTCCTATTATTCTTCCAAATAGCAAGGAGGATACAAGTGAGGAGATTGACATATACTTAGACTCCTTCTATGCCTTATTCATCACCCTTCACCTTAAAAGGGTATGGAAGCATCTACAACTATGTTTCAAATTCATGATGTTCCTGCCCCAGAAACGAAAGAACAAGGATGATGTGTTCTTTGTGTCATATCAGCCACCTTGATAGTGGAATGACAAACGCCAAGCTAGTGACGTTAAAGAAGCGCTTGGTGGGAGGCAACCCATTGGTTCACTATTTACTGTTTTGAGTCTTTATTTTTCAGTCCCCTTTTTAACTTTATTTTGCATTTTGGTCTGTACTCTATAATCTTGACTTACTCTGTGATATTGAGGCACCACTGCCCTATATTTTGTTTTTGTTTTGTTAAAGCAGCGTCAATGGTGATGATGTGTGGCATTTGGGGTCGCATGTTTGCATTTTTCCTTTGGACACTCGCACGTCAAGTTTTATCATCAAGTAATAGCAGGGGTCATGACAAACGTTGCGGAAGTTCTTTATCATCTGTGAGCAGCATCTCTCAAGTTCCATCTCTATGATCCCAACCGTGAGGTTTGAGCCTAAACACGTTCTTATATATATTGTGTGTATTCCTTGCCTGCATTAGTCTGCAGAACTTGACATTGTGCTTAATTGTTTTTGCTTTTGATTTTCATACACACTGAGGCATTTCTTTTGGCACCCCTGAGCCTTTCAAACCACACCTAATTAATGTTTATCCTCTGCTAGCCCCTCTGAGCCTACTGTTAAATATTATATGCTGTTTCTCTGAAAATCATAGCCTAGTTAATTCTTAACTTGGAGTTAGGTAAAAAAAGCTGTGAGAGTGGGAAAATTTTAAGTTTGGGGTTGCTCGTGGAATAGCAACAATATAAGTTTGGGGTGGTATACAAGAGAAGGAACAAGAAAAGAAAGAAAAAAAAAATAAATATGTATATATGCATATATATATATATATACATATCAAAAAAAATAAATAAATAAATAAATTCCTTCTCTTGTTTTGTTGAATGCTTTGGGAAAATGGGTGAGTATTGCGTGAAAGTGACAAAAAGAGAGGTAGGCCTAACTCCAAGTACAACCTACTTATCCAAATGTATCCACCCTGACCTAAGCCCCGCTATAACCCTTAAAGTCCTCAAAATGTGTGTATGCATTTCATTTGTATAGAATGATATAGAACTCTGTCAAGCCTATGAAACGATGATGCAGGTATTGTGAATTGAGTGAATACCCGAAACACCTCAAGAGTGAAACACTGGTGAGATGTGCGTACAGAGAAAACTTGAGAATGCTGCCTGCTTATGATTCGTTATTTCCAATTCATTTTGTCCTGCCACTGTATTAGATTGATGATGATAGTTGATGTGCTGATGTGTTTAAGGTTGATGTATTATATGTAACAGCTAAATAGAAAAAAACAGCCACAGTCTGAATTGATTGTTTGCTTGAGGACAAGAAAAAGTTGAAGTTTGGGGTTGTGTTGACTCCCAATCATATGATGTAAGTTAGGCACTTTTAGGACCAATTGTGCAGGTTTTTCATTGTATCACAGTCATTATCTGGGATTTAGTCTAGTTTTAGATAATTGTAGTAGGAAGTTCATTTGTAAGTAATTCCTTCACTTTTGGAGCTAACTTGGTCATTGAAGACCTCTATTTGGTTGTGGCATCATTCGGCGAACCAGACACTTGCCCGGAAATGCAGCAAAATAGAGGAATTTGCGTTCTGTTGTTTTTCGCGTCGCGACCAGGAGGGTTCGCGACGCGATCCAGAGGAACTTTGCAAACCAGAACTTTCTGTTATTTTTCGCGTCGCGACCAGGAGGGTTCGCGACCCGACCTGGAGCAGTTTTGTGAGGCCTGAAGCTTCTGTCATTTGTCGCGACGCGACGGACACGGGCCGCGTCGCGATGGTGCGTGAAAATTAGGGTTTTTAAAGCAGTTTCAGCAAATTTTGAAGGGACTTCGTTTTGGGATTGGGAGCCACACTTTGGAGCAGCTGGAGGGTGCGAATTTGGAGCCTTCTCACCACTTGGGAACAAGGGATTGAAGGTTCCAATGTCTTCCTTCATGTTTGTTTTATCCTTTATGTTGGTTTCCACTCTTAGGATGATTTGTAACTAAATTGCTTAGATGAGGGAGAGATGAATCTCCCGACCCTATCATGTGAACCCTTGTTATAGTCAATTCGGTTGTTATTCGATTTACTTTGTCTAATTACCTATGTTCTTAATGCTTTTCAATTACATATGATAATTGTGATGATCCAGGCTAGTGATTGCATAGGGATATGAATTAGTAGCTGGAAATTGGGTAATTAGGTCACATGCTAGTAATCATCATAGGAATATGTGGTAGCTTATGTGAATTCATTAAAATTCTCAATCTTAATGCGTTACCCTCTGGCATGACTCACCTAAGGAATTAGGGTAACTCTTAGGGTAATAGGGGTCTTGAGACAAGGAATTGCCCTTGACCTTAAATTAGTGAATTGAATCTAGAAATTGAATAACTAACTTGAATTGGCTAAGGTTCATGTGATAGGCGAGGTGAGAGGATTCGATCCCTAGTCGTTTTTCTCGCATTATTAATTCACGTTTGTGTTCTGTCACTATTACTCAAATTACCAAATCGCTACAATCTACGAATTTACAATTTTGCTATTGTTGTCAACGCGCAATCCTTGTGGAATCGAACGGTTACTTACCGTTTAAATTATTACTTGCAACGAATTTGGTACACTTGCCAAAGTCCTAACAATGACTTAGTTTTTCCATATGTTGTTTACCCACGGTTAGACTATGAAAAGAGAATAGTTTTGTTTTTTTGTAGATGGTTTGATCCATCAGTTAGAGGAACGAAATTGAATCCAAAATGTAATACCGTGGACATTCGAATGAATGGAAGGTATAAACTTTATGATCCGTTTATCATGGCAGAAAATGTGAGGCAGGTGTATTATGTTCCATATCCATCAACTCAGAGAGGATGGTGTGTTGCAATTAAGACAAAACCACGGGGTCGCATTGAAGCCACTGATGCGGGGGATGAAGTTCCTTATCAAGTGGATGAAATTTCGGGAGTAGATGTGGTAATTGAAGTTGAACCGATTGACTCCTTATGTGATGATCGACTCCTAGTTGACGAAGTTGATGAAGATGAAGAACAGAATGAAGATGAACGAGATGAAGAAGAGAATGAATATGAAGATGATGGAGAAGAGAATGAAGATGAATAATTTGATTAATCTTATGTTGTATTTAAATTTATTAGAGTCATTATTGTTCTTGTGTTTTCTTATATATGTTGTCTACTTATGTTGACTCCTTATGTTGTCTTCAAATTTATTAGAATCATTAATATATCAATATTGTTCTTGTTAATTTACTTTCTTTAATTTATTTATAAATATATATAATTAATGTTGTTAGTATCACATTTCGTTTCTATTTTTTCATAGATATGGATCTAAGAGGAGGTTCTGACCCACCGAGACGTCCTAATAAAGGGAAGAAGACTATGACTGATGAACCTCCTAAAAGGAGGCGTAATCGTGAGGTGGTATACTTAATATTGGGAATATGAGGGGTCATATGTTTTTGGGCCCACCAGCTACCGCTCCGATTGCCCCACAACCTCCGCCTGCTCCATCTGGCCCCGGATGGTATCATTTACCATCACATGGGCATTATATGGGCACACCAAATGCGTATGCAGCAGGGCATATGGGCACACCAGCTGGGTATATGGGCACACCAGCTGGGCATATGGGCACACCAGCTGGGCATATAGGCTCATCATCTGGACATATGGGCCCAACAGCTGGGTTATCTATGCCTACTGCACCAGAGCCCCAGGATGATATTGGTGGTGGTAATGTTGATTTTGATTCATCGACCGATGATGAGAAAGTGGAGGTGGTTGTTACTAATGGTGTCAGACTCAAAGTCATTTATAGTCGTGGTAACGCGTAAGTATTATATTGTTTGTTTATTTTAAGTTAATTATGCAACGACTTATATATTTGATTGTTTGATATATCTTTCATTATGCAGGCTTCTTCCTACAAAGGCAGCTTCATCAAGCATCACTCATGTCATCCGCAAAAAATATTTTCAAAAGTTCCATAAAAAGTGGAGTAAGTCGATGAAAAGGATAGGAATGATCTGCTGGACTTCTTTAGGGTAAGTGTCAATTATTTTGTCATTACTTATATTGTTAGTTTAAATTTTATGTTTAATAACGTTTAATATAATTAATAATACATATTTTGATTTTACTTAATACAGACCAAAGTGACATGGGACATAGAAGATAATGACAATGTCCAGAGACTTTTTTTTTAAAAGGATGGGCGCTCAAATATCAGATTTGCTTTATAAGCTACGCTGTAAAGATAAGAAGCCTAACTACATGAGTGATGATATTTGGAATGCCTTCAAGGGCCATTGGGCTACAGAGACTTTCAAGAAAAATGCTGCAAAAGCCAAGAATAATAGAAACTCCGAAAAGGGTGGCTCGCTTTACTGCGGCGGGTCCATCAACCAGGCTCAGCATGCTTCTAGATTGGTAAATTATTTTTAAAATCTGTGTGTTTTTTTACATTAGTTAATTAGTTAGCAATTTTTGAAAATGTGTTTCATTTTACACAGTAAGATGGCAGGACGCCCTATCACTGCTCCTGAGCTGCATAGAGCCACCCATGTGAGGAAAGGCACTGGCGAGTATGTTGATGAGCTCTCCAGGATGACTCAGGTAAATATACAACTTGATTTGTATTATATAATGCGGCTTTGTCAAAATGAAGCGCTAATTTGCGGTTATTCAAAACAGGAGCAAATAAATGAGATCATGATTCAGCTGACTCAGGGGAGCTGCGACCCTGAATCACTTGGCCAACTTACTCCTGAGATGATAGATCTGGCAAACCAAAATTGGGAGAAGACAGTAGGTTGGTCTAAGGGTTGCCTGTATGGGTCTGTCTGTGGCCGGGAGCAGCAGAAGACGTAGTCGACCAGCTTCTACTCCTGCGCAGACAGAGCATATTAGGCAGCTGGAGCAGGAGCTGCAGTCTACTCGACATGAGCTGCATGATACTCGACAGGAGGTCAGGACCTCTACTGAGGCTTTGAAAAAGATGCAGGAAGACTTTGCGAAGGTGTCCCGTAGGCAGGAGCTGATGTTTAGGTATTTTAAGAATATGCAGCAACATGAGCAGCAAGATGAGGAGCAAGATGAGGAGCAAGCTGAGGAGTCCGGGGAGTCAGGGGAGTCAGGGGAGTCAGGGGAGTCTGGAGAGGCTGGGGAGGCCGAAGAGTCTGATGGCGGCAGCTTTTAGGATTTGTTGTATCAGTTTGACAATTGAATATTTTGTTATAACATTTCAGATTAAGTGTTGTTGATTCAAATTTTATGTTATTGAAAAATTTTATTCTCGGATTTTTTATTTTAAATTTTATTGTTTATTATTTATTATTAAAATAAACAGGTATAAAAGCAGGTTTATCAAAAAAAAATTCAATCAGTTGGCCATTAGCGAGGGAAATTGGACGCGTCGCTGTCAGAATTTAACCATGTGGATGACTTTATTAGCGAGGGAATTTTAATCCATCGCTAATTAGCGAGGGAATTAGCGAGGGATTCAAATTCCCTCGCTAATCTCATTAGCGAGGAGGGAATTAGCGAGGGAACCAGTCTGTCGCTAATTCCCTCGCAAATGACCATTAGTGACAGATTTTGGTCATTTTGCGAGGGAAATTTCCCTCGCTAATGACCAGTTTTTTTGTAGTGGAACATAGGAAAGGTATCGGATTGATCTTGGTGGACATTCCTAATAAGAAAGTGTGGCAAACACAACAACAACTCAGCCCGTTGATTTTGGATGTGTGGAAGAAGAAGGTGATCAAACATGTGTGCGGTAACCCTAAAAGAACCTTCTTTGGCAAATACCAACCACGCACAAGCTTCAAGTTCTCCACCTTCAAGAGGGAGTTTTCTTTCCTTATCCTTAAGTTACACTTGTTGCTTACATTGAGGATAATGTGTGATTTAAGTGGGGGTGTGTTTTACTATTTATGTTTTTAATTTTTAACTATAAAAAAAGAAAAAATTTGTTATTTGTGCATGTTTTTCCATGAGTTGTTGGTTTGTATAAGTTGTGAGTGATTTCACTATTATAGGACCATAGGCGTTATGACATGACTTGATTGATTTCTTGTTGCTCTGGGTATAATAAGTTGGATTTGAGCACTAAATTTTTCATCATTTGTGATAGTCATTGTCCCTGATGAGAATTTAGCCTTATAACGGATGGACTAATCTTTCGCCATTCTCTCTGTTCTTGTGTGTGACTCACTCATGTTTGTTAGTTACTCTAGAACTTGACTTGATTCTTGTTGAAACACTTGTTCACATGCATGTTTGAAAAGATCTAGGCAGTTTTGTTCTTTTCTTAGCTACTAGCCAAATAAGTTTACCCTGAATTTATCCCTTTGTGTAAGCCCCTTTGAGCCTTTTATCCAATTCTTTGTTTTATAGCTCATTACAAGCCCAAAAGTGAAAAACAATGTTATTACCCAGTCTTAGAGGGTGAAGGAGCTTTGAATTGAAAATTGTCAAATTCATAAGTGTGGGGGTGTCCAAATTATTGCAATTGTGGTTCTCACTTAGGTTAGTTCTTGGGTTCTCAATGAAATGTTTGGCAAGTACATTTGTATAGACAAATATTCCCAAAAAAAATTTAAAGAAAAAAATGAAAAAAAAATGAAAAAAGTCAAAAGAAAAAAAATGGAAAGTTTATATATCTTTTTATTTTTGTTTCAAAAAAAGTGAAAGTTGTGTGGAGAAGTATATCAAAATATAGAAATTCATCATACCTTGTTGATTTTGGACCCTCTCATGCTCATTTTACAATTGATTTTCATTGCTTTTTTATCCTCTTTGATTCTTTTTAGTCTAGCTCCTTCTTAGAATTAGCTCAATTGACCTTGGCCCCATTACAACCCTTATAAAGACTTTTTTATCTTATGTGCATGTGTTCTTAAGTGTGGCTGTTAGAAGCTTGTCAAGCATATAGTAGTGCTAACTCTCATTGATGTGCTTAGTACATATATATATATATATATATATATATATATATATATATATATATATATATATATATATATATATAAGGGTAAACACAAGCCTTGAGTGATTGAGCGCATTACTTATACATATCTTGTGAGGACTCATCACTTATGATTCACTCTTTGCAGCTTTATCCTCTTGTTTATATTGATTGTAATTAAGTACTATCTTTGATTGTCATTCTCCTTGAAGCTTAGGAAAAGTGTCTCTCTTATGACTGTGCATTCTTTGGGTTCATTGGACACTCATGCATTGTTTTCGTGTCTTGTTTTGTGTGTTTAGCTCGGAATGCAAAAGCTTAAGTGTGGGGGAATTTGATCAGTGCATTTTAATGCATTCTTTATAGCTTTTCACTTGGTGTTCTTATTTGTTCTATGTATCTAATATTTAAGTCTTAGCATGTTTCTAGACTTTGGGTCTTATTTGAGCAGTATAGCAATTTGTTGATTAATTCTTGTTTTTAATGCATATTGACCCATGTCTACTCTGCAGGACATAACTTTAGTTGTGGTTATCCGATTGAGGCGTGCAAGCATGTGTTGGAAAGATAAGGAACATAGATACAATTCTTCTGTTGAACTGGAAACCCATTTCTGAAGTCTGGAAGGTCAAAACTGTGAATTACGGAAGCAGTTCTGTGTAAAACGGGTTTTGGGCTGAATTTTAGTTTGTCAATAGCCTTTTATCATAGAACCCGTTTAGGGATTTAGGGTTTTGGTTGAGCTGAGACTAAATAGAGTTCAGCAGCCGTCTTTCTCTTCTCTTACGCATTTCCTAATTTCAATTTTACGTTTTGTGCCCTAACCTCCAAGGCTATTGGTGAAGGGTGTGCTGTGAAGATTTTGAGGTTCAGTGCTTAATGTTTATTGTGTTTTTATGGTTTAAATTCTTTCTCTATCAATTTCATCTCCGTAATTTTTGCTGCAAATTCGGTTGGTGTTTTGCTTAATTACTCAAACTCAGTTATTTGCTTATGTGATTCGTTTTATGATTCAGTTTTGCTTAATCACTTAATTATGGTTCTGTTTGGCAACTTTCATTATTGAAACTATTTTATCGCTTGCTTAATTTAGTTTGGATATAAATTGATAGAGTGTATGACGTTTGTTTATAGGATTGATAGAATTCAGTTATAACGTTAATTGTGTTACTGGCGCTTATTCACTATCACGATTGATTGAACACACTGTTTTGACGCTTACTTTAAAACAGTGTCAATTCGTATGAACTGACTAACGCTTGTTTAGTTAGTTTATGATCAATCAAGAATTATCAAACATTGCACGAATCTTTATTTTAGAACCGATGAGAAATCCAAGAAACGCACCTGAAACCAATGGATGGATTGTCTATCTTTAAATGATTTTCTTGGTTAAACATCAAACTATTTTTCTCAAAAAAACCCTTTTATTATTAGTTTCATTCTTGATTCTGGTAGTCTTTATTTCAGAGGTCCTTGTGAGACGACCAAGGTTACTTACCATGTTAGTATATTTTATATCTCTTAACCTGCGTACGACCAGTGATCATTCACCAAACAGTGTATTGGACAACATGTTGTCCAGTACTGTACTGTCCATTCCAATATTTACATGTTTGCAAATCAAATAACCCTAAGAGTATTCACAATAGAGCTTCTCAAATTTGGGTATGTAAGTGGATCTTACATGCGCACATCACATATTCAGAATTTTTTAATGTTAGTATCTAATAAGCACTCGAGAAAACAATCTCCAACCTAGTACTTTACCGTCAAGAAAACAATCTCCAACCTGGTACTTCAAAAACGTTTACTAAATGAGTCTCACTAATAACTACACATCATTTTTTAATATTAAAAATTTCAAAGGTCCTTATGAGACGACCAAGATTACTTACCTTGTTCCTATATTTTATATCTCTTAATTATTTTGACCCGCGTACGACCAATGATCATTCACCAAACAGTGTACTAGACAACATGTTGTACCGTACTGTCCAGTCCAGTACTTACATGTTTGCGAATCAAATAACCCTAAGAGTATTCACAATGGAGCTTCTCAAATTTGGGTATCTAAGTAGATCTTACATGCACACATCACATATTCATAGTTTTTTAATGTTAGTATCTAATAACCACTTGATAAAACAATCTCCAACCTAGTACTTTACCGTCAAGAAAACAATCTCCAACCTAATACTTCAAAAACGTTTATTAAATGAGTCTCGCTAATAACTACACATCATTTTTTAATATTAAAAACTGTACTTGAATAAAAGTTTATTTATGAACTCGGAATTGTTACAAGAGGCCAGATAGCAATTTGTCTATCTCGGTTATAGTGGGTATATGAGTTTGTGCATGCCCTTCATATTCCTGTCTACGTCTTCTTTATAGGCCGAGCTCTTCAATAACCGTCTGGGTGGTTGCATGTCCGGTCTCTCTAAGGTAACTCCTCTTCTCTCCACCTGTCCTGCCGGCTTCGTGGTGATCTTATCCGATCTGTGAATCACCCTCCCGGCTCCACGTGGCCTGTCCTACGAATGCCACCTTGATTTTTGTCTATGAGTACCTAAGCGAGGGTCACGTGGCACGTTTTAAGAGGCCAAGCCAGTTTGGACGGTTCACAGCCTCCCGAGCTCGAATGTTGTAAGAATGAAGAGCTTAAAGGCGTAAAGATGACTTTGTATTTGTTGGGCGTGTTTTGGGTAGTTGACGAGCTGACTTTACTTTATTTCAAAGGGACTCAGGCGAGTTTTGATGAGGCCGAGGGGCAATTAGAACTTTCGTACATTGATCTTAATTTGTTTGAAATCAGTGCTTTCAATGTTATGCCAGAAAGTGAATCGTCTTAGATGTCCTTTGAAAATGTTATGCTAGGTGGCAATGTGGATGATCAGGTCAGTGAAAATGAGGGAAGCAAAGAGGAATGGTGGTTCCTTGCTCCGTAATGCCTCCGAGCTCTCTTGGTTTTTTTTTCGCGTTTATTGATGCCTCCGGGCATTTATTTTGTACTGCCCCCGGGCTTTTATACGGGAATCAAGTCGACCACGTGAGTTATTTCTACTTTCGCTCTGAATGGTCTTACCGTTTTTGAGAATTTTAGCTTCACAAGTTAACTTGACGTAATTGTGATTTTAGCCAATTGGTATAAGCTCGGTTTTAACTTGTTTTAACCGGTATGCTTTTAGAGGTTCATGCATGACCCCATCATCCCCAGGTTCTTGGATTTTGTGTTTATGAGTAAACATTACTTTGACCTATAATTGGGTAAGTAACCACTGACCTTTGTTGGTTTGAACCGTCTTCTCTAATATCTTCGTTCTTATCCTGACCTAATGGTTAGTTTTACTAACTTCAATGGCGGTAGAAGTGAGTGGGAGTACTCTTCACAAGAGAAGCCAACCCTTGTCTCATAGAGACTTGTGCAAGTCTGTGCTTGCTTTTATAGGTAACTTAGATATTTGAGAAACAGATATAAACCACTGGCAAGCCTCGCTAAAAACTTCCAGTGGGAGAAAAGAGTACTTGCCAGGTCATTTTATTGGTATTTAAAGTTTATACAACTGAAAGGGGATTACACACCCGAATACAACTAAAAGCAATTACATGAAACGGAAACATTGCTAAAGAAGAAATACATAAACCTGAAGATGTAACCCTCTTTTATGACATCTGCTTTAACTAAAGTAGAAACGCAGATTGGCCGAATTCCATGATCTCGAAATAGGTATGTCAGTCAAGGTTTCCAACTTGTAGGCTCCTGGGGAGAGTTCACTCATGATCCTGTACGGTCCTTCCCAATTGGGGGACTGTTTACCAGCACCGTCTATCTTGGATGATCTTCTTAGGAAGAGGTCTCCCCAATGCATTGAAAATTCACGCAGGTGTGCGATTTCTCTGGTTTCATCCAACAGGTCCAGACTAGAATTAAGGTTGGCTGAGTTGGATGCTTCTTCAATATTTTCTCTTCTGAAACTTGGTTCGCCGAACTCCATAAGAACCATGGCATCAAAGCCAAACGCGAGTTTAAAGGGTGTCTCACCCATGGTAGAATGTGGGGTGGTGTGATAAGACAATATAACTTGACACAGTTGTTCTGCCCACTTGCCTTTTTCTTCGTCTAACTTTTTCTTCAAGCCGGATAGGATGACTTTATTGGCGTCCTCAGCTTGTCCATTTGCTTGTGGGTGCTCAACCGATGTGAATTTGTTCCGTATGCCGAGTTCTTTGCAGAAGTATACAACCACCGAGCTGGCGAACAGAGTTCCATTATCAGAAACTATTTCTGCAGGCGGACCGAAACGACATATCATGTTTTTCCAGTAAAACTTTTTGACTTTGGCTGCTCTTATTTTGGCCACAGGTTCTGCTTCTATCCATTTGGTGAAGTATTCTACTGCGACAATTAGGAATTTAACTTGGCCTGGCCCTACTGGGAATGGTCCTAGGATGTCAACCCCCCACTTGTAGAAAGGCCAAGGTGCTGAAATGGATTGTAGGGCGGTAGCTGGAGCATGGTGCAAGTCAACATGCCTCTGACACCTGTCACATGATCTGGAGAAAATTGTGGAATCTTTGTTCAAATGGGGCCAGTAATAGCCAGCCCGGAGGACTTTGTTTGCTAACGCTCTTCCCCAAATATGGCTTCCACAAATTCCCTGATGAATTTCTCTTATCACATAGTCTGCTTCATCACGAAGCAAGCTCTAACGCCCAAATATTTAATTAAAATTATTTAATTAAATATTTAGGTATTCAATTATTTATTTATTTATTTTAGTTGGTGTAATTATATTAACGTTTGACTAAGGGGTGTGTAATTGAATATTAGGGGATGGTGTTTGTGATCGGGCTTAAGCTGGAGGAAAGCCCGTGATCCAAGTCCACTAGCTAGGCGCATAGGAGAAGCACCTAGGCTAGGGTTTGGCTCATTTGCGAAATGCCTTGAGAAAAAGAAAAGAAAAGTTGCGAATAGAGGAGAGGAAGAGAGAGGAGGAGTTCGCGCATCCAAGAGAGGAGAATGTAACATCCTCAATATAATTAACCGAATTATTTGGATGTTAACCCAATTGAATTAATTTAGTACTTGACGGGTAAATTTATTGAGTGCTAAAATTATTTATTGGTTGTCATCGGATCGTTAACCGGATAATACGGGCCAAGGAAGTTTCGAAATCGAAATAAGAGATTTAGATCAATATGGTAATTGGACCACGTTACCACTTATTTATTAAATAAATATATAAGTATACGTGTATGTATGTGTATGTGAGGGAAGAGAGAAAGAAGGAGAGAAGAGAAACATAGAAGAGAAAAGGAGAAAAGAAGAGAAAAGGAGAAAGGAAGAGAAAGAGGAAGAGAAGAAGAAGAGGAGCTCCACCCATCATCCCAAACTATCATCTTCATCATCATCTTTGCTTCCCCTCCCACCCTTTCAAGCTAGGTAAGCTAAGGTTCCATTTTCCTCTCCCTTTTTGCATTTCGTTTTCTTAGGGTTTTGTGGGGGAATCCGAATTTGAGTTGATTTTGATGGTTGAATCGTGTCCAGCAGAAAGCCCACCAACGATTGTAAGCGGATTGAAGCTAAATTCGAAGTTTGGAGCGGATTGGAGATCCTAGGGTTCGATTGGGGATTTTTGGTGTCTCGGTGATTTCGGCTCGATATCGGCTCTCGCTTCGAGGGTGAGTTTTACTCACGCTTAGGATGTTTTTCTGTCTCGTTAGTTTTTACGTTAATTGATTTCGAGAGATTTTGAAACGAAAACCGTTATTTGAAAATATGTCGCGTTTTGATACAATTCGATTACAATGAATTTTTGATTGATTTGTTTGATTGTGTGACTTTGATTGAGACTGTTTTTATGGTTGTCAAATCTGTTTTCGGTCGGAACGAGGATCGTTCGAGAACTTTTGGGTCAAAAACCGTTATTTCGGAATATGTCGTATTTTGGTAAAATTCGTTTTGATTGAGTTTTGATTGGATTGATTGATTGTGTGGTTTGTATTGGGTCTATTGTATTGGTTGTCAAATCTGTTTTCGATCAGAACGAGAATCGAAATTGAGCGGAATAGCGGTTTTCGCGCGAAACAGCCAAAATTCTGCAGCATCAGGTCCCCATCGCGTCGCGACCTCCCTCCTTTGCGTCGCGACCATGCTTCAGTTTGCAACGAAAATATTTCTGTCTTTTTTCGCGTCGCGACGGTTTCGTATCGCGTCGTGACGCTTTGCAGATTTTCAACAGTTTTTCACTGATTTTGTTTTCGCGATATCTTTTGATCCGGGAACCCGATTGAGGTGTTCTAAGATGCGTTGGAAAGCTTATTCAGAGGCCTAACTGAATATTCTATTTTTAAGGCAAAATGAACTGTTTTTGATATTGAAAATTTTGTTGAAAAGTGTCGAGTTAGTATGCGAGAGCGAATGTGGACTTAATGTTTTTATCGAAAAGAAAGCGGACTATGAGTCCTATGTGATATTGTATAAATGACGCGGGATGATTGTTAAATCATCTAAACCGGTCTATGATTCACGATATATAAATTATATCGAATATAGGAGTTAGCCCAAATGCGGGTGGATATATATATATATATATATATATATATATATATATATATATATATATATATATATATATATATATACTAGATCGAGTTTGGGTGACGACCCATGAGGTTGACATACTAGGCGGGGAAGTCATGATCCCTTACCCTAGGCCCGTAAGCCATTAGGGAAAGTACTATTGGTAAAGGGGTTCACCGGGATTACCAAAGCTGGGGTCGGTGTTATGTCACAGTTATAAAACAGTTCACCGGGATTACCAAAGCTGGGGTCGGTGCTGTAATAAAGTTATGAAGCGGGTTACCGGGATTACCAAAGCTGGGGCCGGTACCGTGTTAAAGTTAGAAAGAATGGTCACCGGGATTACCAAAGCTGGGGTCGGTGTCATTCTAAAGATATCAATAGTATGGTTACCAGGATTCCCAAAGCTGGGGCCGGTATCATACTATGTTGGCTAGTACGAGTCACCGGGATTACCAAAGCTGGGGTCGGTGTCGTGCTAAATTAAAATAATGTAATTTATAAAGTAAACTACCAATGTATGGGAATTCATAAATGAACCGAGAGCATAGTTAGGGGTCTCGGTAGAACTCACTGAGATTGTATCTCACTGTTTAAATGTTGTTGTTTTACAGAGAAACAGGGAAGGAAAGGACCACAGAGGCACGAGTAGGTTGAGCTCGGACTGGTTGCAGATAACTTAGGTACCGCAACAATATGACTTTAGTGTAATATCTTTTGTTGTCTACGTACCGCAACAATATGACTTTAGTGTAATATCTTTTTATTTCCGCTTTCTTGTGCGATATTGAACACTGTATTTCACTGATGGTTTATGGTCTTATTTATGTTTAAGACTGTTCTGTTGTTATTCAGTGAAAAGTTTATTGTGGTGTTCAGTATTTAGACAGGAAAAATAGCTCTGATGTTTTAGGAATGGTACACTTGGGTATTTTTACTCGATAAAAATACCGGGGTGTTATAGTTGGTATCAGAGCGGTTCGACCAAGTCGGACTTAGCTTTTAGGGTCTTTGCTTTCTCCAGTCGTGATTTTCTTAGTATGCTATTAGACATTGAGCTTGATCAACTTAATACTTTGTGCATATTTCGCAGAATCATGGCCAGAAGAGGTAGAGGCGTCCCTCCTCCTGTTGATCCACAATTCGAATGGATGCAGAATGACATTGAGAATCAGCAGAAGATGATGCAGGATATGCTGCAAATGCAGCATGACCGAATGGGTCTACAACAGCCCAATTTCCAACCTCATCAAGAAGATCCTAACCGGACATATTTCCGATTTCAAAAGATGAAGCCGCCGACTTACAAGGGTGGACCGGATCCAATGACTGCCTATTATTGGATAGACTCAATGGAGAAGATCTTTCACACCCTCCAATGTGGAGAAGAAGAGAAGGTATTATGTGCGGCCAATGTGCTCAATGAAGATGCCCACACCTGGTGGTGTAATGCAAGGCAAATGATGGGACTCCAAGGAACTCCCCTCACTTGGGACAACTTCAAGGAATTGTTTCTAAAGCAATATTTCCCTTCAGTGAAGAAACTAAGCAAGCAAGCAGAGTTTGTGAATCTCAAACAAGGTGATTTGTCAGTTGGGGAATATGCTGCGAAATTTGAAAGACTGTCTCAGTTCTATGAGTTGGGGAGGTATGCCCCAAATGATATGCGGAAGATGCAAATGTTCAAAGAAGGTCTCCGAGCTGATGTAAGTCAAGGACTCAGTTCTTACACTCTGGTTAATTATCCTGCCTTAGTGCAACAAGCCTATGTGGCTGAGGAGGATTTGAGGAAAATGTATGCTGAAAGAAAAGATTATTGGAAGGGTAAAAAGAAAGTTGCCGAATCTTCTACTCCAAGCAGACAATTCACGGAAGATGATTATAAGGGGAAGCAGGTGCAATCGTTTGATTCTTCAAAGGTCCGTAGGTGTGGCAACTGTGGAAAACGTCATCAAGGCGATTGTTGGCAAAAGCCAAACCGGTGCTATCATTGTAATGAAGAGGGCCACTATGCGAATGAGTGCCCAACAAAGAAGAGTTTACAAGGAACACCAAATGCTCCTAGGCAAGGACGAATCAACACTTTGAATGCTCAAACAATCACACCTAAGGACAATCTACTGAGAGGTATGAGATCTCTTTTCGATAACTCTGTCAGTATATTATATGATTCGAGTGCAACCCATTGTTTTATAGCTCAAGCATAATGTCGAAAATTATCTACTTGTCATACAAGATAGAAATTTTGTGGTAGAATCTATTTGTTTGCCTAAGAGAAGTATGAACATCTTTCCGTATTTAGGGTGGTCGTCTATTCAACTGGTGAATGAATTTCTGTATGTTATAAAGGATGAAGTTTCTTCCGTACTTCCATAGTGAGAGGTAGAATTCTCAATAGCATGGATTCCGAGTGTCGGGTCAATCTCTATAGTTCCTTGTCGAATGTCTCCCTTAGAATTAAAGGAATTGAAATCCCAACTTAAAGAATTGGTATCAAAGAAGTTCATTCGAACGGGTACGTTTACATGGGATGCCGATTGAGAGGAGTGTTTTCAAGAGTCGAAAGTTAGGTTAACCTCTGCTCCGATCCTGATTCTTTCGGATCCGCCTTTGGAATTCCAAATAGCGAGCGATGCTTCAGGGAAGGGTTTAGGAGGTGTTCTTGTGCAGAATCAACAAGAAGTAGCTTATACATTCCGGAAATTGAAGGCTCATAAGGAGAATTATCCAACTCATGAATTGGAGTTAATACCTGTTGTGTATGCACTGAAGGTTTGAAGGCATTACCTGTATGGGTCTCGTTTCGAAGTCTTTAGCAATCATAAAAGGTATTTCCAAATTTCACCATGAATAGTGATGGAGTCAGTAGTTTCAACGGTAGAATCTGTGCTCCCGATGATGAGAACAATAAAAGGCAAGTGTTAGAGGAAGAACACCGAAGTTTATATTCTATACACCCTGGACCCACTAAGATGCTCAGAGATGTTAAGCAAATGTATTAGTGGCGAAGTATTATTCTGTTAACCTCCCCTTTGTGAAAGTTGACAATGAGATAGTATTATGAGATTCCGTTTGACAAGTCGAACGTGAATACGAATATGTAAGTGAGGTAACTGTTGACTGTTTTCACATTACGAATAAGCACCAAAGGATTAATTGATGGATCTGCTGCAAGTGACCGAAATTTCCAAAGTGAAGTTTGGCGTGCGGTATGGTAGTTTTAAAAAAAAAAATCATTTTTGTGAAAACCCGCATGCTAAAGTTAATTTTGGGAACGAATCAAGAGGCTAATAGGATCAGATTGAGGAAGAAAATCCCAGGAGGATTACTTAGGTTGAGGAGAAGTTCTCAACGCTATGGACTAATTTGGAAAGGAATGGGGTGCGTCGTTGGTAAAAACCTCGTGATGGAGTTGCAATAGAGGAAAAAGAGCTCTGAGTTCTGTTTTGATAGTTGTTTTGAGAGCAACAGAGGTGATTTTCATTACGTTCAAATTTATTTGTTGTCCCTACGGTTTATTTCTACATTTAAGATGAACGTTTCTGGTAAATCCGCATTTCATCTTCTTTTGAAAAGTTCTATCTCGAAATCCCAAGGGCGAGTCAAGAAGTCTCGCACATGACTTTCCGTCACATTTGTCAATGTGTACGAGAACTGTTATGGATTTTGGAAGATTTGTTGAGAACGTGTTTACACCCTTCGAGGAAATCGTGTTTGTTTTTAACTCTACCGAGGAGTACCGGTTTGTGGATCTCATTTTCAACCTGTATATCTATCAAGTGTCTTATATTACACCTTTGATTTAGATTAATCAAAGTTGGGGAGTAAACGAGGATAATTGGAATGAAGCTTCGGAAGTGTTTTCAAACGCGGTGCCGAGCCGATGAAGGCGAATGATGAGTTTCTCGTGTAGATGCGTGACCAGAGAGTTCGTATCAAGGTAGTAGTGGATCATACTTGGAGATTGATGTGCCAACTTGGGAAGAGTTCCTACCCTCATTTCGTTAATTCAAGATTGTGCTCCAGCAACTTAAGATCTTTCTGAGAATGTCGATTCTCGGTTAGTCAGATGAAAGACTTAACGAAATTTTGAGGACAAAATTCTTTCAAGTTGGGGAGAATGTAACATCCTCAAAATAATTAACCGAATTATTTGGATGTTAACCCAATTGAATTAATTTAGTACTTGACGGGTAAATTTATTGAGTGCTAAAATTATTTATTGGTTGTCATCGGATCGTTAACCGGATAATACGGGCCAAGGAAGTTTCGGAATCGAAATAAGAGATTTAGATCAATATGGTAATTGGACCACGTTACCACTTATTTATTAAATAAATATATAAGTATACGTGTATGTATGTGTATGTGAGGGAAGAAAAGAAAAATTAAAAGAAAGAGAGAAAGAAGGAGAGAAGAGAAACAGAGAAGAGAAAAGGAGAAAAGAAGAGAAAAGGAGAAAGGAAGAGAAAGAGGAAGAGAAGAAGAAGAAGAGGAGCTCCACCCATCATCCCAAACTATCATCTTCATCATCATCTTTGCTTCCCCTCCCACCCTTTCAAGCTAGGTAAGCTAAGGTTCCATTTTCCTCTCCCTTTTTGCATTTCGTTTTCTTAGGGTTTTGTGGGGGAATCCGAATTTGAGTTGATTTTGATGGTTGAATCGTGTCCAGCAGAAAGCCCACCAACGATTGTAAGCGGATTGAAGCTAAATTCGAAGTTTGGAGCGGATTGGAGATCCTAGGGTTCGATTGGGGATTTTTGGTGTCTCGGTGATTTCGGCTCGATATCGGCTCTCGCTTCGAGGGTGAGTTTTACTCATGCTTAGGATGTTTTTCTGTCTCGTTAGTTTTTACGTTAATTGATTTCGAGAGATTTTGGAACGAAAACCGTTATTTGAAAATATGTCGCGTTTTGATACAATTCGATTACAATGAGTTTTTGATTGATTTGTTTGATTGTGTGACTTTGATTGAGACTGTTTTTATGGTTGTCAAATCTGTTTTCGGTCGGAACGAGGATCGTTCGAGAACTTTTGGGTCAAAAACCGTTATTTCGGAATATGTCGTATTTTGGTAAAATTCGTTTTGATTGAGTTTTGATTGGATTGATTGATTGTGTGGTTTGTATTGGGTCTATTGTATTGGTTGTCAAATCTGTTTTCGATCAGAACGAGAATCGAAATTGAGCGGAATAGCGGTTTTCGCGCGAAACCGCCAAAATTCTGCAGCATCAGGTCCCCATCGCGTCGCGACCTCCCTCCTTCGCGTCGCGACCATGCTTCAGTTTGCAACGAAAATATTTCTGTCTTTTTTCGCGTCGCGACGGTTTCGTATCGCGTCGCGACGCTTTGCAGATTTTCAACAGTTTTTCACTGATTTTGTTTTCGCGATATCTTTTGATCCGGGAACCCGATTGAGGTGTTCTAAGATGCGTTGGAAAGCTTATTCAGAGGCCTAACTGAATATTCTATTTTTAAGGCAAAATGAACTGTTTTTGATATTGAAAATTTTGTTGAAAAGTGTCGAGTTATTATGCGAGAGCGAATGTGGACTTAATGTTTTTATCGAAAAGAAAGGGGACTATGAGTCCTATGTGATATTGTATAAATGACGCGGGATGATTGTTAAATCATCTAAACCGGTCTATGATTCACGATATATAAATTATATCGAATATAGGAGTTAGCCCAAATGCGGGTGGATATATATATATATATATATATATATACTAGATCGAGTTTGGGTGACGACCCATGAGGTTGACATACTAGGCGGGGAAGTCATGATCCCTTACCCTAGGCCCGTAAGCCATTAGGGTAAGTACTATTGGTAAAGGGGTTCACCGGGATTACCAAAGCTGGGGTCGGTGTTATGTCACAGTTATAAAACAGTTCACCGGGATTACCAAAGCTGGGGTCGGTGCTGTAATAAAGTTATGAAGCGGGTTACCGGGATTACCAAAGCTGGGGCCGGTACCGTGTTAAAGTTAGAAAGAATGGTCACCGGGATTACCAAAGCTGGGGTCGGTGTCATTCTAAAGATATCAATAGTATGGTTACCGGGATTACCAAAGCTGGGGTTGGTATCATACTATGTTGGCTAGTACGAGTCACCGGGATTACCAAAGCTGGGGTCGGTGTCGTGCTAAATTAAAATAATGTAATTTATAAAGTAAACTACCAATGTATGGGAATTCATAAATGAACCGAGAGCGTAGTTAGGGGTCTCGGTAGAACTCACTGAGATTGTATCTCACTGTTTAAATGTTGTTGTTTTACAGAGAAACAGGGAAGGAAAGGACCACAGAGGCACGAGTAGGTTGAGCTCGGACTGGTTGCAGATAACTTAGCATTAGGCTTAAGTTTACATTTCCTTTTGTTGTCTACGTACCGCAACGATATGACTTTAGTGTAATATCTTTTTATTTCCGCTTTCTTGTGCGATATTGACCACTGTATTTCACTGATGGTTTATGGTCTTATTTATGTTTAAGACTGTTCTGTTGTTATTCAGTGAAAAGTTTATTGTGGTGTTCAGTATTTAGACAGGAAAAATAGCTCTGATGTTTTAGGAATGGTACACTTGGGTATTTTTACTCGATAAAAATACCGGGGTGTTATAGAGAAGGAGGAGGGTTTTGCGAATTCAAGGAGAGGAAGGAAGCTGTGTTGCTGAGGTTTTGTTGGTGACTCGATCAAGAGAATTGGTGCTCTCCTACTATAAGGTAAGGGTGGGGTTCTTCCTTATAATGGGGTTTTATGATGGGGTTATGTGGGAATAGGTCCTATGATGCCCTTGTTCGATTTTGATGTCTAATTTGATGGTGGTTGAATTATAACTATGATTGATTGAAATAATTGCTTGTTGGTGATCGTTGCAACTCTAAAAATTTGGCGTTCATAGTTGTTATTACTAAATGCATGCTAGGTGTTCGATTAATTGTTATTTGGTGTTATGATTGACAATTCATGGTGATTGGCATTGGTGATTGAGAATTGGTGATTTGCATTGGTGAAAAAAAAAACGAAAATAATTGACCCTAGGGCGCCATGGGCGCCATTATCCTAGTCGCTGTTTTTGGCGCCCTGCTGCTGGGCGCCGTGTGCCAGGATGTTGTTGCTGCTGTGTTCTGAGTCCTGGGCGCCATTGGCGCCAGAGTTGCTGTTGTGGTGTTCCCTGTCATGTTGTTGTTTCTGGCGCCCAGTGCATGGGCGCCGTGTCTGGTGCACGTCCCTGGTTGTGTTGCGTTTCGTGTTGCTGTTTTTGGCGCCCCGGGTGTGGGCGCCGTGTTCTAGTGTCTGTTGTGTTTTGCGCTGTTGGCGCAGGGGCGCCATGAGCGCCATGGGCGCCACATCCTGGGTGTGTTGCGTTTCCTGTGTGTTGCTGTTTTAGGCGCCCAGTGTGAAGACATAGCTTCTCAGTGGTTTTGATGAAGACAACAACAATCAAGAGATCATTTGTGCAAGAGGAAATGGATCAAATATGTTAAAAGTTTCAATTTGCTCAAAGTTATCAAAGTGCAAGAATTGTCTATAATTGATCAAAGGTATATGACATTCACATCTTACTTTTGATTACAAGTGTTCAAGATATCATACATGCATGCCATGAGTTTTAAAAAATATATAATAATAAAATAACATATTTTATGCATGGCAATGCGTGGCAACGTTTTCTTTTGATTACTAACGTGTTATGCATGACTTGATTTTTCAAATAATTGGTTGGCCAATTCATTTTCAAAAATTGGAACGTTATAATTTGCTAAATGGCTGTTTGATATACTTGGAACGTTAAAATTGAATTTTACGTTATGCATGCCATTTATTTGGAACGTTACAGTGAAACGTTTCATGCATGCCATTTGAATTCAAAAAAAAATATATAACGTGATCAGACTTTGATTTTGAAACTCATGGAACGTTATAATTGGAACGTATAACGTTTACAAAATGGCAATTTGATTTTTTGATAATTTGCCACTTGGTAACCGTTTTCGTTTGGCACTTTGACAATGGCAACTTTTGGCAAATGGTACTCTTTTGAAAAGGTGTTTTAAGGCCTATATAAACTTCAGTATTTCAATTCTCAAAGAACCAATCTCTCTTGCTACAATTTTCACATACATACATTCTATTGAAAACTTTCAAAAATGGCAAGTGTTCAGACCAGATTTTTATAGTGAAACTTTTGTTCCAAAACTTTCATTCAAAGTCATAAGTTTCATATCATACATAAAGAACACTTGTATATCATTGTGAGACTTGGTTGTCACAAGAGAAAAGATCAATCTTGTATTGATACATATTATTTCAAACACTTTCTACAAAAATTCAGATTTGTATAAACTTGACCTTGCATTCCAGGATTGTTGGAGCAAGTGTGTGCATTGAAGAGGATTGTTCTTCTTGCACTTAGTGTTTAGATCTTAAAGGTTTTAAGAGTCTTTGATCTCCCTATAGGTTAGATAGTAAGCATCACAATTGGTGTGAATAGGCTGTACAATCATTCTAACTATAGTGAAATCTCTTGCTAGTTGGCAAGGGGACTAGACGTACTCTCCGGATTGTGGAGGGGAACTAGTATAATTCTCTTGTGTCCTTTTACTTTCTAGCACTTTAATTTTTCCATACACTCACCATAAAACAAGATTTTATCAAACCAATTTTAAAACCGAAAAAAATCTCTAAGTACCTAATTCACCCCCCCTCTTAGGCGCAATCTATACTCACATTTGGTATCAGAGCAGGTTATAGGTAACCTGCTCCTAGAGATCCATAATGGCTTCCGCAAATCCGGTATTTAAAGATGGTGGTAGCAATAACAAGCCTCCATTGTTTTGTGGTGAATATTTCGATTTTTGGAAAATTCACATGAAGGCTCATTTAGAAGCACAAGGAGAAGAAATATGGGATGCTGTCCAAAATGGTCCTTTTGTTCCTACAAGTGTGGTCAATGGTGTTGGTACTATAAAGCCTAAAGGTTCATGGAATGATGATGATAAGAAAAGGGTGCTCTATGACAAAAAGGCAATCAATCTACTTCAAGGTGCACTTAGCATGGATGAATTCTTCCGCATTTCAACATGCACAACGGCAAAAGAAATATGGGATACATTGGTAGAAACACATGAAGGTACCGCCGAAGTTAAGAGATCTAGATTGAATACCTTGAGTCAAGAATATGAACTTTTCAGAATGGAGCCCGGAGAATCCATCCTTAATTTGCAAAAGAGATTCGTGCACTTGACCAACCACTTGACGGCATTAGGTAAAACTCTTACTAATGATGAACTTAATCTTAAAATTCTTAGATCTTTGACCAGGGAATGGCAACCAAAAGTAACGGCGATATCCGAAAAGAAAAGCCTATCCAACATGTCTCTTGCAACATTATTTGGAAAACTTCAAGAATATGAGACGGAACTTGGAATCTTACAAAAACATGAGAGTCAAGACAAGAAAGCCAAGGGCATTGCCTTGAAAGTTGATTCTAAAGAAGTTGAGAAAGATGACGATTCGGGAGAAGACGAAAATGTCATGCTACTTGTTAAAAGGTTAGGGAAATTCTTTGGCCAAAAAAATAATTTTGGCAATTCTAACTTTGTGAAAAGGAAGAAATTCTCAAAAAGCAAGGATAAAGAAGCATCCACTTCAACACAAGATGTCACATGTTATGAATGCGGCAAGCAAGGTCACATAAAGCTGGATTGTCCGAAACTCCTCAAGAAAGGTGGTCTCAAAGACAAAAAGAAATTTAGGAATAAGAAGGCCTATGTTGCATGGGATGATAATGAGATAAGTTCTTCATCCGATTCGGATAGTGACGAAAGTGCAAATCCAGCATTGATGGCTTCACACCATTCCGATGATGAAGATGGCAATGTAAGTTCTGATTTCTCTCTTTTTGATAATGATGTACAAGGTGTTATAAATGAACTCTTAAATGAATGCAAAATTCTATATAAAACTATATCATCTCAAAACAAACAAATCTCATCTTTAAAAGAAAAAGTTGAGACAATGGAAAAGGATTTCAATAATGAAGAGATGAATAGTAAACAAAAGGAGAATTTTGTATGCAATACTTGTGAATCTCTTACTCTCCAAATTGTCCAATTGAAAAGAATTATTGAAAGATATGAAAAAGGGCAAATTGGATTGGAAGGTGTCCTTAGCCAACAAATTAGATATTCAAACGATAAAAGTGGGCTTGGTTATTCAAAGTTTTCAAAACCAAGTTCTAGCACTACTATCTTTGTTAAGGATAGTGACCAATCTTCCAATGTAAAAGTAAACAAGCCTAAAGTAGTTCATCAATATCCTAAGAAGAAAAGATTTACTAAGAAGAAATATTATCCTCCTAGATATAGAAGTAACTTTGTGCCTACTTGTTTTTATTGTGGTATTGTTGGCCATACACCTAATGCTTGCCATGTTAGAAACTTTAGTGTGGCTAGTGGGCATTATGTGTGGGTAAAGAAAGGTACTAACTATGAAGGACCCAAATCAACTTGGGTACCTAACAAAACTTAATTTGTTTTTGTAGGTATGCTTGAAGACCACATCAAATCTATGGTATCTCGATAGTGGTTGTTCCAAGCATATGACGGGAGACATCAACAAATTTTCAAATCTAAAGCTTAAGGCCAAGGGTTATGTTACTTATGGAGATAACAACAAAGGAAAGATTCTTGGCATAGGCAAAGTTGGTGCACCACCTTTCACATCCATTGAAGATGTTCTTTATGTTGAAGGACTAAAGCACAATCTTCTTAGTATTAGCCAACTTTGCGACAAAGGCTTCAAAATCAACTTCACCAAAGATGAATGTTTGATAGAATATGAAGCCACAAATGAGGTTAAACTTAAAGGTAAAAGAATCAATAATATTTTTATGATATCCCTTGATGACTTATCTTTGAAGGTTAAATGTCTCATGGCGAACAACAATGATTCATGGACTTGGCACCAAAGAATAGCACATATTCATATGGAGCATTTGAACAAATTAGTGAAGCATGATCTTGTCATTGGATTGCCTAAGATGAAATTTGTCAAAGATAGACTTTGTGATGCTTGTCAAAAAGGGAAACAAACTAAATCAACTTTCAAATCTAAAAATGTGGTGTCCACTACAAGGCCACTACAATTGTTGCATATGGACTTATTTGGTCCATCAAGAACAAGAAGCTTCGGAGGTAATGTGTATGCTTTAGTTATTGTTGACGATTTTTCTAGATATACTTGGACATTCTTTTTAGTGCAGAAAAGTGATGCATTCAAGGCATTCAAGAAATATGCAAAACAAATCCAAAATGAGAAATCACTAACAATTGCCTCCATAAGAAGCGACCATGGTGGAGAATTCCAAAATGCTTCCTTTGAAGACTTTTGTGAAGAATATGGAATATCTCACAACTTCTCAGCACCAAGAACTCCTCAACAAAATGGTGTTGTAGAAAGAAAGAATAGGTCATTGGTGGAACTTGCAAGGACAATGCTTAGCGACTCAAATCTTCCAAAATATTTTTGGGCGGATGCGGTAAGCACGGCATGTTTTGTAAGTAATCGTGTTAATATTAGACCGATTCTTAAGAAGACCCCCTATGAGCTCTTTAAAGGAAGGAAACCAAACATTGCTTATTTTCACATCTTTGGATGCAAATGCTTTGTCCTCAACAATGACAAAGACAATCTTGGTAAGTTCGATGAAAAATCGGATGAAGGTATATTTCTTGGTTATTCCCTCACTAGTAAAGCATATAGAATATATAATAAAAGAACTTTAACTATAGAAGAATCTATGCATGTTTCTTTTGATGAAACTAACACCTCTAAGGAGGACATAGTTGTTTGTGATGATGATGATGTTATAGATCTTCCCTCGGAAGAAGTTCCTAATGATCAAAGTGTGAGTCAACCGGAACATCAAAAGGAAGAACTTTCACAACAAGATACAAATCATAGTGATCTTCCACAAGAATGGAGAACCCATCGTGATCATCCAATTGATAAAGTTATTGGTGACATAAGCAAAGGAGTTTCAACAAGGCTAAATCTCAAAGATGCTTGCTTAAACATGGCGTTTGTCTCTCAAATAGAACCTTCCAAAGTTGATGAAGCATTAGGAGATGACCAATGGATAATGGCTATGCAAGAAGAATTAAACCAATTTGAAAGGAATCAAGTTTGGGAACTTGTACCTAGGCCAAGCAATAAACACATCATAGGAACAAGATGGGTGTTTAAGAACAAACTTGATGAAAACGGTATAATTGTTCGAAACAAAGCAAGATTGGTGGCCCAAGGATATAATCAAGAGGAAGGAATCGATTTTGAAGAAACATTCGCTCCGGTAGCAAGGTTAGAAGCTATTCGTTTATTACTTGCTTATGCATGTTCACTAAATTTTCAACTTTTCCAAATGGACGTCAAAAGCGCATTCTTGAATGGATACATCAATGAAGAAGTCTATGTCAAACAACCTCCTGGTTTTGAAGACTTCAAGAATCCTTCACATGTCTTTAAGTTGAAGAAAGCTCTTTATGGCTTAAAACAAGCACCAAGAGCATGGTATGATAGACTTAGCAATTTTCTATGTGAAAAAGGTTTTGAAAAAGGTAAAGTAGACAAAACCTTGTTCATTAAGAAAATCAAAGGTAATACTTTATTAGCTCAAGTCTATGTTGATGATATAATTTTTGGTTCAACTAACAAAGATCTTTGTGAAGAATTCTCATCGATGATGCAAGGAGAATTTGAGATGTCTATGATGGGCAAGATGAACTATTTTCTTGGACTGCAATTTAAGCAATTAAAGAATGGTATCTTCATCAATCAATCAAAGTATTGCAAAGAATTATTGAAAAGATTTGATATGGATAATTGCAAAGCAATGACTACTCCAATGGGATCCGGAACTTATGTGGATCGAGATGAATCCGGTGTTTCAATTGATATCACTAAATATCGAGGTATGATTGGCTCTTTACTATATTTGACGGCAAGTCGTCCTGACATAATGTTTAGTGTGTGTTTATGTGCCCGATTTCAAGAAAATCCTAAGGAGTCACATCTCACCGCTGTCAAAAGAATCATGAAGTATCTCAAAGGAACAACAAACGTTGGCTTATGGTATCCAAAAGGTAGTGTTTGTAATTTAGTTGGATATTCTGACGCGGATTATGCAGGATGTAAAACTGATAGAAAAAGCACAAGTGGTACTTGTCATATTCTTGGAAATGCATTAGTATCTTGGGCTTGCAAGAAACAAGCTTGTGTCGCTCTTAGCACGGCCGAAGCAGAATATATAGCAGCAGGTAGTTGTTGTGCACAAATACTGTGGCTTAAGCAACAACTTCGTGACTTCGGACTTGATCTAGGATGCATTCCTCTACGATGTGATAACACAAGTGCAATCAACATTACAAAGAATCCAGTCATGCTTTCAAGAACCAAACACATAGACATACGACACCATTTTCTTCGTGATCATGTGCTTCATGGAGATGTCGAAGTTACATTTGTGGATACGCATAATCAATTAGCAGATATCTTCACAAAGCCTCTCGCAAGAGAACCGTTTTACAAAATTCGGCGAGAACTTGGGATTTTAGATGAAGGAGATGTGTAATTCGTCTATTCTCATTCATTATATATTATATAATAAAGTCAAGTTTTTCCCATCCTTTTTGTTAATGACAAAGGGGGAGAAAAATATGGCTCTGTTTGTTTTGGTTTCTCTAACAAATTTTGCAGATTTCAAAAACTCACTAATTATGGATTAAGGGGGAGCTTTAATCCAGGGGGAGCAGTCTTGTGTAGAGAAACAAAAGTACAACTAATTTTCACATATTGGGTTGTCATCATCAAAAAGGGGGAGAATGTGAAGACATAGCTTCTCAGTGGTTTTGATGAAGACAACAACAATCAAGAGATCATTTGTGCAAGAGGAAATGGATCAAATATGTTAAAAGTTTCAATTTGCTCAAAGTTATCAAAGTGCAAGAATTGTCTATAATTGATCAAAGGTATATGACATTCACATCTTACTTTTGATTACAAGTGTTCAAGATATCATACATGCATGCCATGAGTTTTAAAAAATATATAATAATAAAATAACATATTTTATGCATGGCAACGTTTTCTTTTGATTACTAAAGTGTTATGCATGACTTGATTTTTCAAATAATTGGTTGGCCAATTCATTTTCAAAAATTGGAACGTTATAATTTGCTAAATGGCTGTTTGATATACTTGGAACGTTAAAATTGAATTTTACGTTATGCATGCCATTTATTTGGAACGTTACAGTGAAACGTTTCATGCATGCCATTTGAATTCAAAAAAAATATATAACGTGATCAGACTTTGATTTTGAAACTCATGGAACGTTATAATTGGAACGTATAACGTTTACAAAATGGCAATTTGATTTTTTGATAATTTGCCACTTGGTAACCGTTTTCGTTTGGCACTTTGACAATGACAACTTTTGGCAAATGGTACTCTTTTGAAAAGGTGTTTTAAGGCCTATATAAACTTCAGTATTTCAATTCTCAAAGAACCAATCTCTCTTGCTACAATTTTCACATACATACATTCTATTGAAAACTTTCAAAAATGGCAAGTGTTCAGACTAGATTTTTGTAGTGAAACTTTTGTTCCAAAACTTTCATTCAAAGTCATAAGTTTCATATCATACATAAAGAACACTTGTATATCATTGTGAGACTTGGTTGTCACAAGAGAAAAGATCAATCTTGTATTGATACATATTATTTCAAACACTTTCTACAAAAATTCAGATTTGTATAAACTTGACCTTGCATTCCAGGATTGTTGGAGCAAGTGTGTGCATTGAAGAGGATTGTTCTTCTTGCACTTAGTGTTTAGATCTTAAAGGTTTTAAGAGCCTTTGATCTCCCTATAGGTTAGATAGTAAGCATCACAATTGGTGTGAATAGGCTGTACAATCATTCTAACTATAGTGAAATCTCTTGCTAGTTGGCAAGGGGACTAGACGTACTCTCCGGATTGTGGAGGGGAACTAGTATAATTCTCTTGTGTCCTTTTACTTTCCAGCACTTTACTTTTTCCATACACTCACCATAAAACAAGATTTTATCAAACCAATTTTAAAACCGAAAAAAATCTCTAAGTACCTAATTCACCCCCCCTCTTAGGCGCAATCTATACTCACACCCAGTGCCTGGGCGCCGTGTCTAGTGCCTGTCCCTGTTGGTGTTGCGTTGCTGTGCCATGTTCCAAGTTTCCTGGGTGCCAAGGGCGCCAATTCCTGCGCCAAGTTGCGTTTCTGTTGTGTTCCCTGCTGCATGGGCGCCAAGGGCGCCAGTTCCTGCTGTGTTGCCTGCTGGGCGCCTCCCTGGGCGCCAAAATCTTGCCTGGGCGCCAAGGGTGCCAGTTTCTGTTGCTGGCCAGTTTCCAGCATGTTGCCTGCTAGGCGCCCAGTGCCTGGGCGCCATTTTCAGGATGTTCCTCAATTTTTCCCCGGTTTTGTTTTTGACATATCTTTTCACTCGGGAGTCCGATTTAGACGTTTCAAAATGTTTTGGAAAGCTTACTCAGAGGCCTAGCTGAATATTCTAATTTGAGGCAAAGTAGTCCATTTTTCTGGAAAAATTGTTAACCGTTGGTGTAGTCATTAAATGGTGATGTTTTAAAAAGAAAGTTGTCATGTCTCAAATACTTTGAAAAAAAATTGTCGTGGTCCCAAATGTTTATGGAAAATTATCGCTTGTCTTCAGTGTTGGGAAAAATCATCGCGTCTCAAATGTTTTGGGAAATTGTTGTCCTCTTGGTGTCTTGGTGCGGTTTGAGTTAGGTGTGAAGGCTCGAACCTTGGTGTTGTAGGAACTAGGTGTGAAGGCTCCAAATTTTGGTGTTCCGTTGTCTCGGGTAGTTTGGTGTTTTCGGTGTCGTTGGGCTAGGTGTGAAAGCTCAACTTTGGTGATATTGGTGAATAATTTTGGTGTGTCACTTTGTGACTATTTTGGATGATTGTCTGTGTGCATTCATGGTGTCGCATACAGCATGTGCATTATTTTTGTGAAGACCTTTGGTCTTGGAGCTAGGTGTGAAAGCTCAAATTTTCTAAAACTAGTGAGCCTGGTGTGAAAGCTCAATTTTTTGGTGAATTGGTGAGCCGGGTGTGAAAGCTCTCAATTTTGGTGACGCCTCTATTTACAGGCAAAATTTTGGTGATTTGGTACCACATGCATATGCCCGTTGGTGTGGGTTGCATTCATGCATTATCATGACATTTGGTGACTGATTGTGGTGTTCATAATTTGACATGTGTTGATGATTTGATGTGTGTAGTGAAGTGGTAGATATAGTTGTCATATTCTAGCATAATTCCTATTATATTACACTATTATATTGAAGATATCTCACCCCTTCTGTTTGAATGTTACCCCTATGCGGTAACATGCAGGTGATTGCGAGTGAAGGCTTTAGGTACCTTCGCTATTCTGAGTTGGTGTCGTCGGTGTCCTTTGCTTTGATGTGTAACACTCAAGGGGGGGATAAACGCTAAACTTTGGTTGTTGCATTTTATTTGCTTGGAGTCCATTCAGGACGTCATGATTTTATTATTTTGAATCTTATTTCTATTTCCGCTGCGTGGTGATGTATTTTTGACAAAGTTATTTATATCGTATGAGACGTTTTATTTAACGATGAATGTGTGACATCTCTTTTCGAAATATGAAATAAATTTTTGTAACTCTGATTTTATTAAATAATTATCGGGTAGAAAAGGGGTGTTACACAAGCAACGCAGTAAGGGAGTTGAGAATCCTCTCTTGTAGAGCTTGTCTGCTATCAGGGTGTACTTGGTTGTCTCTCTATAGAGCTGCTTTGCGTCTGCCGTCCGCTGGTAGGATGCCATTCTCCAGATAGGAAATGATTGGAGTGGTCCAATTAACAGTTTGTCCCACGGCATATACTTCATCTAAGTCTATGCTGGGAGATGGTAAGGTTTCCTGGATCAGTGTGATTATTTCCTGGCTTTTTAGTGCTTGCTAACTTTGAGAGGACGTCCGCTCGAATGTTCTACTCTCTGGGAACATATAACAATTCGAAACTAGAGAAACAATTCGCTAGTTCTTTGAGTTTTTGAAGGTATTTGCTGAGTTGAGCGTCTCTGTTTTGGAATTCACCAGAGACTTGACTGGTGACCAACTGGGAGTTGCTCTTGACTTTGAGATGTTGTACGCCAACCACCTTGGCCAGCTTCATTCCAGCAATCAAGGCTTCATACTCGGCATGGTTATTACTAGCTTGGAAGTTGAAGCGGGGTGATTGCTCAATTAGGAGTCCTTCTGGGCTTTCTAGAGTTATACCAGCCCAGCCCCCTTTTAGGTTTGATGCGCCATCTATTGATAAGGTCCAAGCAACGCGCTCCTGTTTCAAATTTTCTGGGGTAAGTTGGACCATGAAATCGACCAGGACTTGTGCTTTTATTCCCCCATGAGGAAGGAAAACAACATCGTATTCTGACAGTTCTATTGACCAGGCTACCGTTCTCCCTACCAAATCTGGTTTCCTTAGGACTTGTTTGATTGGGTGATCTGTCTTTACAATGATCTTGTGGCTTTGAAAATAAGGGCGGAGACGCCGAGCTGTAGTGATAAGAGCCGGGGCGAGTTTTTCTATTTTTTGGTAACGAAGTTCTGCACCCTTCAGTACTTTGTTGCAGAAATAAACCGGTCGTTGCTCTCTTCCTTCCTCTCTGACCAAAACTGAGCTCATTGCCTTTTCAGAAACTGCCTGATATAGGAATAACGGCTCTCCCAATTTTGGTTTCACCAGAATTGGAGGTGATGACAGGAACTGCTTGGAATTTTCAAAAGCTATTTGACATTCATTGGTCCATTCAAACTGGCCTCCTTTCTTCAGAGATGAGAAGAAGTGAAAAGCTTTGTCGCCTGCAGAATAAGGAAAAACCAGAGAAAAAACATGGTGGCCAGATAGCCGGTGAGTTGTATTGTGCGTTTATAGGTGTTGGAGAGTTTCTCAATTAAACGATATCTCTATCACCTGCACATGATAAGAAACGCGAAAGTGCTGCTAGCCGCCCAGTGAGCTGTTGAACTTCTTTGGGACTGGAAAGGCTTTGCATTTCTAATATTGCTCTGCACTTATCAGGATTGGCTTCAATTCCTCTACTTGTTAACATGAAACCAAGGAATTTACCTGCTTGAACTCCAAATGAGCATTTGGTGGGATTCAAGCGCATTTAGTGCTTGCGAATTGAAGATAAGATGTCTTCCAAATCATCAGAGTGACGCTTTCCATTCTCTGTTTTGACTACCATGTCGTCAATATATACTTCTAGGTTCTTGCCGATCAGATCTTGGAAAACCCCGTCCATCAAACGCTGGTAAGTGGCGCCAGCGTTCTTAAGGCCAAAAGGCATCACAGTGTAATAGTAGATGCATGTGTCTGTGATGAATGTCGTCTTGTCTGCATCGTCCGAATCCATCTTGATCTAGTTATAGCTTCAATAGGCGCCCATGAAGCTCAAAAGGCGGTATCCCGAGGCTCCATCGATTAAAGTGTCAATGATAGGCAGAGAATAAGGATCTTTGGGGCATGCAGCGTTCAAGTCGGTGAAGTCGACGCACATGCGTCATTTCCCATTAGGTTTCCTGACCAACACAACATTTGACAGCCAGCTTGGATACTGAATTTCCTATATAAAGGATGCATCCAGTAATTTCTGAGTTTCCTCTGCAACTGCTTGCCTGTGTTCTATGCCAAGCTTCCTTTTCTTCTGAGCGACTGGCTTGGCTGCTGGTCCAAGTGAGAGTTTATGGGAGATGAAGGCTGGATCAATGTCGGGAATATCCGCTGGGGTCCAAGCAACGAGGTCAATATTCCTTCTCAGCAATTCGACAATTGTATTTTCTACTTCTGGTGCCAAATTTCCTCCAATGTTGGTGACCTGATCGGGGGTGTTACCTATTTGGATTTGCTTCAAATCGTCGATAGTTTTAGGCGCTGCTCACTGAAGTCTTCTCTAGGGTCCAAATCAGTGAAGTGGACGTTTGTTGACTCACCGTCATATGTATAATGTTGTTCAGTTTTAGAACCAAAACTGCTGTTATTTGATTGTAATTCAGTAAATTGTCAGGGGAATTAGCGTGGATTTAGATTAATGTATTAGGTTTGAATTGTAAGCTATTTCCCTCATCCCTAGTTCCAATTACAATGGAAGACCTTCAATTTGATGTGGCGTCAACTAGCGAACCAAACACTTGCCTAGTGACGCAACAGAGAAAAGAAGGAGAAGAATCTGTCATTCTTCGCATCGCGACCAAGCAAATTTCTGGACCATCTCGTCGCGATGAGGTCGGGTCGCGTCGCGACCTTTGGCAGAAAGTGAGCGATTTTATGCGAAATTCTGAAGGAAAAAGGACACTTCGTCTTGGATGCGAGAATAGGGTTTTGAGCAGCAGCAAGGGGCGATTTTGGGAGCCTCTCTACACTTGGGAACAAGGGATTGAAGGATCTCATGCACTCCTCTTTGTGTAATTCCTTCTTAATCTTATCTTTTATTCCTTTGATGATGTGTAACTAATTCTCTAGGGTCTGGGAGAGATGAATCTCCCCAAAACTATCATGTGAACTCTTTGTTATAATCAATTCAGTTGTTATTCAATTTATCAATTGCCTTTACCTTTGCTCGTAATGCTTTACAATTGCACATGTTAATTGTATTGATTTAGGGTTTATGTTCACCATTGGGAAATGGGTATGTTAACCCGAAATTAGGGTTTAGGTCACAAACCTGATGATCATAGGAATATGGGATTGGGTTTGGGAATTCGTTAATTCTTGCGTTTAATGCTTTGTCTATTGGTGATTCGCTTAAGGAATTAGGGTTTCCCATTAGAGAAAAGGGGTTATGAGGCAAGGGATTGTCCTTAATCTATAATTGAATTGAATCTGTTAAATTGGGTAATTAATTGAAATTGATTGAAGGTTCGTTATATGATAGCACAGGGGAGAGGATTCGATTCCTAATCGCCTTATCCTCTTATTTCCAGTACTAATCATTTGTTTTCGGTTACTATAAACCACAAATGCTATTTCAATTGTTCTACATCTAAGAATTAATATACTTGCTTATTGATAATAACTCTCAATCCATGCAGATACGACTAGAGGTTTCTACTAATTTACTATTACTTGTAACGATTCGGTACACTTGCCGAAACCCTAACAAGTTTTTGGCGCCGTTGCCGGGGATTGTTGATTTCATTATCAACAAGGCAAAGGAGTTAATTCTTAGCGATTTTTGTTTTTTATATTTTCGTTTCTATTATTTTAATTCTGTTACCTAGTGACTTTATAGGACTTGTTGACGGTTTGTTTAGTGTTTCAGAGATTTGTTTATGCGGGGCAAGAATTCACAAGATTTGTTGTTTGACCCAGATATTGAAAAGTCAGCAAGGGCAAATCGGAAGTAAACTAAGCTAGCAAAGCAACAAGCTCAGAGAGAGTCGCGGGGCCACTCAGTTTCAACTTCTAGTCTGGGAGATTCCCCAACACAAGAGGTAGTTATGGCTGCAAATCCACCACCAATTCCTCCAAGGCGCACTCTCGCGGACTTTGGGAGAAGAAATCAGGGCTCTCAAGCCTACACTTTCCAACCAGTGGGAGCTGTTTCATTTGACATCAAGTCTTCTATTCTCAATGCCTTGAAATCAGAACAGTTTTCAGGGTCAGATGCGGAAGACCCCAACCAACACTTGTTCCAGTTCTATGAGATTTGTGTAACCACACATCCTGAGGGAGTGGATGAAAACTCCAAGAAAATGTGACTGTTTCAATTCACCTTAATGGGTCGGGCAAATGATTGGTTAAATACGATCCCAGCAAGAGCAGTCAATACTTGGAGCGATCTTGAAAATAAGTTCTTGGAAAGGGTTCTTCCCAATCTCAAAGTTCATCAAGAAAAGGGCAGAAATCTCAAATTTTGAACATGGAGATTCGGAATCCCTATATGATGCTTGGGAAAGAATTAATTTGTTATTAAAAAATGTCCAGGGCATGGTATTGATGATTTTCTGCAGTTGCAAACTTTTTGTCATGGATTGCGACCTCAGACCAGGATGATGTTAGATGCCTCAACAAGAGGGTCTTTAGGTACTAAAACCTGGGAGGAAGCAAAACAACTGGTAGAGGATATGGCTTCGAATGAGTACAGGATTTAAAATGATCGTGGAGTCGTAGGTAAAAAGGGTATGTTGGAGTTGGACTCTAACAGTGCTGTGTTGGCCCAACAAAAGCTAATGTCTATGCTGATTGAAGCTCTTACTAAGCAATTAACTACAGCTTATGAAGTTAGTTCAAAAACTCAAGCAACTGCTCAAGCAGTGCAAACGGGTGGGTGCAACTATTGTGGTAGAGAACCCCACGAGCGTGATTGTGCAACTCATGGAGAAACTATTGAGCAGGCCAGTTATATGGGAAACTTTCAAAAATAAGGTGGGAACCCGTTTTCTAACACCTACAATCCTGGGAGGAAGAATCATCCCAACTTCTCTTGGAAGAATAATAATGAGGCCTCAGGTTCAAACCAACAGCAGTCTCAAGCACCTGCTCAACAACAAAAGAACCCTTCCCGTTTGGAAGATGCTTTGAAACAGTTAATGCAAATGACCAAGAATACTTTCCAATCCCAAGAACAAGCTATGAAGAATATGGAGAAAAATCACGAGACTTCAATGAAGAACTTGGAGATTCAAATTGGTCAATTGTCGAAGCAGCTTGCTGAAACATGGAATAGTGGCTTTCCTGCTAGCACTGTTGATAACCCTAAGAATGAGAGTTGCAAGGCTATTTCATTGAGGAGTGGTAAGGAGTTGAACCCCGTTGAAGTGACCCAAACCAAGCCTAGAGAGAAAAGTAGTGAAACTGAGATGTTGAGGGAGGAGTTGAAAAAGAAACATGAAGAGGTTGAAAATGAGTTGAGCGAAAAAGAAAAAGAAAAAAAGAGTGAAAAACATAAAAGTGAGATGAGAGAGAAGACCCAAGTGATCCCACCATACGTGAAGTTGCCCTATCCAACTTTGAATAAAAAGAAAGAGAAAGAGGAGCAATTCACTAAGTTCATGGAGATCTTTTCCCGTCTCCAAATCAACATTCCTTTTGCAGAGGCTTTAGAGCAAATGCCCATTTATGCAAAGTTTATGAAGGAATTGTTGACCAAGAAGAGGAGATTCAAGGAAGATGAAACGGTGGCTCTAACCGAAGAGTGTAGTGCCATTATCCAAAGGAAGCTTCCTCCAAAGTTGAAAGATCCTGGAAGTTTCACCATACCTTGCACAATTGGTAACCTGACAATAGGAAAAGCTCTTTGTGATTTGGGAGCAAGCATTAATCTAATGCCTTTGTCTCTGTTGAAGAAACTTGGAGGAGGTGAGGTGAAACCAACAAGGATGTCTTTGCAACTTGCTGATAGATCTATAAATCACCCTTATGGAGTCTTGGAAGATGTTCTGGTAAATTTTTATTTCCTGGAAGATGTTCTGGAGTCTTGGAGTCTTGGAAGATGTTCTGATAAATTTTTATTTCCTGTTGATTTTGTGATTCTTGACATGGAGAAAGATGCAGAGGCACCACTTCTCCTTGGTAGACCATTTTTAGCTACTGGGAGAGCTTTGATAGATGTACTACAGGGTAAGCTAATTCTAAGGTTCCAAGATGAGAAGGTGACTTTTAATGTTTATGAAGCTATGCGCCACCCGGATGACCAAGGTAAATGTTTTAGGGTGGATGTGATTGAAGACTCAGTGCAAGAATCCTTTAGACATGATTCACCCTCTCCTCCATTAGAGAAGGTAATTGTGAACTCTATTGAGGGGTTAGATGAAAACATGGGCAGTGAAATAGAAGATTGCATTCTACAGTTTGAAGCTTCCCAAGTAGAAAGGGTCTTCAAGAAAAAAGAAGAGTTGAGTAGGGGGGAGAGTCCAGAAAAAGGAACTCCAGAATTGAAACAACTCCCCTCCCATTTGAAGTACGTATTCCTTGGGAGTGATGCTCGATATCCAACTTTCATCAGTAGTTCTTTGACCAAATTGGAAGAGGAAAAACTGATGAGGGTGTTAAGAAGTAACAAAACTGCATTAGGTTGGACTATCTCCGACCTTAAGGGGATTAGTCCGGCTTTTTGCATGCATAAGATCAAGCTCGAGGAAGAATTCAAACCGGTGATCCAACCAGAGTGAAGATTAAATCCTACCATGAAAGATGTGGTGTGGAAGGAAGTCTTAAAGCTCTTACGTGTTGCCAATGCTGCCCAACAGTTTATGGCCCAGTGCAGAGGTGCTGACGCTGCAGGTCCATCATCATCAGCCCCAGCGGAGGAGCCGCAGGATACTCAGGATCCACTCTTACAGGGGGATGATTTCGTAGAGTGTCACATTTCATTCTCTTAAGCAGGAGGGCTCCCTCTTATCATTTACTTTTCGTTTGAGACAGTATTAGTTTGGGATTTTTATCTTATTGTCTGTTTTGTTTTGCTCTTTGCATTTTGGTCTGTACTTTGCTGATATAACTTATACAGTGATTTTTGAGGCACCACAACCTTGAGCTTCTAGCGGCATCTTCAATGATGATGATGATGATTGTGGTTGTTTAGCTTAATATGTTTTGCATCTTACCATGATTACTGTCGCATCAATTTTTATCATCAGGTAGTGTCAGTGGTGAAGACAACGGTTGAGGAAAATCTGGGTCATTTGTTGGCAAGCTTTCGAGAGTCATACTCTTACAATCCCAGCCGTGCGGTGAGCCCAAACACTTATGTAGTTGATTGTGTGAAAATTCCTTGCATGTATTATTCTGCAGAACTTGAACTTGTACTTAATCGTCTTGCATTTGATTTACATACACACTGAGGCAATGTATTTTTTTTTTGATAACCCAGAGCCTTTCAAACCACCTCAATATGACTTATCCTTAGCTAACCCCATTGAGCCTAATTGTTATAACATAGACCACACCAGGAAAATTAAATTCAAAGTTTGTTTTCTTAACTTGGAGGTAGGTAGACAATGTATGCACGTGTGGGAAAAATCTAAGTTTGGGGTTGCTCATGGAATAGCAACATACTAAGTTTGGGGTGGTATATACAAGAGAGGAGATGAAAAAAAATAGAAAAAAAAATTAAATAAATAAAAATCCTTCTCTTGTGGAATGTTATTGGGAAAACATGGTGAAAGGTGAATGGTGACATTGGTATATGATGATAAACAGGGAAGTAGGCCTAACTCCAAGTTGTAACCTACCTACCCAAATAATATCCACCCTTACCTAAGCCCAGTTACAACCGCTAACTCCTCAAAATGTGTGTGTGCATATCAATGTGTGTAGACTTTTCTAGAACTTGTTCAAGCCTATGAAATGATGATGCATGTATTGTGAATTGAGTGACTTCCTTATACAGAAAAGAGAGGCAATTTGGTGATATGTGTGAAAAAGAGGAAACTTGAGAATGCTTTCATGTCTATGATCTTGTGTTTTACCAATTCAATTGTCTTGCTACTGCATTATGTTGGATGACGACTTTTGACGTGCTGAGTATCAAATGATTTGTGTGAAAGGTATGACAGCTGAATAAAAAAAAGTAGCCACAGCCTGAATTGAACGATTGCTTGAGGACAAGCAAAACTCCAAGTTTGGGGTTGTGTTGACTCACCGTCATATGTATAATGTTGTTCAGTTTTAGAACCAAAACTGCTGTTATTTGATTGTAATTCAGTAAATTGTCAGGGGAATTAGCGTGGATTTAGATTGATGTATTAGGTTTGAATTGTAAGCTATTTCCCTCATCCCTAGTGCCAATTACAATGGAAGACCTTCAATTTGATGTGGCGTCAACTAGTGAACCAGACACTTGCCTAGTGACGCAACAAAGAAAAGAAGGAGAAGAATTTGCCATTCTTCGCGTCGCGACCTGTAACACCCCATTTCTACCCGGTAAAATAATGCGAAAATCAGAGTTTATAAAAATTTCCAGCAAACAAATGGAGTGCCACACTCTCTTCGTAAAAACAACAAACATGATTAATTCGCCTGTGAAAAACAGATACATAGCACTTCGCTTTTGGATGAACCAATAAACAACCTTTTAGTCTTTAAAAATAAGTCATCTTCATTACTACACAGCGGATTCGCAACAAAATCAATTCAAATAAACGTGGCGTCTTTAACCAACTTAAGACAACTCAAAAACGGCAAGTAACGACTTAAAGTTCCAACAACAAAATAACATAGCAAACGATAGTGAAAACATGTGTTCATCCCCCCCGAGTGTTACGTATCAGAGCGACGACACCGACTCGATCAAACCATATAATAGGACACATGAAAAACAATATATTAGAATCAGGGGATCTAAATTAACCACTTCTCAGCCAACAATCAACTTTGATCAATCACAAGTTATCAACATAGTCACTTAAGGGTGCAATATGAATGCGACTCATTACTATGAACATGCATGTGGTACCATCGGAGCAGAACTCCCAACGTAAAAATCCTGCCAATAAATAGAGGCATCAACAAGGCATAAGCCTTCAACATAATTTGTCAGTCCAGGCCAACGTGTTTTGAGCATAGCTCCAACATGAAAATGCTATGTATGCGATGCGATGCGGATGCACAAACAATCAACAACGATTACATAGCAACACAACAACAACGGAATCTCAACGTGGGCCGTAGACCTACAACATAACACCTGCCAATAAATAGAGGCAATTCCAACTAGGTACAACATTATCAACAGTTCAACCAACGGTTAACACCTTATCAGCAACAACTCAACAACTTAGCAACTTATCAACAATTCAGCAACTTATCAACAATTTAGCAACTTTTCAACAATTTAGCAAGTTACCAACAATTTAGCAACCGTGGCCTAAATGTATATCCAACAGCAACAAATCGTTTCAAGCAACAACCATAGAACTCACCCTTGGGCAGCCGCACTTGGCGCCCTTGGCGCCCACGGCGCCCAACAGCAACACAGGGCAGCCACACTTGGCGCCCTTGGCGACCACAGCGCCCAACAGCAACACAGGGCAGCCACGCTTGGCGCCCTTGACGACCACAGCGCCAAACAGCAACACAGGGAAGCCACGCTTGGCACCCTTGGCGCCCACAGCGCCCTACTGCAACACAGGGCAGCCACACTTGGCGCCCACAGCGCCCAACAGCAACACAAGGCAGCCACACTTGGCGCCCTTGGCGCCCAACTGCAACACAGGGCAGCCACACTTGGCGCCCTAGGCGCCCACAGCGCCCAACAACAACACAGGGCAGCCACACTTGGCGCCCACAGCGCCCAACAGCAACACAGGGCAGCCACAACATTGGCGCCCATGCGCCAGAAACAGCAACGGGCAGCCAGACATTGGCGCCCTTGGCGCCCATGCGCCAGAACAACACAACAACAGCAACAGGGCAGCCACAACATTGGCGCCCATGGCGCCCATGCGCCAGAAACAGCAACGGGTAGCCAGACATTGGCGCCCTTGGGACCCATGCGCCAGAACAACACACAACCACATTCGGCGCCCATGGCGCCCAGCAAAGCTGCGAACAACAAGATGGCGCCCAGGATAGATTTTTGGTTCCCAATCATCAACAAACATGTTCATACATCATCAATAGGATTCAACATCAACATTTGGGGTTCAATATCTACAACTAGGGTTTTCAAGAATTAACAACACCTAGGGTTCCCTAACCTTCCTACATAAAGCCCTTCATATACCCGATTATAGAGTTAGAACCCCACCCTTACCTTGGATTGAAGAATTCGAAGTTCTCCTTGGCCTTTCCCTAGCTCTCTTCGCCGCCCCCTCCTTGCTCTTCTCTCCCAATTCTTATTTTTTTTCTTCTAAAGTGAGCAAACCCTAAAATAACACCTGTTTATAATTTATTTGGTCTTATGGGCTTTCTCTTTCACTTATGCGATTTGGCTTCATGGGCCTTCTTTACACCCCCTTATTTTTACTACTCCTAACACCAACAATTAGGCCCACATATGAAAATATATTTTACTCTAATATTTTCTTACAACTTAATTTCCTAAACAATCCAATTAAATAATTAATTAATTATTCGGGGCGTTACAACTCTCCCCCGCTTAGAATATTTTCGTCCTCGAAAATTTACATAAGCCTCAAGGATAAAATAAATAGAATTAATACATCAAGATTTCACAACATGAAAGAGGAATCAAAACATTGTCAAAGTCAGAGGAATTAAAAACGACTATTGTAACACCCTAAATATTTAATTAATTTATTTAATTAAGTATTTAGGAATTTAAATTAATTAACTGGATATAATTTAATCATTAGAAATTATATTAATATGTGTAGGTGGTATTAGAAGATGGAGGCAGCAAAGTAGATGGACTTGGGCTTAAGTGAGAAGCCCAAGCCCATGAATTTAGTCATATGCGAAGTAGCAAGGCGCCTAGGGGTTAGGGTTTCCTTGCTAACATTTGCGAAAATTTGAGACAAGAGAGAAAAGAGGGAGAGGCGCGCCGTAGAGAGGGAGAGGGAGAAGAGAAGAGTCGCAAGCTCCAAGGAGAAAAGAGGAGGCGTGATCCGGTTGCCGTGGTTCCGTTCGTGATCATCTCTAGAGATCCTATTCTTCTAATTCGAGGTAAGGGGAGTTCTATCGATTTCTATAATAATTTCTATGATGGATCCTAAGTTAGTGATAGCCTAGATGTTAAGTATGATTGTTATAGTGCTTGCGAAATTCATGTCTTGATTGTTGCCATATGCGTGATTATATGTTGATGCTTGCGAATTCATGTTTTGATTTTAGATATATGCGTGATGCTATGTGGTGCTTGGGATTGTTGTTGAATTCGAATGGGTGGTGTATAATTTTGATGATTTAAATGTGTATCCATGACGGTTGTAGTGTGTGTTGAAATTGAGTCAAGAAACAATTTGAGAAAAATCATGTTTGTGCTAAATTTGTGTGAAAATCTGGTGCTGGGACTGTTCTGGGCGCCAGGCGCCCTGTGCTGGGCGCCAAGGGCGCTGTGCGCGTGTTGCTGGGTGTTGTGTAACACCCCTTTTTCTACCCAACGGTTTATTAAAAAATATCAGAGTTTTTCGCACCAAAAGAGTGTCACATTTTTCGAACCGGAAAACCACTTCGCAAACAGAGTACTTTAATTATAACTAACTTCTTTTCAAAAACATGCAGCGGAAATAAAAAGGTTTCACTTGGCAATCATACTTCAAAAGGTTTACAACTTAGAAAGGCATATACATAACACATAAGGAAAGACACAAAGACAACCCTCCCGAGTGCTACGTATCAGAGCCGACTCGACCATACTAGAAGAAGAATCTCTAGCCACCTTCAGTCACCGTCACCTGCAGGTTGCCGACATACGAGGCAACACGACGCAGTAGGGTGAGTCTCACTACATAGATAATAATAGATAAAACAAGAAACACAGTATAATAGGCACACCAGGGATACCATCAATTTACTACACCAAATCCAGTTACGCCGAATACTGTTACACCAAGTACCGTCACACCAAATACAGTCACACCCAGAATACAGTTCAAGAAGACGCAATCAAACACAGGACGCGTATGCAATGTATGAGATGCAACCCAAAACTCCACTGGGCATATGCATGTGGATCCATTAGGCCGAAGCCTCTGCTCACCAAATATAATTAGGCCGAAGCCTCTGCTCACCAAATATAATTAGGCCGAAGCCTCTGCTCACCAAATATGCACATGGTTTATGTGACGCTATGAACAATGCACCATACACACCAAAATCACCACAACAATGCGATAACATGTGCACCAATAATTTATTTAACTCACCAATAGTTTTATTAACTCACCAACACCAAAAGAAAGGTCATAGACCATTGCCTTGAGGGCACTCACCAATAAACTCACCAATAATTTATCTCACCATTTTATATACATCACCATTATACATCTCCAAAATTTCAGCTCTAAGGATAGCACACCAATCACACCAAGCACAATTAATTACGCGACTACATTGTCACCAAAGGACTAAACAACACCCATAGGGACCAAGACAGCACATAGAGTAGCAGCAGCAATATAAACAGCAGCATAAAATCCCACAAAATTCGGAGCAACAAACCCCACAAAATTCGGAGCAACAAATCCCACAAAATTCGGAGCAACAAATCCCACAAAATTCGGACAGAATTATTAGTCATTTTGAAATCAAACCTTCTCCCTCATTTCTCAATGAAATTTAGCGAAATCAGTGCCTATTCAGTAGGAAATTAAGTCTACTTTCCAACAAAACAAACCCCATAATTTTTAGACGAATAGAACACTCACGACCACAGATTTACTGAACCTATATCCAGATTGTTTCCAGAATCTTACCCTAACTTGTGAAATTCATATCTCGAGCTACACAACTCTAAACGCAACCAAACCAGCGTCAAATTAACAAGCATTAAATCAAGTTTTCGAAATGACAAACCACATAATTTTTCAATTAGTAAAACGTTCTCAGTCACTGAAATACTAAACCTATGTCAGAACATCTCAAAACAGTGAATTCAACAACACAAACAACCATCACACTTCAGCCACATATAGATATTATAAACATCAACAGCAATTTAAACAACTACTCCTAACACCTAGTCCCCATGATTTCGTGGTTTATAAATTATTAACTATGAACGAGAGCCCCCTTACCTCATAATTGAAGAACACCTATCTCTTGGTGAGCAAGCTACCATCAAAATTCAGCAACTAAGATCCTCCTCTCCCTCCTTGGTGCATGCGAAAACTTCCTCTCTCTCTCCTCTAGGGTTTTGCGCCCTTCTTCTTTCATCTCTCTCTTATGGTTTCACGCCTCTCCTCTCTCCAAGCCGTCCCACTCTCTCTATTTTTTCTAAAGTGTTGGAATGAATCACCAAACCCTAAGATTGGCATCATATAGGCGCCTAGCTTAATGGACATGGGCTTCCACTTAATGACCTAATCATGGGCTTCTCCTAATCCACTTCAACTCGCCACCACCATCTAAATCCAACCCTAGGTCCAATTATCCAAATAAATAATTCTATTTATTTAACACTCAAAACCCTAAATAATTAATTAAATCAATTAATTAATTATCTCCTACCACCTAAACCTCATTTAATTAACTAGAAAATTAATCTACTATTTTCGGGCTGTTACAACTCTCCCCCCCCTAAAAAGAATTTCGCCCTCGAAATTTACCCGCTAAAACTAACACTCTCCCACTAACAATCACACACAGTTCACACAGCAGGGAAGGTCAAAAACAAACCAGACAACAGCACATAGGGATACACAAAACACATAACACTAGTAGGGATGTCTCCCCCACTAGATCACTTACCATTGGCAACTTTTGATGTACCTGCAACGCAAACATTGGTTAGCACTAAAAAGACAACAGTTGGTCGCTAACCGACACAACGACTCGATGACTTGGCCGGACGGACCAACCATTGCTCTGATACCACTAATGTAACACCCCTTTTTCTACCCAACGGTTTATTAAAAAATATCAGAGTTTTTCGCACCAAAAGAGTGTCACATTTTTCGAACCGGAAAACCACTTCGCAAACAGAGTACTTTAATTATAACTAACTTCTTTTCAAAAACATGCAGCGGAAATAAAAAGGTTTCACTTGGCAATCATACTTCAAAAGGTTTACAACTTAGAAAGGCATATACATAACACATAAGGAAAGACACAAGGACAACCCTCCCGAGTGCTACGTATCAGAGCCGACTCGACCATACTAGAAGAAGAATCTCTAGCCACCTTCAGTCACCGTCACCTGCAGGTTGCCGACATACGAGGCAACACGACGCAGTAGGGTGAGTCTCACTACATAGATAATAATAGATAAAACAAGAAACACAGTATAATAGGCACACCAGGGATACCATCAATTTACTACACCAATAATACAGTTACACCAAATCCAGTTACGCCGAATACTGTTACACCAAGTACCGTCACACCAAATACAGTCACACCCAGAATACAGTTCAAGAAGACGCAATCAAACACAGGACGCGTATGCAATGTATGAGATGCAACCCAAAACTCCACTGGGCATATGCATGTGGATCCATTAGGCCGAAGCCTCTGCTCACCAAATATAATTAGGCCGAAGCCTCTGCTCACCAAATATAATTAGGCCGAAGCCTCTGCTCACCAAATATGCACATGGTTTATGTGACGCTATGAACAATGCACCATACACACCAAAATCACCACAACAATGCGATAACATGTGCACCAATAATTTATTTAACTCACCAATAGTTTTATTAACTCACCAACACCAAAAGAAAGGTCATAGACCATTGCCTTGAGGGCACTCACCAACAAACTCACCAATAATTTATCTCACCATTTTATATACATCACCATTATACATCTCCAAAATTTCAGCTCTAAGGATAGCACACCAATCACACCAAGCACAATTAATTACGCGACTACATTGTCACCAAAGGACTAAACAACACCCATAGGGACCAAGACAGCACATAGAGTAGCAGCAGCAATATAAACAGCAGCATAAAATCCCACAAAATTCGGAGCAACAAACCCCACAAAATTCAGAGCAACAAATCCCACAAAATTCGGAGCAACAAATCCCACAAAATTCGGACAGAATTATTAGTCATTTTGAAATCAAACCTTCTCCCTCATTTCTCAATGAAATTTAGCGAAATCAGTGCCTATTCAGTAGGAAATTAAGTCTACTTTCCAACAAAACAAACCCCATAATTTTTAGACGAATAGAACACTCACGACCACAGATTTACTGAACCTATATCCAGATTGTTTCCAGAATCTTACCCTAACTTGTGAAATTCATATCTCGAGCTACACAACACTAAACGCAACCAAACCAGCGTCAAATTAACAAGCATTAAATCAAGTTTTCGAAATGACAAACCACATAATTTTTCAATTAGTAAAACGTTCTCAGTCACTGAAATACTAAACCTATGTCAGAACATCTCAAAACAGTGAATTCAACAACACAAACAACCATCACACTTCAGCCACATATAGATATTATAAACATCAACAGCAATTTAAACAACTACTCCTAACACCTAGTCCCCATGATTTCGTGGTTTATAAATTATTAACTATGAACGAGAGCCCCCTTACCTCATAATTGAAGAACACCTATCTCTTGGTGAGCAAGCTACCATCAAAATTCAGCAACTAAGATCCTCCTCTCCCTCCTTGGTGCATGCGAAAACTTCCTCTCTCTCTCCTCTAGGGTTTTGCGCCCTTCTTCTTTCATCTCTCTCTTATGGTTTCACGCCTCTCCTCTCTCCAAGCCGTCCCACTCTCTCTATTTTTTCTAAAGTGTTGGAATGAATCACCAAACCCTAAGATTGGCATCATATAGGCGCCTAGCTTAATGGACATGGGCTTCCACTTAATGACCTAATCATGGGCTTCTCCTAATCCACTTCAACTCGCCACCACCATCTAAATCCAACCCTAGGTCCAATTATCCAAATAAATAATTCTATTTATTTAACACTCAAAACCCTAAATAATTAATTAAATCAATTAATTAATTATCTCCTACCACCTAAACCTCATTTAATTAACTAGAAAATTAATCTACTATTTTCGGGCTGTTACAACTCTCCCCCCCTAAAAAGAATTTCGCCCTCGAAATTTACCCGCTAAAACTAACACTCTCCCACTAACAATCACACACAGTTCACACAGCAGGGAAGGTCAAAAACAAACCAGACAACAGCACATAGGGATACACAAAACACATAACACTAGTAGGGATGTCTCCCCCACTAGATCACTTACCATTGGCAACTTTTGATGTACCTGCAACGCAAACATTGGTTAGCACTAAAAAGACAACAGTTGGTCGCTAACCGACACAACGACTCGATGACTTGGCCGGACGGACCAACCATTGCTCTGATACCACTAATGTAACACCCCTTTTTCTACCCAATGGTTTATTAAAAAATATCAGAGTTTTTCGCACCAAAAGAGTGTCACATTTTTCGAACCGGAAAACCACTTCGCAAACAGAGTACTTTAATTATAACTAACTTCTTTTCAAAAACATGCAGCGGAAATAAAAAGGTTTCACTTGGCAATCATACATCAAAAGGTTTACAACTTAGAAAGGCATATACATAACACATAAGGAAAGACACAAGGACAACCCTCCCGAGTGCTACGTATCAGAGCCGACTCGACCATACTAGAAGATGAATCTCTAGCCACCTTCAGTCACCGTCACCTGCAGGTTGCCGACATACGAGGCAACACGACGCAGTAGGGTGAGTCTCACTACATAGATAATAATAGATAAAACAAGAAACACAGTATAATAGGCACACCAGGGATACCATCAATTTACTACACCAATAATACAGTTACACCAAATCCAGTTACGCCGAATACTGTTACACCAAGTACCGTCACACCAAATACAGTCACACCCAGAATACAGTTCAAGAAGACGCAATCAAACACAGGACGCGTATGCAATGTATGAGATGCAACCCAAAACTCCACTGGGCATATGCATGTGGATCCATTAGGCCGAAGCCTCTGCTCACCAAATATAATTAGGCCGAAGCCTCTGCTCACCAAATATAATTAGGCCGAAGCCTCTGCTCACCAAATATGCACATGGTTTATGTGACGCTATGAACAATGCACCATACACACCAAAATCACCACAACAATGCGATAACATGTGCACCAATAATTTATTTAACTCACCAATAGTTTTATTAACTCACCAACACCAAAAGAAAGGTCATAGACCATTGCCTTGAGGGCACTCACCAATAAACTCACCAATAATTTATCTCACCATTTTATATACATCACCATTATACATCTCCAAAATTTCAGCTCTAAGGATAGCACACCAATCACACCAAGCACAATTAATTACGCGACTACATTGTCACCAAAGGACTAAACAACACCCATAGGGACCAAGACAGCACATAGAGTAGCAGCAGCAATATAAACAGCAGCATAAAATCCCACAAAATTCGGAGCAACAAACCCCACAAAATTCGGAGCAACAAATCCCACAAAATTCGGAGCAACAAATCCCACAAAATTCGGACAGAATTATTAGTCATTTTGAAATCAAACCTTCTCCCTCATTTCTCAATGAAATTTAGCGAAATCAGTGCCTATTCAGTAGGAAATTAAGTCTACTTTCCAACAAAACAAACCCCATAATTTTTAGACGAATAGAACACTCACGACCACAGATTTACTGAACCTATATCCAGATTGTTTCCAGAATCTTACCCTAACTTGTGAAATTCATATCTCGAGCTACACAACTCTAAACGCAACCAAACCAGCGTCAAATTAACAAGCATTAAATCAAGTTTTCGAAATGACAAACCACATAATTTTTCAATTAGTAAAACGTTCTCAGTCACTGAAATACTAAACCTATGTCAGAACATCTCAAAACAGTGAATTCAACAACACAAACAACCATCACACTTCAGCCACATATAGATATTATAAACATCAACAGCAATTTAAACAACTACTCCTAACACCTAGTCCCCATGATTTCGTGGTTTATAAATTATTAACTATGAACGAGAGCCCCCTTACCTCATAATTGAAGAACACCTATCTCTTGGTGAGCAAGCTACCATCAAAATTCAGCAACTAAGATCCTCCTCTCCCTCCTTGGTGCATGCGAAAACTTCCTCTCTCTCTCCTCTAGGGTTTTGCGCCCTTCTTCTTTCATCTCTCTCTTATGGTTTCACGCCTCTCCTCTCTCCAAGCCGTCTCACTCTCTCTATTTTTTCTAAAGTGTTGGAATGAATCACCAAACCCTAAGATTGGCATCATATAGGCGCCTAGCTTAATGGACATGGGCTTCCACTTAATGACCTAATCATGGGCTTCTCCTAATCCACTTCAACTCGCCACCACCATCTAAATCCAACCCTAGGTCCAATTATCCAAATAAATAATTCTATTTATTTAACACTCAAAACCCTAAATAATTAATTAAATCAATTAATTAATTATCTCCTACCACCTAAACCTCATTTAATTAACTAGAAAATTAATCTACTATTTTCGGGCTGTTACATGTTGCGCTGGGCGCTGGGCGCCAGCGCTGGGCGCTGAGCGCCCGTGTGCGTGTATGCGTGTGTAGCGCTGGGCGCTGAGCGCCCGTGTGCGCGTGTTCCTGTGTTGCGCCAAGGCGCTGGGCGCCCGTGTGTGTTGCGTTGCGTGTTGCGCTGAGGCGCTGGGTGCCAGCGCTGGGCGCTGAGCGCCCGTGTGGGTGTGTTGCGCCTTACTGGGCGCCAGGTGCCTGGGCGCTGGGCGCCAGGTGCCTGGGCGCTGGGCGCCAGGTGCCTGGGCGCTGGGCGCCCAGGGCGCCAGTTTTCAGGATGTTCCAAAATATTTTCAAAAACTGTTTTCGCTGTATCTTTTGACTCAGACATCCGTTTCGAACGATTCAAAAAGCGTTGTGAAGCATTTTCAGTTGTCCATCTGCGTGTCCCGTTTTTAAAAATAAAAAGTTATTATTTCTGAAGGTTGCTGGGGCGCCCCAGGTGGATGTTCCCAGTGATCGTTGCTGTGACAATGAAAAGATGTTTTGGGTGTCTTTAAAAATTCCCTTTTGCGTACGACCGGTGGTTTTGTCGAAGTAATGTCAAAAATGATGATTTTGACGATGATGCCCCTAGTGGCTAGTTAAATGACTGTTTTGCCCTTAGTGGCCAATATTATTTATAATGACGTGTAAATGACTGTTTTGCCCTTAGTGGCCAATATTATTTATAATGACGTGTAAATGACGTTTTTGCCCTCAGTGGCTATTGTTTGAGTTGATGATATTTATGTGTAATTGACGATGAAACCCAGTGACGTTTAAGTCCCGAAAGGCTAAGTGATGTTAAGGTCAAAAAGGGCCAAGTGACGTTGTGTGTAAATTGTGAATTGACAGGTGCTGTGCTTCTTGTGAGCAAACCGGTAAGTGACGGGTCACATAGTTGACTATGATTTTGGGTATTTGTGTATTTGTGTGTTTGTGAGTGGTGCATGTCATAGTGTCTCATGCCCCATATGCATAAACCCAGTGACGTTTTGAGGCCCATGTGGCTAAGTGACGATGAGGCCTTAATGGCTAAGCGACGTTTGTGAAAAGGTACCTCATGCATATGCCCGCGAGTGGGTTGCATTTCATATGCCTACATGACATAGTGATGAGTTATTGTAGTGATGTGATTGATGAATGTGATGTGAATAATTTAGAGCTGTGACTTGACTTATTATTTATCATATGTTTTATTATATGAATTGAATTGGACTCACCCTTCTGTTTGAATGTTACCCCCATGTGGTAACGTGCAGGTGATTGCGAGTGAAGGACTAGGTACCTTCACTAATTCGAGTCGAGTCGTCACGCTCTGATACGTAGCACTCAGGGGGGGGGCGAACTTAATGTTATAATTGGTTTTGGTTGTTGTGTTTTGTTGATAATTTGGTTTTACTTTGTTATTCCGCTGCGTAGTTGATTTTTATTGACGTTGAGTTTTATTGCGATGATAATTGTGGTTTTGAGATTCGCCTGTTAGTGATGTGCTACGTAATATATGGCTATTATGCTTTTGAGCTGTTTTAATTGAGAAGTGTAGTTTTATTGAAGTATGTGTAACATCCTTTGCAATGAAAAGAAAGTTTTAAAACTCTGATATTTATCCAATTAAATTAACGGGTAGAAAAGGGGTGTTACATTAGTGGTATCAGAGCAGTTCGGTCTGTCCGGGAAATGTTGTCCTGTCATAGTGTCTTATGACAATAGATTAGTTCTGAATTTTTGGTTTGTGCTGCAGTGATAGTTCGGAATGGCTGGGAGAAACGACGCTGCTCTTGCTGCTGCATTGCAAGCTATGGCTCAGGCTGTGCAGAATCAGCATAATGCTGGGGAGAACGCTGGTTTTCGGAGTCTGACCACTTTCCAGAGAGAGAATCCGCCCACATTTAAGGGCAAATATGATCCAGATGGTGCTATGGCTTGGCTGAAGGAGATCGAGAGGATATTCAGGGTGATGGACTGCATTGTTGAGCAGAAGGTCCGTTTTGGTACCCACATGTTAGCCGAGGAGGCTGACGACTGGTGGTTGGCTACTAGGCAGAGGTTAGAGGCTGTGCGGGAAGAAATTACTTGGGAGGTATTCAGCAGGGAATTTCTGAGAAAATATTTTCCTGAAGACGTCCGAGGGAAGAAAGAGATAGAGTTCTTGGAATTGAAGCAGGATGGTATGTCCGTGACTGCCTATGCGGCGAAATTTGTGGAGCTAGCAAAATTTTATCCACACTTCAGTGAGGCTACAGCTGAATTTTCTAAATGCATCAAATTCGAGAATGGGTTGAGGCCTGATATTAAAAAGGCCATTGGTTATCAGAAGATTCGTGTATTCGCAGATCTGGTTGACAGTTGCAGAATCTTTGAGGAGGACAGTACTGCTCATTACAAAGCTACGTCTGAGGAAAAGGGTAAGTTTCAGAGTCGAAGCAAGCCGTATGAAGTTCCTGCGGGTAAGAGTTATCAGAGGTCTGCTGGGGGTAAGAATTCTAGTGGGGGAGATGCTCCTGCTAGCATTGTCTATTATAAGTGTGGCAAGCCTGGCCACAAGAGTACTACATGCAGGTCAGATGAGAGGGTTTGCTACCGTTGCGGTAAAAAGGGTCATATGGCAGCCGAGTGTAAGGTCAAGGATGTGGTGTGTAACACCCCTTTTCTAATAACCTTATTATTTAATAAAATCAGAGTTTCTTCTTTTTTTTTGAAAACAATTTAAGCGAGTGCTACACTTACTCCATTAAATCAAGAACTTCAACTTTCATAGTTCAATTAAAACCACATGATACATAGCACCATAACAAGGAAAAACCGTTTAGTTCACATCAACTAAATACAGTCACTACCAGCAGCGGAATAATAATTAAGTTCGAAACAAAATCAATACATCACCAAAAATGGTCTAACAGTATAAAGACAATAACACTTAAGCATAAGACGCCCCCCGGTGCTACGTATCAGAGCATGACACTTCCTACCAAACGAAGGTGTAAAGGTAACCTTCACTCGTTATTACCTGCACGTTGCCGACATAAGAAGCAACATAAAAGCAGTAGGGTGAGTCTCTTTTCATAATTAATAACATATGGAATTAAGCACTGCATAGGAAAAGGGAACCAGACAAACCGATTCACAACAAAGGAAATAACCACATCACAATTACAATCACCAATCAACAATACAAAAGGTATGGTTATGCAATGAAATGCAACCCAAACTCCACGGGCACATGCATGTCGGATCCGTCACCAAATACAAATAGGCCGTAGCCTCTGCTCACCAAATAAAACTAGGCCGAAGCCTCTGCTCACCAATAATGCACATGTTTCATGAGATGCTATGGAAATGCATCACAACACACCACAATTCAATCAATTCACCATTTAATTCAGCTCACCATTTTATTTATATTCTCACCATTGTATTAATCAGCTCACCAATTGAGATTAGACCGAAGCCTCTGCTCACCAATCACACCATAATACACTCACCAATCAACCCACCACTCACACCAACACCAATTTCAATTAGGCCAATTTATGATTTGACACGACATAGGGAAAGTGGATAAAAATTGCCATTTGGACACTTGAACACCTCAGCCCAGAAACACTAGTAAAATAATTTATTTTTGAATAAAATTGGAACATTTGGATAGACATTGAAATTAGCTTCGAAACGCATTTTGAACCGTTAAATTTGGATAACCGAGTCAAAAGTTGCATTAAAAACAAAACCGGAAAAATACTTAGACATCCTGGAAACTGGCGCTGGGCGCTGGGCGCCCAGGGGCAACACGGAACTTGGCGCAGGGCGCTGGGCGCCCAGGAACAGCAACACGCGCATAGGCGCTGGCGCCCAGGAACAGCAACACGCGCATAGGCGCTGGCGCTGGCGCCCAGGAACAGCAACACGCGCATAGGCACTGGCGCCCAGGAACTGGGGCAGGGGAACACAGCGCCCAGGCACTAGGCGCGTAAGGCCAACACACAAGGAAACTCATTTTACTTCGAAATTGATTTTGTACGAGCCAAATACTCAGAATATGAGAATCCAACAAAAATTTTGGCAAAAAGTGACACGCACCTTTGGTGCCCATGGACTAGGCGCCTAAGGCCAAGACTAAACACGACTCCTATGACTCCAAAAATTATTTTGCACGAGCCATTTTACTTGAATATGAAAACCCAGTATCCAATTTCGCAAAATAAGCAACAGAGAATGGGGACCCTTGGCGCCCATGGCACAAGCACCTAGCGCCAAACTGGCAACACAGTGACACAGAAAACAGCAACACAGTGGCAATAGACACAGCAACACAGTGGCAACAGAAACAGCAACACAGTGGCAACAGAATTGGAAAAACTGGCGCAGGCACACTGGCTGGGCGCCTGGCGCTCATGACTGAGGCGCAGAAAACAGCAACCATGCATATGGCGCCCAAGGCGCCTAGGGGCTTCCAAAATCAGAATTTTTCAAATCCAAACACCAAATCATATATATATAATTCAATCATCATCATGATCCTCAATTTTCACCAAACAAGCACCAACAAGTCATATATTCAAGCATATGACATACAATTCACATTAGCAATAATCAAACATCAATCATGCGATTTTCAACATAGGCAATTCATAATCATATGTCACAACATTTTAATTGAATCAACAACACGACAATTCATTCATAGAAATTATCCTAGAACCCTAACCCTAGGCATCACTAATTCGCATAAGGTATTAAAAACAAAAAGAGGACCCCCTAACCTCTTAGAAGTCGAAATTGCTAGCAAAGCTCCAAGGAAAATGCGAGACACCAACAAGCTCTTCCTCCTCCTTGAGTGATTCGCCCCTTTCTCTTCTTCTCCTCTTCACTTCGCAACTTCTCCTCTTCTCACTCTCTCTTTTTACGTTTCTTTTCTTTCTTTTCACAATTGAGTCAAAAATGCAACTAAGTCACAAGACCCCTAGTGAGTCGAATTCCTATGACTATCCAATGGGTCATGGGCTCACTTGTGGGTCATGGGCCCCGTGCACCATCTAATTCGAGACAACACCTCCTAATAATTAAAATAAAATAAATAAATTAAACCTTGAATTATTTAATTAAATTAAATAAATATTGTAAGCCTTAAATAATTTAATTAAATAAATAATTAAATTATTTTGGGGCGTTACAACTCTCCCCCACTTAGAATATTTCGTCCTCGAAATTACCTGAATCAAACAACTCCGGATATGCTTCCCGCATCTTACTCTCCAGCTCCCAAGTCATACTTTCACCAGCAGCTCCCAACCAAACCACCTTCACTAAAGGAATCTCCTTCCCTCTCAGAATCTTCACTTCTCTATCTTCAATTCGCACAGGCATAGTCTCCACCGTGAGATTATCCCGTACCTCTACTTCATCCATCTGAATCACATGAGACGGGTCCGGAACATACTTTCGAAGTTGTGACACGTGAAACACGTCAGGCAAGTTCGAAAGATTAGGCGGCAAGGCCACCCTATAGGCAACACTTCCCACCCTCTCCGTAATCTGATACAGACCAATGAAACGGGGAGTTAACTTCTTTGATTTCAAGGCACGCCCAACACCAGTCACCGGAGTGACTCTCAGAAACACATGATCACCTGCCTGAAACTCTAAATCCTTCCTTCTCTTATCATGATAGCTCTTTTGTCGACTCTGCGACGCTTTCATCTTCTCACGGATTAATTTTACCTTCTCAGTTGTTTCTCGCACAATTTCAGGCCCCAACACTGCACTCTCACCAGATTCATACCAACACAACGGAGTCCTACATCTCCGACCATACAACGCCTCAAACGGTGCCATTCCAATACTCGAATGAAAACTGTTATTGTAGGTGAACTCTACCAATGGAAGATGAGAATCCCACGAACCTCCCTGCTCAAGAACACATGCCCTCAACAAGTCCTCTAACGACTGAATAGTTCTCTCTGTCTGACCATCTGTCTGCGGATGATAAGCGGAGCTCAACCTCAACTTAGAACCCAAAGCTTCTTGCAAACTTTTCCAAAATTCAGAAGTGAATCTTGGATCTCTATCAGATACAATACTAAGCGGAACGCCATGCAACTTCACAATTGTCTTGATGTAGATCTCTGCCAACTTTGGAACTGGATAAGTCATATTAATTGGTAAGAAATGAGCAGACTTTGACAACCTGTCCACAACCACCCATATAGCATCAAACCCTCTCACTGTATTGGGCAAACCAGTCACAAAATCCATGGAAATGCTATCCCATTTCCATTCCGGAACTTCTAATGGTTGCATCAACCCTGCAGGCTTCTGATGCTCAATCTTAGACTTCTGACAAGTCAGACAAGAATACACAAACTGTGCCACATCCTTCTTCATACCAGGCCACCAGAACAACTTCTTCAAATCTTGGTACATTTTCGTAGCCCCTGGATGAATACTCAACTTGCTCCTATGGCTCTCCTCAAGAATCATTCTCTTCATCTCAACATCATCAGGAATACAAATCCTATCTCTGAATTTCAATACACCTTGGGAATCTAACTTGAAATCCCCATTCACAGCTTGATCATTCACAACTAACAAGTCTACCAACTTTACATCTGACTTTTGGGCTTCTCGAACACTAACCAAAAATTCATTGCCAATCTTCAACATTCCCAATCTGACACTCTGCGGTGTCACTTCACAAACCAGACTCATGTCCCGAAACTGCTCGATCAACTCTAATTCTTTCACCATCATAGCCGACATATGCAAGCTCTTCCGACTTAAAGCATCAACCACGACATTAGCTTTGCCGGGGTGATAGTTCAAGCCGAAATCATAATCCTTCAGCAATTCTAACCAACGTCTCTGTCTCATATTTAGCTCCTTCTGATCAAACAAGTATTTTAGACTCTTATGGTCACTAAACACTTCAAATCTAGTACCATACAGATAGTGCCTCCAAATTTTCAGCACAAACACAATTGCAGCTAGCTCCAAATCATGAGTAGGGTAGTTCTTCTCATGGGTCCTCAACTGTCTGGACGCATAAGCTACTACCTTACCCTCTTGCATTAACACACCTCCCAAACCCATCTTGGAAGCATCACAATATACTACGAACGGTTGATCCGGAACAGGCAAAGTCAACACGGGCGATGTGGTCAACCTCTTCTTCAACTCATTGAAGCTCTCCTCACAGCAAGCATCCCACACAAAAGCTTTTCCCTTACATGTCAATTGAGTCAACGGAAGGGCCAACTTCGAGAAACCTTCTATAAACCTCCTGTAATAACCAGCTAATCCCAAGAAGCTTCTAATCTCTGTGACTGACTTCGGGCTCTCCCATTGCAACACAGCATCAATCTTGGCTGGATCTACAGCTATACCATTACCAGAGATAATATGACCAAGGAAACCTACTTCATTCAGCCAGAACTCACACTTAGACAATTTTGCATACAATTTCTTTTCTTTCAACACTTCTAGTACTAACCTCAAATGTTCTGCATGCTCCTCTTCCGTCTTAGAATACACCAGAATGTCGTCAATAAACACAACTACAAACCGATCCAAGTAACTATGGAAAGTACGATTCATGTACTCCATAAACACACCCGGCGCGTTGGTAACACCAAACGACATCACTGAATATTCGTAGTGCCCATATCTCGTTCTGAAAGCGGTTTTCTGAATGTCTTCATCCTTTACCTTGATCTGGTGAAAACCCGACCTCAAATCGATTTTGCTAAACACCTTAGCACTTACCAACTGGTCCATCAGATCATCAATTCTGGGAAGCGGATACCTGTTCTTTATTGTCACTTTGTTCAGTTGCCTATAATCGACACAAAGTCTCATACTCCCGTCCTTCTTTTTCACTAACAATACCGGAGCACCCCATGGTGACACACTTGGCCTTACAAATTTCTTCTCAAGTAGATCTTCTAATTGCTTTTTCAATTCAGACAACTCTGAGGCTGACATCCGGTATGGTGCCATAGACACAGGCCTAGTACCAGGTATAAGATCAATAGCAAACTCAACCTCCCTCTCTGGCGGAACACTTGGAATTTCATCTGGGAACACTTCAGGAAATTCACACACTACCTGAACTCCTTCAATGATCGCCTGATTCTCAGCAGACAATGACGCCATCAAAGCAAACAGATGAACTCCCTCTTTCATTACCTTATGCAATTGACCAGCAGGCAACAAAACGGATTCTTCTTTTTCGGGAGGAAGGAAACTCACAGATCTCCGGAAACAATTAATATGCACATGGTTAAATACTAACCAGTCCATACCAAGAATGACATCCAACCCTCCCAACGGCAAACAAATAAGGTCAACAAGAAAATCTCTGCCGAATATTGACAGAGGGCACTTAGCACACACAAGAGAGGTAGTTACTGAACCCTTAGCTGGAGTGTCAATAACCATCTCCCTCATCATAGAAGATAAAACGAGGTCCAATTTCTCAGCACATAAAGCAGAAATAAATGAATGCGTAGCACCAGTATCAATAATAGCAATCAAAGGAATACCATTAATAAAACATGTACCTCTAATCTCATTAGTATCCTCTGATCCTGCGAGAGCAAACACTTTTCCATAAGACTTCTCTTTCTTCGGCTTAGTACACTTGGTACTAATATGACCTGCCTCCCCACAGTTGTAGCACACCACATCCCTTTTCTCACATTTCGCAGCCACATGACCTTCTTTACCGCACTTGAAACACTTATTATCCGAGCAGTCAAAACTCTTATGGCTCGGCTTGCCACACCTGTAGCACACAACCTTCGCAGGGGCATCTCCCCCACTTGGTTTCTTATTATCAGCATACCTCTGCTTACCCTTACCAGCCTGAACCTCATATGGCTTACCCCGGTTCTGAAATTTACCCCTCTGATCTCTCATGACCTTGGAGTGAGCATTACTATCATCTTCATATATCCTGCAACTGTCGATCAAATCAGCAAATACCCGAATCTTCTGGTACCCTATAGCTTTCTTTATATCAGCCCTCAGTCCATTCTCAAACTTTATACATTTTGAAAATTCAGAATCAGCATCAGCATAGTGGGGATAAAACTTAGCCAATTCAGTGAACTTGGTAGCATACTGTCACTGACATGCTTCCTTGCTTTAGCTCAAGGAATTCTATTTCTTTCTTTCCCCTCACATCTTCTGGAAAATATTTCCGTAGGAACTCTCTGCGGAAAACAGCCCAAGTTATCCCCTCATTAGCAGTCTCTAACCTCTGCCTAACCTCCATCCACCAATCATCATCTTCTTCTGCCAGTGTATGGGTACCATACCTGACCTTCTGCGCATCGTCACAATCCATGACACGGAATATCCTCTCGATTTCTTTCAGCCATGCTAGAGCACCATCTGGATTGTACTTGCCCTTAAAAACAGGTGGATTCTCCCTCTGGAACGTGGCTAAACTGCGAGTCCCAGCATTTTCAGCACCATTTTGCTGGTTCCCAACAGCCTGAGCCATAGCCTGCAAAGCAGCAGCAAGAGCAGCGTCGTTCCTCCCAACCATTTCAAACTATCACTGCAGCACAAACAGAAATTTAGAACTAATCTAACAATTCTATTTGTCATATGACACTATGACAGGACGACTTGGCCGGACAGACCGAACTGCTCTGATACCACTAATGTAACACCCCTTTTCTAATAACCTTATTATTTAATAAAATCAGAGTTTCTTTTTTTTTTTTTTGAAAACAATTTAAGCGAGTGCTACACTTACTCCATTAAATCAAGAACTTCAACTTTCATAGTTCAATTAAAACCACATGATACATAGCACCATAACAAGGAAAAACCGTTTAATTCACATCAACTAAATACAGTCACTACCAGCAGCGGAATAATAATTAAGTTCGAAACAAAATCAATACATCACCAAAAATGGTCTAACAGTATAAAGACAATAACACTTAAGCATAAGACGCCCCCCGGTGCTACGTATCAGAGCATGACACTTCCTACCAAACGAAGGTGTAAAGGTAACCTTCACCCGTTATTACCTGCACGTTGCCGACATAAGAAGCAACATAAAAGCAGTAGGGTGAGTCTCTTTTCATAATTAATAACATATGGAATTAAGCACTGCATAGGAAAAGGGAACCAGACAAACCGATTCACAACAAAGGCAATAACCACATCACAATTACAATCACCAATCAACAATACAAAAGGTATGGTTATGCAATGAAATGCAACCCAAACTCCACGGGCACATGCATGTCGGATCCGTCACCAAATACAAATAGGCCGTAGCCTCTGCTCACCAAATAAAACTAGGCCGAAGCCTCTGCTCACCAATAATGCACATGTTTCATGAGATGCTATGGAAATGCATCACAACACACCACAATTCAATCAATTCACCATTTAATTCAGCTCACCATTTTATTTATATTCTCACCATTGTATTAATCAGCTCACCAATTGAGATTAGACCGAAGCCTCTGCTCACCAATCACACCATAATACACTCACCAATCAACCCACCACTCACACCAACACCAATTTCAATTAGGCCAATTTATGATTTGACACGACATAGGGAAAGTGGATAAAAATTGCCATTTGGACACTTGAACACCTCAGCCCAGAAACACTAGTAAAATAATTTATTTTTGCATAAAATTGGAACATTTGGATAGACATTGAAATTAGCTTCGAAACGCATTTTGAACCGTTAAATTTGGATAACCGAGTCAAAAGTTGCATTAAAAACAAAACCGGAAAAATACTTAGACATCCTGGAAACTGGCGCTGGGCGCTGGGCGCCCAGGGGCAACACGGAACTTGGCGCAGGGCGCTGGGCGCCCAGGAACAGCAACACGCGCATAGGCGCTGGCGCTGGCGCCCAGGAACAGCAACACGCGCATAGGCGCTGGCGCTGGCGCTGGCGCCCAGGAACAGAACCACGCGCATAGGCGCTGGCGCCCAGGAACTGGCGCAGGGACACACAGCGCCCAGGCACTAGGCGCCTAAGGCCAACACACAAGGAAACTCATTTTACTTCGAAATTGATTTTGTACGAGCCAAATACTCAGAATATGAGAATCCAACAAAAATTTTGGCAAAAAGTGACACGCACCTTTGGCGCCCATGGACTAGGCGCCTAAGGCCAAGACTAAACACGACTCCTATGACTCCAAAAATTATTTTGCACGAGCCATTTTACTTGAATATGAAAACCCAGTATCCAATTTCGCAAAATAAGCAACAGAGAATGGGGACCCTTGGCGCCCATGGCACAAGCACCTAGCGCCAAACTGGCAACACAGTGACACAGAAAACAGCAACACAGTGGCAACAGACACAGCAACACAGTGGCAACAGAAACAGCAACACAGTGGCAACAGAATTGGAAAAACTGGCGCAGGCACACTGGCTGGGCGCCTGGCGCTCATGACTGAGGCGCAGAAAACAGCAACCATGCATATGGCGCCCAAGGCGCCTAGGGGCTTCCAAAATCAGAATTTTTCAAATCCAAACACCAAATCATATATATATAATTCAATCATCATCATGATCCTCAATTTTCACCAAACAAGCACCAACAAGTCATATATTCAAGCATATGACATACAATTCGCATTAGCGTGTGTAGCGCTGGGCGCTGAGCGCCCGTGTGCGCGTGTTCCTGTGTTGCGTTGCGTGTTGCGCTGAGGCGCTGGGTGCCAGCGCTGGGCGCTGAGCGCCCGTGTGGGTGTGTTGCGCCTTACTGGGCGCCAGGTGCCTGGGCGCTGGGCGCCCAGGGCGCCAGTTTTCAGGATGTTCCAAAATATTTTCAAAAACTGTTTTTGCTGTATCTATTGACTCAGACATCCGTTTTGAACGATTCAAAAAGCGTTGTGAAGCATTTTCAGTTGTCCATCTGCGTGTCCCATTTTTAAAAATAAAAACTTATTATTTTTGAAGGTTGCTGGGGCGCCCCAGATGGCTGTTCCCAGTGATCGTTGCTGTGACAATGAAAAGATGTTTTGGGTGTCTTTAAAAATTCCCTTTTGCGTACGACCGGTGGTTTTATCGAAGTAATGTCAAAAATGATGATTTTGACAATGATGCCCCTAGTGGCTAGTTAAATGACTGTTTTGCCCTTAGTGGCCAATATTATTTATAATGACGTGTAAATGACTGTTTTGCCCTTAGTGGCCAATATTATTTATAATGACGTGTAAATGACTGTTTTGCCCTTAGTGGCTAATATTATTTATAATGACGTGTAAATGACGTTTTTGCCCTCAGTGGCTATTGTTTGAGTTGATGATATTTATGTGTAATTGACGATGAAACCCAGTGACGTTTAAGGCCCGAAAGGCTAAGTGATGTTAAGGTCAAAAAGGGCCAAGTGACGTTGTGTGTAAATTGTGAATTGACAGGTGCTGTGCTTCTTGTGAGCAAACTGGTAAGTGACGGGTCACATAGTTGACTATGATTTTGGGTATTTGTGTATTTGTGTGTTTGTGAGTGGTGCATGTCATAGTGTCTCATGCCCCATATGCATAAACCCAGTGACGTTTTGAGGCCCATGTGGCTAAGTGACGATGAGGCCTTAAGGGCTAAGCGACGTTTGTGAAAAGGTACCTCATGCATATGCCCGCAAGTGGGTTGCATTTCATATGCCTACATGACATAGTGATGAGTTATTGTAGTGATGTGATTGATGAATGTGATGTGAATAATTTAGAGCTGTGACTTGACTTATTATTTATCATATGTTTTATTATATGAATTGAATTGGACTCACCCTTCTGTTTGAATATTACCCCCATGTGGTAACGTGCAGGTGATTGCGAGTGAAGGACTAGGTACCTTCACTAATTCGAGTCGAGTCGTCACGCTCTGATACGTAGCACTCAGGGGGGGACGAACTTAATGTTATAATTGGTTTTGGTTGTTGTGTTTTGTTGATAATTTGGTTTTACTTTGTTATTCCGCTGCGTAGTTGATTTTTATTGACGTTAAGTTTTATTGCGATGATAATTGTGGTTTTGAGATTCGCCTGTTAGTGATGTGCTACGTAATATATGGCTATTATGCTTTTGAGCTGTTTTAATTGAGAAGTGTAGTTTTATTGAAGTATGTGTAACATCCTTTGCAATGAAAAGAAATTTTAAAACTCTGATATTTTTCTAATTAAATTAACGGGTAGAAAAGGGGTGTTACAACTATCATGGGAAGTAACGAAGGTATCAACAAAAAAAATAAGGCACAAAATTGCACACTTAACAAACCATAGTAAAATCAGTGAAAATAATAATAGCATAAAAACACCGTCCAGAATTAAAATCATTACACGTGATCGCGATTATAAATAAAAAAATAATTACAGCGTGTAAACAAGTAAAATATTAGTTATAGAGATCAAAATAGTTCGCACATTAGCAAGGAAGTAACACCTCTAAAAATCATTAGTTGAACAAATTCACAAAGCACTTCCTCTAGATCATCAATATAAAACTAAAATACACTATAGCAAAGATTTTATACAAAACTTAGTATCCACTGATTAAATAAGTTCAGTGCCTATGGGAGCACCCAAAAATAAAACTAAAAACTAGTGTAAGGGAAATTAGTCAACAGTCAAGGGGAAAACTAGTATAACAACTCTAGCTCCTCGATTGAAAACAATTATAAGTCAAAGAAGCTAAAATTAAAATATTTGAGCAAAGACGTCATTACTTACAATGATTAAAACATTACTGCACGTTATAGTGATGGAGTGACGGATTAAAATACTCAAAATAGTAATTTCATGAAGCACCCGATTTAAAGCACCAATACAACAATAAAAGCATGCTATAAAAACTAATTCAGTAGAAGTGTACCAGCATTCTTAATGTACATTTTCATTCATGAAATTGGAAAACCAAGTAACACCAATCTTAAATATATAACACCCAAAATTTAATCATAAAAAATTCAGCAATTATGCACAATTAAAGTTCCTAGTTAGAGACTATATAGCATAAAAGTCACGAAGTAGTTTGCAAAGATTCGGAGTTAGCAACATCCCACATAGAGAAAAATTAAGCAAATAGGAAAGAAAAGAAAAAGAAATGAAGGTAGTAATAACACGAGATGGTAGTCCACTGCTAACTACGAAAATCAAAAATAAAAGTAACGAGAAAGTTGAAGTCATGCAAGAACAACCATTACGATGTAGATAAGTCATACACCGCAAGATTTTTTTTGTAGTAAATTAATCAAATTAAATACACGTATACGTCAACAGAAATAACAAAACAAGTTATTAAAAATTTCAAAGAAACCTCAATAACATTTTCCTTCGGGTTTAAAAGAAGTAGCTAACACATTGGTTAGCAAAGTTTCAAAGGGAATGGATACAATGTGTAATTAATTTAAAAAAATGGAGATACCCATATAATTCTAGGCTTTCATTAGAAAGAAACAACCAGCATACACTTTTTTTTAAAGGTGACACACATGATCCACAAAGAGCATACTTGTGCAACAAACTAATCATACTTCGCTAAAAAGAATCTTCACACAATTACGAAAACAGAAATAGTTTCATTACCATGTACTTATTATAACCTGTGTTAAAACGATAGAATAAAATAAGTGAGATAATAATAACCCAAAGATACAACTCACAATCATTACACGTTGTTGCAGTTATAAAATAGGAGAAAGCAATAGTTGTAGCATTTAAACAAGAAATTTATCACTCATAGTAGTCAAGACAATGAAGCACCTTAACATAAGTAGCATGACTAGTCCACAAGGCACTTAGTGTACAACATCAATATGAAATCAAGAACATGCTACAGTAAAAGATTTATACAAGGTTAGTATTCATTTATTAAAAATAAATTTAATACCAATATTAGTATCCAACCATAAAATTGTTTAATAGAGGTTCACAAACAACCTCAGAAATTACTTTATTTTTCGATTACAAAACTACATAAGACAAATCAAGAAGTAACAACCAAAATCATGTCATAAAACTCAAGTGTACAAGATCAAACTTCACGTCGCATGGAATTATGAAGCAACTCACAAAGACCCAAAATTCGCAACACTCATAAAACATAGTTGACATTTCAAAATCATTGTGTTTAATTGTACTCACAAGATAAAAGGAACCAATAATTGTAGCATTTAGCAAAGAATGACCACTTATAGCCATTAAGACATCATAGCACCTTAAAATAATTAGTGAAATAATTTCACAGAACACTTAGATTAGAGTCTCAACACAAGAAATAAAACATGTTATAGAAATTGATTTTATACAAGACTAAACTTTAATTTAACCAAATTATAGAACTTAGACTATCTTAATAAAAGTTCACATAACAAGAAAGTCTCAAACAATACCGCAATAGATATACATTGCACACAAGGAAGAGATAATAGACACACCATGAACAGACTGTAGAATAGACAAGGGTCTGTGAAAAATTCTCTTTAAGGAAAAAGAGTCGATCAATTAAAACAATTTAAGCAAATCAAAAACATATGTGAGTATCAAACAACAAGGTAACTTACTAGAAGCATACAAGCACACCAAGTACACATTTGAATCTTACAACGCCAAATCACAGTGTAAATCATTGGGATAGGATTCCCGCATCTTGCTTTCCAGCCATCATAACTCAATACTACAACACAAACAATGGTTAGAACTAAATGACAATACTAGATCGTCAAATGACACAACGACTCGACGACTTGGTCGGACAGACCAACCATTGCTTTGATACCACTAATGTCACACCCCATTTCTACCCGGTAAAATAATGCAAATATCAGAGTTTATAAAAATTTCCAGCAAACAAATGGAGTGCCACACTCTCTTCGTAAAAACAACAAACAGGATTAATTCGCCTGTGAAAAATAGATACATAGCACTTCGCTTTTGGATGAACCAGTAAACAACCTTCTAGTCTTTAAAAATAAGTCATCATCATTACTACGCAGCGGATTCACAACAAAATCAATTCAAATAAACGTGGCGTCTTTAACCAACTTAAGACAGCTCAAAAACGGCAAGTAACGACTTAAAGTTCCAACAACAAAATAACATAGCAAACGATAATGAAAACATGTGTTCATCCCCCCCCCCCCCCCCCCCCGAGTGTTACGTATCAGAGCGACGACACCGACTCGATCAAACGAAGGTAAGCAGCCTTCATTCGTGATTACCTGCACGTTACCAACGGAAGGGTAACATTCAAACATAAGGGGTGAGATATCCAACCATATAATAGGACACATGAAAAACAATATATTAGAATCAGGGGATCTAAATTAACCACTTCTCAACCAACAATCAACTTCGATCAATCACAAGTTATCAAGATAGTCACTTAAGGGTGCAATATGAATGCGACTCATTACTATGCACATGCATGTGGTACCATCGGAGCAGAACTCCCAACGTAAAAATTCTGCCAATAAATAGAGGCATCAACAAGGCATAAGCCTTCAACATAATTTGTCAGTCCAGGCCAACGTGTTTTGAGCATAGCTCCAACATGAAAATGCTATGTATGCGACGCGATGCGGATGCACAAACAATCAACAACGATTACATATCAACACAACAACAACGGAATCTCAACGTGGGCCGTAGGCCTACAACATAACACCTGCCAATAAATAGAGACAATTCCAACTAGGTACAACATTATCAACAGTTCAACCAACGGTTAACAACTTATCAACAACAACTCAACAACTTAGCAACTTATCAACAATTCAGCAACTTATCAACAATTTAGCAACTTATCAACAATTTAGCAACTTATCAACAATTTAGCAACCGTGGCCTAAATGTATATCCGACAGCAACAAATCGATTCAAGCAACAACCATAGAACTCACCCTTGGGCAGCCACACTTGGCACCCTTGGCACCCACAGCGCCCAACAGCAACACAGGACAGCCACGCTTGGCGCCCTTGGCGCCCACGGTGCCCAACAGCAACACAGGGCAGCTACCCTTGGCGCCCTTGGCGCCCACAGCGCCCAGCAGCAACACGCGGCAGCCACGCTTGGCGCCCACAGCGCCCAACAGCAACACAGGGCAGCCACACTTGGCGCCCTTGGCGCCCACAGCGCCCAACAGCAACACAGGGCAGCCACACTTGGCGCCCTTGGCGCCCACAGCTCCCAACAGCAACACAGGGCAGCCACACTTGGCCCCCACAGCGCCCAACAGCAACACAGGGCCGCCACACTTGGCGCCCTTGGCGCGCACAACGCGCAACAGCAACACAGGGCAGCCACAACATTGGCGCCCATGGCGCCCATGCGCCAGAAACAGCAATGGGCAGCCAGACAATGGCGCCCTTGGCGCCCATGCGCCAGAACAACACAGCAACAGCAACAGGGCAGCCACAACATTGGCGCCCATGCGCCAGAAACAGCAACGGGTAGCCAGACATTGGCGCCCTTGGCGCCCATGCGCCAGAACAACACAGCAACAACAACAGAGCAGCCACAACATTGGCGCCCACGGCGCCCATGCGCCAGAAACAGCAACGGGCAGCCAGACATTGGCGCCCTTGGCACCAGAACAACACACAACCACATTCGGCGCCCATGGCTCCCAGCAAACCTGCGAACAACAAGATGGCGCCCAGGACAGATTTTTGGTTCCCAATCATCAACAAACATGTTCATACATCATCAATAGGTAACAAATATCATCAATAGGATTCAACATCAACATTTGGGGTTCAATATCTACAACTAGGGTTTTCAAGAATTAACAACACCTAGGGTTCCCTAACCTTCCTACATAAAGCCCTTCATATACCCGATTATAGAGTTAGAACCCCACCCTTACCTTGGATTGAAGAATTCGAAGTTCTCCTTGGCCTTGCCCTAGCTCTCTTCGCCGCCCCCTCCTTGCTCTTCTCTCCCAATTCTTATTTTTTTCTTCTAAAGTGAGCAAACCCTAAAATAACACCTATTTATAATTTATTTGGTCTTATGGGCTTTCTCATTCACTTATGCGATTTGGCTTCATGGGCCTTCTTTACACCCCCTTATTTTTAGTACTCCTAACACCAACAATTAGGCCCACATACGAAAATATATTTTTTACTCTAATATTTTCTTACAACTTAATTTCCTAAACAATTCAATTAAATAATTAATTAATTATTCGAGGCGTTACATGACTTGGCAAAAAGTGAGTGTTTTTATGCGAAATTCTGAAGGAAAAAGGTCAATTCGTCTTGGATGCGAGAATAGGGTTTTGAGCAGCAGCAAGGGGCGATTTTGGGAGCTTCTCTACACTTGGGAACAAGGGATTGAAGGATCTCATGTACTCCTCTTTGTGTAATTCCTTCTTAATCTTATCTTTTATTCCTTTGATGATGTGTAATTAATTCTCTAGGGTTAGGGAGAGATGAATCTCCCCAAAACTATCACGTGAACTCTTTGTTATAATCAATTCAGTTGTTATTCAATTTATCAATTGCCTTTACCTTTGCTCGTAATGCTTTACAATTGCACATGTTAATTGTATTGATTTAGGGTTTATGTTCACTATTGGGAAATGGATATGTTAACCAGAAATTAGGGTTTTGGTCACAAACTTGATGATCATAGGAATATGGGATTGGGTTTGTGAATTCGTTAATTCTTGCGTTTAATGCTTTGTCTATTGGTGATTCGCTTAAGCAATTAGGGTTTCCCATTAGAGAAAAAGGGTTATGAGGCAAGGGATTGTCCTTAATCTATAATTGAATTGAATCTGTTAAATTGGGTAATTAATTGAAATTGATTGAAGGTTCGTTACATGATAGCACAGGGGAGAGGATTCGATTCCTAATCGCCTTATCCTCTTATTTCCATTACCAATCATTTGTTTTCGGTTGCTATAAACCACAAATACTATTTCAATTGTTCTACATCTAAGAATTAATATACTTGCTTATTGATAATAACTCTCAATCCCTGCGGATACGACTAGAGGTTCTTACTAATTTACTATTACTTGCAACGATTCGGTACACTTGCCGAAACCCTAACAACGTTGTCAGAACCAGCTTTTGGGCTGGGTTCAGCATTTTTCTTCTTTGTTTTAAGACTGTTTAGATAGCATTTCCGAGCTGCTTCCTGATCGGCTTTGAGTATTCCCACCCTACCATTTTCTAGGGGGTATTTAAGAGTCAAGTAACGAGTGGAGAGTGCAGCGCCTAGAATGTTCTGGGCAGGTCTACCCAAGATGACATTTTATGGGGATTGAACATCGATCACCAGGTAACGTATGCTGATTGTTCGGGCTTGTTCTCCAGTGCCGAAAGTTGTCTTGATGGTAATATGCCCTCTGACTTGGACCTGTTCACCAGAAAAACCGACCAACGTAGCATGGTAAGGGTGTAAATGTTCACAGTAGAGCTTCATACCTAGAAATGCTTCCCAATATAGTATTTCTGCCGAACTTTCGGGGTCAATTAGCACACGTCGGACGTTGATATTGAGTAACTGTACCGTAATCACCAGGGGATCGTCCTAATGTGGAAATATTCCCACAAGGTCTTTTGGAGAAAAATTCAAGTCCGGGATTCCTTTTATGGCTGCCGAGTTGACTCTCATGTCAGCGACGTGCAAAACTTGACGAGCATATCTTTTGCGGGCAGAGCTTGTTTCTCCTCCACCAGCAAATCCTCCGGAAATGGTGTTAAGAGCATGTTGCACTGAGGTTATCTCTTCCTCTGTGCCATCCAGTTTTACAATTTGATACTGAAGTTCTGTTCGGGCTTCTTCTGGGGGGTCCAGGGGGATGACTTCTTGAAGCCCCCAGAATTGATTTTGACATAATTTTTCAGTAACCCTTCCCGGATTAGTTTTTCAATCTTGTTCTTCAAGGAAAAGCAATTTTCTATATCGTGACCCCATCCTCTGTGGTATCCACACCATAGATGAGGGGCTCTACCCAGGATTCTCCCTGCTGGGTGTAATTCTGGGATAAGCTTGGCATGTAGAATGTCTTTAAAGATAACTTCCCTTATCTGGTTTAATGGGGTCAAGGCTCCTCTTGTTAGACTGGCCCGATTGTTACGTTTTCCTGTGTTTTTTTCCTCGCCGTTCATGTTTGACGCCGGTCTGTAGGACAGGAATTGGTCAGGCCTTGACTTGCATTAAAAATGTGACGGTTATAGACGGAACAGGGATATTCGCATCCGATGAGATGTTCACTAGAGAGTCTGGATGGCGAGTTCTGGGACGACCCCTACGATAGGGTTCTCATCTGATGGCGGCTCCAAGAGAGGACGGTAGAGCCTCTCGCCGGCGATTGCGGCAATTGCTGACCATGCTTCTTGGTGGTTTTGTAACACCCATTTTCTACCCGGTAATTACTTAATAAACTCAGAGTAATAAAAAATTTCATTTTTCATACTTCGAAAAGAGATGTCACACATTCATCGGTAATTCAAAACGTCACACACGATATATAATACTTTGTCAAAAAAATACATCACCACGTATAGATATAAGTTCCAAAACATAAAATCCTAACGTCCTGAATGGACTCCAAATAAATAAAATGCAACAGCCAAAGTCTAGGTTCGTTTCCCCCCCTGAGTGTTACATATCAAAGCAGAGGACACCGACTCAGACTAGCGAAGGTAGCTAAGCCTTCACTCGCAATCACCTGCACGTTACCGCATAGGAATAACATTCAAACAGAAGGGGTGAGATATCTTCAATATAATAGCGTAAATGATAGGAAATATGCTAGAATATGACAACTATATCTACCACTCCACTACACACATCGAACTATAAACACACCTCAAATTATAAACACACGTCAAATTATAAACACCACCATCGGTCACCAAATGTCATGATAATGCATGAATGCACACAGACAATCACCAAAAATTAGTCACAATGTGACACACCAAAATCAATCACCGATTATCACCAAAATTGGGCTTTCACACCTAGCCCAACGACACCGAAACACCAAACTACCCGAAACAACGGAACACCAAGATTTGGAGCCTTTACACCTAGCCCCGACAAAACCAAGGTTTGAGCCTTCACACCCAGCTCAAACAACAACAGTACTTGAGCCTTCACACCAAGCTCAAACAGCACCAAGACACCAAGAGGACAACAATTTCCAAAACATTTGAGACATGATGATTTTTCCCAACACCGGAGACAACGACAATTTTCCAAAACATTTGGGACGACGACACTTTTCCAAAATATTTGAGACGCGACAATCTCTTTGTTCAAAACAGCAACATTTAACGGCTAAGCCAACGGCTAACAATTTTCCAGAAAATTAGATTACTTTGCCTCAAATTAGAATATTCAGCTAGGCCTCTGAATAAGCTTTCCAAAACATTTTGAAACGTCTCAATCGGACTCCCGAGTCAAAAGATATGTCGAAAACAAAACAGGAGAAAAACTGAGACACATCCTGAAAATGGCGCCCAGGAGGAGGGCGCCTAGCAGGCAACACGCAGAAACTGGCACACGGCGCCCATAGGCAACACCGCACAGTAGTTGGCGCCCAGGGAGGCGCCCAGCAGGAAACACTGCAGGATACGGCGCCCTTGGCGCCCAGACAGCAGGGAACACAACAGAACGCAACTTGGCACAGGAATTGGCGCCCTTGGCGCCCAGACAGCAGCAGCACAAAAACACAACACACAGGGCGCCTAAAACAGCAACACAGCAGAAAACGCAACACACCCAGGATGTGGCGCCCAGGCACAGGGCGCCGTTTTCTGCAACACAAACACAAAAACGCAACACAGCTAGACATGGCACACGGCGCCCACACACACGGCGCCCAAGTCATGCTCTCACTGGCAGCTCCTAGCCAGACCACCTTCACCAATGCAATCTCCTTGCCTCTTAAAACTTTCACTTCATGACCTTCAATCCGTACAGGCATCGTCTCCACAGTGAGATTATCCCGTACCTCCACCTCGTCCATGCGGATCACATGAGATGGATCTGAAATATACTTTCGAAGTTGCGACACATGAAACACGTCATGCAAATTCGAAAGGTTAGGCAGTAAAGCCACCCTATAAGCAACATTCCCGACTCTTTCTGAAATCTGATAAGGACCAATAAAACGAGGAGTGAGCTTCTTCGACTTTAAGGCACGTCCAACACCGGTCACTGGAGTGACTGTCAAAAATACATGCTCACCCTCCTAAAACTCTAAATCTTTTCTCCTCTTGTCGTGATAGCTCTTCTGACGACTCTGCGAATCCTTCATCTTCTCACGGATCAATTTTATCTTCTCGCTTGTCTCCCGAACAATGTCCGGTCCAAGCACCACACTCTCTCCAGACTCATACCAACACAGCGGGGTTCTACACTTCCGACCATACAATGTTTCAAAAGGTGCCATCCCGATACTAGAATGGTAACTGTTGTTATACGTCAACTCTATCAGTGGAAGGTAGGAATCCCACGAACCTCCTTGTTCCAAGACACAAGCCCTCAACAAATCTTCTAATGACTGAATCGTCCTCTCTGACTGACCATCTGTCTGAGGATGATATGCCGAACTCAACCTCAGCTTAGACCCCAACTTCTCTTGCAAACTCTTCCAGAAATCTGAAGTGAACATCGGATCTCTATCCGAAACAATACTCTTAGGAACTCCATGAAGCTTCACAATCTCCTTGATATAAATCTCTGCCAACTTCGACACCGGATACGTGATGCTGATAGGAACAAAATGAGACGATTTCGTTAACCTGTCAACAATCACCCAAATTGCATCATACCCTTTCGCAGTATTAGGCAATCCCGTTACAAAATCCATCGAGATGCCATCCCATTTCCACTCTGGAATTTCCAACGGTTGCATCAACCCAGCAGGCTTTTGATGCTCGACCTTCGACTTCTGGCAAGTCAAACATGCATAAACGAACTGCGCCACATCTCGCTTCATACCAGGCCACCAAAACAACTTCTTCAGGTCTTGATACATCTTTGTCGCTCCGGGATGAATACTCAACTTACTTCGATGACCCTCTTTTAAAATTGCTCTCTACAGCTCTGCGTCTTCAGGAATACAAATCCTATCACGTAATCTCAAAACACCATGCGCATCCAACTTAAAGTCACTACCCTCAGGCCGATCATCCCCAACCATCAAATCCACCAACTTGATATCCAACTTCTGGGCTTCTCTGATACTGTCAAGAAACTCATTATTAATCTTCAGCATACCCAACTTAACACTCTGAAGCGACACTTCACAAACCAAACTCAAATCCCTGAATTCCTCAATCAACTCTAACTCCTTAGCCATCATTGCCGACATATGCAAGGTCTTCCGACTTAAAGCATCAGCCACGACATTAGCTTTGCCTGGATGATAGTTCAAACCGAAATCATAGTCCTTCAACAATTCCAACCATCGACGCTGCCTCATATTCAACTCCTTCTGGTCAAACAAATATTTCAAACTCTTATGATCACTAAACACCTCAAATCGGGAACCATACAAATAGTGCCTCCAAATCTTCAGCACAAAAACTACTGCAGCCAACTCCAAATCATGCGTTGGATAATTCTTCTCATGAACCCTTAACTGCCTCGACGCATAAGCAATCACCTTCCCATCTTGCATAAGCACGCCACCTAGACCCATCTTCGAAGCATCACAATACACCACGAACGGCTCTCCCAGTTTTGGCATCATCAAAACAGGAGACGTCGTCAATCTCTTCTTCAACTCAAGGAAACTTTCCTCACAACGAGCATCCCACACAAAAGCCTTACCCTTACAAGTCAACTACGTCAACGGAAGGGCCAACTTAGAAAACCTTCGATGAACCTTCGGTAGTAACCAGCCAACCCTAAGAAGCTTCTAATCTCCGTAACCGACTTCGGACTCTCCCACTGCATCAGGGCATCAACCTTAGATGGATCCACAGCAATACCACTACCAGAAATGATATGACCCAGAAAACTCACTTCTGACAACCAGAATTCACACTTAGACAACGTTGCTTACAGCCTCTTCTCTCTTAGGATCTCCAATACTAATCTCAAATGCTCCGCATGCTCTTCCTCCGACTTCGAATAAATCAGGATGTCGTCAATGAACACAACCACGAACCGATCCAAGTAAGTATGGAATATACGATTCATGTACTCCATAAATACACCCGGCGCGTTAGTGACACCGAACGGCATCACCGAATACTCATAATGCCCGTACCGCGTCCTAAAAGCAGTCTTCTGAACATCTCCATCCTTCACCTTGATCTGATGGTAACCTGACCTCAAATAAATCTTGCTGAATACTCGAGCACCCACTAACTGATCCATCAAATCGTCTATCCTCGGCAGTGGATACTTGTTCTTAATGGTCACCTTATTCAGCTGCCTATAATCAACACACAACCTCATGCTTCCATCATTCTTCTTCACCAGCAACACAGGAGCTCCCCACGGCGATACACTCGGCCTAACAAACTTCTCCTCAAGCAGATCTTCAAGTTGCTTCTTCAACTCAGTCAATTCTGATGCAGACATCCTGTACGGTGCCATAGACACAGGCCTCGTACCGGGTACAAGATCAATAGAAAACTCCACCTCGCTCTCAGGCGGCACACTTGGAATCTCATCAGGGAAAGCATCAGGAAATTCGCGCACCACCTGCAACTTGTCAACAATAGCTTGATTCTCAACAGACAGCGATGCCATCAATGAGAATAACTGAACTCCCTCCTTCGCTAACTTCCGCAACTGACTAGCAGATAACAAACCAGACTCTTCCTCTCCAAAGCTTACAGACTTGCGACAACAATCAATGCGAACATGGTTATGCTCCAACCAGTTCATGCCCAAAATTACATCTAATCCATTCAGCGGCAAACAAACAAAATTCACAACAAAGTCTCGGTCGAAGATCGACACGGGACAATGAGAACACACTAGAGAGGTAGTTACTGACCCCTTAGCTGGAGTGTCGACAACCATCTCCCCATTCATAGCAGACAAAACAAGATTCAACCTCTTACAACAATCAGCAGCAATAACGCAGTGAGTAGCACCAGTATCAACAATAGACTTTAAAGGAGTACCATTAATAAAGCACGTACCTCTAATGAGTCCATCATCTTCAGTAGGCTCTTCACCTGCTAAAGCGAACACTTTTCCACTGGACCTTTCCTTCTTCGGCTTGGGACACTGTGTACTGATATGCCCTCCTTCACCACAGTTGTAGCAGACCACTACCTTGCTCTCACATTCGTCCACCACATGGTCGTCCTTACCGCACTTGAAACACCTCTTCACGTCGCTTCTGCACATGACACTCTTGTGGCCAGCCTTGCCACACTTAAAACACACAATGCTAGCAGGGGCATCTCCCCCACTAGTCCTCTTGTCAGCACCAGCTCTCTGCTTACCCTTGCCCGCAGGGACCTCATACGGCTTACTACGGCCTTGAAACTTGCTCCTCTTATCGTTCACAATCTTGTAGTGAGCATTACTATCCTCCTCAAAAATTCTGCAACTATCAATCAAGTCAGCAAAGACACGGATCTTCTGATATCCGATTGCTTTCTTGATCTCGGGCCTCAAACCATTTTCGAACTTGATACACTTAGCCACAAACAACAACCACAACCACTGCACACATCGAATTATAAACACACGTCAAATTATAAACACACGTCAAATTATAAACACCACCATCGATCACCAAATGTCATGATAATGCATGAATTCAACCCACACCAACGAGCATATGCATGTGGTACCAAATCACCGAAATTGCTGCCTGTAAATAGAGGCGTCACCAAGATTGAGAGCTTTCACACCCGGCTCACCAATTTAGAAAAATTGAGCTTTCACCCCCGGCTCACTAGTTTTAGAAAAATTGAGCTTTCACACCCAGCTCCAAGACCAAAGGCCTTCACCAAAATAAATGCGTATGCTGTATGCGACACCATGAATGCACACAGACAATCACCAAAAATTAGTCACAATGTGACACACCAAAATGAATCACCGAATATCACCAAAATTGGGCTTTCACACCTAACCCAACGACACCGAAACACCAAACTACCCGAAACAACGGAACACCAAGATTTGGAGCCTTTACACCTAGCCCCAACAACACCAACGTTTGAGCCTTCACACCCAGCTCAAACAACAACAGTACTTGAGCCTTCACACCTAGCTCAAACAGCACCAAGACACCAAGAGGACAACAATTTCCAAAACATTTGAGACATCATGATTTTTCCCAACACCGGAGACAACGACAATTTTCCAAAACATTTGGGACGACGACACTTTTCCAAAATATTTGAGACGCGACAATCTCTTTGTTCAAAACAGCAACATTTACGGCTAAGCCAACGGCTAACAATTTTCCAGAAAATTAGATTACTTTGCCTCAAATTAGAATATTCAGCTAGGCCTCTGAATAAGCTTTCCAAAACATTTTGAAACGTCTCAATCGGACTCCCGAGTCAAAAGATATGTCGAAAACAAAACAGGGGAAAAACTGAGACACATCCTGAAAATGGCGCCCAGGAGCAGGGCGCCTAGCAGGCAACACGCAGAAACTGGCACACGGCGCCCATGGCGCCCATAGGCAACACCGCACGGTAGTTGGCGCCCAGGGAGGCGCCCTGCAGGCAACACTGCAGGATATGGCGCCCTTGGCGCCCAGACAGCAGGGAACACAACAGAACGCAACTTGGCACAGGAATTGGCGCCTTTGGCGCCCAGACATCAGCAGCACAAAAACACAACACAAACAGGAACACGCCCAGACACGGCGCCCAGGCACAGGGCGCCTAAAGCAGCAACACAGCAGAAAACGCAACACACCCAGGATGTGGCGCCCAGGCACAGGGCGCCGTTTCCTGCAACACAAACACAAAAATGCAACACAGCTAGACATGGCACACGGCGCCCACACACAGGGCGCCAGAAACAGCAACACTTGCGCCCAGAAATGGCGCCCAGCGCCAGGGCCCCAAAAACAGCAACTAGAACAATGGCGCCCATGGCGCCCTAGGGTCAATATTTTTGTTTTTTCACCAATTCAAATCACCAATTCTCAACCACCAATGCCAATTATAATGAATTGCCAATCACAACATCATACAACAATTTATCGAACACTTAGCATGCAATTCGTGATAACAACAATGAACACCAATTTTTCTAGAGTTACAACAAATCACCAACAAGCCAATGTTTCAATTAACATAATCATTATATAACTATCATCAAATCAACATCAAAATCAAACACTAGGCATCATAGGACCTATTCCCACATAACCCCATCATAAAACCCTATTATAAGGAAGAACCCCACCCTTACCTTATAGTAGGAGAGCACTAATCCTCTTGATCAAGTCACCAACAGTAACCTCAGCAACAATGGCGCCTCTTCTCTTCTCCCTTGTGCGCCGTCCCTTCTTCTCTCTTTCTCTCTATTCGCAACTCCTCTCCCTCCTTTCTCACACAATTCGCAAAAATGAGCAAAAACCCTAGCCTAGGCGCTTCACCTATGCGCCTAGCTAGTGGGCTATTGGATCACGGGCTTTCCTCCAGCTTAAGCCCGATCACTAACACCACCTCCTAATATCCAATTATACGCCTCTTAATCAAATGCTAATATAATTACACCAACTGAAATAAATAAATAAATAAACGGATAGCTAAATATTTAATTAAATAATTTAATTAAATATTTGGGCGTCACGAGTTTCATGATGGAAACGCTGTATAGTGATTAAAAAGTTGAGAAGGACAAAATGGGATGTGTGGCCGGGAACGATTTACCGGGCCCCACGGTGGGCGCCAATGTACTTGAATAAAAGTTTATTTATGAACTCGGAACTCTTACAAGAGGCCGGATAGCAATTTGTCTATCTCGGTTACAGTGGGTATATGAGTTTGTGCATGCCATTCCTATTCTTGTCTACGTCTTATTTATAGGCCGAGCTCTTCAATAACCTCCTAGGTGGTTGCATGTCCGGTCTCTCTAAGGTAACTCTTCTTCTCTCCACCTGTCCTGCCGGCTTCGTGGTGATCTTATCCGATCTGTGAATCATCCTCCCGGCTTCACGTGGCCTGTCCTACGAATGCCACCTTGATTTCTGTCTATGAGTCACTAAGACGGGGTCACGTGGCACGTTTTAAGAGGCCAAGCCGGTTTGGACGGTTCAAAAACTAACACACAAACCCACTATAAAAGGAGAGATAAAAACACTTGTGTAGATACCATACTTATGTACTCACTTTAAATTTTCCTAAAATAGAAGTACCTAATTGGTTTCACTTTTTCATGGGTAAGTACCCTTTAGGTACTCCTCGCACCATTGGATATGGTCTAAGATAAGTTTGTGAGAGCAAACTTCCATCAATGCTATTTGACCCGAGTAAAAGCATACTCAGAGAGACACTTAGAACATGCTCGTTTTAGATTTGAGGGTTGAGGTCGATTCAACTAGAAGCAAAGAGGAGAGAGCTGTTGAAAAGATTGCATTAGAAAGTACAATTTTGATAATAATTTTGCTCTATTGATTGAGGTGAAAATAATCACTACCAAACATGCCCTCCTTCATAGTCTTGTTTGTTAACCTGTTATTTTTTTGGATGCTTCCGTACTCCCAAAAGAAAATCAAGTGAAAAAATATGGAAGCAAGCTTCCTTTTTCATGTTTTGTGAACTTTTTACAAAAATCTCAAAAATCTAGACTCGGGATTATAGGGTCTTGAACCCAGAGTGCGAGGTTTAGTGGTTGGGCCTGAAGATATGCTAGACTCGGGATTATAGGGTCTTGAACCCACAATTACAAACAACGGAAGATATGCTAGCCCAACAAAGGGAACAAAAAAGTGTAACACCCTGAAACTCGACCTAATAGGACGATTATAAGTTTTAAGTAGGATCAACGAAACGAAAGGTCGAGAAATCTAACTAAAACTGAACTATTGTCATGATTTATAAATATCTTGATTTTTTTATTTATTTATTTGATGGACGTATTCTTATTTCATTAGTTAAACCTAAAGTAATGACTTACTTGCTTTAGACACTACCTTGTAGTATAACTTTAATAAATCATTTGTTTTGAGCACTGATTGATTAATTGTTTAATTGAGCTATTTGGTGTGATTAAGTGTAAATAACATTAGTTGTGCATAGTATTATTAGGGGTGTGGTTAGAAATAAAAAAATTATGTGACCAACCCAAACCCATAAAGCCCAAAATAACGATCCACTAACATAAACCCTAAACCCTACAAATAACGATCCACGGATATATGGTAAGTAACTTACATCGCCATCCCATAGGGATCTAGCAAAATGAGACTCGTAAGTGGGCAAGACAACCTCTCGTCTTGACCATAACTGAAGACAGCAGAGAAAACAAATTAAAACGGAAAAAACAAGCATTCTGTTAAGAGCAAACAAATTAAAACAGAAAACAAACAAAGCTTATGTCACGATGGTTCGGTTGGCTCCAGCCGAACTAGTTCGGTTGAGAGCCATCAGACGTTATGCAAAAAAAAATTCAAAAAAACATGGTTCAGCAGGCCCTAACCAAACGGGTTCGGCAACCCTCAACCGAACCTTTTTAAATGTCATCGTCCCCAATTGGTTCGAGATCCTGCAACCGAACCGAGCGATAAACTAGAAAAAAACGAAATGAAAGACAGAAAATGAGAGTGAGAGAGTGAGTACCTGACTGGAGACTGAGAAACATGAAGGTGAGAGATGGTGGGTGAGAGAGAGAGAGAGAGAGAGAGAGATGCAATGGGGGAGGGTGAGAGTGAGAGAGATGATGGTGATGGTGAGGGTGAGAGTGAGAGGGTTCGGTTGAGAGTGAGGGAATAGAGGGTGTGAAGGGGTTACACTACAAGAAAAACGGGGATTTCCGGCGGACAAAATCCGCCGGTAATGGCCAAAATCCGCCAGAAATTGGACATTACCGGCGGATATTTTTCGCCAGAAATCCGCCGGTAATGCACACCGGTGGATTTTTCCGTCAGAAATTACCGGCGGAAAAATTCGCCGGTAATGCACATTACCGGCGGATTTTTTTTAAAAAAAATTAAAATAATTTTAAAAATCCGTCGGTAATGCGCATTACAGGCGGATTTTTCCGACAGTAATTTTCGGCGGATTTTTCCCGCCAATAATGCACATATCCGACGACTTTTTTTTTAAAAAAAAAATTAATATTTTTTTTTTCAAGAAATCTGCCGGAAAACCTATTTTTTCCGCCGGTAATGCGCGTTTTTCTTGTAGTGTTAGGGAGGGAGAGTGGGGAGATGAAGTGTTTGGAATTTAGGGGTAGTTTTGGGATTTAGAAGATTATGGGGTGTGTGTTGAGTAGAGAGGTTGGGAAAAATCGTGGCCCTTTTTTTTGGTGACACAACAGGGTAAAAGCCCAGAAATGGAAACTAGGCCACAGCTGGCCCAAGGCACTCCTCCAATTCACTAGCTAAAACATCAACTAGATGGAATATCGCCAAGTTACCCGTATGCTCTGCTAGGGTTTAGGGTTTATGTTCCCTCCATGGGTTTCGTGTCCTTGTAGGAAGCAACTGTTATAGTTGTAATCAATATCGCCACCAGCTACCATTAACTCCATTACCAACCACAACAACCTCGTTCTACTGTTATTAATCTCTGCTTTTATTACCCTATTTTATCCTCAGAAAAGAAACGCCTTTATTACACATTCTCGTACCAAGCTATTATCCACTTGTGACTTCTCAATTTGACATTATTCAGAAAGACAAACAAAAAACCTACTCAATAACCCAAACAAAAGCGAAACCCATACAAGAATGATTTATTACATGTTCACATGCGAAATACCTTAAACCCTAACATTCCCTGAATCTAGCAATCCACTACAAGCGTTCTGTTACAAATCAAAATACACTATACAATATCTACTTGTTCCATTGCTTCTGGTGCAGCTTGCTCTTGTCTAGCAAGATATACCTAGAAACTACCTTTTCTAACTGGGTGCTTGATATCATCTACAATGGCCTCAAGCTCTGCACAAAACCCGAATCAGTCTCAAGATAACCCGGAGGAGCTCCAAGATATGCTTATTCCTGCAGGCTTGGATAATGTAGATCTGGTTAAAAGAACTCTGGTAGACCAGCTTCACTTAAACAAAGCTCAAAATAAAGCTGCTATGAAAAGCATCATTGCAAAAGCTTGGTCATCAGCTCAAAATCAACAGATCTCAGATCTTGGTAAGAATAAGTTTCTTTTTACCTTTGAGCATACAAAGGACTGTGAAGAAATCTACAACAGGTCCCCTTGGTACTTTATGAACCATTTGATGTGTCTACAATATTGGAATCCTTCCATAACAACTGATGAAATCCTATTTGATTGGAATCCTTTCTGGATCCAAGTGCATAACCTTCCTATGGAGTTTTTAAACAAGGCTAATGGTAACACTATTCTCCAGAAAGTTGGTAAAGTCTTAACTATTGAAGAGTCTATTATAGAAGGTAGAGTGCTAAGAAATTTTCTAAGAGCTAGGGTTCTGGTTGATGTTACAAAACAAATCCCTGCTGGTTGCTGGATCCCTAGACAAAATCTCCCTAAGGTTTGGGTTCATTACAAGTATGAGAGAATTCAAGACTTGTGCTTCAACAGTGGGTATTTAGGTCATGAACAACAATACTGCAAGAAACCTAGGTTAATGTCAACAATATGCAATTCTATTCCAAAGTATAGCCAGAATATTCAAGCACAGCCAGCTAAATCTATCAATGCTATTCTAAGAGAACACAAGAAAAGCTATGGTGATTCAACAAAAAACACAGCTCACAAGTTTAAAAATATGTACGGGAAAGATGAACAATCAAGCAATCAGCAAGTTGATAATGGTTCTCCTCATGAAGATGAAGCTACAGCTAGAGAAAAAGTGCGCAGAGAATGGGCTGAGATGGTGGCAAACTGTTCAGAAAATGCAGGGAGTGAGACTGTCCCCATAGGTCAAGCTACTGGAGGAGTTAGGGCACCTCAATTTCAGCAAGAGGAACATCTATATATTGAGCCTGAATATGATGACTCTATGCCTTATGAAACTTACCTAAGTGATGAGGAACTAGCTGAATTCAGGAACTTGCAGAAACAGTACTTACTAACTGGTACTTCACATCAGAACTTGGTGGAAATTCATCGTAACCAAATGAAGGTAAAAGCTAATCTGCAAATGAGAAGAAGACAACTTCATCAATTAGCTATTAGATAGAGCAAATAATGCAAAATGTCAGAATTGAGCTAGGGAAAACAACTCCAAAGCAACTTAACAATCCTTACCTACAGGAAGAAGTGGCTGATAACATTCGAACCATCACTCAGAAGGATAATCCTGGTCTCTATACTGAAATGGTTGCTGGAGGGAATTCTAGTAGGCACCAGAAATTCAGCAATGCTTTCTGTGGTCTTCCAAGAGTTCCCCCAAAACTTATTCCATTAGAGCATCAAGATTACTATGTGGAATACCCAGTTGATGACACACTTGCAGTAGATGAGGACTCCAAAGTGCATCACGAGGAGGAATTTGAACTTGCAATAACTCTGAAAAGTGGTCTCAACCTGCAAAAGAAGAGAGAATTAGAACTCAAGTTTAATCAAGGAGCAACATCTTCAAAGAGAGCAAAAACTAAAGCAAGAAAGTATGACAATAGTGGCAACAATAACCAATCAACACACAACAACTCTGAGGCTAAGGAGGCGGGCCATCCCATGCCCCTACCTCCAAATGACTTGTGTAAGTTGGAATTGTCGAGGTTTGGCGGCGTCCTCGACAAATAGAGAGCTTAAAAGTCTAATCAGTGAATACAAGCCGACCATTATTTTCCTTATGGAAACCAGAGCCCATAAGGATCGTGTTGAGAAAGTAAAGAGAAGATATAGATACCGACATCTCCATTATGTAGAATCTCAAGGTATTTCTGGAGGTCTTTGTCTACTTTGGAATGATCACTTTGAGATTTAAATTCTTGAATCATGCTCCAACTACATTCATACTGCAATCTATGAAAGAAGATCTGAACATAGCTTCCAGATGTCTTTTATTTATGGTAACCCAACCTTTGCAAATAGAAGACGCTTATGGGCAAAAATAGCTAGGCTCAAACCACTGCAGAATGGAGCATGGTGCTGCCTGGGTGATTTCAATGAAATGCTTAGCAATAATGAAAAAGATGGCTTGAATGATGTTGAGCCTATTAGAATAAGGTTATTTAAAGAGTTCATTGAAGATGCTGGATTGATGGATTTCAAGCTTCAAGGATGCAAATTCACTTGGATTAGCAACCCAAGAGAAGGATTTGTCACTAGACAAAAGATTGATAGGGTGCTTGCAAACTATGCTTGGAGGGAGCTCTACCCTCATGCCCTAGCAACAGCTCTACCAATAGTCAATTCGGATCATTCTCCTATCATTCTTAAGCCTAAACCTCCGATCCGTAGTGGTAATGCTTTCAAGTATGAAGCCTTTTGGGAGTAAAATGATAAAGTTAGAGAGGAGGTTGCTACAGGTTGGTCTACTCCTAATACTGCTGATCCTTGGCAGAGTTGGGAGAAAAAAGTGAAATCCTGCACTTCACACCTAAAGAAGTGGCATCATCACACTTTCAGGAATGCTTCTAAAGAGATTAAGTTACTAAATTCTCATATTGAGAAAGAACTTAATAAACCTCATGCTGCCACTGATTGGGATTGGGTTAATCAAGCAAGGAAATAAATTGACAAGTTGTGGAAACAGGAGGAGATCTATTGGGGGCAGAGGTCTAGAATTAAATGGTTGAATTGGGGAGATAAAAACACAAAATTCTTCCATGCTTCAACAGTTCAGAGAAGGGACGGGAATAAACTACTCAGAATCAAAGACATATTTGGCTGCTGGCTAGAAGGTCAACAGAATGTTATCAATGGTGTTTGGGAGTTCTACAATGATCTATATTCTCTTGAGCAACCATCAAACTTTGAGGAGTGCCTTAATGTCATTCCTCTCTCAGTCAACAGTAACATGAGTCAATCTCTGCTCTCACCTGTGACCTACAAAGAAGTGGAGGTTGCTGTGTTTGCTCTAGGGACCTATAAGGCTCCTGGCCCTGATGGTTTAAATGGGTTGTTCTTCCAGAAAAATTGGCAAACCATCAAAAATGATGTCTTCCAAGCTGTTTCAGAATTCTTTACTAAGGGTACTCTGGGTAAGGAAGTTAATATTACAAATGTAGCTTTGGTGCCTAAGGTTCCTATCCCAGAAGCCATTTCCTAGCTCAGGCCGATTAGCTGTTGTTCCTTCATCTATAAGGTGATAGCTAAGATTTTTGTGGCTAGACTAAAACCTATAATTGGTAATATTATCTCTCCACAACAGAGTGCATTTGTAGGAGGGAGGATGATACAAGATAATCTAATAGTGGCCCATGAAGCATTCCACTTTCTAAAGAAAAAACAGGGTGAAGGAGGCAAGGGGATTGCAATCAAGCTAGATATGAATAAAGCGTATGATAGAGTCAATTGGTAATTTCTACAAGCAGTTCTCTTATCTTATGGTTTTCAAGATGTCTGGGTTACCTCGGTGATGAAGTTGGTGACCACTGTTTCCTACTCCTATCAAATAAATGGGTTTTCTTCTAGGAAGGTATATCCAAAAAGGGGGGTAAGGCAGGGAGACCCTCTCTCTCCTTACTTATTCATATTGGTTTTTGATGTTCTCTCTCGTATGATTACACAAGCTTCTACTAGAGGTGAGCTTCAAGGCATAAAACTTGCTCCCTCAGCTCCTCTTTTGACTCATCTATTTTTTCCTGATGATGCAATACTCTTCTTCAAGGACAACACGGAAAATATGTATCAAATCATAAAAATCCTCAACCTTTTTACTAGTGCCTCGGGTCAGCAAATTAATTTGGCTAAATCAAGGATAATTTGTGGTTGTAAAGTATCTCAACAGAACAGAGAAAGAGTGTCCTCCATATCTAACATTCCTATTTGGTCTTCTCCTGGTCAGTACTTAGGAGTCCCGGCACAGTGGGGTGGTTCTAAAGTTCTTAGCTTGAATTGGCTCAAAGAAAAGGTTACTAACAAGTTAGAATTAAGGTTGGAAAGGTAATTTACTAAATCAAGCAGGGAAGGAGGTGCTTATTAAAGTTGTAATCCAGGCAATTCCTAGCTATATTATGTCCATCCTAATGCTCCCAAAAACTTTGTGACTCTCTCACTTCATTAGTGGCAAAATTTTGGTGGAAATCAAATGGTAGGTGTAATGGTATACACTGGAAGAGATTTAAAGCACTCTGCTTCCCAAAGGAAAAAGGAGGATTGGGGTTCAAAGATTTTAAGAAGATGAATACTGCTCTGTTAACTAAACAAGTCTGGAGACTGGTTAATGATCCTCACTCCTATTGGGCTTCTACTCTTAAATCCATCTACTTTCCTAGTTGCTCCTTTTGGGAGGCTTCCACTCCCAGGGGAGCTTCTTGGGTTTGGAATAGCTTCTCTCAAGGGAGAGAATTATTGAAGGACTCTGGAAGATGGATTGTTGGTACAGGAGCAACAATTGATATCAAGAAAGACAATTGGTTTAGTTCTGGGGAGAAAGCGATTATGAAGCCTAATGCTACAGCAACTACTGTTTCTAATCTTATGGGAGCTGACAAAAAATAGGATTTTTATCTTCTAAGGCTAAATCTACAAGCTCAGAGTGCTATTGAGGCTGTTAAAACCCCAATTTCTTGGACTGCTCATAATGACAAAATCATGTGTCCACATAGCAAGGATGGGTGTTACTCAGTCAAGTCATGGTATAGGACTCTGATCCAAACCCCTACATCGGTTACCCAAGGCCCTAGCAGCTCTACTACAAATCATGACAACCACTGGACAATGATCTGGTCTTCCAAGGTTCCCAAGAAAATTAAGCATTTCCTATGGAAGGTATGTCACAATATCATCCCTACTAGAGAAAACTTATGTAAAAAAAGAATTCCCCTCTCTATACTATGCCCTATCTGCTTAAAAGAAACAGAAACTGTTGAACATATGCTTTTGTTGTGTGAGTGGACTCAACCTCTCTAGTTTGGGCTGCAGTTTGTCACCCCTCCCTCTCCTGTAGGTCTTACAAATATTCAAAACTCGATAATGGAAGCTTTAGATTCACCAATGGCACAGAATACTAATCTCTCTTCTTGGTTATTTTTTACTCTGGATTATATGGAATGCTAGAAATGATAAAGTTTTCAATTACAAAGTTCCTGATCCCCTAAGCTGTCTGTACAAAGTTAAATCTCAATGCAGAGAATTTCTCTCAGCTATATCTACTACAACAGGAAACAACATGCATCATCAGGAAACTACCCAAACTACTGTGCAGGCCCCTCCATCTCAATGGAGGCCACCTCATGATCACTATGTCAAAGTTAACAGTGATTCTGCTTTTGATCAAGCCACAAGGAAAGGATTTTCAGGGATAATTTGCAGAGATTCTAAAGGTACCTTACTCACAACAGCAACAACAAAGTTCTTTGCATCTTCTCCTCTAGTAGCAGAAGCTCTAAGTCTCTGAGATGCTATATCAATGGCAGCCAACCTTCAACTCAGTCAAGTTGTTGTCGAATCTGATAATAAAACCCTCATAGAGGTTTGCAATGATAGGTTAGAAAAAAGGGAAATTCAAGGAATTGTTGATGATATAAAGGCTTTAAGGTTGAATTTTCAGAATTCAGAATTAACCTGGGTAAAGCGCGAAGGTAATCACTGTGTTCACACCATCGCTATGCTTGCGCGAGACGACATGTTGCATGGATCGTGGATCCTCCGTCCTCCTCCCCTCCTTCGACGTGCGTTGGTGTCTGATGCTCAAGCTCTTTGGTCTTGAATCATGATGTTTCCTTGCTACCTTGAACACGTTGGGCTTCAATTTGTCTCTGATCCTCATCAATTAGGTTGAGCATGGTGTTCCAAGGATTTTCAAGTAATTGAGGTTCTGGATCGTTGATGGAAGAGGAATCGCAGATCTAGGGTTTTTGCAGTTTTTGTGAGGGTTGAATTGGCTCAATGATTAGTTCTTTGCTGCTTATAGCACTGTACTAGTTTTATGTCTCTTTTCTTTTTTAGGCATTGTGGATCGGGTTGCCTGCTTAGCCCGTTTTCAGCCCATGAACTTGTTTCTTTCGATTTTGTTGTTTGTTCCAACTTGTATGGTTTGGGCCTGGCCCGTTATTTCACCAGAAATGAAATCATAGTCCTATTGACCAAAAAAAAACATCAACTAGGAAATGGGTGATATCCCAAGTGGGTAGCTCAGTTGGCGAGCTAGAGGATACTGAAGGAGTGCACCAAATGAGTGTAGGAAGAAGGTCTTGGGTCCAAACCCCGAAAACTAACATTTCCCCCACGCCCACTAACATTGCCTATAAAAAAAACTAAGAAAGGGGGGATAGAGTCATAAATCTTACAAATACTAGTTGCCCCAAAGCTATTCTTGGCCAAACAATTAGCAACCGTTAAATTCCCTATTGACATGATGATGCCACCTAATATCACTCTCCCCATTCACCAATTGAATAACACATATTGGTCAAGAAAATATAAGTTGAATGTCTCGTAATCTAATATCTAATTTAATATAGATTTATACCACTCTGCTGCAACTCATTTTACCAATATCTTCGTTCTATCTATTTGACACCTCAAATATTTTAGGATAAAAATGTCATTATACTCTTTTTTTTCTCTTTATTGTTACACTCTCTTTCTTACCTTTCACTTTTCTCTTACACTCTCATTCTTCTTTTTTTCTCTTTCTTCTTATACTCTCTTTCCTCTTTTTCACTTTTCTTTCACACGCTATTTCTTCCTTTTTTTCTTTTTACTTTACTTTTCCCATAAATAATTATTCTCTTGCTCTTATCACTTCACTTTAATTTTTTTAACTAAATTTCCAAATTTATACAAACACTACTTTAATTAAAAAATTTGAAGACTACTACTATAAACCTACTATCTAACTTAATGACTATTTAAATTAGTAATTAATATTTAAAACAAATATTTCTTATTAATAATCTAATATCTAACTTTTATTATCTACTATAATCTACTAATCAACTAAAAAAATCATTTGAAACTACGAGATAACTGCACTGATAAATAAAAACACGGGATAACTGCAGTGATATTTATAAATTTTTTTTGACAATTTATAATTAAAAAAACACGGGATTAATATTTACCATTGATATTTATAATTTTTTTTGACAATTAATAATTAATATTTACCATTGATAATTATAATTTTGGAAAACTACTATAAACCTACTATCTAAAAAAACAAGGGATAACTGCAGTTTATAGTAGATCATTGCAGTTCTCCCGTATTTTTTTAGTAGATTATTGCAGTTATCCCGTATTTTTTTAGTAGATTATAGTATATATGTCATTGATAATTAATTTGTTTGAAGACTACTATAAAGCTACTATCTAAAAAAATATAATATTTAATGACTATTTAAACTACTCATTAATATTTAAAATAAATATTTCTTATTGATAATCTACTATCTCTCTTTTACTATCTACTATAATCTACTAATAAACTAAAATAATTAATTGAAACTACGAGATAACTGCACTGATATATAAACAAAACACGAGATTAATATTTTTCATTGATAATTAAATCTTTTGAAGCCTACTACTACAAACTTACTAACTAAAAAATAAGCATACTTAATGACTATTTAAATTACTAATTAATATTTAAAACCATTATTTTTTATTGATAATCTACTATCTAACAAATTTACTATCTACTATAATCTACTATCAACTAAAATAATCAATTGAAACTACCAGATAACTGCACTGATATATAAAAAACATAGGGATAACTAAAAATAGAGGTTACTGATATATATATATATATTTAAAACACATGCGACAAAAATTTGTCACTAATACCTAAAACGGGACAAATAGAGGTTACTGATATATAAAAAACACGGGATAAATATTTGTTATTGATAATCTACTATTTATCTTTTTTTGGTATTAAACGGGGGCTAAAGCCCATCTACTATCTATCTTCTACTATCTACAATAATCTACTAATAAACTCAAATAATCCATTGAAACTATGAGATAACTGCACTGATACATAAAAAAACACTGGACAACTGCACTGATATATAAAAAAATATGGGGATAACTGTAACACCCCATTTCTACCCGGTAAAATAGTGCGAAAATATCAGAGTTCATAAAAATCTTTTTCAACGCACAATGGAGTGCCACATTTGCTTCGTGAAAACAACAAACAATATTAATTCGCTTTTGAAAACAGTTATATAACACTTTTGGATGAACCGGTAAAACAACGTTTTAGTCCTCCAATTAATTCATCTTCGTAATTACGCAGCGGATTCACAACAAGTCAATTAAAATCATCGTGCGTCTTAACAACTCAAGACAGCTCAGAAAACATCAAAATAGCAACAAACAGCTTAAAGCCCCAACAACGAAATAACAAAGCAAATAACATTAAAACGTGTGTTTGTTCCTGTGGCGACCGAAAAACCCGGCGGATCTCTCGCGTTCAATGAAGTCGCCATCAATGTTTAATTATTTAGGGAAAACATTGAAAAATCCCTTTGAAAATGAAAATGGTCTTAAAAACCAGATTTTGGGTTCGGGAGTCGATTATGCGTGGGGAAGGTATTAGCACCACACAACATCCTTTTTAAAAAGGTTACCTCTGATTAGTTGCGCAAAACATATTAACTTTGAAAAATATTTATTTCCCTTTTGTTATGAAATGAATTGAAAAAGACTTAATGAAAATAAATGCTTTTGTATTTTGTGTTGAGAACTAAGGAAGAAAATGTTTAGAAAAGACCAAAAAAAGGTTTTTTATTAATGCAATTGACAGAGGTCGGCCGCCCTCCGCTCCTACGTATCTCCTGGTAGAGAATCAAATCACACGTAGTTCTTGGGTAGAAAATATTTGTGTGTTGGTGTTTTTTAAGTATTCTGAAATGTGGATGGGCAATCGTAATGACCAAACAAGTAAAACCCAGAGTGGTCACCACTCATAACCCGTTTGAAAACCAATACTACAACTGACAGTCAAACAAGCTAAACTCAGAGTGACCATTAGTAACAACCCATTTTTGTGAGTTTAATCGTTTGAAAAAAAGAAAGATTAGTTTGAATATGGTATATCAAAAATGAAATGAGCTGTAGTAGAAAATACAAGGGGTGCAACTAACAACAGGGGTATTGTATTAAAAATGGGGGGTGCAGAACAGAAATAAAAGAGATGTGATTAGCTACAGCCCAATATGTTTTGGGTAGTTGGACCATTGGCCCATGAAAACAAAGGCCTACGCAAGGGGGTGTTTCATTGCAAAGTGGAGATGCAATTATTAGTTCTGATATTTTCATTTTAAAAATAAATAAGCAAATAAATAAATAAATAAATAAAACAAAAAGATAAAATAAGGTAGAAAAAAGAAGACAGGTAACGTGAAGTAAGGAGAAATGGAAGGGGGCGCTGGCTTTGAGAAAAAGAGGGGTCAGAAGCTTTTGACCAAAACAATAAATAATCTTTAATTTTAAGAGAGAGAATTTTCCCATTTCCTCTTCATCAGAGCCGTTTCTTTCTCTTTTTGAGAGAGAGAATTTTTTTGCAAACGGAGAGAGAGAATCATGGAGAGAAAAAACGAGAAAGAGAGAAAGAGAAAGAGAAAGAGGGAGAAGGAAGAAGATCTACACATACAGAGAGAAACGAAACTAAAGGGGAGAGAGACGGTTTTGATTGGTTGATGGCGGTGGTATGGTGGCGCATGGCGGAGGTTTCGCCGGAGTGTGGGGGTTTTGGTGATGCGCAAATAGAGAGAGGGGGTGAGGCTGTGGGACAGTGTTTGGTGTTTCGTGGCGGCGGTGGTGAGTTTGCGTCAGTGGAGATGGTGGTGCGATGAGGGAGAGAGATATGGGGAGTGGTGGTTTGCGGTGATGAGAGAGAGAGGGGAAACGACGGTGGGGTGTTTTGGTGATGGTCACGGTTGTTGTTGTTGAAGTGGGGGTTTTGATGGTGGTTTATATGGTGGCGGTGTGGTGGTTGAATGCGAACGGGAGGAGGGACGATGGAGCCCTCCCTCTTTTCTCTCTAATCTTTCTGTTTTGTTTCCTTTTTGATTTTTCTTTTGTCTTCATCCCCCCCCCCCTTTGCCTTCAATTGCTCTAGTATTTGTAGCTTCAAATTTTAGCTAGCATTGAGGGTTTTTCTAATGCTTGTTTCATACTTTTTTTCAGATCAGATTCAGGCAGGGGGATGGTGTGTGCAGAGAGATATGTTTGCAGTGAGAGATGGCGTGGAGTGTGAGGGTTGCGTGATGGACTGATGGTGGCGTGAAATAGTGGGGGTGTGAAGGAAGCAAAGGGACTGTTGTGTTCTATGTTTTCCTGCGTGTATAGAAGTGTGTTGTGCAGAGAATAGCGTGGAGCAGGTTACATTGCTTCCAACAGTGGCTTCGGCTTGGCATGTGGAACAGAAGAAGCTGAATGTGTGAAAAGCCTTATTTGCCAAAAATGGAAATTGAGTGTAAAGTAGTAAACGTGTAGAAAGGCTCTAAAAAAAATGTAAACAACACATCCAATGACACTTTATTTAATTCTGATTTATAGGTTAATTTGTAATGTACATATATTTTGTAACTCTCATTTAAAGCAATAATTAAAAATTAATGCAAATAACATTTTTTGATTCTTTTTCTAGCAATGAAAAAAAATGAATAAATAAAACTAAATAAGTTCTACTAATCATGACACAAAACAGTTAACGAGCACAAAATGACCCGCGTCAACGATTAAAAAACCCAAAATGCAGACAAATAATATTTTTGATGTTTTCTAACAAATTTTCAATTAGCCGGACAAAATTAGGGTATGACAGTTCCCCCCGAGTGTTACATATCAGAGCGACGACACCGACTCGATCAAACGAAGGTGAACTGCCTTCATTCGGGATTACCTGCACGTTACCAACATTGGGGTAACATTCAAACAGAAGGGGTGAGATATCGCACTATATAATCAGACATATGAAAGACAATATGTAATTCAGGTCATAGCATCAATTCATCATTTAATCAGCAGTCAACATCGTCTCAATCACATAAGTATGCACATAATGCGAAATGTGACTCAACTCAGGGCCACCGCCCTATAATGCATGTGGTACCATAATCCAAACCCGTAAATAGGGGCATCAACATCGCAACATCGTCGTCGTGGTTTGAGCATAGCTCCATCGTAAAAATATGCTATGCATGCGACGCTATGTAAATGCACAAACAAATAACAACGGGTACATAGCAATCGCAACAACATCGGGAAACAACATTGGCCGTAGGCCTACAACACATCACCTGCCAATAAATAGAGGCAAATTCGTCTTCGTACAACCTTTGTCGTCAACAATTTACAACTTAGCAATTTTCAACATTTTGGCAACATCGCAATATTTTAGCAACTTTTAACATTTTTGGCAACTTTGGGCCTAGTCACATATTCAACATCATTTTAATCAACAATCGTGAAATTCACATTTGGGCGGCCACACTTGGTGCCCACTGCGCCAAGCAACACAACTGGCAGCCAAACTGGCGCCCATGGCGCCCAGCAGCACAACGGGCAGCCAAACTGGCGCCAAGGGCGCCCATGGCGCCCAGCAACGCAACACAGCACAAGGCAGCCTGATTTAGGCGCCCATGGTGCCCCTGCGCCAGACACAGCAACAGGCAGCCAGAACATTGGCGCCCATGGCGCCCTTGCTCCAGACACAACAAGTAACAACAGAATTTGGGCAGCCAATCTTGGTGCCCATGCGCCAGAATAGCACAGCCATCGCAACAGGGCAGCCACAACCTTGGCGCCCTTGGCGCCCATGCGCCAGAACCACACACTAAACAGCAACTGGGCAGCCACCACGTTGGCGCCCTTGGCGCCCATGCGCCAGAACAACATAGGAAACAGCAACTGGGCAGCCAGGTTTTTGGCGCCCTTGGCGCCCATGCGCCAGGAACCTGCAAGACAGCAACACACAACAGCAAGATGGCGCCCATTGCGCCCAGCAACATTTCAGGAACAGCGCCCATGGCGCCCAGCAACAGGACAGGGCAGCCAACATGGCGCCCTTGGCGCCCCTGCGCCAGAACACGACACACACAGAGTGGCGCCCAGGAAGGCGCCGAGCAACATAGACAGGGACGGCGCCCATGGCACCTAGACAGCAACATCAACACGCACACACTTTGGCGCCCAAGAAGGCGCCCAGCCACAGCAACAGCAACATTGGCGCCCATGGCGCCCTATGGACAGAATTTTTGGTTCAAATCATCAACGAGCAAGATCAATCATCAACAATCATGTCCAATCATTATCAATCATGTGCAATCATTATCAAATCACATTCATTCATCATCAATCAAATTCAATTCCTACAACTAGGGTTTTCTAACTTAATCACCTAGGGTTCCATTAACCTTCCTACATAGAGCCATTCATACACCCAATTATAGAGATAGAACCCCACCCTTACCTTAGCCTTTGGAGAATTCGAAACTTTGGCTTGCCCTAGCTCTTCTCCTCTTCTTCGCCGCGCCTCTCTCTTCTCTCCTCTCTAATCCTTATTTTTTGTTCCTTCTAAATGAGCAAAACCCTAAATAATGCCTTTTTATACTTAGTTAATTTTTATGGGCTTTTCTCTTGGCTAATTCGAATACATCATGGGCCTCACTAACACTTTTCATTTTACTACTCCCAACCCCAACAATAGGCCCACATGTGCTAGCAATATTTTTATTTTATTATTTTTCTACCAATTAAATTCCAAACAATTCAATTAAATAATTAATTAAAATTTGGGGCGTTACAATAACTGCAATGATATATATATAAAAACACGGGATAGTTGCACTGATATCTAAAAAAACATGGGATAACAACGTTGATATATAAAAAACACTACACTGATATATAAAAACACACGGGATAAATGCACATATTGTTTTTAAATGATACTTTTACATTTTTGGTTTTAATATTTATCAATTTTTTATTTGAAACTCCTTTTTTAACTACTTTAAATTTTTCTTTATTTTCACGGGGTAATGTTCAGACTATTTAAATACTGTCTAAATTCATTCATAAAAAGAACACGACAGCACCTGTGCGTATGCAAGTCATCCTCTATATTTTACAATTGATTTTAGATTAATGACATTTCAAATTAACGTTTCTATTTGAGGAAATCATGTCATGTAACGCGATCGGCTCGTGCGGATGCACGAGTATAGTACTAGTGTTTAATATAACAATTTTTTTTGACACAAAATTTAAAATAACAATTTTAAAGGCGATGTAACTGTTTGTTTTATCACTTTAATTTCCGTTTTTTATAAATGAATTTTGGTAAGCCGATAGGGTTGGACCTAACTTACAATTTGGGTTGGGTCTAACTCAACCCCACAAAATTGATTGGGTTTTTTTCCTACCCCCATCATATCCCTATATACCCCCCCCCCCCCCACAGACCCTGCGAAAAGACGAAAATACCCTTAAAATTTTTACAAATTTACAAAACATTTACCATTTTTCACTTGCATCCGTTTGACCATAAAGTTTACTGAGTGAATCGGATTTAGCCTTGAGAGAGCTATTTCCGATTTGCCATCAAATTTACCATCAGTTCTACATAAATCCGATCTTCCTCAGAACACGCAGAAACAGTAAGTCGGAACTAGCTATATCCGATTTCGCATCGTATCTACCTATATCCGATTTCGCATCGGATATAGCTAGATCCGATTTGTGTTTTTTTTAAAATTTGTTTTTTCCAGTGTCCAATAGGTATCGAGGGGAGTCCTCGGGTCAGGCCTCGCCATCGGTTCCCAGTACACGCACCCGCCACATGATTGCGGGACATGCGTCTACCCGTTGTAGCCGACAGCAGCAGTATCAGCAGGTGGAGAAGGCCCCAGCCCCAGACTATCACTATGAGGAGGGCTAGCAGGGGCACCCTCTTGATGAGCATTCTAAGTCTGAGGACCATTCTATGCCTGAGGACTATCAGCAGCAGTATTATCCGCAGTATCAGCAGTACCAGGAGGAGCCCTACCATCAGCCTCAGCAGCATGAGGAGCAGCCTGTAACATCCTCAAAATAATTAGTAGAATTATTTGGGTGTTAACCCAATTGAATTAATTTAGTACTTAATTGGTAAAATTATTGAGTGCTAAATATAATTATTGGTTATTTTAAAATTGTTAACCGAATAATTTGGGTCAAGGACGGTTTAGAAACGAAATTGGATATTAAGGGCAATGTGGTCATTTGACCACATCACCTCTTAATATAAAAGAAAAAGAAAGGAATTAAGAAAGAAAAGAAAGGAAGCTCGAGAGAGATACAGAGAAGAGAAGAAAGAAAAGAAGAAAAGAGAGAAGAATGGGTAAGAGGAAAAAGGGGAGACCAAGGTTCTTCAAAACGTCTTCCCTCCAACACGAAAAATGTTCAGCGTTCCTTCCTCTTCGAATTGGTACCAAAATCATCATCATCAACTCACTCTCTCTCACTTTGCCATTTTCGAAAATTTGAAGGGAGTGGAGGTTTTTGATGGTTCAAGCTCAAGGGTAGCTTGGGATGGTGTTTGGCGCGAACCCAAGGATGATGGATCGTTGATTGAAGTTCGATTGAAAGATTGGAAGCTAGTTGGGTGAGTTTGGGTTGAAAAATCAAGATTTGGGGTTATGTGTGAATAGTGATTTGAAGGTTGAAGATGATGAATAGTGTTTGATGATTCAATTTCGCGAATTAGAAGTTGGTTGGTGATTAGGGTTCCAATGGGGGATTTCGAGGAATTCGGTATTTCGGCCAAAGAGATGTCTCGGGATCAAGCGGAAAGATCGGAAGCGGATTTGGGCGTTGTTGGAGCGTGGAAGTTTATGCGGGGATTGTTCGTGTGGTTATGTGGAGATTTTGAAATCTCGGTGATTTCGGCTCGGTATCGACTCTCGCTTCAAGGGTGAGTTTTACTCACGCTTAGGATGTTTTTGTGTCTCGATAAATTTTATGTGATTTGATTTCGAGAGATTTTGACTTAAAAACCGTTATTTGGGAATATATCGTATTTTGATAAACTTCGTTTTGATTGAGATTTTGATTGATTTGATTGATTGTGCAATATTGATTGAGTCTGTTTTGATGGTTGTTTGAACTGTTTTTAATCGGAACAAGAATCGGAATTGAGCAGAATAGCGAATTTCGCAAGAAAACGGAAAACATGCACTTTTCAGCAGACGGTCGCGTCGCGACCCGTCCCCATCGTGCCGCTACCAGGATCAGTTTTGTCACGCAAATGTTTCTGTCTATTTTCGCGTCACGACGGTAGCAGTTCGCGTCGCAACGCTTTGCAGTTTTTCAGCAACTGTACACTGATTTTGTTTTCGCGATAATTTTTGATTCGAAAACCCGATTGAGGTGTTCTAAGATGCGTTTGAAAGCTTATTCAGAGGCATAACTGAATATTCTATTTTAACGTAAAAATGAACTGTTTTGGAGTTGAAAATTGTGTTGAAAAGTGGCGAATTAGTATGCGAGAGAGAAAATGTAGATTTTGTTCATGATGCGAACTATTGCTCTGGGTGTAAATGAATATTGAATCCATATGATTGTAGATATATGTATATATATCGAGTTGGGTGACGACCCATGTGTAACATACTAGGCGGGGCAGTCATGATCCCCTTCCCTAGGCTCCATGCCAATGGGAGAATGTACTATTGGTAGGGGGTTCACCGGGATTAGCAATGTTCTACAGTCGGTGTTATGTTAAAGATTATTGTACGATACACCGGGATTAGCAATGTTCTGGAGTCGGTGTCGTACTTTTTTTTGTTTTACGATATACCGGGAGTAGCAATGTTTTGCAGTCGGTGTCGTGTTAAGTTAAAAAGGAACTAATAATTGAACCGAGAGAGCTAGTTGGGGTCTCGGTAGAACTCACTGAGATTATATCTCACTGTTTATATGTTGTTGATTTACAGAGAAACAGGGAAAGAAAGGACCACAGAGGCACGAGTAGGTGGAGCTCGGATTGGTCACTGACGACTTAGCTTTATGTTTAAGCTTATTTCCCTTTTTGTTGTCTGTATACTAAAACACTATGACTTTAGTGTTATGTTTTTCTTCCGCTTTCTTGTATGATGCTGAATACTAGAGTAGCTGACAGATTATGGTCTGAGTACCGTGTGGTCTTGTTTGTAAATAAGACTGTCTTGTTTTATTCAGCGAAAAATTCATAGTGGTATTCAGTGTCTGAGCAGGAATTAATATCTCTGATGTGTTCCTAATGTGCACTTGGGCATTTTTAGCCAATAAAAATATCGGGGTGTTACAGTTGGTATCAGAGCGGTTCAACCTAGTCGGACTTAGTTTAGGGTTGAGTCGATTCCTTGTTAGTCCTTGTTGTAATTATACTTGTGATGCTAAGAGACATTGAGCCTGATCAACTTAGTACTTAGTGCATCATAAGCGTAATTATGGCAGGATAACCAAGATGCAATCCTCGACCAAGACCGGAATCTCCAACCGGCGCATCCTCAGGAAAGGTGACATGAGGGTGGAAGAATACATCGATAAGTTTGAGAAGTTGTCTCAGTTTTACCAAGTGGTAAAGTATGCTTCGAAAGGGGAATGGAAGATGCAGATGTATAAGAGGGGCCTTCGTACTTATATGACTCAGGGTCTCAATTCTTATGCTCTTACTAATCGTGCTGCATTAGTGCAACCAGCCTATGTCACCGAGGATGATCTCATAGGGAATATGAGAAAGGAAAGAAGGTAGTTGAATTACCAATTCGGAATGCAAAGTCCTAAGAAAATTTCATCAAAGGAAAAGCAGGTGCAATTCCTCGATTCTTCAAAGGCCAGAAGATGTCTAACTGTGGAAGACATCACCAGGGTGATCGTCAACACAGATCAATCGGTGCTATTATTGTAATGAAGAGGGTCACTATGGTAAAGGGTGCCCAGCAAGGAAGAGTTTCAAAGAAGCTCAAGCTGCTCCAACGCGGGGGCAAATCAACACTTTGGATGCTAAGACAGTCTCACTTGCGGACAAATTTACTGAGGAGTATGGGATCCGTTTTCAATAACTCCGTCAGTATATTATACGATTCGGGTGCAACCCATTGTTTTATAGCTCAATCATGTGTGGATCGGTTGGGACTAGCGAATCTCCGCTATCCGAGCCGATAACTATTTTATTGCTGCTAAGGGTCGTGCCCAGACCAAATCATTAAGTCAAAATTGTCTACTTGTCATAGGGGACAGAAATTTCGTTGTAGAATTTATTTGTTTACCTTTGAGAAGTATGGACATCGACTTGGGTATGAATTGGATGACCGCAAATCACGTTACGATCGACTGTGCCAATCGGACCATCAGTCTCGCCTCTGAATCTGTTGAATTGACAAAGACAAATTCTGAAGCAGTTATCTCTTTCACCTCAGCAAGCCAATCACTATTCCAATTTGCGGAAGCAATTATTATTATGTTGTCTGCGTCTACTGAAACGGGTTTAGATTTATCTTCTGTTCAAGTGGTAAATGAATTTCTAGATGTTTTTCCAGATGAAGTTTCATCCTTGCCTCCTGACCGAGAGGTGGAGTTTCCTATAGAGTTGGTTCCTGGCACAGGATCAATATCTATTGCACTTACCGAATGTCTCCTTTAGAATTAAAGGAATTGAAATCCCAACCTGAAGAGTTGATATCTAAGAAGTTTATTCGGTCGAGTGCTTCTCCGTGGGGGTGCTCCAGTTTTACTAGTCAAAAAGAAGGACAGTAGCATGAGATTGTGTATTGATTATCGACAACTCAACAAACTGACGATCAAGAACAAATATTCTTTGCCAAGGATACACGAATTACTGGATCAACTTCGAGGTGCTGCTGTGTTTTCTAAAATTGATCTAGGGTCGGGTTATCATCCTATAAAAGTTAGAGCCTTAGATATTCTGAATACAGCTTTCCGTACTAGGTATGGACATTACGAGTTCGTAGTGATGCCCTTCGCTTTCACTAATGCTCCAGCGGTATTCGTGGATACATGAACCGAGTTTTCCACACGTACCTGGATCAATTTGTAGTTGTTTTCATTGATGATGTCATGGTGTACTCGAAGACCATTGAGGAGCATGTTCAACGTCTCCGCATTGTTCTGAATATACTCCGAGAAAAGAAATTGTACGCGAAACCTTCGAAGTGTGATTTCTGGATGCCGATTTTGAAGAATGTTTTCATGAATTGAAAATTCGGTTGACGTCTGCTCCGATCCTGAATCTTCCGGATCCGCCTTTGGGATTCCAAACTTACAGTGATGCTTTCGGGAAGGGTTTAGGATGTGTTCTGATGCAAAATCAGCAAGTGGTAGCTTATGCGTCCAGACAGTTGAAGATTCATGAGGAGAACTACCCAACTCATGATTTGCAGTTGGCAGCTATTGTGTATGCGCTGAAGATTTGGAGACATTACCTTTATGGGTCTCGTTTCGAGGTCTTTAGTAATCACAGAGAGTATTGCCAGAGTTTTCCGAAAATATTGATGGAGTTATTTGTTTCAAGGGTAGAATCTGTGTGCTCGATGATGGGAAAATCAAGAGGAAAGTGTTAGAAGAAGCACACCGAAGTTTGTAGTATGTACATCCTGGGTCCACCAAGATGCATAGAGATTTAAAGCAGATGTACTGGTGGCACGGAATGAAGTTAGAGATTGCAGAATTTGTATCACAATGCTTAACTTGTCAAAAGGTTAAGATAGAATATCAGAAGCCGCTGGTCTGTTACGGCCGCTTGAAGTACCCGTGTGGAAATGGGATGACATTTCGATGGATTTTGTAATGGCATTGCCAAGGTCCCAAGCCGGTAACGACTCCATTTGGGTAGTTGTGAATCGGTTAACCAAATCAGCTCATTTTATTCCAGTTCGTTTGAATAGTAAGGTATCTAAGCTAATTGAGGAATATCTAAAGAACAAGGTGAGGTAACAGCTAACTGTTTTTCACATTGCGATTAACCACCAAAGGATTAATTGATGGATCTGCTTGCAAGAGTCTGAAATTTCCGAAGTGAAGCTCGGCGTGCGGTATGGTAGCTTTGAAAAATCATTTTGTGAAAACCCGCATGCTAAAGTTAATTTTGGGAACGAATCAAGAGGTTAATAAAATCTGATTGAGGAAGAAAATCCTAGGAGGATTACTTAGGTTGAGGGGAAGCTCTCAACGCTATTGACTAATTGGAAAGGAATCGGGGGCGTCGTTGGTAAAAACCTCGTGAGGAAGTTGCAATAGAGGAAAAAGAGCTCTGAGTTCTGTTTGATAGTTGTTTTGAGAACAACAGAGGTGACTTTCATTTCGTTCAAATTTATTTGTTGTCCCCACGGTTTATTTCTACATTATGGTCAAAAATTTTAGTAAAACCCTCATTCCATCTTTTGAAAAGTTTTATCTCGAAATCTTGGGGGCGAGTCAAGAAGTTTCACAGATGACTTTTCTGTCACATTCTTTTCAATGTGTATGAGAACTGTTATAGATTTTAGAAGATTTGTTGAGAACGTGTTTACACCCTTCGGGGAAATCGTGTTTGTTTTTACCTCTACCGAGGAGTACCAGTTTGTGGATCTCATTTTCAACATATATTTCTATCAAGCGTCTTGTATTAGACCCGTTGGTTTAGATTAATCAAAGTTGGGGTGTAAAAGAGGATAAGTGGAATGAAGCTTCGGAAGTGTTTTCAAACGCGGTGTCGAGCCTATGTAGGCGAATGATAAGTTTCTCGTGTTGATTCGTAACAAGAGAGTTCGGACTATAACCTTAGAAGCGTTCTAGGGTAGTAGTGGATCATACTTGGAGATTGATGTGCCAACTTGGGAAGAGTTCCTACACTCATTTCGTTAAATCAAGATTGTGCTCCAGCAACTTAAGACCTTTCTGAGAATGTCGATTCTCGGTTAGTCGGATGAAAGACTTAACGAAATTTTGGGGACAAAATTCTTTCAAGTTGGGGAGAATGTAACATCCTCAAAATAATTAGTAAAATTATTTGGGTGTTAACCCAATTGAATTAATTTAGTACTTAATTGGTAATATTATTGAGTGCTAAATATATTTATTGGTTGTTTTAAAATCGTTAACCGAATAATTTGGGTCAATGACGGTTTAGAAACGAAATTGGATATTAAGGGCAATGTGGTCATTTGACCACATCACCTCTTAATATAAAAGAAAAAGAAAGGAATTAAGAAAGAAAAGAAAGGAAGCTCGAGAGAGATACAGAGAAGAGAAGAAAGAAAAGAAGAAAAGAGAGAAGAATGGGTAAGAGGAAAGAAGAGGAAAAAGGGGAGACCAAGGTTCTTCAAAACGTCTTCCCTCCAACACGAAAAATGTTCAGCGTTCCTTCCTCTTCGAATTGGTACCAAAATTATCATCATCAACTCACTCTCTCTCACTTTGCCATTTTCGAAAATTTGAAGGGAGTGGAGGTTTTTGATGGTTCAGGCTCAAGGGTAGCTTGGGATGGTGTTTGGCGCGAACCCAAGGATGATGGATCATTGATTGAAGTTTGATTGAAAGATTGGAAGCTACTTTGGTGAGTTTGGGTTGAAAAATCAAGATTTGGGGTTATGTGTGAATAGTGATTTGAAGGTTGAAGATGATGAATAGTGTTTGATGATTCAATGATGATTAGGAGCGAACCCGAAGCGTATTGAGTGCGGAACGAAGTTCAATTTCGCGAATTGGAAGTTGGTTGGTGATTAGGGTTTGAAAGGGGGATTTCGAGAAATTCGGTATTTCGGCCAAAGAGATGTCTCGGGATCAAGCGGAAAGATCGGAAGCGGATTTGGGCATTGTCGGAGCGTGGAAGTTTATCCGGGGATTGTTCGTGTGGTTATGTGGAGATTTTGAAGTCTCGGTGATTTCGGCTCGGTATTGACTCTCGCTTCAAGGGTGAGTTTTACTCACGCTTAGGATGTTTTTGTGTCTCGATAAATTTTATGTGATTTGATTTCGAGAGTTTTGACTTAAAAACCGTTATTTGGGAATATATCGTATTTTGATAAACTTCGTTTTGATTGAGATTTTGATTGATTTGATTGATTGTGCAATATTGATTGAGTCTGTTTTGATGGTTGTTTGAACTGTTTTTAATCGGAACAAGAATCGGAATTGAGCGGAATAGCGAATTTCACAAGAAAACGGAAAACATGCACTTTTCAGCAGACGGCCGCGTCGCGGCCCGTCCCCATCGCGTCGCGACCAGGCTCAGTTTTGTCACGCAAATGTTTCTGTCTCTTTTCGCGTCGGGACGGTAGCAGTTTGCGTCGCGACGCTTTGTAGTTTTTCAGCAATTGTACACTGATTTTGTTTTCGCGATAATTTTTGATCCGGGAACCCGATTGAGGTGTTCTAAGATGAGTTTGAAAGCTTATTCAGAGGCCTAACTGAATATTATATTTTAAGTTAAAAATGAACTGTTTTGGAGTTGTAAAATGGTGTTGAAAAGTGGCGAATTAGTATGCGAGAGAGAAAATGTAGATTTTGTTCATGATGCGAACTATTGGTCTGAGTGTAAATGAATACTGAACCCATATGATTGTAGATATATGTATATATATCGAGTTGGGTGACGACCCATGTGTAACATACTAGGCGGGGCAGTCATGATCCCCTTCCCTAGGCTCCATGCCAATGGGAGAATGTACTATTGGTAGGGGGTTCACCGGGATTAGCAATGTTCTGCAGTCGGTGTTATGTTAAAGATTATTGTACGATACACCAGGATTAGCAATGTTCTGCAGTAGGTGCCGTACTTTGTTTGTTTTACGATATACCGGGAGTAGCAATGTTTTGCAGTCGGTGTCGTGTTAAGTTAAAAAGAAACTAATAATTGAACCGAGAGAGCTAGTAGGGGTCTCGGTAGAACACACTGAGATTATATCTCACTGTTTATATGTTGTTGATTTACAGAGAAACAGGGAAAGAAAGGACCACAGAGGAACGAGTGGGTGGAGCTCGGATTGGTCACTGACGACTTAGCTTTATGTTTAAGCTTATTTCCCTTTTTGTTGTCTGTATACTAAAACACTATGACTTTAGTGGTATATTTTTCTTCCGCTTTCTTGTATGATGCTGAATACTAGAGTCGCTGACAGATTATGGTCTGAGTACCGTATGGTCTTGTTTGTAAATAAGACTGTTTTGTTTTATTCAGCGAAAAATTCATAGTGGTATTCAGTGTCTGAGTAGGAATTAATAGCTCTGATGTGTTACTAATGTGCACTCGGGCATTTTTATCCAATAAAAATACCGGGGTGTTACACAGCCTCCTCTATTCACTTGGCTAGTATCTCATGTTTGTTCCATTATATTGAGAGACCCGGTAAGTTTAATTTATTTACATAGCCTTCTTAGTTTAATTTATTTACGTAGCCTTATTTCTGATACTTTTATAATACAGACATATGAGCGGAAATTGAAGGTTACCAACCTTGGTAACAAGCTGGCTCAGAGACTGCTTGGGTTTGCCCAAAACCACCGGTTGGGGGATTTTATCACTGGTTCCATATTATCCCCCCTCGTCTCGACCGGACATACAAAGGTGGACCATGAGCTGATGTCTGCTTTTCTTGAGAGGTGGCACTAAGAGACATCGTCATTTCACTTACCATTTGGTGAAATGACGATTACTTTGGATGATGCTGCTGGCGACCATTTGAGGAGCATCAGGAGGAGGATAGAGACTTTGAGCAGGTCTCATTATACAGGGGACACGTCAGCTGGGGAGACATCACTGTTCCCTACATGCCCGATAGGTGCCTTAGACAGTTTGGGTACGTGGAGGTCATCCCACGTCACCCTCTTACTGGTCGTCCGAGCCATACAGACTGCATTTTTTGGATTGCACATTATATGCCTGTGGTGGAGGAGGTTTTGCATACTACTTATCCAGCTGAGGAGTTGGGTCAGGTTGCTCCGGACTACATACATTGGTATGTAAGAGCATCTATTCCTAGACTCTTACGGGTTGCATCACCACCACCACCACCAGTACAGCCAGCTCCACCACCAGTACAGCCAGATTTGCTAGAGATTGTGGAAGAGGAGATTCGGAGGGGGCTTCGGAGCGGAGACATTAGGATGGGTAGTCAGACATACGCTCGCCTCACCCGGTTACTGGATATGCTACCGGGGAGTGACTAGGGGTTTTGTGTGATTGTATGCTTGAACTATTTTTTTTATGACTTGATTCTTATTATTTCTGGTTTATTATATTTGTGGAGTGTCATTAAAATTTCGATTTCGTTCATGCGATAAAAGATAAAACATAACAATAACAATAACAATAACCAACTACAATAACAATAGGCAGATACATTTTTCTAAAACTCTGGTCGTCGAAGACGACGTAAAATCTCATTCACACTCCGTTGAGTTTCCACGTACAGCTCCAACGGCTTATACCCCTGAAGCATGTCATGGATGTTTAACATGTTCACCACGTCTTCGTCAGTCTTGATTGTCATGGACGAGAAGGAAACGCGGCCATCGTCTCCAAGATAGGGTTTGCGATAAGTGATACTAGTGACGTCACGGTCGTCAGCAGTCACTTGAACTTTGGACCACACTTTATCCTTCAAACCCCATGCCGCGGTGGATTCAGCATAACACCGGCTGAGGACTCCAGAAGTGGACACCATCTTCTCTCATTGTGATTTGGCCTTGATGATGTATACCGCAAAGCCTATTGTCATCTGAGCGTTGAGTGAGGCATATCTCCATTTTGGATGAGTGAAATAAGCAACTGAGAGTGAAATTTTTGAGTGAAAAGAATGAGATTGGCAATGGGTATTTATAGAATTCGTCAATGATTATCAACCGTCGATATGGTCGATGCAATCTACACCGTTGATCAACATTGACAGTCAAATCCTACCCGTCGAAATTAGTTCAAATCGGATTTACCTATCAGGGAGGTAAATCTGATTTGAATTTTAACAAAGCGGACATAGCCCCACTGATAGGTATATCCGCTTTGTTAAATGCAAAGCGGATTTACCTATATCTGCTTTGTTAATTGCAAAGCGGATTTACGTACCTGATAGGTACTTCCGCTTTTATATTTTAACAAAGCGGATCTACCTCACTGAAGCTATATCTGATTTCCCCCCACTAATTCTAATCGGATATACGTAAATCCGCCTTTTATTTTTGTGAATCGGATCTACCTCCCCAAAGGTAGATCCGATTTAAGTCAATTTTACAAGGGATATTTTCGTCTTAAAATTTATTGTGGGGGTATATAGGGAGATGATGGGGGTACAAATAAAAACCTCAAACTGATTTATAGAGTGAGAGATGTCTCTTACTTATAAACTTTTTTTTATGTCATATCATATTTTTTTGGATACAACTATGTCATATATCATATTTAATGTGGGATTCTTAACACATCCACTTACGCACAAGACTGAACAACTGAAACGTGAGTTACGTCACCTGAGTGGCTTGATAGCGGGTGGACCAGCAGATCTTGGATTGACTTTGTAAACCCGACTTTGCCGGTCTGTGTAGTTCTCCCATGCCAACAGACTTTTTGCCACATTCAATATTTAAACTCGAGACCCCAAAATAGAATTCGAGTCTAATTTCCACTCGAACCGACCTCTCTTAGTAGAGAGAATATTTAACTACAACTCTTTTAATGGTTTTAGATGAAAAATTTATTTTTGACTTCTCCCGGGTTGTTTAACAAAAAATTTGGCGCACAAAGACCGATGAGGCAAATACAAATAAATTATTTTGGAATCTAATGTATTGGCATGTCAGCTATGCCATGTTGTGTCATTGTCACCCCATAGTAAAGGCTTCTTGAATCTCATACCAACTGTGACTAGTACTAGTATTATCTATGTTTTTTTTTTGACAAAGTATTATCTTTTTTTTATAAGAATGACAAAGTATTATCTATGTTTGGTCACAGCTATTCAGTATCTAATTGCAATTGGGTGGATCTAGATTTTCACTATCATTTTGTTTTTTCCCTTCACAGTTGCAATAGACTCTTTCTCCTCGTAAATATAACATACCTAGTAATTCATATTATTATCTTTTAAAATTTTTAATAAAAAGAAAGCTCTACGAAGAAGGTATTCTTCTTTAATACTGCTTCGGACTAAGCAACGAACAACTTTTTAGATTCATTGAAAAAGTGATCTATTTAGTCCACATACATCACATTTTCATTGAATCTAAAAAGTTGTTTGTTGCTTATATACGAATCCGAAGGAGATAAGTTTATACGATAAATTAGATAATTAGATAAAGTATTATGACTAACTATCCACGTGATGTATCACCAACGGAAAAGTTTTAGAAAAACCTTTGAGCATCAGATTTAGACAATGGTTTTAATACCATTTAAAACCAATTACTATTTCGATATGGTTTTTAAAAAGACATGCATTATCTTATGGTAATAAGTAAAATGCCTCAGCAATATTTACACTCCCTGCAAGGCTCAATGATCAACCAGCCCACATCCAGAAAATCTAGCCCAATCAACCAACGGTTCAGATAACTCTGCAAGATCTAACGATCCAAGATCGTCATAACAAACATCACGGAAACTCTATAAATACCATCTTCAATGCTCATAAAAGAGGCAATTAAAAAAGACTAAAACATTGATTCACTCAGACACTGACTTGAGCGTCGGAGTATTCTTGCCGGTACAACACCGCCATCTCAAGATCGAACATCTCCATCTCAAGATCGAACACCGCTGATCAAGGACGACACCTACCAACTACTTCGGAAGTACGGAACAGAACATTGGCGACCACAGTGGGAGGATCTGTACTCAATTTCCTCTCCCATTACCTTGATCTACAAATGGCACCCAAACTCCGTTTAAAACCAGCCAGTCTTGTGGTCGGGCCCGGGGTAGGACTGGTTATACCCGAGCTCGAAACACAACAAACCCCTGAGGGCCATGTTCAAGACCTCACAGATTCCACTCAAGCTCGGGCACAATTCCCCAATCCGAACCTCGCCCGTTCCCGTATGAACTCATATAGAAATAGTTTACCACCTCCTCCTCCATCGCTTCCAGCCCTGGCCGATGCTGTTCAACAACTCGTCCAGCTGCTAGCTCGACAGGAGGCCGTAAACCAAGAAAGAAACTGTCGCTTCACCGACCTTGAGGACGAGGTAGCAAATCTCCGGTCGCGAGACGTTCCAGACCAGGAATCACCCGGACCGGGCTCCCCTAAAAAGAGAAACTCGTTTCGAAGGAGACATCGATCTCCACCCAGGAGAAGACACTATCATCGTTCTCCTCCTCGCCGACAACGAGGGAATGGTTCCCGTTCTCCTCCGGCTCGACAATATGACGATCTTGATGAATATCACCATTCTCCTCCTTGCCGACAACAAGGGAATGGTTCCCGTTCTCCTTCGGCTCGCCAATACGATGATCTTGATGAATATCATCGTTCTTCTCCTCGCCGACAACGAGGGGATGGTTCCCGTTCTCCTCCGGCTCGACAATTCGATGGACTTAATGAACTGGAAACTCCCCCCAACCTCGCTCATTTTTAGCCTCTTCATCTCCAAGACGACGTTCCAGAAGTCGAGGGGATAACCCTGAAAAGGCACAACCTCGACATCACGTTTATCCCGATCCCCACCACCAGTGTCAGCCACGACCTCAGACGCTGTTAACCGAGCGAAAGGGCCCATTCACCGCGACTATTGATAGCTACCGAGTTCTGAGGTACCTAGAAAAACCGCCCAAAGGTCTAAAAACGTATGATGGAACGGGCGATCCAGACAGGGACCTCGATCAATTGGACACACCTATGCAATACCGGAATGTCCCCATGGAGATGAAATGGCAAATCTTCCCATTAACTCTTGACAAAGTAGCATCGGAATGGTTTATGGCTTTGAAGATGAACTCCATATCCTCTTGGGACCAATTGGCAAAACTCTTTTCAGTTCACTTTGCCCATTCCAAAAGTAAACCCAAGAACAAAGCGGTGTTAATGTCTGTGGTCCAAAAGGAGGACGAGCCTCTTAGAGAATACATAGAGAGATTCAACAACGAGGCTTTTCAAGTTCGAGAACTAGACGACACTTTTCGCATTTTCTTCATGGCGCAGGGCCTACTCCCCGGAAGCCCTTTCAAAAAACATGTCAACACTTGGGAACCTAATACTTTGCAAGATTTCCTCCAATTATCCCAATGTTTCATCAATGAAGAGGAAAGCGCCAAGATCGAAAATCCGTCAACACAGGCCGGACCATCAAAACCCTGCTACGGAAGAGATAACAAAGGAAACGATAACCGAGGTAACAGGGATCCCCGACCTCGGAACCGTCACCAAGAATACACTGAACTCAACGTCTCCAACGCCCAATTATATGGGGAATGTTGGAATGTCGAGTTCAGAGACGTTAAGACCCCCAAACCTCTACCTCCCAGATCTGAACAACGATCCAGCAAATACTGCAAGTATCATAGAAGTAATGGTCATGACACGAACCACTGCAATGCTTTGAAAGACGACATTGAATAGTTGATCAAAAGGTAAATTGTCCGGTTATGTTAATAAATCAGGAGCAACTACCGGCGAGGTTAAAGACGAGAGGAACGGGGAACCCAGCAGAAGGGGTAAGCCAAAGGTCTATTCCAACAAAGATGAACATGATACTAGAACACTGAAAGGTCACTCAGTGATGATGATGGTCGCAGGAGGTTTCGAGCATGATGAGTCTGGAAAAACAATGAAGCGGTAGTGGAAAGAATTGTTAAGCGTGGCCTCAACCTTAGCTACGCCAACCATGACAAACCGACTTCCACTTTCTTTTAGTGATGAAGATCGTATTGATGGGAAACCATCAAACACGTACCCCTCATAATCTCGGCAGTCATTGCCAACAAAGAAGTGAGAAGAATCTTGGTGGACCAAGGGAGCTCATCTGACATCATCTTTGTTGATCTCCTTGACATAATGGGGATCGACAGAGAGGAGATCATTCCATACAGAGGAACAGCCCTATCCAGATTTAACGGATCCCGGACAAAACCACTAGGCCATTTGGAATTGATGATTTCCTACGGAGCTGAGCCAATGATAAGAACCATCAAAACCAAGTTCCTTATCCTACCTTGTGAAACCATCTACAACGCTATCATTGGAAGACCGACTTTAGGCAGGCTCGGAGCAGTAACGTCCACCACGCACTTAAAAATTAAATTCCACTCTCTCTGCAATAAAGTTATCACTTACTCTGATCTGGAGTCTGCTTCCAGATGCTTCTTCTTATGGACCAAGACCGAGCAAAAAGCTTTGGAGCAGGAAGGGGTTCCCCTTCCCGAAAACACTACTCCCAAGAGTAAAGCTCGACCTACCGAGGTGAACGCAACGGACTTAGATGCAAGATACGATCCTGAGAGTACGGATGATGAAGATGATGACGGGCTGGCCAAAGAGCTCAAACGAAAAATGAAAAGGCCCCAACCTAATGGGGAGTTCATTGACGTACAACTCGGCGAAGATCCCACCAGAACCATCAAGATCGGAGCCGATTTATCAGAAGAGGTTAAAACTGATTTAACCCAAGGTCTCAAAGACCATGCAGACATCTTCGCCTGGTCGGCAGAGGACATGCCCGGAATTCCTTCTGAAGTCGCTTGCCACCAGCTCGCAGTTAATCCAGGAGCCAAGTGGGTCGCCCAAAGAAAGCGAGCGCAGAGTAGCGAGAAAGCTACAGCCGCCGCAAAAGCCGTAGACGATCTCTTAAAAGCAAACTGCATTTCTGAAGTCAAATACACAACCTGGTTATCAAATCTGGTGCTGGTTAAGAAGAACAACGGAAAATGGCGCATGTGCGTTGACTACACCGATCTTAATAAAGCTTGCCCAAAAGACGCTTTCCCTGTCCCTAGCATAGACCGACTCGTAGACAACGCTTCAGGTTTTCGTTTGTTATCATTCATGGATGCATACTCCGGGTATAACCAGATTGCCATGTTCCCTCATGACCAAGAAAAAACTGCGTTCATGACCGGCCAAGGTAACTTCGCCTACCGCGTCATGCCCTTCGGTTTGAAAAACGCCGGAGCCACGTACCAAAGGACGATGAACAAAGTCTTCCGAAATCAAATCGGAAAAAGTGTTGAAGTCTACCTCGACGACATGATCGCCAAGAGCGAAGCCGATGACAAGCACGTCAACGACCTTAGAGAGATCTTCTCTGAAGTCCGGCAAAATAATACGAGACTGAATCCAGAAAATGCACCTTTGGAGTCCGAACTGGGAAATTTTTAGGCTTCTACTTTACAGAAAGGGGAATCGAAGCAAATCCCGACAAATGTCGATCCGTAACAAAAATGCGAACTCCGACAACCAAAAAGGAAGTCCAAAAACTTAACGGCACGATCGCCGCCTTATCTCGTTTCATATCAAACGCGGCGTTCAAATCCCTTCCTCTGTTCAAACTACTTAAAAAAGAGGAAGAGGATTTCAAATGGACCACCGAGCAAGATGAGGCCTTAAACCAGCTCAAAAAGGTCCTCACCGAACCTCCGATCTTAACTAGACCAAGCAAAGGCGAAAACTTATACTTATATCTAGCTATCTCGGAGGAAGCCTTAGGGGCCGTTCTTGTGCGGGAGTTAAAAACCGGGCAGAGCCCGGTTTACTTTGCAAGCAATGCTCTACACTGAGCGGAAAGTCGCTATTAGATGGTCGAAAAAATCGCTTTGGCTCTCATCACCGCAGCTCAGCGTTTTCGACCTTACTTCGTCGCTCACCAGGTGATCGTACGGACTAATTACCCCATCAGGCAAATCCTGCATAGGCCCGATCTCACGGGTAGAATGATCAAGTGGACGGTAGAATTATCAGAGTTCGGAATCAGGTACGAAGCCCAAACGGCTATGAAAGCCCAAACTGTTCACTGATTCCCTGTTAGTAGTCTCCCAAATCAACAACCAATACGAAACGAAAGAGCCGATCTTACAAAAATACATGCTTCGAGTACGGGCATTATTAGCTCAAATTGAAACATCAGAAGTGAAACACGTGCTGAGGGCGGAGAACCAAAGGGATGATATCCTCGCCAAATTCGCAAGCACGAAAGCTCCTGGAAATCACAAAACGTTTATCCAGAAAATCCTCCACAAACCCAATGTATCTCCCGACCCTGATTTTTGCCTCAACCATTTACATAATAGAAAAAACTCACAGTTGGATCGACCCAATCTTAGGATACATCATTGCAGGAGCGAAAACCCCAGACAAAAACGACGCTAAACTAGTCAGGAGGAAGGCTTCTTCCTATTCAATCATTGATGGAACGTTGTACAAAAGAAGCCTCTCCTCACCGTTGTTGAAATGCATCGAGGGAGAAGAAGCAGCTTATGTCCTGGCAGAAGTACATGAGGGAATTTGCGGTCAACACCTCGGTGCTCGCTCTTTGGCTCAAAAAACTCTGTGCCGGATATTACTGGCCGACCATGGCGGCTGATGCCAGTGCTTATGTAAAGAAATGCAAAAAATGTCAGATTCACGCCAACATCCAGATTGCTCCTCCAACAGATCTAACAAGCTTGTCCTCCACATGGCCATTTGCTTGGTGAGGGATATACCTCCTAGGGCCATTCTCGACAGCTCCAGGCCAGATCAAATACTTAATCGTCGCAGTCGATTACTTCAGCAAATGGATAGAAGCAGAACCCCTGGCTACCATAACTGCAAGAAACTGTATCAAATTTTTTAGGAAAAACATCATGAGCAGGTTCGGCATCCCCGAGGTAGTGATAACGGACAATGGAACCCAATTTTCCGACAAGGGTTTCAGAAAGCTGATGTCCGACCTAAAAATCAAGCACCGCTTCACGTCAGTTGAACACCCTCAAACCAACGGACAAGTAGAATCGGCGAACAAAATAATACAAAACGGCCTAAGGCGGGGTGGTGGTGGTGGCGTGGTGGTGGTGGTGATGGGTGGTTTAGAGTAGAGAGAGAATGAGAAGAGTAAGGGAGAAAGAGAGAGAGAGAGAGAGAGAGAGAGAGAGAGAGAGAGAGAGAGAGAGAGAGAGAGAGAGAGAGAGAGAGAAAGAGGAGTGAGAGTGATGGTGGTGGGGTGGTGGTGGTGAAGAGTAAGAGAGAGTGAGTGAGAGTGGTAGGAGGTATGTGGTGGTGGTGGTGTTGGAAGAGTGAAGAGAGAGGAGAGTGTGAGAGGAGGTGGTGATGATGGTGGTGGTGGTGGTGGTTGTGTGGTGGTGGAGAGTAGAGGAAGAGGAAGGGAAGAGGAAGGGTGAAGAGTGAAGAGAGAGGAGAGTGTGAGAGGAGGTGGTGATGATGGTGGTGGTGGTGGTGGTTGTGTGGTGGTGGAGAGTAGAGGAAGAGGAAGGGAAGAGGAAGGGTGAAGAGGAAGGGAAGAGGAAGGGTGAAGAGTGAGTGAGTGAGTGAGAAAGAAGAGTGTAAACGAATTTAAGGAAAAAAAGAAAAAAAAAATTGCGAGGGAATTAGCGAGGGAACTGTCCCATCATCTGAAAAGTTAAATTTAGCGAGGGAATTAGCGAGGGAACTGTCCCTCGCTAATTCCTGTGCACTTACCAACCCCTGCAACTGAGTCCCATCATCTGAAAAGTAAAAAAATTAGCGACGGAACCGACATTCCCTCGCAAATATTTTTACTTTTGCCTTTAGCGACGGAAATTCCCTCGCTAATGTCTAAAATTCCGTCGCTAATTCTCGAAAATACGACAACCCCTATTCCCTCACTAATCCCGTCGCTAATCCCAATTTTTGCGAGGGACCATTAGTCCCTCGCTAATTTCCGTCGCTAACGGCTTCTTTTTTTGTAGTGATCAGAGGTAACAGGAAATTATTTCCTCCGGCATATATTATCCAATTCTGCAATTTGTATCATAAAGCATTAACAAGGATTACTTCCCCACCCCCAACCAAGTTACCAAAATATTGGAGTATATAATAGTATATGAATAGTCATAACTGAAAAGGCCATCATTCAGTGATTCCAAAATTGGCTTTAAAGTTCACAACATGAAGCTATCTTTTGAATATTATGTTAAACTATTTGTTTCCTATGTTATCTGATGAAGGAGATGCACTAAAATGGACACAGATTAGAATGAAAATACCTTTGCATTAATTCGGCATACATCCCAGTGGCGGCATCTGACAAAACATAAGATGAATGTAAAAGCATAAACTAATAAACAAAAAGGGATGAAAAGTGCAAATAAAGAAGTTAGTAAGTGGAAAGAGATCCTTGAATGAACCAAAGCTTTGAATCTTACAAGCACACTGAGATGCAATCTTTCCAGATTTCATCTTTAGGTCTTGCCTAACAACCAGAACCTGACACAAAAAATTTACCACTGAAATCAGAAATTAAACAATTAGGGTTTTCAATTTTCCCCAAATCAGAAATTGAACATTTAGGGTTTTCAATCAAAGTATCATTGTATCAAACAATCATCAAAGAAGAGAAGAAGAAATCTAACCTGAGAAGAAGAAGAACCGAAGAACAAAGCTTCTCACGTTCACTTTTTTCGCGACTGAGAGAGCCAGAGAGGGAAGCAAGTGGTTATGCGGTGGTGGTGATCCGCTTCAGAGGCAGAAGGCAACAGCTGCGGCGGAGAGTCGGAGAAACGGGGCGGAGACGAAATGGAGAGGAGAGTCGTGAGGTGAAGGAGAAGGACATGCTATCGTGGTGGCCACTGGAGTCTACTGAAGGAGAACGACTGAAGGAGGATGGCAGAGGAGGGAGGAGGTCAGCGAGAGTGGAGGGTGGGGGTGAAGAGAGTGAGTGAGAGAGAAAGAGTGGAGGGAGGAGGACGGTGGAGAGTGGAGGGTGAGGGTGAAGAGAGTGAGTGAGAGAGAAAGATTGGAGGAAGAGAGCACGGTGAATGAGTGAATAAGAGGGTTCGATGAAGGTGGGCTTTTTTTTATTTGGTTTTACAGTTTGCGGCGGATTTTTCAACGTTTCCGACGAAAATATCCGTCGGAAATTTGCGACGGAAAACAATTTCGTCGCAAACGTGAGCGGGAATTTTAGCGCCTCTTCTGCTGAACATTTGCGACAACTTTTTCGTCGGAAATCCGTCGAAAATTGCGACGAATAAGAGTTCGTCGGAAAGTTTCGCAGGAAACGAGGCTTATTCTTGTAGTGCTCGGTCTCCAGCAACTCTACAGACGTATTAAGAAAGATATCAAAACAAAGAGGAAAATCATAAATAAATCAACAAAACCGGCAAAATCAACAAAAAACCCACCTTCATCTCGCTTCTCGTACTTCGTTTTTGCGATTTTATGAACCTCGGCAAAATTCAGGAAGATCTGGGGCGACGCTGCAATGGGATCCTCCCGCCACTACTCAAAATTTTGTTCTAAAAACTTCTCGTCCAGGGGAACAGCCTTGTATTTATGCTTGGACCTCTTCCCAGTCTTTGCTTTTTTGGCCGATCCAGACTCATCATCGACCCCAGCTCGCCCCCTTTTTACAGATGTCCCAACATCGATCCTTTTCCCATTCTCAGCCTCGGCGCGTGGCAGATCTTTCTGAGTAACGGTTGTAACCGGTTCGGCAATGATGGCGACCTCTTCAGCTTCGACAGCAGGTCTAGGTTGAGAAGGTATTTGCAACGGTACCCCTGCTTGCTCAACACCAGCCGATTGCATCGCCAGCTTCTTCAAAAATGCGAGCTTTTTAGGCTCCATCGTGTCTAAAAAACAAGAAAAATAAGAGTTATGTAACTTACAGAAAATTCAAATACACAAAAATCCACTACAGAAAGACGATCTACCTAAAACCCTTTGCAACGTACCCACTTCCCAGTCCGGACTAAACGATCTGTAGGGATACCCCGGTATTTATGCTTTGAGAACGGAACCCTTTGGGAAATAAAAATCAGAATCGCCTTCGTGAGACGATCTTCCGCGCTCAACCGATTCTCACCGACGGAGTAGGAATGTGAAGACCGGTTAAAATGACCATGACTCCAACCAATAGGGAACTTGGTGGACACCAAGGTCCGACCATCAGCTCCGAACTTCCCTACACAGTCAATGGCCTTATCATTAACCGGTTCGACCCAATCAAAGAGTTGTTTCCAACTTCCCCCTCAGTGAGTCCGCATAAGCTTTGAAGATCTTCGCTCCTCGCCTCGAGCGAAAACTGACATGCTCGCGGCCGGATTTGTCCTCCCCACTATTCCGATTAAGCTCGAACAAATGGAAGAAAAGTGGGGACGACACCGGTCTCTCCAGGTGAATACACATCAACTCAAAGGCTCAGAGGAAAGCCCTTGCATTTGGATATAGCTGGGAGGGTGCTACGTCCAGCTCCGCCAGAACTGTCTGTTCAAGAGAAGTAAAAGGAGGCCGGATGTTCATATCATTTATTGTCACGTGGTACATAGTAAATTTAAGATCTCCTGCCCAGGAAGCCACGTGCTCTCCATCCTTCAGACCTTCGACCCTCCAAATATTCCTCTCAGAACGCCCAGCAATTTTTCGACCTACCGACTCTAGGTTATGGCCCGAACGGTACAACGATTCGATCTCCAAAACCTTGGCGGAAACCCAATCATAAGGGCGAACCTCCCGCACCGGCACGTCATGAGCCCCAGGACCGGTACTGGAATAACCATCGACTGAAACATCAGAAGCACGACTCGTACTTGGCTGGTCCATGCCATCGGCATCGTCCTGATCAGAATCGTCTTCAAGCATTGAGCTCGTCTCAAAGTCAGCATCAGAGCTCTCTGATTCAATAGTATCCGAGCTCCCCTGTCTTTCCCCGATCGAACCTCCTCATCAGAATCCGAAGAGAGAGCCACCACATCGATCTTTCGGTATTCCTCCATAGCTCCCACAACATCTGGAATGGACTCATTAACATCGTTTACCGGAGAAAAACTTTCAACATCGATATTTTCCTCCGCTTGCTCGTTGGTAGGAGCAGAGGGCGGATGATCTTGCCCGTCTGGAATACCAACCATTGACTGATTCTCTCGACTTTCAGGGTCGTCACCACCGGAGGCCATGATCTTTACAAACTCGTTTCGATATTCGGTTATGTCCCTACGGGTTTGTTTGGTCCTTGCCAGATCTAAAAATCTGCAGAAATAGGGGACGAAGTGTCAGGACAAAAAAAATCGCAAATGGGTCCACGAACAAGTCGGAACCCGACCTGACGACCCCCACTCTGAGCGAACAAATAAAAAACTAGGAGGGGTCCAAAACGCAAATGCAAAAGGAAAACATTAAAAACTAACCTCGAAATAAAGCAGATGAGTAGATCGGATCTGGAAGAACTCTTTTTGTCGACCTGAAGATAACCTACTATCACCCTGACCGCTTTGCTCGAAGAAAAGCTCGACACCTCAAGACCGGAAGTCAAAGCAGAAGGAGTTAATCAAGACCGGTAGTCAGAGCAGAAGAAGTTGTGGAGCAACAAAACAAGAGCAAGTGACCCCCTATTTATAGTGGGCCGAATATCATGGATTAGGCCTGGAAGTCGAATCAACGCGTCCAATCAAAACCCAAAGGCCAGGCACTAAAAACAAAACGTCGCCATCATTAGCCGCCATCGTAATGCACGCCGTGTCAGAAACATTTAATGTCTGACACTGAATCCAAGGCACTGATCTCACTACTCAAAAGAAAGCTCGGTAAATCTCGAGATCGATTAAGTAAATCAAGCTCGACAAAACCCATGACCAACATAAGCCACCCCTTTTTGAGTCCCTCAAAAAAGAAGGCTCAGTGCGTCCTATGATCGACAACGTAAGGTGACATCAGCTTATCAAGCCAAGATCTCCCCTCAGGCGACCAGGCTTGGGGGGCCACTATTATGGTAATAAGTAAAAGGCCTCGGCAATATTTACACCCCCTGCAAGGCCCAATGATCAACCAGCCCACATCCAGAAAATCTAGCCCAATCAACCAACGGTTCAGGTACCTCTGCAAGATCTAACGACCCAAGATCGTCATAACAAACATCACGCAAACTCTATAAATACCACATTCAATGCTCATAAAAGAGGCAATTAAAAAAGACTAAAACATTGATTCTCTCAGACACTGACTTGAGCATCGGAGTATTCTTGCAGGTACAACACCGCAATCTTAAGATCGAAAATCGCCATCTCAAAATCGAACACCCTTGATCAAGGACGACACCTACCAACTACTTCGGAAGTACGGTACAGAACACATTATATATGTTAATTCAATTTTCAACTATAAAAAATTAACAACTTTCACGGTGACTAAGAAAGTTAGTTAAGTGTAATTGATTTTATAGTTTTCATAAAAAAATTAACTAAATTTATTAAATTAACATTTTTAATATTTAATGAAAAGAATCCTAAGAGTATTTGGATGAGATAGTAGAGGTCTCTTCCAGCTTAACCAAAGTCTTGGATTCGAATCCAGCATTGGGCAAGTAGCAGTGTTAAATCTCTTGAGCGAGAGCTTTGATACACATTGTGGTACTACTCGGCTCGAAAGATTAGTCTTTACAGTTGCACATTGTGGTACTACTCACCCCGGTTTATATCAACAAAAAAAATTAAAAAAATATCTTATTTGACGTTATTCTTAACCACTAAATTAAATGAAGAGTATTTGACTTTATTCCTACCAAAAACTTTCTTTTCCTTACTGTCACCTCCTTCAAAAAAAAATTGATACAACAACTTATCTCTCAAGAGATGAGAGGAGGGCTCAATCATTAATTCTTTTCCCTTGTTAGGTTCTAACGACTTGAGCACATTGAAAGTCACGACTTTATCTTGGATTTTCAAGGTCAAAGTTCCATCCACGACATTAATTACAACTCTATCGGTAGCTAGGAAGGGTCTTCCCAAAATCAATGAAAGGTCATTGTCTTCTTCCATGTCATGAACAACGAACTCCACGGAAAAATTATTATGCCTTATTCTTTTCTTTACTAAATTGAATGTTTTGCTAAAACTATTTTTAGAATCAAATAATAGGATTGAATTATTATACTATTTTTTTGAGACAAGTTTTTTGAAGTAAGCTATTTAAAATTTTAATATAATCTTCTCTTTTGGATAAATTGAGAACAGGTATCATTGATATTGAATGGGTGAAGCCCAACCGAGTACAATACAAACACCAAAGGGGCCATTGACCAAAAACAACATCAAAGGACCACCACCAACCCAACACCGAAGCTAAATAAACCCAAAAGAAGAAAACTACTCACAAAAGAAAAGCACAAAAACTAACAAAGTAGGCAGTGTAATCAACAACTCTAACTTGACCGAGAGAAGCTACCAACCCCAACAACATCACCTTCCACTATTCATTCACTCCATCCTCAACCTCGAATACATTCCATTAACCTCAACCTCATGAAATATGTTATAAATATGTTGAAAATTATAAAATTAATCTCCAATATTACACACAAGCGCATTAGAGAGGAAAGCAAGAAGCGTGTGCATTGCTGTCAATTTTTGTCCAACAAAGGCTTTGAGATACCATCACATAAGTTTTTTTTCATTCAAATTTCGAATGAATTTTGGAACAAAAAATCTATTTCATCATCAAATCTATCTAGTACACAGAGAATTAATTATAAATAGGTGCAACGAAAGAAAAGGTAAAAAGAAGAGAAGAGAAGAAAATGTTCAATTGGCTGAAAAAATCGCTGCGATAGAGAGATAGGAGATCTAATCGTCTCTTTCAAAAGTTTTCTACTCAACATCTATCTTTTATGAGTAGCTCCAGCATCATTCATATTTCCTCACCGCCTCGATATGTGCCTGATGAGCAGCACATAGCATCCTCAACTTTTCAACTTTTACGGTCCGTATTGTTTCGTCATTTTTATCCAACATCTCCACCACCGATGTCCCCTCCACCACCAGAGTTGTCTCCGGTGGTAGAGGGGACTCCGTAGAGGCGTCGGGTACAAATGACGAAACGATACAGACCATAAAAATTTAAAAGTGGGGATGTTATGTAATGCTCTTTTAAGCAAATATCGAAACAATAAGAATTTATGAGTGAAGCTAGAGCTCTTCATCAAAGATAAGTGTTGTTGAATAAATTTGAGAAAAACGACCAGATCTCCTACTCTCATTCCCAATGATTTTTTCAGTTAACTAAACATTTTCTTCTGCCTCTCTTCTTCTTACTTATTTTTTTTTCTTCTTCCATTGCACCAATTTATAATTGATTCACTGTGCGCGTAAAAACAGATTTGATGATAAAAAAGATTTTGTGTTGCAAGATTCATTTATTGAAAATTTGAATGAAAATAGGCTTATGTTTTGGTATCACAAAGCCTTTGATGCACTAAAATTTGCAGCAATACAGTATTAAGCCTGGACATCGGGCAGGTATGAGCGGTTAGGGACCCAAAAATGGCATCCGACCCAAACTGCGGTTGCTACAACATGGCCCAAATCCGCCCATTTGTAATTTCGGTTGGAGCAGGTTCGGTTTTTCTATTTGGGCGGGTAACATTGGTGGTTAGACTCGGGCTGGATCATAACCGGCTGAAATTTCATTTTTGTTCATTTTTCAAATCTTCTGTTCTATGACAAAAAATGAAAAATCCGAGTGAGAGATTGAATAAAGATGGAACCTTTATACCTTCAAGTGAGTGAGAGATGGAGATTAGGGTGAAAGAAAAGAAATGAGAGGCCATGGAGGTCGACGGAGGTGGGAGCGGCGCTAGTAAGATTTGAGGAGTTGAGGTTTCTTAAACTTCCTTTGGCTTCGGGTTGTGTGTGGTGTTGTGGTGAAGGTGAAATGTGAATTGTTTGTGAAAATGAAATTGAAGTTTAGATATTAATTTATAGTTGGTGAGTACCGAGAAAATGAAATAAAGGGTTTTAAAATTAAAATCTAATTGCATGTAAGAGAGATGGGAGAGCCGGAGGGGTGTGTAGTGTGCTATATTAATATTAATTTTCTTCTGCCTCTCTTCTTCTTACTTATTTTTTTTTCTTCTTCCATTGCACCAATTTATAATTGATTCACTGTGCGCGTAAAAACAGATTTGATGATAAAAAAGATTTTGTGTTGCAAGATTCATTTATTGAAAATTTGAATGAAAATAGGCTTATGTTTTGGTATCACAAAGCCTTTGATGCACTAAAATTTGCAGCAATACAGTATTAAGCCTGGACATCGGGCAGGTATGAGCGGTTAGGGACCCAAAAATGGCATCCGACCCAAACTGCGGTTGCTACAACATGGCCCAAATCCGCCCATTTGTAATTTCGGTTGGAGCAGGTTCGGTTTTTCTATTTGGGCGGGTAACATTGGTGGTTAGACTCGGGCTGGATCATAACCGGCTGAAATTTCATTTTTGTTCATTTTTCAAATCTTCTGTTCTATGACAAAAAATGAAAAATCCGAGTGAGAGATTGAATAAAGATGGAACCTTTATACCTTCAAGTGAGTGAGAGATGGAGATTAGGGTGAAAGAAAAGAAATGAGAGGCCATGGAGGTCGACGGAGGTGGGAGCGGCGCTAGTAAGATTTGAGGAGTTGAGGTTTCTTAAACTTCCTTTGGCTTCGGGTTGTGTGTGGTGTTGTGGTGAAGGTGAAATGTGAATTGTTTGTGAAAATGAAATTGAAGTTTAGATATTAATTTATAGTTGGTGAGTACCGAGAAAATGAAATAAAGGGTTTTAAAATTAAAATCTAATTGCATGTAAGAGAGATGGGAGAGCCGGAGGGGTGTGTAGTGTGCTATATTAATATTAATATTAATATTAATATTTTATATCCTTTTTTTTTTAAACAAGGCAGTTGATACTTGATGACACGCTTGTCCGTGACTTGTGTAACGTGTGAGCAAGAAAAGACTGGCCTGCGCCTGCAATCTGCACCTGCAATCTGTGCCTATGCTATGTGGACTGGTGCTACGAAAATAGAGAGAGGACGGTGCACAGTTACAGGCAAAAGTCTACTTTCCAACTGGTACACTGTTAAAGCATCCCTGCTAGACACATTACGCATCCATCAGCTATGTTCATTTTTTCTTATCAACTAGTTTTTTATCCGTGCATGGTAATACTGTTTGGTCGGTACACTGGTGGACCCATGTCACATTGAGGGTTAAGTTGACACCCTTGAAAATAAATATTTCTGCTTACCACCGTGTAGAATTGTTTTTTGACACCCTTGAATATTTTAAATTGCACCATTAGCCCAAATTTTGCAACCATTTGCACCCAATACCCAAACTTCACTTAAACCAAAACACACACTCTCTGTCTCTCACTCTCCGTCTCTCGCAAACGCACAAGAAGCTTTCTTCTTCCTTCTCTGTTCTTTCTCTCGCACACAGTCGCACTCCCCGTCTCTCGCAAACGCACTCGCACACAGTCGCACTCTCGCTCGCTGAAGCCTTCTTCTTCTCTGTTCTCTCGCGAGTCTCTGACCAGGAACACGAAGCCTTCTTCTTCCGTTCTTCTCTGTTCTCTCGCCACTTCGCCAGTCGCCACTGTTCTTCTTCCGTTCTTCTCTGTTCTTCGCTGAAGCTCACAGGTATGTAGCATTTTTCTTCTCTGTTCTTCGCTGATAATTTCTGATTTCAGTGATTTGGTTGAAATTTGAAAACCCTTAACTTAACATTGGGGATTTCTGTGATTCTGATTTCTGTTTTTCAGTGATTTTTTGTAGTTGTTTCTGATTTGGATATTTGGGGATAAATGATTGAGAACCCTAAATTGAAGTTATGTTTGTAGTTTCTGATTTGGACATTTGGACATTTGGTAATTTCTGATATGGACATTTGGTAGTTTCTGAGAACCGTAAATTGAGTTGTTTCGATTTATAGTTTCTGTTTATGCCTTGGTAGTTTCTGAGAACCGTAAATTGAGTAGCTTCAGTGATTTCCTATACGGCTATACCTTGTTTGTAGTTTCTGTTTATAGCTTATGATTTGGAAATTCTGTTTGTAGTTTCTGATTTGGACAAGGTCATCAAATGGATAAATTTTTAGTAAAGAGACCAAGGTCATCAATTGATGAATGTGGATCAAGCTCACAACAACAAAATTGACTCTGAGCTTATTATTCTACGATTTCAGAATATGAAATCACGTAGAGAACAATTATGAAATGTATATTTTATTTATTTAAATATATTATAGTTATTTTTAATTATATTTTTAGTAAATTGTGGATTCAAAAAATTTGACACTCCTGACCTCGGAGTCCTGGGTCCGCCACTGGGTCGGTGTATTGTCATAAAGTCATAATAGTAATTTGAAATATATTGATAAATTATGAACAATCTCCAAAATGTATGATTTGAAATTTAAAATGAAAAGAGATGGATATTATGTCATATAATATAAAAATGAAAATTATATTGAGTCGAAAAAATTAAAGGAGATTGACAATCAGAATTACATTGATCTATAATAATGTATTTTAAAATTAGAGGTAAAATATGCATTCCTGTTGACCCTCCTGTTTACATCCGCGTTGGCCCTCACGTTGGCGCTCTCGTTACCTCTCTCGTTGCCACTGTCGTTGCGCTCCCATTGGCACCCCATTGGCGCTTCCGTTATCGCTTTCGTTGCACTCCAATTAGCACTCAAGTTGGCGCTCCCGTTGGCACTCTTATTGGCACTCTAGTTGGTGTTCAGGGGCGGACCGACGTTGGGCCAGGGGTTGCAAAAGAGTTTTTTATAAAAAATTAGGGGTCAATTTGAAATATAGTAATTAATCATATATCTTAAAAATATAATTGAGATGATAATATTGGCATAGGCATACAGACTGCAGAGTGGGAAACGTGAATAAATTAATTTTGGAGACTATTAAAAGTAAATATCTGACATGCGCAGGTGAGATGATGGTTTGCTATAAAAAAAAGCATTGAAAAGACGGGGGAGGGATTTTTTTTTCACATCAAGGAACACTGAAAAGTGAGAACAGCTAGACTCGGCTAGACTCAAGTTGAATCGACCTTTAAAGTTGTAATTTGTTTATATTACAGAGTTGGGTATCTCTCTAAGGTTTGTAATTGTAACAACGGTGGGATATCTCTTGTTAGAAATAGATCTTGAAGGCTCTTGCAATAGGTGGGGTATTCTAGGTGAAAAGTGCCTGAAACTATAAGGGTTTTAAATCACCCGGTTAAGCTTTGTTTTGATATTGAAAAATCTCACAACAGTTGTGAGAACTGAACGTATGTCACTGGAAGATAACTAAACCTATATAAAATCTCTTATATTATTTACAGTTTTTATTTCTTTTTCGTTTCAAAAACTTTCACAAAAAATTGATCTAAGTCATTAAATTAAATGAGAAAAAAGTTTTAAAACTTCAATCCACTTGATAACGAATTCTACGTAGAAGAAGGGACACCCTGTTGGGTTACTTGTGAATTGAAAAAAGTAATAGGAAGAAAAATTATTGGGTTACTTTCGCTGGGATTTCTGCATTGAGTGAACTAGTGACAATACCTGTTATAGTGAATAGATATTTAAAAAATTGAGATATAACATATATATTATAAAAAAGTTGGATATCACATTGTGTACTGTCACATCAAAACTTCTCTGCGATTCAAGCTGACAACATCAGCAATCACTAATTTTAAATGAAGAATACTTTGGAAAACTTCTCTCATGATGTGTTGTTTTCTGTCATCATCAACCATGTGTTGTCACTCCCTTCAACAAATCCAAGTCATGGTTCCATTTCATCCATCACACACTTTTTGGATAAATACTCAATCTATAATATTCAAATTAGTTTATTGTGCGTTTCGGGGCGAGCTCCCAATCCGGTTAGTGGACTATCAATGAAATATTGTTTATAAAAATAAATGAAAAAAATACTATGCAAAATCTCAAATAAAAATATTCAAAAAAATTAGTAAAAAAAATTAAATGCATGGTGTTAGTAGTACCGTATCTCTGTCAATATTCACCTTTATCATAGAATGGTATTGGGTGTTGTCGAGTTGTGATTGGAGAAACAATTAGGGTACAATGCGTTGTCTAGTTGAGATTGGAGAAGAATGAAATTAATACACTATGGCCTATCGGTGCAGCAGCGTTGCATTGCGCATTGGAAACCACCATTTATTTTGTTGAGACCTGTGCGCATCGCGCATGCGCATTGGAACCCGAAGAAACGCATTGGAAACCGAATATAAAAGCTGTGGTGCCACATATGAGTGTAAAATTTTTTACACTATGAGCCATACACACAGGGGCATCTAATCTAAACTATATTTATACAATTAAATCACATATGATTTTATTAATACCAATTTTTTATTTAAAAGACAACTAAAATTTTTGAGTGTAAAAATGTCATTACACTCTATTTCTTACTTTTTATTTTTCTCTTACACTCTTTTTCTTCCTTTTTTGTATTTCTTTTTACATTTTTTTTTCTCCTTATCACTTTTCTTTTACACTCCCTTTCTTCATTTTTTTTTACTTTACTTTTTCCCATAAATAATTATTTGTTTTCTCTTATCACTTCACTTTAATTCTTTTAAATAAATTTCTAAATTTATACAAATACTACTTTAATTAAAAAATTTGAAGACTAATACTACAAACCTACTATCTAAAAAATAAGAATACTTAATGATTATTTAAATTAGTAATTAACATTTAAGACAAATATTTCTTATTGATAATCTAATATCTAACTTTTATTATCTACTATAATCTACTAATCAGCTAAAATAATCAATAGAAATAACGAGATAACTGCACTGATAAATAAAAAAACATGGAATAACTGCAGTGATATAAAAAACATAGGATTAATATTAACCATTGATATTTATAATTTTTTTGACAATTTATAATTAAAAATCACGAGATTAATATTTACCATTTATATTTATAATTTTTTTTGACAATTCATAATTAATATTTGTCATTGATAATTATAATTTTGTAAAACTTTTATAATCTACTAATCAACTCAAATAATCAATTAAAACTATGAGATAACGGCAATATTATACACAAGGCGCATCTAAACTATATTTATACAACTAAACCACATATTTAACGAATACTCATCTTTTATTTAAAAGACATCTCAAGTTTTGAGTGTAAAAATGTTATTACACTTTTTTTTTATTCTTACACTCTATTTCTTATTTTTCACTTTTCTCTTACACTCTTTTTCCTTCTTTTTTGTATTTCTTTTTACACTCTTTCTCTTCCTTATCATTTTTCTTTTACACTATCTTTATTTCTTTTTTTCTTTTTACTTTACTTTTCCCATAAATAATTATTCGTTTTCTCTTATCAATTCACTTTAATTCTTTTAACTAAATTACTAAATTTATACAAACACTACTTTAATTAAAAGTTTTGAATACTACTACTACAAACCTATTATCTAAAAAATAAGAAGACTTAATAATTATTTAAATTAGTAACTAATATTTAAGACAAACATTTCTTGTTAATAATCTAATATCTAACTTTTATTATCTACTATAAACTACTAATCAGCTAAAATAATCAATAGAAACTACGAGATAACTGCACTAATAAATAAAAAAATATGGAATAACTGAAGTGATATATAAAAAAACACAGGATTAATATTTATCGTTGATATTTATAACTTTTTTTTAAATTTATAATTAAAAATCACGAGATTAATATTTACCAGTTATATTTATAATTTTTTTTGATAATTTATAATTAATATTTATCGTTGATAATTATAATTTTGGAAAACTTTTATAATCTACTAATCAACTCAAATAATAAATTAAAACTATGAGATAACTGCAATGATATATAAAAACCCACGGGATAACTACACCAATATATAAAAAAACACATGATTTATGATTGTCATTGATAATTAAAGTTTGGCTTAATTACAGTTTTGGTCCCCCTATTATGACCAATTCTCGATTTTGGTCCCTGAAGTTTTAATTTGACGATTTTGGTCCCCCTATTTTTCCAATTTGAAAAATCATAGTCCCCCTCTTAATTATGACTGACTTATCCTACGTGGCAGCCCACGTGGACTGCCACGTAGGCACACCCCCCACCCCCACCCCACCCCCCAGCCCCCCACCCCACCCCACCCCACCCCTCCACTGTTTGTCTTCCCCACCGATCCCCCCCTCCCCAACTGTTCCTCTTCCCTCTTCCCCTCCCCCCTCCGACCCCCACCTCCGTGAACCCCCCCCCACCCACAACCACACCCTCTCTCTCCTTCACATCTCTCTCTCTCCCACCGTCGCTCTCCCTCCTCGCATCTCTCTCTCCTTCGCCTCTCCGCTCTCCCACCGTCGCTCTCCCTCCTCGCATCTCACCACTGTCGCTCTCGCTCGTCTCCCCGTTCTCTCGCTCTCGCTCTCGCAGATCCTCTCGTCTCCCCGTTCTCTCGCAGATCGCAGATTTGCGATCCTCTCGTCTCCCCGTCGCGTCGCTCTCGGTGGGTTGGGGTGGGGTGGGGTGGGATGGGTTGGGGTGGGTTGGGGTGGGGTGGGGTCGGTGGTGGGGGGGGTGGGGGTGGGGTGGGGTCGGTGGTGGGGGGTGGGGTGGGGGGGATGTGCCTATGTGGCAGTCCACGTGGGCTGCCACGTAGGATAAGTCAGTGAAAATTGGGGTGGGGGACCTTGATTTTAAAAATTGGGAAAATAGGGGGACCAAAATCGTCAAATTAAAACTTCAGGGACCAAAATCGAGAATTGGTCATAATAGGGGGACCAAAACTGTAATTAAGCCTTAAAGTTTTTGAATACTTCTATAAACCTACTATCTAAATAACAATAATATTTAATGACTATTTAAACTACTGATTAATATTTAAAATAAATATTTCTTATAGATAATCTACTATTTCCCTTTTACTATCTACTATAATCTACTAATCAACTAAAATAAGCAATTGAAAGTACGACATAACTGCACTGAAATATAAAAAAAACACGAGATTAATATTTGTCATTGATAATTAAAATTTTTGAAGCCTACTATTACAAACCTACTATCTAAAAAATAAGCAGACTTAATGACTATTTAAATTACTAATTAATATTTAAAACAATTATCTTTTAATGATAATCTACTATCTAACAAATTTACTATCTACTATAATCTACTATCAACTAAAATAATCAATTAAACTACCAGATAACTGCACTGATATATAAAAAACACGGGGATAACTGTCGTGATATTTAAAAAAACACAGGATTAATATTTGCTATTGATAATTATAATTTTTGAAAACTACTATCTAAAAAAACAAGAAGACTTAATGATTATTTAAACTGATTAATATTTAAAACACACGCGACAAATATTTGTCACTAATGCCTAAAAAAGGACAAATAATTGTTACTCATATATAAAAAACCACGGGATAAATATTTGTTATTGGTAATCTACTATCTATCTTTTACTGTCTACAATAATCTACTAATCAACTCAAATAATCAATATAAACTATGAGATAACTACACTGATACATAAAAAAAAGCACTGGACAACTGCACTAATATATAAAAAATACAGGGATAACTGCAATAATATATATAAAAGCACGGGATAGTTGCACTGATATATAAAAAAAACATGGGATAACAACAGTGATATATAAAAAACACTACACTCAAATATAAAAACTCACGGAATAAATGAACATATTGTTTTTAAATGATACTTTTACATTTATAGTTTTAATATTTCTCAATTTTTATTTGAAACTCATTTGTTATCTACTTTAAAATTTTCATTATTTTCACGGGGTAATGTTTAGACTATTTAAATACCGTCTAAATTCATTCATAAAAAGAACACGACAACACATGTCTGTATGCAAGTCATCATCTATATTTAACAATTAATTTTAGACTAATAAGATTTCAAATTAACGTTTCTATTTAAGGTAATCGGATCACGTAACGCGATCGGCCCGTTCGGATGCACGGGTATAGTACTAGTTAGAGAGGAAAGCAAGAAGGGATGTGTATTGCTGCCAATTTTAGTCCAACAAAAGCTTTCTGTGATATCAAAACATAATCCTATTTTCATTCAAATTTCCAATAATGAATCTTGCAACAAAAAATTTATTTCATCATCAAATCTGTTTTACGCACGGAGAATCTATTATGAACTGGTGCATTGGAAGAAGAGATGAAGTAGAAAATAATGTTCAGTTGGCTGGAAAAATCGCTGGGAAGGTGGGGTAGGAGATCTAATCGTATCTCTCAAAATTTTCCTACTCAACAACAACACCCATCTTTAATAAATAATTATTTTTTTTATTATTTCACTTTAATTCTTTTAATTAGATTTCTAAATCTATAAAAACACGACTTTAATTAAAATTTTTGAATTCCCCGTCATTGCACCTGAGGATACGTTGGAGCGGGGCTTCCCCGTCAAGTCAAAATTAAACTTTTCTAAATTATTCCTTATTATTTTCTACTATTTTATTTTTGGGTAAAACAAATATATTCGCAATTTATATTTGCACGGTCACGGTCACGACAAGTGCACTAAAGGAGTAAAATGAGGAGGTCTCGAGTTTGAACTCGGAAAACCAACATTCCCCCCTCCCCACTAACATTGTCTATAAAAAAAATATTAGAATTTGAATAAATATATTATAAATATATTACTTTTCTTACAAAAATATAAATATACTACTTATATTATTATACTCCATAAAACGACTTAATATCCATTGGAAAGATTTAACATTTGGAATTCAAATTCTCGGATGAATTAGTTTGGCAATTGGAAAAGTACAACCAAAATAAAATGCTAGTAAAAGAGACGTGGGTCAGTATCTATACAGAGATGCTTCACTCTTCCCTGGTTCCCTACCCTCATCAACCTGCATACAACAAAATAAAACTTTAAAGAAAAACATTTCCCGAGTTGTTTTTCTTCTTTCAAGTTTCGACCATCCCACCTCTTAGTTATTTATTTCATGTTCTTGTCTTACTCCTTCACGTTTTCCAGCTTTTTTTTTCTTCCTTTCTTTATTTATTTTTCCTATTTTTTTGCACCGTTTCCAAACTACAAACTCCATCTCTCTTTCTCGAGAAAAATGGGACTGGCTTTCTCTATTTTTTTTAGTCTCACATTTTTTTAGAGAAACAAGAACCACCTAACATTTGACTATAAAAGAGGCTAAGAGGCAAAGACTTGAGGGGGGAGGCATTGGCAGATTAAGTGATCTTTTGGGCTAGCATTTGTGGTCCAGACTCTAAAAATCTGTCTTTGATTATTTTGTACTTTTTTTGAATCGGTTTTTCGGTTCTCAAAGCAGTCTGATTCGCAGATGACCTGGTCAGACTGCTCGGTCCGGTTCGGCGTTCATCGCGTTCATCAGTTTAAGGTTAGTTTTTTTATTTATTTATATCTATTTGTTTATTTATTTATTTATTTATGTACATATTTTTTGATTACTTATTTATTATTTATTTATTTCTGTATATATTCATTTATTATTTATGCCTATATTTATTTATTTATTTATTTTTTTTGGTGTATAGTTATTTATTTATTTATTTATTTTTATCTTTCCTTTTTAATTATTATTATTATTATTATTATTATTATTATTATTATTATATATTATTATTATTTACATTATTATTATTGTTATCTATTTCTGAATCCAACCTAGTTTACGCAGACTAATAACTCTTAGATAGGTTTTTCTCAATTTTCCCTATTTAATAAATTGGGTGGCGACTCCTAAAATAATCAATTTTTGAGCCATCTACGCCACGGTCACGACAGATACACTGTGCTCCATTCACACACCACACATACACTGTGAGCACACACTAAGAGTTGGGCTTACACCTGAGCCTAAAAAAAAAAGTTAGAATGAGGCTGTGTAGTGGTAGTCATTTTGGATGTACATACTAGTGGCTACCATGAATTTCTCATCTAGAGTACGATTCTTCTCTGTGGGTATACACATCTGGGATGTACATCCTGGTGTGTTTACACTTCTAGAAGAGTACTTGACTCTAGAGACCTGAAATTTCCCTAGGTTATAGCTGCTAACCCAGTGAGTATTCACAATAGAAAAACCATAGATCCATAGGGTCCAAAGCCCAATAGCATGGGCCAACCAATTTAGGTTACAAAGGGAGCTACTCCACCTCTTACATTATTTTTCATACAAAAAAAAACAAAAAAAAAATCTTTTCCCCATAAACAAACTTTTGGGTTCAGAAAATCGCTCATTTTTTTCTATAAAATTAAAAATCATATTGCATTTCATGCATAAACAACATAAAAATTGCATTACATTTCATGCATAAAAAGCATAAGAAATAAACACGTTGAATTGAAAAATAAAAGTGCATTTCATGTAAAAAAAATAGAATTTGCATTTTTCTTTGCATAAGTCCTTAGGAAAATTTGTTTTTTTCTACGGGTAGTGCATATTTTCATTTCATTGTCAATCATCATTCTCATTTGTCAAAATTCATTCATCATAAAATTTCTCCATATTTCATTTTTTTCCTCTCTTTGCATGTATATAAAAATCTTTGCATATTATGCATGTTTTCGTGAGTGAATAAAACAAAACACATTATCATTTGTCAATCCTCATAGCATTTCCCTTCAAATGGGGCAAAAAAATTTCATTTCATTTCTTTCAATTTCATTAAAAAAAAGTCATTACAAAACAACGCCTGTTGCATTTTAGGGTGAATGCTTGCATACATACCATGCATTTCATAACATATTGGTCTCTTTGACTCCTTCTCATAAATATTTCTTTAAGAAAATAAATCAAAAGGAGTTTGAAATTTTTGTGCTTGTGTTCCAATCAAGCTTAGACTCGTGGAATTGGATCATTCGCTTGAGAGTTGTTGGGATGATTAATCATTAGAGGTGTAGAGAAATAATGTGAGAGGAAAGATATCTTGGTGCACAATACTTGGGCATATTGAAAAAAAAGGGAGACATAAGGTTGGTAATTATGTTTTGCTCAAAAAGAGAAGGAAAAAGATGATTGTCATTAGCACATCTTTAATCATGTAGTTCGAAACCAAGTTGACTTAGTTGAAGTTTTATGCTAATAAATTTGCATGGATTTAAAAACCCATTTCCATCATTTCTGACCCATGTTCCCTTAAAACACTGACCCTTTTCCGAGTTCTTGCCTCAAGCGATATTTCTTAAAGCCCTTTTGGTTGTATCATTCAAGGGCGAACCTGTGAACAAATATCACATTTTGAAGGTCCATTTCCCCAAAAAAAAGCAAAGAAAAAAAAAGACAAAAAGAAGCAAAAGAAATAAAGAGCAAAGAATGTGTAAAAAAGTGAATGTTATTTCGAAATGAAAATTTTGAAAATGTGGAATCATGACTTGAAATGAAGAGTGGCCATTTTCTCTATCCCAAAAATGAACCCTTTCCGTCCCCTTTGAGCCTGTAATTTCCTTCCATTAAACCCTGGACAAGGATCGACCCTGCAGTGAAATTTGGTGCATTTAGATTTCCAAAGGTACGATGAGATAAAAGAAAAAATGAAGCCCGCAAGACTAAAAACATGTATAGGCAGTCTTGGCAAAAAATAGGGCATAAAAGAAAAGAGAATGAGAGTCATAAATGAAGAAGAAGTGAAGGATGAAATCAGCTATGCCAAATTAGAAAGAAGTGAAAAATGAAGAAAAAAAAAGTGAAAAAAATAAAAAATCATGTGAATGGATGGGTTTTACAAGAAAAATGCGATGTCTTGGAAGCCGAATGCACTAAAGATCATTGGTCCATATAACCCGTAAAACATTTCTTTGAGCCCTCTAATCATTTTTTCCCATAACCCATAACTCATTGCCACATTACAAGCCTTTAAAAGTCCACTCTGATTGATGAATGATTGTTTTCATTTTCATAATATTAATTTTGAAATAAATCATTTGCTTCCTTTAAACTTTTCTTAGTTCTAAGAAAAAATGAAAAAAGAATGAGGCTCGCTAGACTGAAAACCTGTAAAGGTAGTTTAGGCAAAAATTAGGGTTTTAAAAAAAATATAATAAAAAAATAAAAAGACAAAGCCCGCTAGACTGAAAACCTGCAAAGGCAGTCTAGGCAAAAATTAGGCTACAAAAGGGGGAATGAGACTTACAATGTTTATTTGTTTAGTTCACTGGAGTTCTCCTACTTATGTCGAACAGGAGTGCACATTGGGGCAATTTTGTGGAATGTAAGCTTGAGAGTCAAATATTTCTTTCTACACCAGGAGTGCACATTAGGGCTAGCCTTTACGGTCCAGACACTAAAAGTCTGTCTTTGATTATTTTGTACTTTTTTTTTAATCTGTTTTTCGGTTCTCAAAACAGTCCGGTTCGCAGCTGACCTGGTCAGACTGCTCGGTCCGGTTCGGCGTTCATCGCGTTCATCAGCTTGAGGTTAGTTTTGTATTTATTTATATCTATTTGTTTATTTATTTATTTATTTATTTATGTACATATTTATTGATTACTTATTTATTGTTTATTTATTTCTGTATATATTTATTTATTATTTATGCCTATATTTATTTATTTATATTTTTTTAGGTGTATAGTTATTTATTTATTTATTTATTTTTATCTTTCCTTTTTAATTATTATTATTATTATTATTATTGTTATTATTATATATTATTATTTACATTATTATTATTGTTATCTATTTCTAAAAATGAATTTAAACATCAATAAAAAATGGGTTTGACCGAGATGTACATCTTGTCAATCCCGGTTTAAGAGGATTTAACTGTACGGCTTTGATCTTAAACCCCTTAAAAAATAAAATCAACCAACCAACAAAATTTTCAGAAAGAACTACGTCACTTTTGAGTTCCTCATTACACCTGAGGATACGTAGGAGTGGGGCTTCCCCGTCAATTCAAAATTAAACTTTTCTAAATTAGTCCTTATTATTTCTACGATTTTATTTTTGGGTAAAACAAATAAATTCGTATTTTATATTTGCACAACCAGATTTAGAGTAACTGTCTTAAGACGGATGTACTAGGGGTGTAGTGGAATTAAGTTTTCGCACTTCCCTATGCATAACCGACTCCCGAATCCAAACTAGTTTACACAGACCAATAACTCTTAGATAGTTTTTTCTCAATTTTCCCTATTTAATAAATTGAGTGGCGACTCCTAAAATAATCAATTTTTGAGCCGTCTACGTCGGTATCACGGTCACGACAGATGGCGACTCAACTAGGGACACATGAGCTTGAGGTTAGTTTTGTATTTATTTATATCTATTTGTTTATTTATTTATTTATTTATTTATTTATTTATTTATGTACATCTTTATTGATTACTTATTTATTGTTTATTTATTTCGGTATATATTCATTTATTATTTATGCCTATATTTATTTATTTATGTTTTTTTAGGTGTATAGTTATTTATTTATTTTTTTATTTTTTTATTTTTTTATTTTTTAATTATTATTATTATTATTATTATATATTATTATTTACATTATTATTATTGTTATCTATTTCTAAAAATGAATTTAAACATCAATAAAAAATGGGTTTGACTGAGATGTATATCTTGTCAATCCCGGTTTAAGAGACTTTAGCTGTACGGCTTTGATCTTAAACCCTTTCAAAAATAAAATTAACCAACCAACAAAAATTTTCAGAAAGAACTACGTGACTTTTGAGTTCCTCATTGCACCTGAGAATACGTAGGAGCGGAGCTTCCCCGTCAAGTCAAAATTAAACTTTTCTAAATTATTCCTTATTATTTTCTACTATTTTATTTTTGGGTAAAACAAATAAATTCGTAATTTATATTTGCACGGTCTCGATCACGGTCACGACAAGTGCACTAAAGGAGTAAAATGAGGAGGTTTCGAGTTTGAACTCGGAAAACCAAAATTCCCCCTCCCCACTAACATTGTCTATAAAAAAAATATTAGAATTTGAATAAAAATATTATAAATATATTACTTTTCTTACAAAAATATAAATATACTACTTATATTATTATACTCCATAAAATGACTTAATATCCATTGGAAAGATTTAACATTTGGAATTCAAATTCTCGGATGAATTAGTTTGGCAATCGGAAAAGTACAACCAAAATAAAATGCTAGTAAAAGAAATGTGATGCTTCACTCTTCCCTAGTTTCCTACCCTCATCAACCTGCATACAACAAAATAATAAAACTTTAAAGAAAAACATTTCCCGAGTTGTTTTTCTTCTTTCAAGTTTCAACCATCCCACCTCTTAGTTATTTACTTCATGTTCTTGTCTTACTCCTTCACGTTTTCCAGCTTTTTTTTTCTTCCTTTCTTTATTTATTTTTCCTATTTTTCTGCACCGTTTCCGAACTACAAACTCCATCTATTGGCAAAAAAACCATTCCATACCAAAAATAAAAAAATTTACCTAAATACTACACTTTCTATATTATATACCAAAGTAACCCACTTTTTTTTCTATGTGTAGAACTCGCCCCCCACCACCCAGCTTTCTAAACTAAAAAGTTGCAATTTTTTTTTTCTTTCTAGTGCAGAACTCGCCCCCCACCAGGGTGAGTTCTGTACTGCGTTTTTTTATTTTTTAAATTTCTTATATTTAATTTGATTAATATATAAATTAATTTAAATAATTAGAATAATTAGTAAACTTATTTATAAAGTAATTACGGTAATAATTACGGTAAAAAATGAAGATATTAAAAATTGGAATATTTAGTTTTTCTTTCCGTTAGTTTTTCTTTCATTTCGGCGAAGGTGATGTTGTTCTTAAGAAAGAAAAAAAATTGCAACTTTTTAGTTTAGAAAGCTGGATGGTGGGGGGCGAGTTCTACACATAGAAAAAAAAGTGAGTTACTTTGGTATATAATGTAGAAAGTGTAGTATTTTGGTAAATTTTTTTATTTTTTGGTATGGAATGGTTTTTTTGCCCCATCTGTCTCTCCTCATCGACCACTCACGCATAATAATAGTAATTGTTCTGAGATGTGATGATGTGTTGTTTTCTGTCATCATCAACCATGTGTTGTCACTCCCTTCAACAAATCCAAGTCATGGTTCCTTTTCATCCATCACAAACTTTTTGGATAAATACTCGACCTATAATCAAATTAGTTTATTTTGTGTTTCAGACCGAGGTCCCAATCCGGTTAGTGGATCATCAATGAAATATAATTTATAAAAAATGAAAAAAATACTATGCGGAATTTCAAATAAAAATATTCAAAAAAATTAGTAAAAAAAATTAAATGCAAGGTGCTAGTAGTAGCGTATCTCTGTCAATATTCACCTTTATCATAGAATGGTATTGGGCGTTGTCGAGTTGTGATTGGAGAAACAATTAGGGTACAATGCGTTGTCTAGTTGAGATTGGAGAAGAGTGAAATTAATACACTATGGGCCATGCGCATTGGAACCCGAAGAAACGCATTGGAAACCGAATATAAAAGCTGTGGTGCCACATATGAGTGTAAAATTTTTTACACTATGAGCCATACACACAGGGGCATCTAATCTAAACTATATTTATACAATTATACACATATGATTTTATTAATACCAATTTTTTATTTAAAAGACAACTAAAATTTTTGAGTGGAAAAATGTCATTACACTCTATTTCTTACTTTTCATTTTTCTCGTACACTCTTTTTCTTCCTTTTTTGTATTTCTTTTTACATTTTTTTTTCTCCTTATCACTTTTCTTTTACACTCCCTTTCTTCATTTTTTTTTTACTTTACTTTTCCCATAAATAATTATTTGTTTTCTCTTATCACTTCACTTTAATTCTTTTAAATAAATTTCTAAATTTATACAAATACTACTTTATTTAAAAAATTTGAAGACTAATACTACAAACCTACTATCTAAAAAATAAGAATACTTAATGATTATTTAAATTAGTAATTAACATTTAAGACAAATATTTCTTATTGATAATCTAATATCCAACTTTTATTATCTACTATAATCTACTAATCAGCTAAAATAATCAATAGAAATAACGAGATAACTGCACTGATAAATAAAAAAACATGGAATAACTGCAGTGATATAAAAAACATAGGATTAATATTAACCATTGATATTTATAATTTTTTTGACAATTTATAATTAAAAATCACGAGATTAATATTTACCATTTATATTTATAATTTTTTTTGACAATTTATAATTAATATTTGTCATTGATAATTATAATTTTGTAAAACTTTTATAATCTACTAATCAACTCAAATAATCAATTAAAACTATGAGATAACGGCAATGATATATAAAAACACACGGGATAACTACACCAATATATAAAAAAACACAGGATTAATATTTGTCATTGATAATTAAAGTTTTTGAATTCTACTATAAACCTACTATCTAAATAACAATAATATTTAATGACTATTTAAACTATTAATTAATATTTAAAATAAATATTTCTTATAGATAATATACTATCTCTCTTTTACTATCTACTATAATCTACTAATCAACTAAAATAATCAATTGAAAATACGACATAACTGCACTGAAATATAAAAAAGACACGAGATTAATATTTGTCATTGATAATTAAAATTTTTGAAGCCTACTACTACAAACCTACTATCTAAAAAATAAACCGACTTAATGACTATTTAAATTACTAATTAATATTTAAAACAATTATTTTTTATTGATAATCTACTATCTAACAAATTTACTATCTACTATAATCTACTATCAACTAAAATAATCAATTGAAACTACCAGATAACTGCACTGATATATAAAAAAAACGGGGATAACTGCCGTGATATTTAAAAAAACACGGGATTAATATTTGCTATTGATAATTATAATTTTTGAAAACTACTATCTAAAAAAAAAGAATACTTAATGACTATTTAAACTGATTAATATTTAAAACACACGCGACAAATATTTGTCACTAATACCTAAAAAAAGACAAATAATTGTTACTCATATATAAAAAAACACGGGATAAATATTTGTTATTGATAATCTACTATCTATCTTTTACTCTCTACAATAATCTACTAATCAACTCAAATAATCAATATAAACTATGAGATAACTACACTGATACATAAAAAAAGCACTGGACAACTGCACTAATATATAAAAAATACAGGGATAACTGCAATGATATATATAAAAAAGCACGGGATAGTTGCACTGATATATAAAAAAACATGGGATAACAACAGTGATATATAAAAACACTGCACTCAAATATAACAACTCACGAAATAAATGTACATATTGTTTTTAAATGATACTTTTACATTTTTAGTTTTAATATTTATTAATTTTTTATTTGAAACTCTTTTTTTATCTACTTTAAATTTTTCTTTATTTTCACGGGGGTAATGTTCAGACTATTTAAATACTGTCTAAATTCATTCATAAAAAGAACACGACAACACCTGTCTGTATGCAAGTCATCATCTATATTTTACAATTGATTTTAGATTAATGAGATTTCAAATTAACGTTTCTATTTGAGGTAATCGTATCACTTAACGCGTTCGGCCCGTGCGGATGCACGGGTATAGTACTAGTTAGAGAGGAAAGCAAGAAGGGATGTGTATTGCTGCCAATTTTAGTCCAACAAAGGCTTTCTGTGATATCAAAACATAAGCCTATTTTCATTCAAATTTCCAATAAATGAATCTTGCAACAGAAAATCTATTTCATTATCAAATCTGTTTTACGCACGGAGAATCCATTATAAATTGGTGCATTGGAAGAAGAGAGGAAGTAGAAAATAATGTTCAGTTGACTGGAAAAATCGCTGGGAAGGTGGGGTAGGAGATCTAATCGTATCTCTCAAAATTTTCCTACTCAACAACAACACCCATCTTTTATGAGGAGCTCCAACCTCACTCATAGATCCTCACCGCCTCGATATGTGCCTAAAGATCAGCACATAGCATCCTCCACTTTCCAACGCTCACGGTCTGTATCGTTTTGTCCTTTGTACTTGATACCTCCACCATCAGAGTCCCCTCCACCACCGGAGTCACCTCCACCACCATTGTGACAGCGATAGAGGCAACTCCGATGGTGGAGGGGACTCCGACGGTGGAGGTACCGGGTACAAACGACGAAACGATACAGACCATGAGCGTTGGAAAGTGGAGGATGCTACGTGCTTCTCTTTAGGCACATATCGAGGCGGTGAGGATCTATGAGTGAGGCTGGTGCTCCTCATAAAAGATGGGTGTTGTTGTTGAGTAGGAAAATTTTGGGAGACACGATTAGATCTCCTATCCCTCCTTGCCTAATGAGACCCACTCAACGAGAGAAGTGCAAATGTTTTTCTGGTACTAGCGGGAGTCTCTCAGCAACTAGAGAGTGTGATATTGAGTATCTTGCTGGGGCAGAACCTTCTGTAGGGACTAAAGGTTGTGACGGTTGTGGCTTCCTCGAGCCATAATCGTAGTTGCTGCGGCTGTGCAATACCAGGGTTCTCTCTGAAAGTGGAGGACGAGAAATTCGTGCCTGGGAAGAACAATATGCAGGGACAACAGATGGTTGTGACTGCCTGGAGCTGCGTCTGTGTGAAAAAGATGAGTGTTCTTCTGGTGATGCTGGGTCAGGGATGTGTTGAGGAAGAGTGTGGGAGAGGGGACGTTGGTAGCTGTAATTACGTCCAGATGATGAACACCCAGATAAGTTTCTCAAACGTCTCTTGACTATAACTCTAAAATCCTCTTTAATCTGTTTCATATTGCTTCTTCTCTCTTTTCCTTCCTCTTTTCGTTTCTCTCCTTCTTCTCCTTATATAGTGGTGATTCTTCATTGTTTTCCAAAGTAAAAGATTTTTGTAATACTAGAAATGGCTAAAGGTTATATGTTATACAAAACTCATTGTTGGGTTATATCAAGCATTCATCTTCAAAGTATTAAATAAATGGAAGAGATGAAGCAGTGGGAGAGATGTGTAATGATACGAAATGGAATGGCACTGAGGGAAAACGGCCTATATATTCTTTCAGGTTTGCTGGTGGTAGACTGGTAGTGGTAGCTGCGGCTGTGAGAAAGAGAAGAGAGTTCTTCCTGTGGTGCTTGAGGAAGGCTTGAATTTATAGTGGCGAAAGTAAACAAATTTTCTCTCTTGTGATTGTCATGCTGGAAATGACTTGATGTTATGGTGTCATGAAAGAGTCTTGGCTTGATGTTATGGTTTCATGAGAGACATTGCGGCTGCTCTGGAATTTGGTAACTTACCAGGAAGGCGGGATGATTCCGGTGAGGAAACTTGTTACTGCGAGGAATTCGGTTGATGTCGCAGCTGCTCTAGGTAGGCGTTTGCCGCGGCGGGAGGTGCCCGCTCCTAGCGGATTGGTTAGGGATTCTTGTCTTTTCCTTCTCGTATTTCTTTCCTGTGCTAACTCGTTCCTGTTTTTATTTCTACAGATAACATGGCAGGGACGATGAGCTTTCTCGCACTGAAGGAGATGTTTAAGGAGGGGCCTGCGGAACCCTAGGGCTCCCCCAACGCCTCTCCCACCCATGCTCCTCTTGTTAATGAGGAGGTCCGCACCCCCTTGGTCGACCAAGAGATGGACGAGCCAGCGGGTGCCACTTCGAAGAGAAGGCGGGCGAGCGCTCCTGAAGGGACCCCCAAAATAGTGGCCTTGTCTGATGGAGACTCCGATCCCCCGGCCAAGAAAGTTAAGGCGGGCAAAGATGTTCGAAAGAGTAAGTCGCCCAGGGTGAATCTAGAGTCACTGACGGTGGACGACTACGAGCATTTCGTGGCGGATCCTCTTGAAGGTGCGGCCAAAGTTTGCAAGGCCGCTTCAAGTCGTCTTAAGAAGTGGAAGAAAGAGGAAGAAGAACGAACTGCAGGTAACGTCCTTGAAGCCAGAAATTTATGGTTGGAGGGCTATTTACTTGACAAAACTGATAAACTGAAAAGCTGTTATAAACATCTTGCAGTGCTGCGAAGGGAACGGGACGTGGCCAAGAAAGATGTCGAAGATACAAGGAAATCTCTGAGACCGACCTCCGATGCTCTTTTGAAGGGGGAGGAGTCGGTCAAGGCTTTGACCGAAGAGCGAATAACGGTGGCTCAGATTCAATTCTTGCACCCCGAGCTTGAGGTAGACCCACTCGTGGTCAACGAAGACCGTGTGGTCCTGGATGGGAGGATTGTGAAGCCGGGGCTCAAGCAGGGCGATGAGCCGGTGGTGATCGTGGATCGAGCTTGAAGACTTGTGATCTGTTGTATGTTAAATTTATTTGTGTTTTAATGGGGGCGACTGCGGCCAACCTGTCTGTAATCCATACAATTAAATTATGTTAATCGTTTATTTTCTTTCTCATTTTGGTGCGACCATTCGTGGCCTTTGGCTTTGTTGTCGTTCGGTCCCGTCTTTGAGCAGTTTACCGAAACTCGGTCCAAATTGAACTCTCTGCAAAGACGGTGGGACCTTCTTTTTATGGTCGCTTAGATGCGTGGCCATGATCGACCGGGCACGCTTTTTATGCCGAGATGTTTACCGAGGCTGGGCTCGGATTTAACTCTTCCCGGGGTCGCTCTGGTGTGCTCTTCCTACCGGATAGTTTACCGAGGCTCGGCTCGGACATAACTCGTCCCGTAGTAACTTTTGGGCTCGATCGTAGCCTATTCTCCTTCGTTTTTGGAAATAAAAACAAAGATTGTAAACAGAGATTCAAGTCAGTCGAGTATTTCTTCTTGTCTTTATTTAAAATGGGTAGGCCTCGTTAAAAAATCCTAGCGGGAAAAAGAGTGCCCTGCCCTATACTACGAAGTTCTGTTTCTTTGATTGATCAGTCGTTCTTGAGAATGTCGCCTGTGGCTTTCCGTCCAACAGGTCTTCGTCTCCGAATACCATGGGTGGTCGGTTGGACTTCCCTTTGGGTATAGAGGTCGATGCGACCATCATTATCTCTTTCCAGCGTCTTTCTGAGAATGGAAATCATTATCTTTTCGAGTCTGGTCCTTCTTTTGCCCACCATCTCGTGTGCCTTGGCCCTTCTGGGCTACAATCTTTACAATCGCTTGGTTCGCCATATCAGCTTCCTCATAATCCACGTATTTCTGTGATCTTCCGAGGAAGTCACCCAAGCTTCGAGGTTTATTGATGCCGATCTCAATTCCAAACAGGCTTCCACGCTTGAGGCCGTCGGTTAGGAAGTAGAGTCGCATCTTGTCCTCTAGGTCTCTGACATTGGATGCTTCTTTGTTGAATCATTCTATGTACTCTCCAAGTGTTTCTTTCTCTCCCTGCCGAATGGCCTTGAGTACTTCGACCGCCTTGGGCTTGATCCTGGAGGCGGTGAACCTGGCAGCGAAAAGTCGGGCCAGTTGTCGCCAAGTTGCGACGGAGTTCGATTTGAGATCCCTGAAACATGCAAGGGCCGATTTTTCGAGGGTTAAAGGAAAGATATTACATTTAACGGGATCTCTGGCGCCCTATACTGCATCATCAAATCAAAATAGTCTAGGTGGCTCTTAGGATCGCCAATCCCATCGTACATGTTTAGGACCGGTGGTTTCTCCAGGAAGGTCGGTCAGGGGAATTCATTGATCTCTCTTGTAAATGGACCCATACGGGAGCGACCACCACCCCCTCGTCGAGGAGAACGGTTTTGATGTTTTCGCTGGAGGCGATGTCGTATTGCAGGAGAGCGAGGTGAATCAGACGAGGCAAAGGACGAGCCTTCATTGGGCGATTCCTTTGGTGAGAAGGTCGAGTCGGAGGAGGACGGGGGCATCCGAGAGGGGGATCTCGACCTTCTCTGCGTCCTTCTGCTGGGCGGGGAGCGGTGCACAAGGTGCCTCCTAGGTGGGGACTGGTGTCGCCTAGAGTGCAGTCTTCTGCCGGTCGGGGGTCGAGATTCTTCCTGTAGAGGGACAGGAGTGGTTGTTACCCGGACTGAGGCCACTTCTCTTTCAATCTGGGTCAACCTTTCTTCTTGCTAAGCCAGCACTTGGTCTCGGCCATTGAGAACGTCCAAGAGTTGCTGCACCGCGACGGTGGGTATAGTGATATTTTCCTGCGGAGCGAGATCAGGAGGAGGGACGGGAATAGTGGTCTCCGCCGACATTGCAATACCTTCTGGTGTGGCCAGCGGCTGAGCTAGGATTTCAGCCATGCTTTGCAAGCGTTGGGCCCGGTTGCTGGGTGGTCTGCCTCGAGGGGCCATGTCAATAAGTGAGATGATAAGAGATGAGGTTGGTGGGATAGCGCCAGCTGGGCTCCCACTGTGGTCGCCAATGATCTGTACCTTGGTCGCCCAAGGATTAGAATGGGTTGATGTTGATCGCTCTTGATATAGGAATGGGTTCCTCTTGATCGCTCTGGCGGACGCTGAGGGTCGCGAGCAGAGCCAGTGGGTGTACCTGCAAAGACACTCTGACGCCCAAGTCAGGTGGGAAAGAGTCAAGGCAGGAAATGTGAGATGGGATGGAATGTGTACCTTTCTGCGAGGGGTTGACGCCTATTGATAGAGTTCGGCGCTACTCCCTAGTCGTTGGATCATGCGGTTTGATCTCAGCTGCTGAGACGCCCCAAGCTCGCTCTAGGTGCGCCCCTTACCGTCTGCTACAGTGCCATGGATTGGGTTGGGCCATTTCCGTGGATTAGGCCCTCGACCCAGTCCAGAACACTAAATATGTATTTCCTTTCCTCTCACTTTTTTTCACTTTCATCTCATTTTCCACTCTCTTTCTTTCCTATCACTTTCCTTTCCCTTACTTTTTTTACCTATCACTTTCTTTTGGGAACCAAACAAATGTTGGGGAAAAACAGCGCAAGGAGAGAGGGAAAGGAGCGAGAGCGCTAGAGAGAAGAGAAAGCTAGGGCAAGACAATGATACAGTAAAAATTGAATTATGTCAAATCGTTCTTCTCAAGGATATGTAACTGTACATGCTACTATATATATATATATATATATATATATATATATATATATATATATATATATATATATATATATATAGATAAGCCAGGCCCATGATTTCGACCAGGCCCACACTTTTGACTAGGCCCATAATAGGCTTACTTACTACACCTATCTGTATTACTAGCGCCTACCTATATTTACAAGCAATTGAATTACAAAGCATATCTCAATATTCCCTCTTAATTCACATTGCTAAGTGACATCATTCCAAGCATAGTTCTCAGTTCTTCGAATCTTCCCTTTTGCAATGGCTTGGTCATTGCATCAGCTACTTGAAGTTCCGAACAACAATACTCCAAATTCAGCTTCTCATTGTTGACTTGATCACGCAGGAAGTGATATCTGGTCTCGATGTGCTTCGACCTACCATGTGCGACAGGGTTCTTAGCGAGATCTATCGCAGACTTGTTGTCGATCAACAACTTCATTGCTTCGACCCTGTGCAGCCCAGTTTCGACCAATAACATGCTCAGCCATGATGCTTGACATGCTGCAAAGAAAGCAGCCACATACTCTACTTCACAAGAGGATAACGCAACTATACTTTGCTTCTTTGAGCACCAAGAGATGGTTGTCGTTCCATGCATGAAGACATACCCACTTGTGCTCTTTCGATCACTCTTGTCTCCACTCCAGTCGGAGTCTGTGTAACCAAACACTTCAGCGCTATTCTTCGACTCAGACTTGCTAGGGAAGAGAATACCATAACTTTGTGTTCCCTTTATATACCTTAGCACTCTTTTTGCTGCTACTAGATGGGAGCTTTTCGGCTTCTCCATGAATCTGCTGATCATTCCGACACTAAACATAATGTTAGGTCGAGTGTTGCACAGGTACCTCAGGGATCCCACAATCTGTTTGTAGAGGGTGGCATCTACTTCAATCCCTTCACCATCTTTCGACAGTTTGTTGCTTGTGTCAGTTGGTGTCGAAACCTCCTTACAGTTGATCATGTCGAATCTCTTCAGGATATCAGCTGCATACTTCAACTGATGCAGAAATATTCCCTTCTTTGACTCAGTCAATTCCATTCCTAAGAAATATGATAAATGTCCTAGATCACTCATTTCGAACTCAGACATCATCACTTTCTTAAAGGCTTCGACTTCGACCTCATTGCTGCCATTTACTAGTAGATCATCTACATACAGGCACCGTAGCAATTGAGTCGAAGTTCCATTCTTCTTAACATATACACCATGTTCATTGGTGCATCTAATGAACTTCTGAGCTAAGAGAAAAGCATCAATTCTCTTGTTCCATGCCCTTGGTGCTTGCTTGAGTACATATAGGGCCTTCTCAAGCTTGAATACCTTGTCTTCCTGTCCCTTCGACTCAAAACCAGGTGGTTGGCAAGCATAGACTTCCTCCTCCAGAGGTCCATTGAGAAATGCTGACTTTACATCAAATTGATGTAGGGGCCAGCCTCTGTGACTTGCCAATGCCAATACCAATCTTATTGTTTCGATTCTGGCTACAGGGGCAAAGACTTCATTGAAATCCAAACTAGGTTTCTGCAGGAAACCTTTGGCTACTAACTTGGCCTTATACTTGGCCACTTCTCCATTAGGTTTGACTTTGGTCTTGTAGACCCATTTCAAACCTATTGCCTTCTTCTGCTTTGGAATTTCGACTAGCTTCCAAGTACCATTTTTCTCTATTGACTTCAACTCGTCAATCATGGCTTCCTTCCACTGTTTGTGATTCAAGGCTTGCTCCAGGTTCACTGGTTCTGCTTCAGCCATCAGTGCGAAGTGTGTCAGGTCTCCCTCTGCTGTAATAGCAGAATCTGGGAACGTGTCGAATCCTTCTAGCCTTACTGATCTCTGCCTTTCCCTCTGTGACCTTCTGATAGGTTCGACAGCAATGGGTTCTTCAGGTTCTTCGGTTTCAGTGGCTTCATTCTGATCATCTAGATCCCGAACTTCGTCGAAGTCCATCACTGTAGGTTTTTCATAGCCTTCTTCCCAGTTCCAATGCTTCGACTCATATACTATGACATCCCTGCTTCTCACCACTTTCTTCGACACAGGATCATACAGTTTGTATGCTCCTGTCGAATGGTAGCCAACAAAGATCATTTGTTGTGCTCTATCATCTAGCTTGCTTCTTTGTTGCTCAGGGACATGTCTGTAACATAATGAGCCAATTATTCTGAGATGTTTGACACTTGGCTTTCTTTCTAGCCAAGCTTCTTCAAGTGTCCTCCCAATCAATCTCTTGGTGGGGCACTTATTCAGAATATATACTGCTGTGGCTACAAGTTCTCCCCATAGACTGTGTGGAAGCTTCTTTTCTTTCATCATGCTTCTCACCATGTCGAGGATAGTTCTGTTTTTCCTCTCAGCAGTTCCATTATGCTGAGGAGTGTAAGGTGAAGTGACTTCATGTACAATTCCTTCATTTTCACAGAATTTTTCAAATTCATGTGAGTTATACTCACAACCTCCATCAGTTCTAAGGGTTTTGATTGCACATTCACTTTGCTTCTCAATCATTACCTTGAAGTTTCTGAACACTCCCAGTACTTCACTCTTCCTTTTAATCAAGTACACTCATGTCATTCTAGTGTATTCGTCAATGAAGGTGACAAAGTACTTGTTCCCTCCTAATGAACTTACCTCAAATGGACCACAAACATCAGAAAATATCACCTCCAACTTCTTCTCTGCTCTGCTTGGCACCTCTGACTTGAAGGAGTTTCTTGGTTGCTTCGACTTGCAGCAACACTCACATACTTCGATAGGTACCTTTACTGCAGGCAACCCATGAACCATCTTCTTTTCATGTAGTTGACTCAAGCTCTTGAAGTTTAGGTGGCCAAATCTTCTGTGCCACTTCCAGTGCTCCTCTTCGACAGTAGTTTTGAGGCATTTCTCTTCGACTACTTGCAACTTGATCTTGAAGGTTCTGTTACTCTGCATCGACACCTTCAGGATCATCTTCTTGTTTGAATCAAACAAGCTGAGACAATTATCATCCATCTCGACAGAGAATTTCTTCTCAATCATCTGCCCAATACTTAGCAGATTGCTCTTCATCATTGGTACATAAAATACCTCTCGAATATAGCACCACTTACCATCTTTCGACAGGAACTTTATGGTACCAATTCCTTCTGCAGTGATTCTGCTGTTGTCTGCAAATCTAATTCTTTTGCTTATCTGCTTTAATTCGACAGACCATTCCTTGTGGCAGCACATGTGGTTCGAACATCCTGTGTCGAGATACCATTCGACATACTTCTCTTCAGTCGAATTTGTATCTGCCTTCAACAACAGTAATTCTGGGTCAATAGCTGTCATGAGGGATAATTCTTCATCATCATTGCTGGCTATGTTGGAGGCATCACCAGTGTTACCACTGCCCTGCCACACACACATAGCACAAGTATTTTGAGCATCACAAGTGTTTCCACATTCACTAGTGTTCCCACTGTTTTGCTCGCTACTTTCAGCAATTTCTTCATTGAGATGAATGTCTTCTTCAATCTCATCTTCGACTGCCATTAGCATTAACCCTTCTGAGTCAGAGTCAGAATCTGTGTCTCCATCACTTGCAAATTTGGCTTCAGCATCTTTATCTCTAGGAACCTTCTTGTTCTTGCATTTGTTCCTATAATGCCCAAATTGCTGACAGTTATAACACTGCACTTTCGACAGATCTTGCTTCTTCTTGTCGAAAGATCCTTGTTCTTTCTTCTTGCTGCTTGATCCCTTTTCTTTCTTGTTGTTTGCTTTCCAGTTTTTCTTAGAGGAGTATGATAACAAGGCTTGTTCAGTTTCTTTCTCTGAACTTCTCTGCCTTATTCTCAATTCACGAGCCTCTCAGGAACCTTGAAGTTCATCTAACTTCATTTCATTTAGGTTCTTGGATTCTTCAATAGCAGTAACAACATAGTCGAATTCCTGGGTTAAGGATCTAAGCACCTTTTCGACTTTACTTGTTTCCGGAACAGTTTTACCATTGCCTTTCATTTGATTAGTTAAAGCTACTAACCTCGTAATGAATTCTCCAATTGATTTTCCATCTTTCATCTTCAAGGCCTCGTACTGTTTTCTGAGTGACTGTAGACGTATCTTCTTCAGTCTATCTGCTCCTCCATACGAGTTCTTGAGGACATCCCACGCTGCCTTTGCTGAATCGCAATCAATGATCAGGTTTAGGATGTTGGAATCAACACTTTGGTGAATCAAGAACAGCCCTTTTCCATCTTTCTTTCTCAGCGAATGGTGGTTGTTCCTCACCGCTTCAGTGGCGTTTGCTGCCAATGGTGGAACACCATCATTCACGACATCAAGAACATCTTGATACCGAAACTGAACATTCATCTGCGAGCACCACCGTTCGTAATCCTTTCCATCAAAGATGGGGAGGTTCCCCGGAATACCTCCACCAGAGTTATCACGCGTTGCCATGAGTCTTGAAGGATCTTTAAAGCTCTGATACCAGTTTGTTGGGGAAAAACGGCGCAAGGAGAGAGGGAAAGGAGCGAGAGCGCTAGAGAGAAGAGAAAGCTAGAGCAAGACAATGATACAGTAAAAACTGAATTATGTAAAATCGTTCTTCTCAAGGATATGTAACTGTACATGCTACTACGTATATATATAGATAAGCCAGACCCATGATTTCGACCAGGCCCACACTTTCGACTAGACCCATAATAGGCTTACTTACTACACCTATCTGCATTACTAGCGCCTACCTATATTTACAAGTAATTGAATTACAAAGCATATCTCAATAACAAAGCCTTTGACTTTATATATAGTTACTTATTAATTAATTAATTAATTAATTCCATTGTTGTCACATAGACACATACATAAAATATATTGTTCATAAGATTTAGAATAATTGACAAAATTAATGTTGTTAGACTAGATATTTTTTGTGGTTATCAGGATTTAAATTCGATATCTTCACTTGGCATATGTAAGTTTACGGATAGTGTTTAATATGTCTACAAACCAAAAAATATACCTAAAGTATATGCGTATGTAGACACCGCTTTCAAGGGCATAACCCTAAATCAAAAAATACTCAGTTTTGTGACTAGAATTTTATTTTTAGTAAACTAAAATTCTACATCACATATTACTAATTATTGTACCCAAAAGAAGAACTTCAGTTTAATTAGTTTTGAAAATTATATGTGGCATTTATTTATGTACTCTTAAAGGAGCTGTTGCGGACAATCTTTATATTCTTCCCCTATAATGTTTTTACGCTAGTCATTGAGATTTTTTATTTATTTACAAAATACTAGTTTTATTATAGAGTTACTAGTACTATACTCTTAAAGTTACTAGTACTATACTCGTGCATGCACTCCTACCAAAACACTAACACAAATATTACAAATAAGGGATATTCAACCCTCGAGCCTCTAGGATATGAATGCAAAACTTACCACTACTGCTCCATCGATATTATAAATTCTAAACAAACAATTATATATATATATATATATATATATATATATATATATATATATCAAGTAAAATTAAATTCAACTTAATTTAAAATTATATTTTTACAAACAACTTCAATTAAGTCTCTGTGAAACTAAGACTATTTTTTTAATCATCTAATTTTGTTTATAAATAATTATTAATTTAAATTTATCTAATTTAATTGTATTTTTATTAAGCTTAATCATTGTTCTTACCCACGCTTTACTCTTCTTCTCCCTTTCACGCTCCCCGTTTTTCATCGTCCTCGGTCTCTATCTCGTCGTTCCTCCATGTCTCTTTCATTGGCGGCCCCCTGAGGTTTTTGGTCAAAATCCACCACTGCGGGCGACACTATATTTGTTATAATTTACTATGAACCCATAAATACTTTAAAAATTGTAAATTTTAATAAAATAAAACGACAGAAGTTGATGAAGAATATTATATTTAAAGTTGCTTAAAAATTTTGTATTGCAGGAAGTCTAAAATAAGTCGGTACCTTCTTCAATTCTTAAAAATGAAGTACATATCAGAAAAAAAAATGAGATGAAGAAATATGCAAATGACAGAAGAAGAAAGATACAGTTAAAGTGAATCCAACGACGTAGCAATCACCGCGATTGTCGCCCCTCGTCGCCGCCACGACACCAAAAGAAAATTAAGTTGCAGAAAGTTAATAAAAGGTCGAGTACCTTATTCAAATATTAAAAATAGAGTACAAATCAAGAAAAAATGAATTGAGATCACTACTAGAAAAATAGTTTTTAGCGTCGGCCAAAAGCCCACGCTAATAGGCAAAAAGCGGACGTTAGCTGTCTTTTAGCGTCGGATTAGCGTCGGCCGCGTGTTGAGGCTAAAATGTTCGAAGTTAAATCTAGCGTCCCATAAATTATAGCCGACGCTCAACGTCCAACACTCAACTGCTACCGCTCCATCTACCTCTTGAACATCATCTCCAACCAAGTCAACCACATTTTGTTTGAATGTATCGTGATCAATAAGAAAAAATAATAAGCTACTTCAGTCACAATTATAGCTGCAATATGTACCAAAGAATGACTAAATACAACAACTAATTCAGTCACAATTATAGCTGCAATATGTACCAAAGAATGAGTAAATACAACAACTAATTCAGTCATAGTTATCGCCGACGGTATATAGTCAACAAAAAATAGTCAACGAATTAACTAGCGTCGGCTTGGCGAACGCTAAAGTCAACCAGTCAACTAGCTTCATTTTTTTAAAAAAAATAATTGTCCTGCTGCTCCTAATGCTTTTACTTTGTGCCTTTACTACCACTGCTCCTAAAGCATTTTTAACACAATCATGAAACAGCATGCCATATCACAATGCTTAATACCAAATATCATAAAACAAAATATAATAGTCTTGAAACTACAAAATATAACATAGTCTTGAAACTACAAAATATCAAGTGTTTTGTCATCCTACAAATACATAAAAGTAACCATAACAAGATCAATTCTCGCCATCAAGTGACTCTTCATCCAAATCTTCATCATAATGAGGATGTGAAAGAGAATGGCTAGCACCACATGATCCACGCTCCAAAGCATCCAGGCGATCTACAAATAATTTTCTCATCTCATCTAAATCATTTTGTACCTTCTGAGAACGCTCATTCGCCTCTTGAGCCTGGGCTACTGCATCTTGAGCAATCTTCTCAGCTCTAAGTCTAGCTTCCCTTTCCTCTCCCAAAGATATCCCAAGCTTGAAACCAGAAGGATTCTGGGACTCTTGGATAAGCGACTTGGACCCAGGTCGGGCATTCACAGATAAACTTGTTGTGCCATAGAGGTGACCACGGAGGCCCCGCAGCAAACGTCCAACACTCAACTGCTACCGCTCCATCTACCTCTTGAACATCATCTCCAACCAAGTCAACCACATTTTGTTTGAATGTATCGTGATCAATAAGAAAAAATAATAAGCTACTTCAGTCACAATTATAGCTGCAATATGTACCAAAGAATGACTAAATACAACAACTAATTCAGTCACAATTATAGCTGCAATATGTACCAAAGAATGAGTAAATACAACAACTAATTCAGTCATAATTATCGCCGACAGTATATAGCCAACAAAAAAGAGTCAACGAATTAACTGGCGTCGGCTTGGCGGACGCTAAAGTCAACCAGTCAACTAGTTTGGTAGCGTCGGCTAGCTTCATTTTTTTAAAAAAAATAATTGTCCTGCTGCTCCTAATGCTTTTACTTTGTGCCTTTACTACCACTGCTCCTAAAGCATTTTTAACACAATCATGAAACAACATGCCATATCAAAATGCTTAATACTAAATATCATAAAACAAAATATAATAGTCTTGAAACTACAAAATATAACATAGTCTTGAAACTACAAAATATCAAGTGTTTTGTCATCCTACAAATACATAAAAGTAACCATAACAAGATCAATTCTCGCCATCAAGTGACTCTTCATCCAAATCTTCATCAAAATGAGGATGTGAATGAGAATGGCTAGCATCACATAATCCACGCTCCAAAGCATCCAGGCGATCTACAAATAATTTTCTCATCTCATCTAAATCATTTCGTACCTTCTGAGAACGCTCATTCGCCTCTTGAGCCCGGGCTACTGCATCTTGAGCAATCTTCTCAGCTCTAAGTCTAGCTTCCCTCTCCTCTTCCAAAGATATCCCAAGCTTGACACCAGAAGGATTCTGGGACTCTTGGATAAGCTACTTGGACCTAGGTCGGGCATTCACAGATAAACTTGTTGTGCCATAGAGGCGACCACGGGTGCGAGGCCTCGCAGCCAACGTCCAGCACTCAACTGCTACCGCTCCATCTACCTCTTGAACATCATCTCCAACCAAGTCAACCACATTTTGTTTGAATGTATCGTGATCAATAAGAAAAAACAATAAGCTAATTCAGTCACAATTATAGCTGCAATATGTACCAAAGAATGAGTAAATACAACAGCTAATTCAGTCACAGTTATTGTTGCCATATGTACCAAAGAATGAGTAAATACAACAACTAATTCAGTCATAATTATAGCTGCAAACTAATTCATAATTCAGTCATAGAACAACCAGCAATATGTACCAAAGAATGAGTAAATACAGCAGCTAATTCAGTCACAGAACAACCAGCAATATGTACCAAAGAATGAGTAAATACAACAGCTAACTCAGTCACAATTATAGCTGCAATATGTACCAAAGAATGAGTAAATACAGCAGCTAATTCAGTCATAATTATAGCTGCAAACTAATTCATAATTCAGTCACAGAACAACCAGCAATATGTACCAAAGAATGAGTAAATACAGCAGCTAATTCAGTCACAATTCAGTCACAACAACCGGCAATATGTACCAAAGAATGAGTAAATACAACAGCTAATTCAGTCACAATTATAGCTGCAAACTATAATCCATAACAATGAATGAAAGTTCCAATTTATAAGAACTGCAGAGTTGATTACAACCATTCTACATGAAAGGGAGTTGAATCACTATAACTCACAAATTTATAAGAAGTACAATTCAGTTTTTCGCTTACCAGGTTGTTTTTTCTTATACATGAAAGTTATTTTTTCACTTACCAGGTTATTTTTTCTTATACAGTAATGATGAATTGTCATATTAAGATTGTTAATTATTTTCAAAATTTGATACAGAAAAAACAAGGGGGTCAAGTTGGACTTGTTATTTCCTCTCAAGAATTTGTTCCCTTCAACAGTTCAAAAAAAGAGGATGTGGCTGCGGCTCAAAGACAAATGGATTTCTATCTTGGATGGTTAGAGCCAATGTTCTATGGTGATTATACAAACAGGATTAATTTTAATTTTACAAACATAACACATTTTGTTTTGGTTCAATTTTAATTTTAACAAACAAGATTTTAGAGCCAGTGTTCTATGGTGATTATCCAAAAATCATGAGAAAGCTAGTAGGGAATAGGCTACCCAGATTCACAAAATGAGAGACAAATGATCAAAGGAAGCACAAACTTTATTGGAATCAACTATTATACTGCTCACTTTGGCAAACACGAACCTAACAAAACAAAGATTGCCAATTTTAGGTTTTGGCACTATAATGCATTTGCCACAAACTGTCTTTTCTCAATTCTAATTCAGAACACACAGTATCCAATTCTAATTCAGAACCTATTCTAATTAACAACAATTCTAATTCAGAGCAGTGGCAACAACTTACATAGGTAGTTCCCGCTCGTATGATCAACCCAAACACCGGATTTCCTCTTGTGGGTTATCAAAAATAATTCATCTGGTCGCACATCTCTTTTATACTCATTGCACTACAAATAAAATAAAGATGCAATCACAATTGATTAACTCAAAGCAATAATTAATGATAAAACACAAAACAAAACAGTCATTAAAAAGCTATTACTCTTACGAGCTAAAGTGCTAAGTCAATGTGAGCCTTGCGGCCTGAGGTGTGGACTGCTCCACCTCTTGTTGACGCTCTATTAATCCTGTTTTGATTTGAGATGTCCTTGAACTTTTGTCCACCCCAATATTCTTTAAGACCCAAGTAAGTTTTCTCGCGTATCCAACCAGGCCGAGCATTTTTCTTTCTTACCTTCGTAAGCATATCATTGAGTCTTTTCTTGGCCTTTTGTTCAAACAAGTGTTGGATAACATGGTTATAACAAGGATCCCTTGTCACATTTTCCTGCAAATTACAATACAATCATACAAAACCATTCCTTTCACAATGATTGCAATACATACTTCTTACAAAGCAAATATGTACTTACCCCATAGATAGCCACATCAAAGTGGCTTTGTATGGCAAATCTAATGGCATCTGCAACTTCTTTGCTAGGAATGAGCCTGCAAAATTTTCATCAAAGACCAGAATTTTCATCAACAATTCACATGCCTTCAAAAGTCTCAAAAACCACAGAATTTCTACACTCTAACACTATAAGCATTTGTATAGTTTAGCTTCATTTCAATTCCTAAGATCTAGTCTAGAATCTAGAATAATATAAATTGTAACTTACCCTTTAGCGAAAGGTCGTATAATCCATCTCTTGTTGGCATGGGAGGAGGATCTGGCCCTTCACCCACCTCATCTTCATCCTCTTCGTCGTGGTCCTCATCTTCATCCTCTTCATCGGGCACATCCTCCTTCATCAAGACCCTTTACGTGCACCCCACAACTGACAGTTTTTTTACCAATGCTTCGGGATTTAATATGAAACTTGTACCCATTGACAAAGTACATGTTCCATGATATTGCCATTGATGAAGGACCGCGAGGTAGTGCCCTTATGTGTTTATTGGTCACTCCATTCGCTTCCTCATCTACATATGCCTTTAGCCATATGGGAAAATCTGAATATATATGTCCAGATGCGTCTTCTCCATTGATCGAGTGATTCTCCAAGAAAGTGCTAACATCAATCACATAATTCATAAGTCAATATAGGTTATGATGAGTATCAAACTCATGATTGATGTGTAATGAAGGATACTTACTCAAGATATGGTTTGATCTCATCACAATTAATCAAGACATGCACATGAGCAGATTCCCACTCCTTATCTAATAGATAATGTTTTCTTGGTTTCCCACTCGGTCGACCACCTTTGTGTAGGATGGACAGTGTAGGTTGGATGTCATCACATTCCAAACGAGTATTGTTGCTTAAACTTGAGGTTGGCAACACATCGAATGAGTTGAAATAATGAGAACAAAAATAAGTTGTCTCACGTTGTATATAGTCAGCACATACAGAACCTTCAACCCTAACCTTATTTGTCACTGCTCGCTTTGAGACTCCCATACATCTGCACATTCAATCATTCCATGTCTATTAAGTTACAATAAACATATAACCGTTAAAAAAACAACCACAACAATTACCTTTCAAATGGATACATCCAACGGTAATGTATGGGACCACCTAGCATTGCTTCATTGGCAACATGGATTGGAAGATGCTCCATTGAGTTAAAGAAACCCGGTGGGAAAATCCTTTCTAACTTGCATATGATAATTGGAATGTTTTCATCCAACTTAACCAAGTCGTCCATCCTCAACGTATCGGAACAAAGATCCTTGAAGAATCGACTTAGCTCAGTTAATGGTTTCCAACCAAATTCTGGCAAGGAATGAAATGCAATTGGGAGTAAACACTCCATGAAGACATGACAGTCATGGCTCTTCATCCCATGCATTGTGCCCTTTTCGACATCCGCACACCTAGCAAGGTTTGAAGCATAGCCATCAGGCATTCTAAGTTCCTTAAGCCATTTACAAACCAGCTTGGCATCAGATGATGTCAATGTGTAACTTGCCTTTGGTTTACCCATCTTTCCGTTAGATAAGGTTTGCATCTTCAAGTCCCCACGACAACATAATAAAGACAAGTCTTTTCTTGCCTTTTCATTATCCTTTGTTTGGCCTTTAATATTCATGACAATCTTAAATATATTGTCGAAGAAATTTTTCTCTATGTGCATCACATCAAGGTTGTGCCGTAACAAATTATCCTTCCAATATGGAAGATCCCAAAAAATACTTTTTTTAGTCCAATTATGACCGACTCCATACCCATCAAATCCCTTTTCCCAACCAATCTCGGTCACCTTTGGGAAACCACTTACCATCTCCAATAGATCTTGCCGAGTGTAAATATAAGACCGTCCGTCTTTCTCATCCCTGTTTTTTGTAAATATTCTTTTACTTCTTCTAAAAGAGTGATTTTCTGGAAAGAATCGACGATGACAATCAAACCATGAATTCTTCCCGCCATATTTCCAGGTGAAAGCTTTTGTGTCTTCCATACAATGAGGGCATGCCAGCTTTCCTTGTGTTCCCCATGTGGATACCTTGTATTGCAGGTTACTTATATTGCAGGTTAGGTTTTGATGATGAAAGTGACCGAAGCCAAAGTGACAAATTATCTAAGTCACAATCCAAGGCAATCAAAGACTCAAGAATTAAAGTCTCAAGAATTAAGGGTAGTTTCTAGGGTTTGGGATTGTCTTAGGAAAAATTGTAAGCCGCTTCCGAAGGTCAGCTCATCTCACAAAAGTCTCATACCTTCACTCTTTCAAAATGCATGCATGCACACATAAACATAAAAAGCATTTTTGAGAAATTAAGAAATCGATTCACCACTTTGAACTAAACATCAAAATTGATTTTCAACTCACAATGAAAGAGAGTAATCGATTCATCAACTATTTTCTAAAGCACAAAATCGATTTCCAAGATGTTTCAAAAGAAAGAAATCGGTTCCTACCATTTTCCCTAAAACACAGAATCAATTTCCTTCCTGTTTTCAGAGCACATAATCGATTTGCTCCTCACTCTATACAGGCAAAGAATCGATTCTTCTTTTAATGCATTCAAGCATAAAATCGATTCCCTTCCTGTTTTTAAAGCCATAAATCGATTTGCATCTTATTTCAAACAAGACATGAATCGATTGTCATCTTAGACTATTTCAGGCACATAATCGATTGTCTCCTTAGTTTATTCAGGCACATAATCGATCATCACCCTAGATCTATTCAGGTATAAAATCGATTATCATCTTTAGGAAATTTAGGCATACAATCGATTTTGTCATTTCCAAAATTGATTCAACGGTCATATTTTTCTAAGCCTATAAATAGAAGGCTTTGCAAATCATTTTTAACACAACCCATTTCACGAGAAAACGCATCAAACAAAAAGAACCCTTTTACATTTTCACTGCTGCTCTTCACGCACTGTTCGTCCGTCAGAGCTGATCTCTCGCAAGGGTTAGTCGGGTTGGGGAAATTTCAAGTTGTAATATCTGCCTACACAAGAGGTATTTTGGTCTTTACATTTGTAATTATTTTATTGCTGCATTTTGTACTAGGGAGTGGGGTATCTCTCTAGGGTAGCTGTTTGTACTAGGAAGTGGGGTATCTTTCTGGGGCAGCTGGTTGTAACAGGGGTGGGGTATCTCTTGTTATTGTTGTAATAGATCTGAGGGCTCTTCATAGGTGGGGTATCCTAGGAGAAGAGTGCCTGAGTCTGTAAAGATTTCCAAGGCACCCGTAAGCCTTGTTGTGTTAGTGGAAAATCTCACAAGGGTGTGAGGACTGGACGTAGGTCAGTGGGAGGTGACCGAACCAGTATAATCTGCTGTGTTCTTTATTGCTTTATTTTCTTTTTCCTTCACTTCCATTAACCTGTGCGAAAATTAATCTAAGTCGTTAAAAAGGGGAGAAGTTTTTAAAATCTCAATTCACCCCCCCTCTTGAGACTGAAGCCACTTGGTAACACCCCATCCAGATAACATACCATAGGCCGGAAAATCATTGATTGTCCACATCAAGCATGCTTTCATGATGAAGTTTTGTTTTGTGGATATATCATAGGTCAAAATTCTATTAGACCAAAATCGTTACAGATCATCAATCAATGGTTGCAAGTAAACATCTATCTTTACTTTAGGGTTACGAGGTCCGGGTATGAGACAAGTTAAAAACAAGTATGGTTTGGTCATGCACATTTCGGGGGGACACTACAAGAATAATGGGATTTTCCGGCCAGGACTTTCCGGCGGATTTCAGACATTACCGGCGGATTTTATCCACCGAAAAATTACCGGCGGAGATATCTGGGCCTTTCCGGCGGACTTTGTTCCTCCGGTAATTTTCCTGCGGATTTTGTTCCTCTGGTAAATTTCCGGCAGATTTAAGGGGATTTCCGGCGGATTTATTTGGTCAAAATATAATTTTTTTAAAAAAAAAAAAGAAATCCGCCGGAAACGGGATTACCGGCAGATTTATTAACAAATTCGGAAATTAAAAAATTATTTAAATCCGCCGGAAATTCAACTCAATCCGCCGAAAAAGTCCGTCCCCGACCAAATCCGCCGGAAATGGTATTACCGACGGATTTTTTTAAAAAACCGTATTTTTAAAATTTGATAAATCCGCCGGAAAGTGTATCAGATCCGCCGAAGATTTACAGTTTTTGAAAATCCGCCGGAAATGTCATTACCGGCGGATTTTTTTGAAAAAGACGGGAAAATTTAAATTTAGAAAATCCGCCGGAAATCCCGTTTTCCGCCAAAAAAATTTAATCCGCCGGAAAGTTGTTTTAGCGACGGATTTGTCAGTGTATCCATTGCACCCCTCTTCCTCTATATATAACTTCTTCAAATTTCTTCTTCACACCCAAATTCTCTTCTTGAAATTCCTCTGTTCCTTTCTACGAATTCTCTTCTTCTCTCTACTAAATATCTTCCCAGCAGTATCCACCGGACCAGGTTCAGCACCGCCAGCAGCAGCCATACCAGCCATACCAACACCCCCATCAGCAGTCACCCCAGTAGCCCAACTCAAACATCGATCTTAATATCGATGCAATTAGTGCTTTTCTTACATCAGATGATACCTATTATCATGGTGATGAGTCAGGCCAGCAGCCACCCCAGTAGCTTTGGATTGTTTAAAATTAATTAATTATTTAAAATTAATTGCTATAATCTATTAATTAATAAATTAATTAATAATTAAATAAATTATTAATTTTCATTCCTAATTTTTATTTTTTAATTAGTAAATTAATTAATAATTAAATGAATTATTAACTTTTATTTTTTATTAATAATTAAAGCTTTTAATAAAATAATATTAATTTTTTAAATAAAACGAAAACTAATTTCCGCGGATTTTTATTTTTTCTAAAAAAAAAAAAATTTCCGGCAGATTTAACGGATTTTCCGGCGGTTTTTTTTTCAAAAAAAAAGTTTTCCCGGCGGATTTAGCGGTTCAAAAAAAAGTTATGCGCTTTTTTTTGGAGTTTCCGGCGGATTATTCGCCGGAAATTTCTGGCGGATTTTTCGGCGCCATGAAATCCGCCGGAATTTACCGACGAATAATCCGCCGGAAACTGTTTGCTGCGAGCTGGCAACCGGCGCGAAAAATCCACTGGAAAATCCAAATTTTCGGCGGATTTTTGACTTTTCCGTGGAAAGATTGTAAGGGGTAACTATTACCGGCCAACAAGAGTATGGAGAAGCAGAGAATTGAATGTAAGGATTAAATCCATCTGAACACAGACCTAGCCTTACATTTCTAGGCTCACTAGCAAAGTCGGGATATACATCATCAAAGTGTTTCCATGGTTTTCCATCGGACGGATGTTGAAGGACGTTTGAGCTCTTTCTGTTTTCGTGATGCCATCTCATTCCAGTTGCGGACTCAGGTGATGTATATAGTCTTTGTGATCTGGGAATGATAGGGAAATCGAACATTCTTGTAACACCCCGATAATTTCTAACTTGTAGAAACTACCGAAATGCACTACTGGCATACATCAGAGTGACTTTCCTTTTTAAAATATTGAACACATTCTAAACTTCGATGAAACTCATCAAACGCACTTACACATCTAAACATAATATAAATAAAGTCGGTCCTCACATAACTCAAACTATTGTTCAATACTCAAAACCGAAAGTCTGCGGAAGCGATTTACAACTTGAAAGACATAAGTCGTACAATCGAATAGTCTTAAGATACTGAATAGAAATACGGATATACAAAGGAAACTGAAATACAAGACATAATGAAATAAAGATAGCGGCCGCTCCTCAAGCGTCTCCATAGCCGTGCCTCACGGTCTTCAACTTTCCCTGCGTAACTGAAAAACAACAACAATGGATTGGCTGAGACAACTTGTCTCAGTGAGTTCTAGCGCGACCTCTTACTAACTCTCGCGGTTCAGTTATGCTTGATTCGTTATTCTTGATTCATGAGTTTGTAGTCTTTAATTCGACTACGTGGAACATACAACGTGTACTCGTGGCCCTTCTAAGCGACACACAAGGCACACACAATGACAATGATTCTTAGCATATCACCGGTGACTTTATTTGAAAGCACCGGCAAACCCGGTCCCCGACCATTTCTACTACCAAGGGACAAACAATGACGGGGCCTAAGGTCCTAAGGAATCATGACTTCCTCGCCCTTAGTACACTAATATTGAAAACAAGGGTCGTCACCCTAACATGATGTATAATATAAATACATGAACAATGAGCACTGAACAGTGAATTTAATCAAACCATGAGCTTATGCTTAACAGTGAACTTGTACTTAACTTAGTCTTGTACTAACATGATCTTATTATTAGGTGATCTCACACGGCTTACTAAGGTTTACTCTTCTAACTTATCCTGATAATAATCCAGCCAGTCCAGCGCAATACATCAATCACGTTAAGCAATATCCATGGCATAAGCTTATCTCAATCACAATCATAGCATGACAATCAATTCCACAACACATTCCATGTACCCGCATTGGGCCGTTCATAAAACCATGGACCGCAAGGGCCGTTAATAAGACCGTGGACCGCAAGGGCCGTTTATAAAAATAAACATAATCATGGAATTATACAGTATAAATTATATATATAGATAGGTCTTTGAATAAGCTTTAAAACGCATCTGAGAACACCTCAATCGGGTTCCCGGATCAAAAGTTATTGCGAAAACAATTTTAGGGTATTTTGCTGAAAAACTGCAAAGCGTCGCGAAAATTAAGGGAGGTCGCGACGCGATGGCCACGGGCCGCGACGCGAAATTACACAGAATTTTACCCTAACTTGTGATGCTCATATCTTGAGCTACACAATTCCAAATTCAACCAAATCAGGACCAAATTGACGAGCATTCAGCCTAGTTTCTAAAACAATTGACCACATAATTTTTGGATACCTATATCATCCCCAGATACTCAGAAACCGAACCTATTCTCAAACTGTCTCCAGGATTCTACCCTAACTTGTGATGCTCATATCTTGAGCTACACAAGTCCAAATGCAACCATTCCAAAGCCAAAATGTCAAGCCTTCAATCTAGTTTCTAAAAAGGTAAGGAATATAATTTTTGGATGCCTAAATCATTCCCAGTTATAGAATTCCTGAACCTATTCCAGAACATTCAGAAACAGTGAAATTGGCTAAACAATCAACACCAAGCAAATCACCAAATTAATTCCATTGACTTGAGACATGAGAATCAGACATTCAACACAATCAATCCAGTCCAAAAAATCATCAATTCATACAATTAAATCAAACCAATTCAATTGATCAAATAGCGAAATGACTCGAACGAGGTTTTCATAAAACGAATCGATAACCGGTTTTCAAAAAACGCGTGACTCATTTTCAGAATACATGACACATCAATTTTATTCCCTGGTGAGTATAGAACTCACCTAATGTGATGAAAATCACACAATCACGAATCCCTCGGTTGACACGGCGACGAACTCTACGAACGGTCCTCGAATTCGCTCCAAGGTATCACGAACTTTCCTAGGATTCGCTTCTGACTTTGAGACAGCAACCACACAAGATTCTAGCTACTGAAAACTATACCTTGACCCACAAGCAACTCTTCTAACCACTTCCAAAGCACTAAGGAAACCCAACTAAGCCATGAAACCTCTATTTCTTCATCAATGGAGGTGTTTGGGTAAGTGGAGCTTGGCTTGTCCTCCAATGGTGATTTTATGGTGGAGGAGGGGGATGATTTCGAAATGGTGATCAATGGAAAGAGAAGGGTGTGCTGATTCTGAATATGCTAATGGATTAAACAAGCAAGGGACTTTGAGCAATACCCCTCTTCTCTTCTTCCCTCTCAAACTCACGCCCTCACCCCATCTCTCTTCTCCATGCCCAGAATTTTTCTCAAATGAAGTGTGGTTCTGTTTTGTTCCAGCTGAATTGGGTTATTATATAGACTAGGTAAAAATACCACTATGCCCCTCACTTAAACATTTCTTTCCTAATGACTCCTTCACTCCTAATTAATCTAATGTGATGCAATAAATTCAATTAAGCACATCATTTGCATAATAAATCAATCAAGTATATACCAATCCAATTAATTTATTTTAATTCAAGACAATAGTTCACTCAATATCAATTCACGCCAAAAAAATTTAATTAGGGAAAACTGGGGATATTACAATTCGCTTCACTGGGACATCTTTGTACTTTCCCGTACCAATCCTACGAGAAAGGAACCTAGGAGCATGACAAATTTTGCACTCAGATAACTTGCTATCATCATTGTAATATAACATACAACCTACCTCACAACAATCAATCTGCTCAACCTTCAGCCCTAACTTAGACACCAACTGTGATACTTGGTAATAGTTCTTGGGCAAGCATTCTTGAACTGGACATACACTATTAAGCATATGAGCATCAAAATCGATACATTTTTGTGGAATATGCCAATTAGTCCTAATTGCCAGAAGTTGAACAGATATTGACAATACAGACTGTGTAGCCCCATCGTAGATGGGCTTGTTAGCGGATATTAACTTGTCGTAAAACTACTTTGCATCTTCGTTGGGTAAATCATCCTCACGAGGGACATCTTCATCTTCATACGACCTAAAAGCATCAAACACCATCTGATTTATTGAATCAAAATGGTCGTCATGATGCACATTGTAACACCTCTTTTCTACCCGTTAATTTGTTTGTAAAAAATCAGAGTTTCAAAATTTCTTTCATCGCAAGGAATGTTACACATACTTCGAATAAAACATCGTACTTCAATAAAACAGTTCAACATCAATAATTTTGCAATACGTAGCACGCCCCCAATGGGGAAAACCTCAAGCATCAGTCATCGTCACCACAACCTTAACATCAATAAAACCAACTATGCAGCGGAAAGTAAAATAAAGAGAAAACCGTCAAATAACATATAACAACCAAAATGGTATTAAAACATCGAGTTCGTTTCCCCCCTGAGTGCTACGTATCAGAGCATGACGACCCGACTCAAATTAGTGAAGATACCTAGGTCTTCACTCGTGATCACCTGCACGTTACCGCATAGGGGTAACATTCAAACAGAAGGGTGAGTCCAATTCAATCCATATAATAAATCATATGATAGGCAATAAGTCAAAGTCAGAGCACTAGAGTAACCACATCACAGTCATCAATTACGTCAATACAGCAACTCATCACGATGTCATGTAACTATATGAAATGCAACCCACTCGCGGGCATATGCATGAGGTACCTTTCATCATCGTCGCTTAGCCTTTATGGCCTCATCGTCGCTTAGCCTTTATGGCCTCATCGTCGCTGGGTTCATGCACATGGAATACATGAGACACTATGATATGCACCACACACAAACACACAATCACAGTCAACTATGTGACCCGTCACTTACCAATTTGCCAAATAAGAGGCAAAGCACCTGTCAATTTATAATTACACACAACCACGTCGCTATATTTCATCGTCGCTTATTATCATCGTCGCTTAGCCTTTTGGGCCTCATCTTCACTTATTCATAATCGTCATCAATCAAACAATAGCCACTAAGGGCAAAACCGTCATTTAACTAGCCACTAAGGGCATCATCGTCATTTACACATCATCATCAATAATATTGGCCACTAAGGGCAAAATCGTCATTTAACTAGCCACTAAGGGCAAAATCGTCATTTAACTAGCCACTAAGGGCATCATCGTCATTTACACATCATTATCAATAATATTGGCCACTAAGGGCAAAAACGTCATTTAACTAGCCACTAAGGACATCATCGTCATTTACGCATCCATTTAGACACTAAAGCGTTAAAACTGTTGGTTATACGCAAAAAGGATTTTCAAAGGACTCGATACGGCTTTACAACGTCATTGGGATGACCACCGGTGACAGCCACTTAGGCGCCCAGAAACCACCAGAAAATAATAAGTTTTTATTTTAAAAATAAGTCACAGAGGTAGACAACCGAAAAAGCTTCCCAACACTTTTTGAAACGTTTAAAACGGATGCCCGAGTCAAAAGATATAGCGAAAACAGTTTTTATAAAAAAATTGGGAACATCCTGAAAATGGCGCCCAGGCACTGGGCGCCTAGACACAAACTTAGACATCACAGGCAACACAGCACACAGCGCCCTTGGCGCCTGACGCCCAGCGCCCAGCAACACAACACACAGCGCACAGCGCCCTTGGCGTCCAGCGCCCAGCACACAACACACACACGCACACACGTTGCCCTTACCGCCCAGCGCCTGGCGCCAGTCGCCCAGCACACAACACACACACGCACACACGGCGCCCTTGGCGCCCAGCGCCCAGCACAAAATCAAACATATGGCGCCCTAGGCGCCCATACCACAACCAAAGGGATTTTTCAGCCACCACTCATGAAGATCACGCATAAATCATCAACAAAACATGAAATCACATACACATTCATGATCATGGATAGATCTAGGCTAACCCTACCCTAAAACCTATCATAAACATCTATTATATAGAAAGATAGAACTCCCCTTACCTTGGATTTGAAGAACAGAAGCCCTAGAGACAATCACGAACAAAACCACAGCAACGGATCACGTTCCTCTTCCACCTTGAGCTCGCGACCTCTCCCTTCTTTCTCTCTTCTCCACGGCGCTCTCACTCTCTCTATTCTCTTCTCCCGATTCGCAAATGACAACCAAAACCCTAACTCCACTTGCCTAGCCACTTCGCATAGCTTATGGATCATGGGCTTGGGCTTTTCACTTAAGCCCAAGTTCATTCAAGTGGCGCCTCCTTTTCCTAATACCACCAACATAAAATTAATATAATTTTAATTAATTAAATTATATCCAACTAATTAAAATTAATTCCTAAATACTTAATTAAATAAATTAATTAAATATTTAGGGTGTTACAACTCTCCCCCACTTAGAATATTTCGTCCTCGAAATTTACCTGATCGAACAACTCTGGGTAGGACTCCCGCATCTTGCTTTCTAGCTCCCAAGTCATACTCTCACCGGCAGCTCCTAGCCAAACCACTTTCACCAGCGCAATCTCTTTGCCTCTAAGCACTTTCACTTCACGATCCTCAATCCGTACGGGCATCGTCTCCACAGTGAGATTATCCCGCACCTCTATCATCCATATGGATCACATGAGATGGATCCGAAACATACTTCCGAAGTTGCGAGACATGAAACACGTCGTGCAAATTCGAAAGATTTGGCGGTAAAGCCACTCTATAAGCCACATTTCCGATTCTCTCGGAAATCTGATAAGGACCAACAAAGCGAGGAGTGAGCTTCTTCGATTTCAACGCTCGACCAACACCGGTAATATGAGAAACCCTCAAGAACACATGCTCACCCTTCTGAAACTCTAAATCTTTCCTCCGCTTGTCATGATAACTCTTCTGACGACTCTGCGAAGCCTTCATCTTTTCACGGATCATCTTGATTTTCTCTGTAGTCTCCCGGACAATCTCCGGTCCCAACACTACACTCTCCCCGACTCATACCAACACAACAGCGTTCTACACTTTCGACCATACAATGCTTCAAACGGTGCCATCCCGATACTGGAATGGTAACTGTTGTTATAGGTAAATTCAATCAATGCAAGGTAGGAATCCCATGAACCCCTTTGTTCCAAGACACAAGCCCTCAACAAATCTTCTAACGACTGAATTGTTCTCTCTGACTGACCATCTGTCTGAGGATGATATGCCGAACTCATTTTCAACTTTGAACCCAATTCCTTCTGCAAACCCGTCCAAAACTCAGAAGTGAACCTTGGATCCCTATCTGACACAATACTCTTCGGAACACCGTGCAACTTCACATTTTCTTTGACATAGACCTCTGCCAACCTCGACACCGGATAAGTGACATTAATAGGAATAAAGTGAGCAGACTTCGTTAACCTATCAACGATCACCCAAATAGCGTCATGACCCCTAACTGTATTCGGCAATCCCGTCACAAAGTCCATCGCAATGCTATCCCACTTCCACTCTGGAACTTCCAACGGTTGCATCAACCCTGCAGGCTTCTGATGTTCAACCTTCGACTTTTGACAGGTCAAACAGGCATACACAAACTGTGCCACATCTCTCTTCATACCATACCACCAAAACATCTTTTTCAGATCTTGATACATTTTTGTTGCTCCAGGATGGATACTCAACTTGCTACGGTGACCCTCCTCCAAAATTGCCTTTTTCATCTACGCATCATCCGGAACACAGATCCTACCCCGGAACCTCAACACACCACGAGAATCCAATTTGAAATCTTCATCTTCAGATTGACCAACCCCATTCATTAAATCTACCAACTTGACATCTGACTTCTGAGCCTCTCTGATGCTGCCCAGAAAGTCATTATCGATCTTTAACATTCCCAGCTTGACACTATGAGGTGTCATTCTACAAACCAAACTCAAATCTCGGAATTCCTCAATCAACTCTAATTCTTTCACCATCATTGCCGACATATGCAAAGACTTCCGGCTTAAAGCATCAGCCACGACATTAGCTTTGCCGGGATGATAATTCAAACCGAAGTCATAATCCTTCAAGAGCTCCAACCACCGACGCTGTCTCATATTCAACTCCTTCTGATCGAACAGATATTTCAGACTCTTATGATCACTGAACACCTCAAACCTCGAACCATAAAGGTAGTGCCTCCAAATCTTAAGCACAAATACCACAACAGCCAATTCCAAATCATGCGTAGGGTAATTTTTCTCATGATCCCACAACTGCCTCGACGCATACGCAACGACTTTCCCATCTTGCATCAGCACACCACCAAGACCCATCTTCGAAGCGTCACAATATACAACAAACGGTTCCTCCGGATTAGGCAACGTCAAAACAGGCGACGTTGTCAATCTCTTTTTCAGTTCCATAAAACTTTCCTCACACCGAGCATCCCAAACGAAAACTTTACCCTTACATGTCAACTGAGTCAACGGAAGGGCCAACTTGGAAAAACCCTCGATGAACCTTCTGTAGTACCCAGCGAAACCCAAAAAGCTTTTGATCTCTGTTGCAGATTTCGGAGCCTCCCACTCCAACACTGCTTCCACTTTTGCCGGATCAACTGCAATACCATTACCAGAAATTACGTGCCCAAGGAAACTCACATCTTTCAGCCAGAACTCACACTTTGATAACTTAGCATACAACTTTTTCTCTTTCAGAACTTCCAATACTGACTTCAGGTGCTCAGCATGCTCTTCCTCCGACTTAGAATAAACTAGAATGTCATCTATGAAGATCACCACAAACCGATCTAGGTAATTATGGAAAATACGAGTCATATATTCCATAAATACACCAGGTGCATTGGTCACACCGAACGGCATCACTGAATACTCATAATGCCCATACCTTGTCCTGAATGCTGTCTTCTGAACATATTCATCCTTCACTTTAATCTGATGATATCCGGACCTCAAATCAATTTTGCTGAAAACACGGGCACCCACTAACTGATCCATCAAATCGTCGATCCTCGGAAGCGGATACTTGTTCTTGATAGTTACCTTATTCAACTGACGATAGTCCACACATAACCTCATACTCCCATCTTTCTTCTTTACTAACAATACCGGAGCTCCCCACGGTGATACACTCGGTCTCACAAACTTTTTCTCAAGCAATTCTTCGAGTTGCGTCTTCAACTCAGACAATTCCGACGCCGACATCCTGTACGGTGCCATAGACACAGGCCTCGTACCAGGTACAAGATCAATCGAGAACTCAACTTCCCTCTCCGGCGGCACACCCGGAATTTCGTCAGGAAAAACTTCAGGAAACTCGCGTACTACTTGCAGTTCTTCAATAACAGCTTGACTCTCAGCAGACAACGATGCCATCAACGAAAATAGCTGAACTCCTTCTTTGCTCAACTTCTTCAACTGACTAGCGGATACCAAAACAGAATCTTCTCCCCCGAAACTAACCGACTTGCTACGACAGTTGATATGGACGTGGTTATTCTCTAACCAGTCCATGCCCAAGATTACATCCAGTCCTTTCAACGGCAAGCAAACAAAATTCACAACAAAGTCCCTGCCGAAGATCGACATGGGAAGTAATCACCGACCCCTTCGCAGGAGTATCGACAACCATATCCCCATACATAGCAGATAAAACAAGACCCAATCTTTTACAACAATCAACAGATATAAAGCAATGGGTAGCACCAGTATCAATAAGAGATTTCAGAGAAGTACCGTTAATGAAACACGTACCTCTAATAAGACCATCCTTCTCATCAGGCTCCTCTCCTGGCAATGCGAACACTTTTCCACTAGACCTTTCTTTCTTCGGCTTTGTACATTTTGCACTGATATGCCCAGACTCACCACAGTTGAAACACTCCACATCCTTGACCCTACACTCGGCCGCCATATGACCCTTTTTACCACAACGGTAGCAAACTCTCTCATCAGACCCACATGTAGTACTCTTGTGGCCAGGTTTGCCACACTTAAAACAGACGATGCTAGCAGGAGCATCTCCCCCACTAGTCCTCTTACCTCCAGCAGACCTCTGATAACCCTTACCTGCAGGAACCTCATTCGGCTTGCTTCGACTCGGAAACTTACCCTTTTTCTCAGACACAGCTTTGTAATGTGCAGTACTGTCCTCCTCAAAGATTCTACAATTATCAACCAGGTCAGCGAACACACGGATCTTCTGGTAACCAATGGCCTTTTTGATGTCAGGCCTCAAACCATTCTCGAACTTGATGCATTTTGAGAACTCAGCTGTAGCCTCACTATAGTGCGATAGAATTTTGCCAATTCCACAAACTTCGCCGCATACGCAGTCACAGACATACCACCCTGCTTCAGTTCCAGGAACTCTATTTCTTTCTTTCCTCAGACATCTTCAGGAAAATACTTCCTCAGAAATTCTCTGCTGAATACCTCCCAGGTAATCTCTTCCTGCACAGCCTCCAACCTCTGCCTAGTAGCCAACCACCAGCCGTCGGCCTCCTCACCTAACATGTGAGTACCAAAACGGACCTTCTGCTCAACAGTGCAGTCCATCACTCTGAAAATCCTCTCGATCTCTTTCAACCAAGCCATAGCACCATCTGGATTATATTTGCCCTTAAAAGTGGGCGGATTCTCCCTCTGGAAAGTAGTCAGACTCCGAAAACCAGCGTTCCCCCCAGCATTCTGGTGATTCTGCACAGCCTGAGCCATAGCTTGCAGCAGGGCAGCAAGAGCAGCATTGTTTCTCCCAGCCATTTCAAATTATCACTGCAGCACAAACCAAAATTTAGAACTAATCGAACAATTTCTTAATTGTCATAAGACACTATGACAGGACAACATTGGCCGGACAGACCGAACTGCTCTGATACCACTAATGTAACACCCCTTTTCTACCCTTTAATTTGTTTGTAAAAGATCAGAGTTTCAAAATTTCTTTCATCGCAAGGAATGTTACACATACTTCGAATAAAACATCGTACTTCAATAAAACAGTTCAACATCAATAATTGTGCAATACGTAGCACGCCCCCAATGGGGAAAACCTCAAGCATCAGTCATCGTCACCACAACCTTAACATCAATAAAACCAACTATGCAGTGGAAAGTAAAATAAAGAGAAAACCGTCAAATAACATATAACAACCAAAATGGTCTTAAAACATCGAGTTCGTTTCCCCCCTGAGTGCTACGTATCAGAGCATGACGACCCGACTCAAATTAGTGAAGATACCTAGGTCTTCACTCGTGATCACCTGCACGTTACCGCATAGGGGTAACATTCAAACAGAAGGGTGAGTCCAATTCAATCCATATAATAAATCATATGATAGGCAATAAGTCAAAGTCACAGCACTAGAGTAACCACATCACAGTCATCAATTACGTCAATACAGCAACTCATCACGATGTCATGTAACTATATGAAATGCAACCCACTCGCGGGCATATGCATGAGGTACCTTTCATCATTGTCGCTTAGCCTTTATGGCCTCATCGTCGCTTAGCCTTTATGGCCTCATCGTCGCTGGGTTCATGCACATGGAATACATGAGACACTATGATATGCACCACACACAAACACACAATCACAGTCAACTATGTGACCCGTCACTTACCAATTTGCCAAATAAGAGGCACAGCACCTGTCAATTTATAATTACACACAACCACGTCGCTATATTTCATCGTCGCTTATTATCATCGTCGCTTAGCCTTTTGTGCCTCATCTTCACTTATTCATAATCGTCATCAATCAAACAATAGCCACTAAGGGAAAAACCGTCATTTAACTAGCCACTAAGGGCATCATCGTCATTTACACATCATCATCAATAATATTGGCCACTAAGGGCAAAATCGTCATTTAACTAGCCACTAAGGGCAAAATCGTCATTTAACTAGCCACTAAGGGCATCATCGTCATTTACACATCATTATCAATAATATTGGCCACTAAGGACAAAAACGTCATTTAACTAGCCACTAAGGACATCATCGTCATTTACGCATCCATTTCGACACTAAAGCGTTAAAACTGTTGGTTATACGCAAAAAGGATTTTCAAAGGATTTAAAACTGTTGGTTGTGGTTATACACTAAAGCCCTTGGCGCCCAGCGCCCAGCAACACAACACACACACACACGCACACACAGCGCACAACGCCCATGGCGTCCAGCGCCCAGCACACAACACACACACGCACACACGTTGCCCTTACCGCCCAGCGCCTGGCGCCAGTCGCCCAGCACACAACACACACGCGCACACACGGCGCCCTTGGCGCCCAGCGCCCAGCACAAAATCAAACATATGGCGCCCTAGGCGCCCATACCACAACCAAAGGGATTTTTCAGCCACCAATCATGAAGATCACGCATAAATCATCAACAAAACATGAAATCACATACACATTCATGATCATGGATAGATCTAGGCTAACCCTACCCTAAAACCTATCATAAACATCTATTATATAGAAAGATAGAACTCCCCTTACCTTGGATTTGAAGAACAGAAGCCCTAGAGACAATCACGAACAAAACCACAGCAACGGATCACGTTCCTCTTCCTCCTTGAGCTCGCGGCCTCTCCCTTCTTTCTCTCTTCTCCACGGCGCTCTCACTCTCTCTATTCTCTTCTCCCAATTCGCAAATGACAACCAAAACCCTAACTCCACTTGCCTAGCCACTTCGCATAGCTTATGGATCATGGGCTTGGGCTTTTCACTTAAGCCCAAGTTCATTCAAGTGGCGCCTCCTTTTCCTAATACCACCAACATAAAATTAATATAATTTTAATTAATTAAATTATATCCAACTAATTAAAATTAATTCCTAAATACTTAATTAAATAAATTAATTAAATATTTAGGGTGTTACACACATGCCCACTACTATTCGAACCACCCCTTGTATCAAGATCGGGGTTCACTTCTTCGTGTTCAGTCCAAATCCAATAGCCTGGTTGAAATCCATGTCGGTACAAGTGAAGCCTAACATTAGTTGGCTTAAATTTCTTCCTACACTTGCATTTTCTACACGGACACCTTATTCCTCCCTCAGATATTCAAATGGGTAGCTTCCTGGCCCTCTTCACAAAGTCTTTAATTCCACAAACAAACTCTTTTTTCAAGTCGTGCCTATTAGCATTTGTCCTATTATACATCCAAGTACGATCCATTTTTCATAAAGTAAACACTTAACTTGTCAAATACTAAATAAGTTAGAGAAATACAAATCACTAAATTCAAGGAAACACTTTCACCTATGTGTAAAACACAATAAACTTACATAACTCAAATTGAAGCACACAAATCAGTAGAAGAAGAGTGATCAACGTCACATTACAATTGTAGTCTGGAGTGAATTCATACGACTATATCACGTTAAACCCCCATACAATGCTATTTCACCCCATATAAATATTTTATCTATCAACTTATATTCTAAAAGGTGAAATAGTCCTTCACTCATTTGCATCATATCTTTCCTATGCCTCAAAGAGTCACGTAATCTAAATCTCAAGGTCAACAACCACAAACAATTGCTACTTGCTAGTATTTGAGCCACAAAATGTGAGAAGCAATAGGACAAAAACCATAAACAAGACGAACATTCAATTTCCCCAAATTTCCAAATTATAACACAACAAACATTCAATTAAACACCAAACAACCAATTTCGCAACTAATTACCAGTAAACCAAACCCTAACATAGCTTACAGAACCAAAACGAGCAAAAAAAACCGCATCATTATAAAGAATTAAAAGCCAATAAAAAAGCCGAAGAAAAAGAAAATCAAAACTCACATGGAAAAACTCGAGCTGATCTGCCTCCTTTCAATAAGTTGAGTTAGGTGCCTGCCCGCCTCATTAAACAAGCAAACAAAGAAAATGTAGTTACTAATTGTGGAGCTATATTTGATTCTAATGAAATAATGAAGCATAGAATATAATCAAATGGATTATTCCAAAAGGGTTCAGAATTGATGTATGATGAATTATTCCAAAAGGGTTCAGAATTGATGTATGATAAATCAGCAGTCATGTATACTCAATCAATGGAACAATGCTATAGTTAATACTTAATTAAACTAGCAACCACAGAATAAGCAAATAATGAAAACAACAAAAAGAGCTGTCAATGCAATTTTTATACACGCATTTTAGAAAAGGCCAGGATACAATTTGTTACTGGTGTGAGAAACAGGAATCTTAATGCATAAAAGCGGCTTAAAGACAACAAAGATTCTACAAATCAACTGAAAATGAGCTGATAGACACAGTTAAGTATGATATGCAAGTTGTCCTACATTATGCATCGGGTCCACATTCCTATAATGATACATGGAAACTACTACATTGTATAATATTCAAAAGTAAACATTGTGCATTAAGCTTTAAATTAAAGAAACTGAAAAAAAAATTAAGTAATAAACCAAAAGATACTTTCTTAGATAGCATTTGAACTGCAGAGAGGCTAAGGACCCAGGCTATTTTCCTCTTTTTGAGGTGAACGCCTAACAACAGTTTGATCACCAGTATTATGTCCTTTAATATTGATGTTTACAGTTGAATCATCAGAAAAGATAACACTAATTCGAACAGATTTTCTAAAATTTAACAGATATTTGCCAGTAACATTGAGGGGACTGGTGTGAGAAACAGACATGAAGAGGATACAATTTGTCAATCAAACAATAATAGCAGATGGATTACACAGATATTGATAAACCCTAAACCCTAAATACACAAAATCAACAAAACCCTAAATACACAAATCAACAAACCCTATGAACTGAAGAAAATTTGTCAAAAAAAATTGTTTTCAGAGAGATAGAGTGAGAGAGAGAGCGAACAAATCAAGAGAGAGAGAGAACCGAGAAAGAGAGAACGAACCCAAGCGAGTAAAGCTTCGTGAGCGGAAGATGAAGAGGGAACCCAAATTAACAACAACGAACCGTGAGAGCCGAATGAGCTTGACTGATGAACGCCGTTAAATTGTATCCATAAATCCATAGTAGATAGTAGATAGTATATAAATAGTAGATAGTTGATAGATAGATAGATAGGTACCGCTTTTCTCCCAACACAGCCTATTCAGTGATAAAACTCGGCTACTCTAGTGCTTTTTATAATCTATCCGTAAAGATTTTTTACTTAGTATATGACTATAAAGATGTACAACTGTATATGCGTTAAATGTTTTCCACATCCTAAAATTCTACTCCCTCCGTCTCATATTATATGTCGTTTTGGGTCATTTCACACATATTAAGAAAAATAGTTAATTTTGTAAGGGGAAGAGAAATTGTGAGTTAGTTTACCAAATTAACCTTCATTAATGATATTGGAAAGATAAACTAATAGAGTTATGAAAGAGATATTATTAAATAATAAATGGTATGGTATGAAAGAAATATTAATGTTTCATTGGGTGAAATGCAGACAGAGCGAACACTGTGAGTGAAAGGGAAAAAGGAACGCTGTGAGTGAAATGGAAACAGAGGGAAAAAAAGTGGGAAAGTTAGGGTTTTTTTGTAAAAAAATGAAGAAGTGGCGTCGGCCCACCGACGCTAATTATATTACTAAAAATAAACGAAGATTTAGCGTCCGCCACGTCCGACGCTAACTCTAATCCGACGTGGCGTGGGTGAGCCCGACTCTAATCCGACGCTAATAGCGTCAGTATCGAGGCCGACGCTAAATAATGGACGCTAATAAACCATTTTCTAGTAGTGGATAAGGATGAGATGAAAGAATATACAAATGAGAGAGGAAGAAAATACATTTAATGTGAATTCAACCACACGTTGCAGGCCCCTCTCGCGCCGCCCTCCACCGCCTCTACCATTTGATATTTATAAATTTGATATGCAACTATGAGTTTAAAGACGGTAGAGTTTCATATCGACATGTAAGATTTCCCTGTATAGAAATTGTACAATGGACCCATTACTCGTATATAAAAATAGGAAAAGGATGTTATACAAAAAACAATTGGAAAATGATGGATGGAAATTACTTGAAAGAGGCCACGATAGGAATGTTGCACGTATGGACATTGCTTGTGGTGATTTTCTTTTTTTGGATTTTTTATATGTCGTGTAATTTAAGCAAATTAAATTGTACACGTCTGAAATATTGAAGTTTTAAAAACTTTAGAATTTTTTAATAAGACCAAGTCAATGGTCATGTTGTTCAACTACTGACTCATTGGTTCGATATATGACCCAGTGACCTAGTATATTCATCGAGTTGGTCACCGGTCCGGTTTTTAAAACATTAGTTATTAGTTACCGATCGAAATCATAAAAATGTGGCAATTAGTAGAGAGGTGGTGCAGTTGAGTGAATTTTTGTTCTTTGAAAATTTTGAAAATCATATTGGAGTTTACTCCCTCCGTTTTCGTATATAAGCAAATATACCTACAAAGTCAAGTTATCAAATATAAGAAAGTCAAAGTTTTTTTAGTTAATATACCAAATCTACCTCTATTGATTACTCCATTTTTTCTTTTCTCAATGCAAGTTATTCTTGGTTTTCAACTTTTATTTTCTCTTTCACGGTGTTCAAGAAAACTTAAAAGGAGTAATATAGAAATAAATAGTACTTCTTTTTTTAATTTTCTTAATGAGCGTGTGTAGCCGTCTTTTGCTTGTATACGTAAATGGATGGAGTATCATCCCAGTAGAGTTTTCTTTACTAAGTGTTCATCTTATCAGTAGATTTTTATTTACAATTAGTTCCCAAATATTTATTAACAACAAGGAAAGACCACCTATATTTAACCTATTATCTAATGACTAATTTGCAACTAATGTTAAGTTTAAAATCAAACAAAGTATATTTGACCATGATAATACTATACCCCAGTGATAATGATAATCAAATAAAGAAGGACGATATTCACATGTGCCACGTTTGAGTTTACCAATGGTAACTCAACTACACCCATTCACGTGATCGACAAACAAAAGAAGCCGTGGCTGATTTAGAGCTACAATTAGTACTATACATGTGCATCCGCACGGTGATACCATATTTATTATAATTTGTTATGAACCTATAAAAAGTTTGTGTCGCAGAAAGTTAAAAAAAAGCTAGTACCTTATTCAAATCTTAAAAATGGAGTAAAAATCATGAAAAAGAAAATGTGATGAAGATAAGATGAAGGAGTGTGCAAATGAGAGAGGGAGAAGATATAGCTAAAGTGAATCCAGCAACGTTGCAACCACTGCCTTAGCTGCCCCTCTCATCGCCACCACGCCCTAAAAATTTTATGTTGTTAAAAAAAATCATGTACCTGCTTCCAATCTTAAAGATTGAGTAAAAATCAGAAAAAAGAAAAAAAAATAAATATAAGATGAAGAAATGTGAAAATTAGAGAGGAAGAATATACAGTTAAAGTGAATCTAGCCGCGTTGCAACCACCACGATCGCCAGCTCCTGTTGCCGCCCCTTTTACTGCCCCCGTAGCCGCCGCCACGCCTAAAAAAATTAAGTTGTAGAAAGTTAAAAAAAATCAAGTACCTTATTCAAATCTTATAAATGGAGTAAAAATCAGGAAAAAAGAAAACGAGATAAAGGTAAGATGAAAGAATACGCAAATAATAGAGAAGGAAGACACAATTAAAGAGAAACAGAAACACGTAATAAAAGAGAAAGAGAGAGAGTGAGAGAGAGACATGTATACGCAAGCATACACATAGGTTCCCCGTGTTGCTTGCAACGAATAATTTTATAACTTAATTGGAATAGAAAAATAATTTGTGTGTATTATGAGGTTGATTTTATATTATAATAATTAGATTAGACATAGATATTTACCTAAGAAGATCTGAAATAAGTTGTCTATATTAAGGCAAAATACACAAATAAATTTATCAATAACATGTATCGTTTTTTGTAGAGACACAAAAGTAAAATAATCATTTAAAAGCAATAAAAAGATAATGTTTTCTCGCCCTGACTTAAAAGAAATATAGGTAATGTTTTCTTACCCAGACTTAAAAGCAATTAAAAGATAATCATTCAAAAACAAATATACATACATAAAGATAAAATATAAAAAAAATTATTTCAACAAAAGGTAATGTTTTCTTGTCCAAACTTAAAAGAAAAATAGTGGTTTATACCAACATCTAATGTTTCCCGTTGCCGACTGTAACATCCCTAATTTTTAAAATACTGAAATTACGAATATTACGAGTAATTTATACTTCGAGTGAAATAATAAGTCGTGACTCGGATAGGGATAGTCGAGGATACAACATTAGAGGATAAATCGTAGGATTAAAAGATATTAGTATCTAAACTATGGACTAATGGCTTAAACAAGGAGTTTAAGCTAAGGGGCATTTAGGTCTTTTCCTTTTATTTTTAAACACCTCAGCCTTCAAGACATTCTGACTTCCACTCTATCTCACTTAAGTGGTATTCAGAATTGCAAAAGGGGGAAAAGAAGGGAAGTGAGGTCGAGAGAGAGAGAGAGAGAGTGGATGCCAAGAAGGAGAGAAGAAGGAAGGGGAGGGAGGATCAACCAAATTCTTCGATGCATGTGAGTAGTCTCTTCTCCCTTCCACTCCATTTTTCGTGACCTTTCCATTGATCCAAATTTCAGCCTCCCATTCTGATCCTAACTCATTATGCCATGGATGGAGCTTGAAGCTCAAACATCGACCAAAGCTTGATGTTCTTGGCTTGCATGTTAATTTGGAGCTAATCACTGGAAATAGGGGCTTGGCATGGTGTATATTGAACCAAATTCACCATCAAAGGGTTAGAGTTAAGTTTTTGGTTGCTGGTTCAGAAAGTTGTAACTCAAATTCGGGGTTACAAATGTTTGAGGTTGAAGATACAAGTTCAACATAAATTCTGCAAGAAATCCGTTTGAACTATCTTCAGTGTTTACCTTATATCTCTATGTACAAACCTCATCTGAACGTGCTTTTTGCTTATTCAGAAACTAGACAGGAAATGCTTCAAGATGGACACAAGAACCATCTGATTTTATTAGGAATGGAGGGAGATATTGGGCTAAAGTACTCCCGGGGTCCCTTATCTTTATTTAAAGTAACGATTTGGTCCTTTATCTTTTTTTTGTCCCAAATCAGTCCTTTATGTTTTAAATTTTTGATACATAAATCCTTTTCTGTCCCAAATCAGTCCTTTATGTTTCAAATTTTTAACACATAAATCCTTTTTTTTGACACATAAATCAGCATTGTTAACGGAAAAGGATTTATGTGTCAAAAATTTGAAAGATAAAGGACTTATTTGGGACAAAAAAAACATAAAGGACTAATTTGTTACTTTAAATAAAGATAAGGGACCCCGGGAGCACTTTAGCCGAGATATTGTGTCCACAAGTTTCGTTTCTAAATCAGACACAGTGTTGACCCAGTCCCCTTGTTTTTGTTATAACTCTTTGAATACTGGTTGTATGCGTTTGAAAGTTCAACCCTCAGAAACTAGACAAAATTCTCAACACAATTGACACTGGTTTGAGGGATTTTGGTTACGAATTGACCTAGACACACTTGTTGCAAATCTGTACGCTGATGCTGTAAAACAGAAATGGAGCTGGGAATGTCTTCCTCGAATTTGGGTTGGAGTCATCAAGGTTTCGAGAGACATCGATTCCATAAACCGGAGAGGAATTCAGTAGCAAGAAAAGTTTTTGAGTTGCTGATTCGAATCGGGCAAAGTGGAGCCTTCGTTTGAAGCGGTTTGAACCATAGCGGGGACTATTCGAGCGGTTTTGATTGGTAGTTCAAGTGAAGAAGCAATTTCTCGGAGATTCGTCAAATCGGTGAGTTTTACTCACGATTAGGGTTTTTATTATTGATTTCAAACTATTGGTGTTTTGGTTCTGTGGTTATTTTCATTTCGAAAGGATTTGAGTCGAGAAACCGTTTTTTGGAAAATAGCGTTTTACAGTTTTAATATGTTATATTGATTTTGATTTGGATTATGGACTGGAAATGCTGGATATGTTTTCTGTTTTGGTGTTGGGGTTTAGACGGAATGACGGGTTGGATACGATCGGAGAAACGGAACGAAAACGAACAAAGCGAAATATTACTCAGAACAGGATGCACGGATCGTGCTCCCTAGGGCACGGATCGTGCGCCCTTCTCGAATGACCCTGCTGAAATTGAAAGCAGTGGGCACGGATCGTGCGCCCCTGGGCACGGACCGTGCGCCTGCTACTATCCCCGGATGCCAAATCTTCGTTTCGTCGCTCCTTTCGATTTCAAACCTCTTCTAATCTTCTTCCCAACCAATTGCGATGAAATGACCTTAATAAAATCAATGTTTTGAGTGTGTTCAACATGATTTTGAGAAAAGGTTTTGAAAGTGATGAATTTTTGAAAAACCGAAATGTAGACCGCGTGTGAGTATACGTTTTGAATAAGTAATCGGACTATATGTCCAACTTGGTACTGTATTATAACGCCGGATGTCTAACTTGGTGTTCATCAAAACGGGTTAGAGAATGACGATAGATATAGATCATATCAAATTGATAAGTCGGGCCAATGCGGGTGTGATACTAGGAAGGGAATGTCATGAGCCCTCACCCTAGGCCCGGACAACGTTATGGAATGGACCAACGTGGGTTTATCGAGATTGTGGTTGTGTGCACGGTCGATATTATGCTAAGTTAAGTACACGATTCGACGAGATTGTGGTTGTGTGCACGATCGGTGTTTCGATTATTAAGCTTGTAATTGTATAGTAACTTACAAAGCTTAGAAATGGTTAAATAGCGCATTAGATGCCGAGATTGGGGTTGTGTGCACGGTCGGTAATGGGCTAAGTTTATATATTTGAGCAAATAGTTTATGAATTTAACTATGTTATAGTGGTTTTATAAATGAAACGAGTGATAGTGAGGGGGCACGGTAGAACTCACTAAGATATGTTATCTCACCCTATCATTATTGTGGTTTTTAAAGAGAAACAGGGGAAGCGAAAGACAAGGCGACACGAGTAGGTGACGCGCTTACGAAGACGAAAGAGACTTGTAGTCTTGATGTTCTTCGATTGTTCTTCTTTTATTGTCTCTGTTCTGGTTATGTAACTTATACTTGATATGAGTTGTATGAACCCTTTTTATTTCACTGTTTATGGTATTGAACATTGGGTCTGTATTCCTTTTGAGTTGTGAAAACAGTGAACCTTTATGGAATTTAAGACGGATGACTCCGAGATATTATCGTTTATTGTCGGAAAATGTTTGTACGTTCAATACTTAAACAGGGATTGTGTCCTCTGATTATTGCTAAACTGTGCATTTCAATGTATCTAAAAGGTGGATTGAATTTCTGAAGGATTATGACTTCGAATTAAAATATCATCCCGGAAAGACTAATGTTGTGGTAGACGCATTAAGTAGGAAGTCTCTCCACACCGCAGAGTTAATGGTTTATGAGATGGCATTGTTAGAGTCTTTTAGAGACTGAGTCTCAAGGTGACAAAGAAAAGGAATCGAGTAGTGTTACAGAATATTCGGATTACCAGTGTACTAAGGGATCAGATTCGTGCGGCTCAAGAGGTCGACGTGGAGCTGCAATCTCAGAGAGGATTAACAAACTTCACCGAGGACGGTGATGGTGCTATCTGTTTCAAGGGTAGGATTTGTGCACCTAATGATGAAGACATCAAGAGACAGGTATTAGAAGAAGCTCATCAGAGTCAATATTCCGTACATCCTGGATCTACCAAGACGTACCGAGATTTGAAGCAGATGTATTGGTGGCCTGGAATGAAAGCTGATGTTGCTGAGTTTGTATCTCGATGCTTAACCGGTCAAAAGGTTAAGGCAGAGCACCAAAGACCTGCTGGCCAGCTGCAACTACTTGATGTGCCAGTTTGGAAATGGGAAGATATCTCGATGGATTTTGTTATGGGTTTGCCGAGGTCGCAAGCCGGTAATGATTCCATTTGGGTAGTAGTGGACCGATTGACTAAATCCGCTCACTTCATTCCCGTTCGCTCAAATTATAAAGTATCCAAGCTAGTAGAGGAGTATGTAAAGAGTATTATAAGATTACACGGAGTCCCTACCAGTATTGTGTCAGACTGATATCCTAAGTTCACCTCCAGATTCTGGAAAGCATTGGGTGAAGCTTTAGGGACAAGGGTACTTGTTAGCACTGCTTATCATCCTCAGACTGATGGTCAAAAAGAGAGAACTATTCAGACTCTTGAGGACATGCTACGAGCATGTGTGCTAGATAGCGGAAGGAAATGGGAGGATCATCTTCCATTGGTAGAGTTCGCCTACAACAACAGTTACCACTCCAGTATTGGAATGACACCGTTTGAAGAACTATATGGGAGGAAGTGTAGAACCCCATTGTGTTGGTCAGAAGTTGGTGAAAATAAATTTTTGGGACCCGATGTGGTTCGTGAAACTACTGAGAAGATACGACTGATTCAAGAAAGAATGAAAGTTGCTCAGAGTCGGCAAAAGAGTTATGCTGACAATCGAAGGAGATCGTTGGAATTCGAAGTCAATAATCATGTATTCTTAAGAGTTTCTCCAACCATAGGTACCGGTAGAGCTTTGCGAGCAAAGAAGCTTTGTCCTCGATATGTTGGACCATTCCAAATCATCGAGCGTATTGGGCCAGTTGCCTATCGTCTAGCTTTGCCTCCGGCCTTAACGAACCTTCATAATGTCTTCCATGTCTCTCAATTGAGAAATATGTTTCCGATCCGAATCAGCAGCTGAATGCTGACAAAATGGACCTTCGACCGGATCTATCATTCCAACCTTATCCTAGCTATATCCAGGAGCGTGGCGAGAAGACGCTGCGGACAAGGACTATTCCCATTGTTAAAGTGGTCTGGGATGGCTTCTCGATCGAAGAGGCTACCTGGGAGTTGGAAGATGACATGCGGACACGATATCCAAATCTATTCCATTAAGGCATGTCTTTTCAATTTTGAGGACAAAATTTTAAAAGTTGGGCTGATTGTAACATCCCTAATTTTTAAAATACTGAAATTACGAATATTACGAGTAATTTATACTTCGAGTGAAATAATAAGTCGTGACTCGGATATGGGATAGTCGAGGATACAACATTAGAGGATAAATCATAAGATTAAACGATATTAGTATCTAAACTATGGACTAATGGCTTAAACAAGGAGTTTAAGCTAAGGGGCATTTAGGTATTTTCCTTTTATTTTTAAACACCTCAGCCTTCAAGACATTCTGACTTCCACTCTATCTCACTTAAGTGGTATTCAGAATTGCAAAGGGGGAAAAGAAGGGAAGTGAGGTCGAGAGAGAGAGAGAGTGGAGGCCAAGAGGGAGAGAAGAAGGAAGGGGAGGGAGGATCAACCAAATTCTTCAATGCATGTGAGTAGTCTCTTCTCCTTTCCACTCCATTTTTCGTGCTCTTTCCATTGATCCAAGTTTCAGCCTCCCATTCTGATCCTAACTCATTCTGCCATGGATGGAGCTTGAAGCTCAAACATTGACCAAAGCTTGATGTTCTTGGCTTGCATGTTAAATTGGAGCTAATCACTGGAAATAGGGGCTTGGCATGGTGTATATTGAACCAAATTCACCATCAAACGGTTAGAGTTAAGTTTTTGGTTACTGGTTCAAAAAGTTGGAGCTCAAATTCGTGGTTACAAAGGTTTGAGGTTGAAGATACAAGTTCAACATAAATTCTGCAAGAAACCCGTTTGAACTATCTTCAGTGTTTACCTTATATCTCTCTGTACAAACCTCATCTGAACGTGATTTTTGCTTATTCAGAAACTAGACAAAGAATTCTTCAAGATGGACACAAGAACCATCTGATTTTATTAGGAATGGAGGGAGATATTGTGTCCACAAGTTTCGTTTCTAAATCAGACACAGTGTTGACCCAGTCCCCTTGGTTTCAATATAACCCTCTGAATACTGGTTGCATGCGTTTGAAACTTCAACCCTCAGAAACTAGACAAAATTCTCTACACAATTGACACTGGTTTGAGGGATTTTGGTTACGAATTGACCTAGATACACTTGTTGCAAATCTATACACTGATGCTGTAAAACAGAAATGGAGCTGGGAATGTCGGTTCCTCGAATTTGGGTTGGAGTCGTGAAGGTTTCGAGAGACATCGATTCCATAGAACGGAGAGGAATTCAATAGCAAGAAAAGTGTTTGAGTTGCTGATTCGACTCGGGCAGAGTGGAGCCTTCGTTCGAAGCGGTTTGAACCATTGCGGGGACTGTTCGAGCGATTTGATTGGTAGTTCAAGTGAAGAAGCAATTTCTCGGGGATTCGTCCAATCGGCGAGTTTTACTCACGATTAGGGTTTTGATTATTGATTTCGAACTATTGGTGTTTTGATTCTGTGGTTATTTTCATTTCGAAAGGATTTGAGTCGAGAAACCGTTTTTTGGAAAATAGCGTTTTACAATTTTAATATGTTATATTGATTTTGATTTGGATTATGGACTGGAAATGCTGGATATGTTTTCTGTTTTGGTGTTGGGGTTTAGACGGAATGACGGATTGGATACGATCGGAGAAACAGAACGAAAACGAGCAAAGCGAAATGTTACTCAGAACAGGACGCACGGATCGTGCTCCCTAGGGCACGGATCTTGCGCCCTTCTCGCATGACCCTGCTGAAATTGAAAGCAGTGGGCACGGATCGTGCGCCCCTGGGCACGGACCGTACGCCTGCTACTGTCCCCGGATGCCAAATCTTCATTTCGTCGCTCCTTTCGATTCCAAACTTCTTTTAATCTTCTTCCCAACCAATTGCGATGATAGGTCCTTAATAACATCAATGTAGACCGCGTGTGAGTATACGTTTTGAATAACTAATCAGACTATATGTCCAACTTGGTACTGTATTATAACGCCGGATGTCTAACTTGGTATTCATCAAAACGGGTTATAGAACGACGATAGATATAGATCATATCGAATTTAGAAGTCGGCCCAATGCGGGTGTGATATATAGATTATATCGAGTTGGGTGACGACCCAACGAATAGCATACTAGGAAGGGAAGGTCATGAGCCCTCACCCTAGGCCCAGACAATGTTATGGAATGGACTAACATGGGTTTATCGAGATTGTGGTTGTGTGCACGGTCGATATTATGCTAAGTTAAGTACACGATTCGCGGAGATTGTGGTTGTGTGCACGGTCGGTGTTTCGATTATTAAGCTTGTAATTGTATAGTAACTGACAAGGCTTAGAAATAGTTAAATAGCGCATTAGATGCTGAGATTGTGGTTTACGGTCGGTAATGGGCTAAGTTTATATATATATATATATATATATATATATATATATATATATATATATATATATGAGCAAATAGTTTATGAATTTAACTGTGTTGCAGCGGTTTTATAAATGAAACGAGTGATAGTGAGGGGGCACGGTAGAACTCACTGAGATACGTTATCTCACCCTATCATTATTGTGGTTTTTACAGAGAAACAGGGGAAGCGAAAGACAAGGCGACACGAGTAGGTGACGCATTTACGGAGACGCAAGAGACTTGTAGTCTTGATGTTCTTCGATTGTTCTTCTTTTATTGTCTCTTGTAACAGCCCAACCCTTTTACCTACTCTGAGGCTTATGGCATTGGCACTGTACATCATGACCTTCTCCACCCCCCATGTGGAGTTTTTGCCTTCCGTGGGAATCGAACCTTGTACCCTGAGGCTTAGGTACAAGCTCAATGCATTCCCACTACCAATTGAACTACTAGCTCAATTGGTAGTGGGAATGCATTGAGCTTGTACCTAAGCCTCAGGGTACAAGGTTCGATTCCCACGGAAGGCAAAAACTCCACATGGGGGGTGGAGAAGGTCATGATGTACAGTGCCAATGCCATAAGCCTCAGAGTAGGTAAAAGGGTTAGGCTGTTACAAAAAAGGCACCTTTTTTTGTAACATCCTGGGCCCTTTTCTGACTTAGTAGGCCTAACTGAATATGTAATAAAAGTAGTGCTATTATCTGTTTGGGTGTAATTGAGATTGTGAATGATGTTAGTTGATGTTATGAGCATTGGCACTGTACATCATGACCTTCTCCACCCCCCATGTGGAGTTTTTGCCTTCCGTGGGAATCGAACCTTGTACCCTGAGGCTTATGTTGTAATAGCCCAACCCTTTTACCTACTCTGAGGCTTATGGCATTGGCACTGTACATCATGACCTTCTCCACCCCCCATGTGGAGTTTTTGCCTTCCGTGGGAATCGAACCTTGTACCCCGAGGCTTAGGTACAAGCTCAATGCATTCCCACTACCAATTGAACTACTAGCTCAATTGGTAGTGGGAATGCATTGAGCTTGTACCTAAGCCTCAGGGTACAAGGTTCGATTCCCACGGAAGGCAAAAACTCTACATGGGGGGTAGAGAAGGTCATTAGTGCATCGCTGGGTAGCCTACTAAGTAAGAAAAGGGCCCAGGATGTTACACAATCATTGCACGTTCATCACATTGCATGCGTAACATTGGTTGCTTCGATAGAGGTGCCAAGTGCTGGTCTCGCCGTTGCCAAAAAAGAGGTTTTTTGTACCACTAATCATATCACGGTATCATGCATTCACATGTTTTCCTTCATTCACCATGGCATTTGCATCAAAGCCTTACATGTGCATCACATTCGCACTTTGCACTTCATACACTCATTATATACTAAGAAAAAAAGGCAAAAAGCAAAAAGAGGAAAAATGGCTCGTTCCATTACATTCATCATTCCACCAAAAGTAATCAGCACAATCACATTCATATCTTATCTGCATTCACAAACGTTGTTTGTCAATCTCCATGTTCCATCAACTTCAACTCACATCATCTGCCACATTTCATTCATCCCATCGGATACCTACCATTTCACATACCTATATCGCACGCATACATCATTCATTGCATTTTTAGGCATGCCAAATATAGATAGCTTTTTCCCTTCTCAGGTAACTGCATTCATTAGGTATGTTCTAGGCGAGTACGCCATGTGCCAATCCCAATAGTTTGTTCCCTCAAAGTCAGTGCTCCAAGCGCTGGTCTCATACCACAATTCAGAGTCCCAGTGTTCTTGCGGACCACCAGTAGTCCTTCAAAGCCCAAGCGCTCCTCCAGACCATCAAAGGTCCTTCAATCTAGATCGCACGTCGCCTTATCGAGCAACCGAAGGATCATCCGACCCCAGGTCCTTCAGTTCAGTTCGAATTAACATATCAAAGCAACGACTTCGAACTCTACCTTCAGATCACTATGTTGACACTGAGCGCGACGGATCATCCGACCCCAGGTCCTTCAGACTAGCTGTGCCCGCCTAAAAGAAAACACAGTGCACGTCCTTCGGGGTGCGCAAATCAGGTCAATGACCAGACCTTGTGTAACACCCTCAAAATAATTAGTCGAATTATTTGGATGTTAACCTAATTGAATTAATTTAGTACTTAATTAGTAAATTTATTGAGCGCTAAAATTAATTATTGATCGTCATAGGATCGTTAATCGGATAATACGGAATAAGGACAATTCGGAACGAAATAAGAGATTAAGGACAATATGGTAATTTGACCACGTTACCACTTATATATTAAATAAATATATGTGTGTGTGTGTGAGTGAAAGAGAAAGAATTAAGAAAGAAAAGAAAGGAAGCTCACGAGAGAGATATAGAGAAGAGGAAAGGAAAAGAAGAAAAAGGAGAAAGAACGGGTATGAGGAAAGAAGAGGAAAAAGGAGAATCAAATGTTCATCAAAACGTTTTCCATCCTACACAAAAGTTGATCACCATTTCGTCCTCTTCATTTTGGTACCAAAATCATCATCATCAACTCACTCACTATCATATTGCCATTTTCGAAATTTAGAGAAAAAGGGAGGTTTTGTGGTTCAAGCTCAAAGGGAAGCTTAGGATGGTGGTGAGGAGCGAGCTCACGGTGGATTACATGAATAGTGAAGTCCGATTTGGGGTTTTTGAAGAATTAAAGGTTACGGTTCAAATTTGAGGTTTATGTGTGAATAGTAATTGAGGTTGAAGATGATGAATAGTGTTTGATAATTCAAAGATGACTAGGAGCGAACCCGAAGCGTATTGAGTGCGGAACGAAGTTCAATTTCGGGAATTGGAAGCTAGTTGGTGTTTAGGGTTCAAATGGCGGGATTTCGGGGAATTCGGTATTTCGGTCCAAGAGATGTCTCGTGATTGAGCGGAAAGATTGGAAGCGGATTTGGGGCGTCGTCGGAGCGTGGAAGTTATGCGGGGATTATTCGTGTGGTTATGACAGAAAAGCAACTTCGCGGAAAGTCTCGGCTATTTGTGATTTTCATCACAATCGGTGAGTTTTACTCACGCTTAGGATTATTTCGTTTTACAATAAATTTTACGTTGATTGTTTTCAAAAGATTTTGGGTCGAAAACCGTTATTTGGAAATATGTCGTATTTTGATAAAATTCGTTGTGATTGAAATTTTGATTGATTTGATTGATTGTGGAATATTGATTGAATCTGTTTTGATGGTTGTTTGAACTGTTTTTAATCGAAACAAGAATCGGAATTGAGCGGAATAGCGAATTTCGCAATAAAACGGAAAACCTGCACTTTTCAGCAGACGGTCGCGACCCGTCCCCATCGCGTCGCGATCAGGCTCAGTCTTGTCACACAAATGTTTCTGTCTCTTTTGGCGATGCGACGGTAGCAGTTCGCGTCGCGACGCTTTGCAGTTTTTCAGCAACTGTACACTGAATTTGTTTTCGCGATAACTTTTGATCCGGGAACCCGATTGAGGTGTTCTAAGATGCGTTTGAAAGCTTATTCAAAGGCCTAACTGAATATGCTATTTAAAAGGGAAAAATTAACTGTTTTTGAAGTCATAAACTGTTTCGAAAAGCGACAAGTTAGTATGCGAGGGTAAATGTAGATTTCGGTTATGATGCGAACTAAATGTTCAAACAAAGGTCTAATGTAAATGAACTATGAGTTTATATGGTAGTAGATATATATATATATATATATATATATATATATATATATATATATATATATATATATATATATATATATATTATATCGAGTGTGGGTGACGACCCACGAGGTTAACATACTAGGCGAGGAAGTCATGATCCTTTACCCTAGGCCCGTATACCATTAGAGAAAGTACTATTGGTAAGGGGGTTCACCGGGATTAGCAGTGTGTGCAGTCGGTGTTATGTTAAAAAGTTGTGTGTTACGTTCACTGGGATTAGCAGTGTGTGCAGTCGGTGGTAGGTAAAATGGTTTTGTGTTACGTTCACCGGGATTAGCAGTGTGTGCAGTCGGTGGTACGTAAAATGGTTTTTGTAGTACGGTTCACCGGGATTAGCAGTGTGTGCAGTCAGTGTCCTACCAAGTCAGAATTCTATCACACGGTTCACCGGGATTAGCAATGTGTGCAGTCGGTGTCGTGTTAAGTTAAACAGGATTTATAATTGGACCGAGAGTGTTAGTAGGGGTCTCGGTAGAACTCACTGAGATTGTATCTCATTGTTTATATGTTGTTGTTTTACAGAGAAATAGAGACAACGGAAATTTAAGAGGCACGAGTAGGTTGAGCTCGAGCGACTGCTGATGACTTAGCTTTTATGCTTAAGTTTATATTTCATTTTGTTGTCTATGTACTACAACTCTATGTATCAGCGTTATGACTTTATTCCGCTTTCTTGTATGACATTGAGCACTATAGTTTGCTGAAGGATATGGTCAGAGAACCTGTTCGGTCTTATTTGTATTTAAGACTGTTTTGTTGTAATTCAGCGAGAACTATATTGCAGTGTTCAGTATCTATGCAGGAATTATATATCTCTGATGATTTAGGGATGATGCACTTGGGGGTATTTTTACTCGATAAAAATACCGGGGTGTTACACCTTGCCCCCATGGCCGCTCGAAAAAGGCCACCCCCAAGCAGACCGTTTTACTAGCACCATTGCTAGTTTTCGCTCCATCAGACCCATTAGTCCATCAGGCTTAGGCATGCCCTTCAGACCTCGTCGGTCCTTCAGTCTAACTCCAATCAATGCGCCAAGCATCGACTGCGAATTAGACTATTAGAGCCCCAGCGCTCCTTCAGATCCCCGGTGACCCTTATTTACTTTTATTCTATGTCAACCCATTATCTTTCAATAATTTCTAAAAAAATAGTCTTGACAAAATTAGTGTCTTTTTATCTTCATTTCTATTTTACTCGAGAAATTTGGAAACCCTTCATATTTCCTAGTAAAATATAAATAAAGAGGGGCAGCTGTCGTACCCTAATTTTGTCCGACTAAATTAAAGCTTACTAGAAAATCCAAAATATTGTTTTTGTCGTTTTTGTGTGTTAACACCCCGGTATTTTTATCGAGTAAAAATACCCAAGTGCACCATTCCTAAAACATCAGAGATATGTTTCCTGTTTAAATACTGAACACCACAATAAAATTTTCACTGAATAACAACAGAACAGTCTTAAACATAAATAAGACCATAAATCATCAGTGAAATACAGTGTTCAATATCGCACAAGAAAGCGGAAATAAATACATAACTTTTACAACAGTTAAAGTCATAATGTCGTGATACATAATTAACAAGGGAAACCATAACTTAAGCATAAAAGCTAAGTCTTCAGCAACCATCCGAGTATCTCCTACTCGTGCCTCTTGGATCTCCACTTTCCCTGTTTATCTGTAAAACCACAACATATAAACAATGAGATACAATCTCAGTGAGTTCTACCGAGACCCCTACTAGCACTCTCGGTCCTTTTAAAATATTTTTAAGATTTGACACAACACCGACCGCAATCCGCTTGCTAATCCCGGTGGACCATATAATAAGGCTTCGATCTAGTAAGACACCGGCTGCAATCCACTTGCGTCTCCCGATGAACTAGCATCTTAGGCCTTTCTACGTACCACCAGCCGCAGTCCGCCTGCATCTTCTGGTGAACATAGTACAATAACTTTTAACATAACACCGGCCGGAATCCCATTGCATCTTCAGGCAAACCCCATAACCAATAGTGTCTCCTAATGGCACGGAGCCTAGGGTAAGGGTTCATGACTACCCCGCCTAGTATGTCAACATGGGTCGTCACCCAAACACGATATAATATATATATCTACAATCATATATAACCACCCACAATGGGCCGACTCCTTTAATCGATATAATTTATATATCGTGAATTATTCACCGGTTTAGACGAATGAATAATAATCATTCCGCGTCAGTTATACCATACCACGTAGGACTCATAATCCGCTTTATTATTAAGAAAACATATTCGCACACGTGTACTATTAGTCGGTTTTTCGAAACAATCTCAACTTCAAAAGTATTTTATAAACCCTTTTGAAACATACCCAAAATCATGGCATTATAAGCCTAATATCATTATAGAAGGGTTAGGAAAGGATTAGAAGAGGATTGGAATCGATCGGGATCGTTTCGAGCAAATTTGGAAAATTTGGACAGAACACTGCGCACGGACCGTGCTCCCATACGCATGGGTCGTGCGCCCTTTTATAAAAATTTGCGAAATAGAAACAGAACCAGACGCACGGATCGTGCGCATTTGACAGAGAGTGAGTTGATAATGATGATGTTGGTACCAAATCGAAGAGGAAGTAACGCTGAACGTTTTTCGTGTTGGAAGGAAGTCGTTTTGATGAGCTTAAATCCTCCCTTTTTCCCCTTCTTCCTCCTCACCCACTCTTTTCTCCTTTCTCTCTTTTCTCTCGGTTCTCTCACTGTCTCTCCCTTCTTCTTTCTTTCTTTTCTTTCTTTCATTTATTTAATTCTTTCTCTCTTATACACACACATTCACGCACACACATATATTTATTAATATATAAGTGGTAACGTGGTAAAATTACCATATTGCTCTAAATCTCTTATTTCGATTCCAAAACTTCCTTGACCCGTATTATCCGGTTAACGATCCGATGACAACCAATAAATAATTTTAGCACTCAATAAATTTACCAGTCAAGTACTAAAATAATTCAATTGGGTTAACATCCAAATAATTCTATTAATTATTTTGCGGATGTTACATTCTCCCCAACTTAAAAGAATTTTGTCCTCAAAATTTCGTCGAGTCTTTCATTTGACTAACCGAGAATCGACATTCTCAGAAAGGTCTAAATTTGCTGGAAAACAATCTCGAACTATCCAAATGAGTGTAGAAAATCTTCCCAAGTTGGCACGTCAATCCTTAAGTATGTTCGACTACTACCCTAGAACGCTTCTAAGATTATAGTTCGAACTCCCTTATTACGAATTGACACGAGAAACTCCTCTTTCGCCTACATAAGCTCGGCACCGCATTTGAAAATACTTCTGAAGCTTCATTCTAATTATCCTCGCTTGCTCCCCAACTTTGATTAATCTAAATCAAAGGGTTTAATACAAGGCACTCGATAGACATACAGGTTGAAATTGAGATCCACAAATTGGTACTCCTCGGTAGGGATAAGTACAAACATGATTTTCTCGAAGGGTGTAAACACGTTCTCAACAAATCTTCTAATATCCACAACAGTTCTTATACACATTGAAAAATGTGACGGAAAAGTCATCTGTGAAACTTCCTGACTCGCCCTTGGGATTTCGAGATAGAACTTTTCAAAAGAAGATGAAATGAGGATTTATCAGAAACGTTTATCTTAAACGTAGAAATAAACCGTGGGGACATCGAATAAATTCGAAAGTAACGAAAATCACATCAGTTGTTCTCAAAACAACTATCAAATAGAACGCAGAACCCTTCTTCCTTTATTGTAACTTTCCTCACAATATATTTATCTACGACGCACCCCATTCCTTTCCAAATTAGTCAATAGCGTTGAGAGTTTTCCCTCAACCTAAGTAATCCTCTTGATTCATTCCCAAAATTAACTTTAGCATGCGGGTTTTCACAAAAATGATTTTTCAAAACTGTCACGCCGCACACCAAGCTTCATCCCGGAAATTTCACTCACTTGCAAGCAGATCCATCAATTAATCCTTTGATGGCCATTCGCAACGTGAAAACAGTCAGCAGTTACCTCACTTACATATTCGTATTCACGTTCGACTTGTCAAACGGAATCTCATAATACTATCTCATTGTCAGCTTTCACAAAGGAGAGGTTATCAACTAATACCTTGCCACTAATACATCTGCTTTACATCTCTGTACATCTTGGTGGAGTTATAGAATATAACTTCGGTGCGCTTCCTCCAACACTTGCCTTCTATCTTTCTCATCATCGGGTTCACAGATCCTACCGTTGAAACAACCGACTCCATCACTATCCATGGTAAAATCTGGAAATACCTTTTGTGACTATAGCTTCACCTCAACTTCCTGTGCTAAGCGTATAGAATCCCTTAGGGAACTAGAGATCCTCATATGGCTCAACACTAACCGATTCCTCCTTGATCTTGAATTCAGATTTAAGTCTCTAAAGGACTCCAACAATTCTATCTCATGCATAGATAAACTCGGCCATGTGGATGGACTTCCTACTCAGTGCATCAGTTACAACACTGGCCTCTCTTGAAGGCTACATCAACACGAATTTATAATCCTCCAGAAAATCAACACACTTCTCTGCCTGCTATTCAGTTCTTTCTGATCAAACAGATACCTTAAATTACTGTGATCACTAAAGACATCGAAACGAGACCCATACAGGTAACGTCTCCAAATCTTCAGTGCATACAAAATAGCTGCCAACTCATAATCATGAGTCGGATAACTCTTCTCATGAGACCTTAATTGTCTGGACGCATAAGCTACCTCCTGTTGATTCTGCACAAGAACACATCCTTAATCCTTCCCAGAACATCACTGTAAAGTTGGAACTCCTTAGACGAATCCGGAAGAATCAGGATTGGAGCAGAAGTCAACTGAATCTTCAACTCTTGAAAACATTCTTCACAATCGACATCCCACGTAAACGGTTGACCCTTTCGAGTTAACTGAGTAAGTGGAATAACTAATTGTGAGAACCCTTGAATAAATCTCTTATAGTAACCGGCTAGACCCAGAAACTTTTGATCTCTGCGGCTGATGTCGGTCACTCCCATTCAACACCGCTTCCTTCTCACTGGGATCTACAGAAACTCCCGACTTGGGAAATCACATGTCCCAAAGACTTTACCTCTGACACCCAAAAATCACACTCCGAAGGTTTCAAGTATAACTTATTTTCTCGGAGTACTTTCAGAACAATGCGGATATGTTGGACATGCTCCTCAATGGTCTTCGAGCACATCCAGACACCATCAATGAAAACGACTACAAATTGATCTAGGTACGTGTGGAAAAACTCCGTTCATGTAGTCAATGAATACCGCTGGAGCATTAGTCAAACCGAAGGGCATCACTACGAACTCGTAATGTCCATACCTAGTACAGAAAGCTGTCTTCGGAATATCTAAGGCTCTAACTTTTATTTGATGATATCCTGACCTCAGATCAATTTTAGAAACACTGCAGCACCTCAAATTGCTCAAGTAAATCGTCTATCCTTGGTAAGGGATATTTATTCTTGATCGTCACTTTGTTGAGTTGTCGATAATCAATGCACAATCTCATGCTACCATTTTTCCTTTCGACTAACCACACCAGAGCACTCCTTAGAGAAGCACTCGGTCAAATGAATTTCTTTAACATCGACTCTTCAAGTTGAGACTCCATTTCCTTTAATTCTAAAGAAACATTCAATCAGAAACAATAGATATTGATCCCGTGCCAGGAACCAATTCTACCGTAAACTCTACCTCTCGCTCTGGAGGTTCAGAAGAAACTTCATCGTGAAAACATCCAGAAAGTCATTCACAGCCTGAATGTTCGCCAAATCTAAACTAGTTTCCGTGGATGCCGACAACATACTAACATATGCTTCCGCACCTTGGAATGAAGATTGACCGTCTAAGGTGAACTAGGTAACCGCTTCAGAATTTGTCCTAGACAATTCAACTGATTCTGAAGCGAAGCTGATAGTTGATTAATACAGTCGATTGCAACATGATTTGCAGTCATTCTATTCATACCCGAAATGGTGTCCTCACTTCTCATAGGCAAACAAATAATGCTTCTACGAAATTTCCGTCTCCTATAACACGTAGACCATTCTGACACAAAGATTGGGTCTGGACACGACCCTTAGCAGCAGTTAAAATAGTTATCGGCTCGGATAGCGATGATAAGGCTGATCCCAACCGATTCACATGCGATCGGGATATATAGCAATAGGTTGCACCCGAATCATATAATATACTGATCGAGTTATTGAAAACTGATTCCATACCCCTCAGTAACTTGTCAGCAGTTGTAACTGTCTGAGCATCCAAAGTGTTGACGCATCCTTGCCTTGGAGCTGCTTGTAACTCCTTGGAATTCTTCCTTGCAGGGCACTGTTTACCATAGTGACCCTCTTCATTACAATAATAGCACCGATTAGATCTTTGCTTACAATCACCACTGTGATGCTTTCCACAGTTAGAACATCTTCTGACCTTTGAAGAATCGAAGAATTGCACCTGCTTTTCCTTTGATGAAATTATCTTAGGACTTTCCATTCGGAGTTGATAATTCAACTACCTCCTTTCCTTTCCCATATTCCTTATGAGATCATCCTCGGCGACATAGGCTGATTGCACTAAGGCAACATAACTGGTAATAGTATAAGAACTGAGACCCTAAGTCATAAAAGCACTAAGGCCCTTCTTATACATCTGCATTCTCCATTCGTCATTTGGAGCTTACTTTACCACCTGGTAAAACTGAGACAACTTCTCCAACTTAGCGGTGTATTCTTCCACCGTCATGCCACCTTTCCTAAGGATGCACCGGTTGGAGATTCCGGTCTTGGTCGAGGACTGCGTCTTGGTCATTCTTCCATAATTCCGCTTATGATGCACTAAGTATTAAGTTGATCAGGCTCAATGTCTCTTAGCATCACAAGTGTAATTACAAAAAGGACTAGCAAGGAATCGACTCAACGCTAAACTAAGTCCGACTAGGTCGAACTGCTCTGATACCAACTGTAACACCCCGGTATTTTTATCGAGTAAAAATACCCAAGTGCACCATTCCTAAAACATCAGAGATATGTTTCCTGTTTAAATACTGAACACCACAATAAAATTTTCACTGAATAACAACAGAACAGTCTTAAACATAAATAAGACCATAAACCATCAGTGAAATATAGTGTTCAATATCGCACAAGAAAGCGGAAATAAATGCATAACTTTTACAACAGTTAAAGTCATAATGTCGTGATACATAATTAACAAGGGAAAACATAACTTAAGCATAAAAGCTAAGTCTTCAGCAACCATCCGAGTATCTCCTACTCGTGCCTCTTGGATCTCCACTTTCCCTGTTTATCTGTAAAACCACAACATATAAACAATGAGATACAATCTCAGTGAGTTCTACCGAGACCCCTACTAGCACTCTCGGTCCTTTTAAAACATTTTTAAGATTTGACACAACACCGACCGCAATCCGCTTGCTAATCCCGGTGGACCATATAATAAGGCTTCGATCTAGTAAGACACCGGCTGCAATCCACTTGCGTCTCCCGATGAACTAGCATCTTAGGCCTTTCTACGTACCACCAGCCGCAGTCCGCCTGCATCTTCTGGTGAACATAGTACAATAACTTTTAACATAACACCGGCCGCAATCCCATTGCATCTTCCGGCGAACCCCATAACCAATAGTGTCTCCTAATGGCACGGAGCCTAGGGTAAGGGTTCATGACTACCCCGCCTAGTATGTCAACATGGGTCGTCACCCAAACACGATATAATATATATATCTACAATCATATATAACCACCCACAATGGGCCGACTCCTTTAATCGATATAATTTATATATCGTGAATTATTCACCGGTTTAGACGAATGAATAATAATCATTCCGCGTCAGTTATACCATACCACGTAGGACTCATAATCCGCTTTATTATTAATAAAACATATTCGCACACGTGTACTATTAGTCGGTTTTTCGAAACAATCTCAACTTCAAAAGTATTTTATAAACCCTTTTGAAACATACCCAAAATCATGGCATTATAAGCCTAATATCATTATAGAAGGGTTAGGAAAGGATTAGAAGAGGATTGGAATCGATCGGGATCGTTTCGGGCAAATTTGGAAAATTTGGACAGAACACTGCGCACGGACCGTGCTCCCATACGCACGGGTCGTGCGCCCTTTTATAAAAATTTGCGAAATAGAAACAGAACCAGACGCACGGTTCGTGCGCCTGGGGCGCACGGATCGTGCGCATTTGACAGCATTCTATTTTCATTCCGCTTTGCGTTTTTCGTCGTTCCGATCAATTCCGATCACTTCCAGTACCTGTTCCAGTCCGATCCTAACACCAAAATAGTACAAAAACATGTCCAACGTCCTCACTCGATCAACCAATCCAATCAAAGACTCAACACATTCGATTTTCATCAAAATTCGACATATTTAAAAATAATGGTTTTTGACTCAAAATCTTCCGAAATTAAATCACTAAAAATTCCATTTCAACACGACCCAACCCGAGACTCGCTCCGATCAATTCCTAACCCGAATCAGACAGTATCAAGAAATATTCCAGTCCAGCGAAAGCGATAAAACATTAAATCAATTAATTCGAAACGTAAAATCCTAAACGTGAGTAGAACTCACCTATCGTGATGAAAATCACGAAACACCGAGACTTTCCGTGAAAACGCTTTTCTGACATAACCGCACGAACGCTCCCCGAATCAATTCCACGCTTCGGCGGCATCCGTATCCGCTCCCAAAGCTTCCCACTCGACCTCGAGAAATCTTTTGACCGTAAAACCGAATTCCCCGAAATCCTTCATGAACACTATTCATCATCTTTTTCAACCTCCAAAAGCTACTATTCACAAAAACCCCCAAATTGGATTTTTCAACACAAACTCACCCAACTAGCTTCCAATCTCCAAATCGAACTTCAATCACCGATCAATGATCCTCGGGTCCGCGCCAAACACAATCCCAAGCTACCCTTGAGCTTGAACCATCACAAACCTCCATTCCCTTCAATTTTCGAAAATGGCAAAGTGAGAGAGAGTGAGTTGATGATGATGATGTTGGTACCAAATCGAAGAGGAAGTAACGCTGAACGTTTTTCGTGTTGGAAGGAAGTCGTTTTGATGAGCTTAAATCCTCCCTTTTTCCCCTTCTTCCTCCTCACCCATTCTTTTCTCCTTTCTCTCTTTTCTCTCGGTTCTCTCACTGTCTCTCCCTTCTTCTTTCTTTCTTTCTTTTCTTTCTTTCTTTCTTTCTTTCTTTTCTTTCTTTCATTTATTTAATTCTTTCTCTCTTATACACACACATTCACGCACACACATATAATGTGGTAAAATTACCATATTGCTCTAAATCTCTTATTTCGATTCCAAAACTTCCTTGACCCGTATTATCCGGTTAACGATCCGATGACAACCAATAAATAATTTTAGCACTCAATAAATTTACCAGTCAAGTACTAAAATAATTCAATTGGGTTAACATCCAAATAATTCTATTAATTATTTTGCGGATGTTACAGTCGTTCCCAGTCGTGTATAGGCGTGTTACTTCTCAATGTGCGCGCGTGCGATTTTTAATAATGTACACATTTTTGTCCTCGTTGCGGACGCGTGTTCGCGTCTTGTTGTGTATGAGTGTTTATTTTGGTGCACGAGTTCGCGTATTCTCATTTGAAGACGCGCGTTCGCGTCCCGTTGTGCACGCGTGTTTGTTTTGGCGCTCGTTAATAATAGTTTTGTCTCTCTCTCTCTCTTAACCAAAAAAAATGACATAAAATCAAAATGAAGAGTGGAATGGTCAAACCTGTCCAAGTTTTTTTCTTACAATAAATACAATAATAAAAGTTTATAAAATTAATTGCATTTAGAGACCAAAAAAAAAAGCAAGAAAGTAAAACAAACAAGAGGGAGTATGCGCCAGTACAGCTTCTTTGAGAATTAGGCCACTTATACTTTGTTTTTCTTTTTGTTTCTTTCCATTTTTGCTTCTTTAGATTTGCTTTTGCAGTAATGGTACTGTTCCTTGTCTCCACCAATCCCTCCACCACACATACTTCTTCCTCTTATAATTCAAAGCCAAGACCTCTTTATTGTAAAAAAACCTGTTGTGCCAAAAGAAGCACATATCATTATCATCTCAACAGATCAGCCACGCCTCTGCCTGCACACACCACGCCTCTGTACATATTGGTCGTCTCCCTTTCACAGTCTGCTGCTCCACCGAACTATGCCTGCATATCCAAAACTAGAAAAATAAGCATAGGACAGTGAAAAAAACAAGAGGAGCAGAGTAAAAGAATCATGGATTGGGAAAATTGAAAGAGACATTTCAGTGATAAGAAAGCAAAAATGGAGGATTTCTCCATCTATAAAAACCAAGCCAGCAAAACATCACCGGACACAACTAAACGGCCGTAGTCAACCAAACCACTGTAGCCAACCAAACCACCGCCAACAACCTCACCCAACCACCACGAGCCTCTCCGGCGAACACCACTGTCCTTTCGCATCCTCCTTTCTCCCTGTCTTCGCGTTTCTGTCCAACGCCGCTGTCCTCTCGCGCGAACACCACAGTCACCACTGTTGCAGTGGAACCCTTCCCGGCGTAGTCATCGTCGTCGCCTTTTATCCCACGCTGTGGCACCCTCCACGAGCTCCCCACAGTCGCAGTTGTCCGGCGCTGTCTTAAGGTCGTCATAACCCCTACCGTCGTTTAACCACCCCCGGCGCCTCCATGGTACCACCCGTGTTCATCCCCTCCGGCATTCCCTTCTCGAAACCCTTCTCTCTCTCCACCGTAATCATCCCTCCTCACCACGCCTCTCTCTCTCTCCACCGTAACCATCCCTCCCACCACCGTCTCTCTCTCCCAGCTTCGCTATCTCCCCTCACTCCTCATTTCCCACGCCTTCAACCTCTATTCTCTTCAGATTTCGTTCTCTCCCTCTCTCGTTTTCTCTCTCTCCGAAAAAACCGTTTCTCTCTCCTCAAACTTTCTCTGCGGTGCGGCGCTGGAGATTGAGAGAGTGAGATTAGGGTTCCAGCAAAACCCTTATTTCCTTTATATACCCCCTTGTTTTTTAATAAAAAATCTGTTTTTTTTCAATTCTTTCTTTCAGATTACTAATACAACCTTACGTTTACTTCATACACCCCCTGCCAAGCCTTTTTGTTGCGCAGGCCAGTACTCAAAAAACGAACTGGGTTCTGCTATTCGCACCCCTCTTTTAAAAATATAGTACCCTGCTGCTAACTGCACCCTTCTGATTATTGTTTTACAACTTACCGTGTTTTGCTTTTTTTTTTTATTCTTCCATCAAAATCATTTTTTTTCATATATAAAAAATACCAAACACACAAATATTTTTTACCAAGAACTACGTAGCTTTGATTTCCCCTATCGCCCCTGGGGATACGTAGGAGCAGGGGCCCACTCCTGTCAAGCACAAAAAACTAAATTTTTTATTAAGCCTTCCTTTTCAATTTTACAAATAATAAAAAGGGTAAATTAGAGTATTTTCTTTAAATTAACTTTTCTTTATACACATTAAATTAAATGGTAACCTTTCTTTTGAAAGGATGCTGTGGGGGTGCTAATACCTTCCCCACGCATAATCGACCCCCGAACCCAAAAATAAAGGTTTTTTTTCAATGTTTTCCTATTTAATAAATATTGATTGCGGCTTCATTGCAAAATGACGAAGAATCCCTTCCTTCGGATTTTTCGGTCGCTACAATGATGAATAACATTAACATACATGAATCAAAGTCTGATAAATCTAAATATTAATTATTTCATAACAAGTTAATTAGAATCCCATTCTTTCTCGAACTTGCATAACAAATTAATTAGAATCCCATTCTTTCTCGAAATCACCATCATCATCAGATGAGTGAATTCATGATACACCGACGTGATCGACTGTATCCTCATGTTCTGCATCTTCTTCTTCATTAATTTCATCACCAGTGTTTGGCTCATCACATAAACGAGTAATGGGTTGAACTTCAATCACTTCATTTACATTGGACATTTCATCTATTTGATACGGCATGTCTTGGTTTTGTCTTAATTGCCACACACCAACCACGCCGATCAGTCCATGTTGATGGATAAGAGACATAATAGACTTGTATCACATTTTGTGCAATGACGAACGGATCATACAGTCGATATCTACTATTCATTTTAATGTCCACTGTATTTGTCTTTGGATTAAACTTTGTTCCTCGAGTGGACGGATCGAACCAATTACAATAATAAACAACCACCTTTTGACTATAATCAAGATATAGGTACGCAAGTTCATATATGTGTTCAACCACACCATAGAAATCATCTTCGCCTCTCCCAGTGACACCTTTCATGTAAACTCCACTATTGACTGTTTCTCTACCCTCTGTCCATTCCTTAGTGTGAAATTTGTATCCATTGACAAAATATGTGTGCCATTCTTTAACACATCTTCGAGGACCGTCAGATAAGTTCCTCAAGTGTTGGTTGGTAGGAGTTGGCGGGAGGGAATACACACATTGCCTAAACCACATTGGAAAATGCGCATGAATATGACCAGAAGATTGGTCTTCACTTACTGTCTCTGATGATAAGAACTCCCTAATAAGAAATTATTAATTAATTGTTATATACAACTATTGTATAATTTAATTTAATTGAGATAGGTCGAGAAATACATACTCAATGAATGGTTGGACCTCGGTACAGTTTATCATAACATGAACATGGGCTGAATTTAACTCTTCTTCTGTTAGCCAATGAATTGACTCTTTTCCCGATGGACGATCAGGTAGACAAAAGACGGACAAAGCTAAATGATGTCTTGGACATTCAACTTCCATGTCATTTCGACTACTTGTAGGAGCAAATTCATTCTTGAAATAATAGGAACAAAAATGAGTTGTTTCACGGTGTAAGTAAGAAGAACATATCGATCCTTCAACTCTAGATTTATACTTAACTGATCTTTTGGAATCACCCATGAACCTAGAAAATGATATCCATCATTTGTTAACATATATAATCATCGATCTAATTATTAATCTAAATGATATATATATATATATATATATATATATATATATATATATATATATAACTGACCTTTCAAACGGATACATCCATCTATATTAGACAGGCCCGCCAAGTTTAGCTTCATATGCGAGATGAACAGGAAGATGCTCCATAGAATCAAAGAAACCAGGCGGAAATATTCTCTCCAACTTGCATAAGATCATCCGCTTTTAGTGTTGCAGAACACAAATTCTTAAAATATTGACTTATTTCAATGAGTGGATTCAAAACGCGTGTTGGCAACGAACTAAAGGCAATAGGAAGTAAGCACTCCATGAATACATGACAATCATGGCTCTTCATCCCATGTAACCTCCCATTATCCACATCGGAACATCTTGCTAAATTGGAATAATAACCGTCTGGCATTTTCAACTCAGAAATCCACCGATAAAATGCTTTCGCTTGCTCCGTAGATAAAGTATAATTGCCTTTGGGTTTCAGTGTCCTGCCGTTAGCTTGCCGAACCAATAACAAAACGTTTCGCATGTAGTAATGATCCACGTCCTTCCTAGCCTTCTCATTGTCTTTCGTTTTACCTTTCACGTTCATAACAGTGTTAAATATGTTATCAAAGAAATTCTTTTCAATATGCATTACATCGAGATTGTGTCTCAATAGATTATCTTTCCAATATTGAAGTTCCCAGAAAATACTTTTTTTCGTCCAATTATGCCATAGTCCACAATTATCTGGACGAGAAATAACACCAGCAACCACTTCCACAAGAGGGATATCCTTGACACTGTTCCAAACTTCTTCTGGTGTCAGCCTACGATGAATGCATATTTTGACTTTCTAAAAGGATGCTCGGTAGGTAAAAACCTACGGTGCGAGTCAAACCATGAGGATTTTCCTCCATATTTAAGAGTAAAAGCCTTTGTGTCAACCATGCAAATTGGACACGCCATCTTACCATGTGTCCCCCATCCTGACAACATTCCATACGCAGGAAAGTCATTAATTGTCCACATCAAAGCCTCCCTCATCATGAAATTTTGTCTTCGTGCTGCATCATAAGTTAAAACACCATTCCACAACCTTTTTAGGTCATCAATCAAAGGTTGCAAATATATGTCAATACCAGCTGTTGGATTAGTTGGCCTTGGTATTATAGCATTTAAAAACATGTACGGTTTAGACATACACATTTTAGGAGGTAGGTTGTATGGGGTATTAATAACTGGCCAACAAGAATACGGTGTTGCTGACGCTTGAATATATGATGTGAAACCATCAGAGCATAAACCAAGCCGAACATTGTGTGGATCATTGGAAAAATCAAGATGAACACGATCAAAATGGTTCCAATCTTCACCATCAGATGGATGGCGTAATTCACCAGAATTATTTCTATTTTTATAGTGCCACGTCATTTTACCTGCAGTTTCCATTGAAGTGAACATCCTCTTCAGTGTTGGTATAATCGACAAATAGAACATTGCTTTGCTTGGAACTGGTTTGCCTTTGCTTGTCCCTTTCCTGCTGATACGATACCGTGGCTCTTGACAAAACTTGCATTCCAGCAACTCTCCATCATTTATGCCAAACTCATTGTTATAATAGATCATGCAACCAGACACACAACAATCAATTCTTATAGATTTTAAACCAAGCTTCGATACCAATCTTTTAGCATCATAATAACTCTGCGGCAAAAGTCCTCTAACAGGGGTTGCATCCAACATCATTTTTGTCATGTATTCCATGCACAATTCCGCAACGTTAAATTGAGACTTAAGACCCGACAACCGAACACACATTGATAACTTAGAGTCTGTAGATCCTTCAAATAATGGTTTATTAGTGTCACTCAAAAACATATAAAACCTCTGAGCTTCCTCGTTTGGAACTTTTTCAGCATCATATTGTGGTTCTTCGAAATCCAAATTTACACCGACAGCATCAGATATCATCCCTTGAACAACATCAAACAGTGGTTGATATCCGGTAGTCGTTGGATTACTACTTGATGTGGAAGCTACGACTGGACTTGACGCGAGACCTTGATCTACTTGGACAGAAACATTATCAACCGCAGGAACTCCAGCTGCTACCTCGCCATGACGGGTCCATATCCAATAATTTGGCTTAAACCCATTAATGTACAAAGGAAATCGAATATCACCTTCCATTTTTATAGATGGAAACACACATATGGAGCAAGGACATCTAATTCCACCTTGTCGCTCAAATTCTTTTTGACGCTTAGCAAAAAGAACAAATTCTTCGACTCCTTGTACAAAACGTCGTTTCAACCCAGTTCTTCTAGGAAATATTCTATCATACATCCAACTACGATCCATTTTTTTTGTGTATGTTTCTTAATTATAACATACACAACACAACATATATCACGTGTATTAGAATAATACACATTGGTATGGATATTTTATATTTGACCAAATATATAAATGGTAATATATTTTTTGTAACATTTTATTTTACTAAAAAATGTACTTTTTTACAAAAAATGCAAATAACAAACAATTATTACAATTTAATTTATTTTACTTTTCGAATAATTTCTATAACATCAATAATTTTCATGAATTAAATTTATCTTATTTTCATGAAAAATTTCGGCTAATAACATCAAATAACATTAAAATAATTCGTATTTAATTTTACGACAAAATAACTAATAATTTTTCGGTTTTTAACTAATAAATAAAATAATTCGTATTTTAAAAATCTCAAAATTTTTATATAATTATTATTATACAAATAGTGTAAACAAAATTTAATTATTACACAATAAATAAAATTTATTTTATTTTTGTAAAAAACTTATAATTTATAATAATAATAACAACAAATACATTTAATAACGAATAAATTTGTTAACTAACCGGTAATGTAGAGAAGTCTCTGACAAAACTCCAAACTGGCAACTCCAAAGTGGCAACTCCAATCAATTGCAAAACAAATAATAACAAAAAAAATATTAAACAACACATATTTAAAAATTAAATATTAACTAAAACAATCAAAATTTAGTTAAAAACATACCTTAAACAAAACTTAAGAACAAAACAGACTTCGAAAAGAGTGGATCAAGAGATATTGAGAAGAAAATAGTGAGAGATTTAGGAGAAAAGAGTGAGATTTAGGAGAAAAGAGTGAGAGATTTCGGAGTAGAGAGTGAAGAGTGAGTGAAGAGGGCGTGAGGAGGGGTTCGAATATATAGGAGAATGGGCGCCAACGGCTATTTTACAAAATCCGCCGGAAATGTCTGTTACCGGCGGATTTGCTGCTAAACGGCGGATTTTGCAACGGGCATTCGCATTACCGGCGGATAAATTTGAATTACTGGTGGATATTTGAATTACCGACGGTTATTTGAATTTTAAAATTTAAATATTATCCGCCGAAAATAGTGCTTACCGGCGGATTTTTGGCAGACTGTTACCGGCAGATTTGACTGTGATTACCGGCTGATTTATTTTAATTTTTTTTTTTAAAATCGACGAAATTATCCGCCGGTAATTGCATTTACCGGCGCATTGTTTTTTTAAAATTTCGTGTAAAACCTGTCCGCCGGTAAGTGCACCAAATCCGCCGGTAATTTAACAGTCGAAATAAAATCCGCCGGTAACATTGTAAAATCCGCCGGTAATATACTGGGGGATCCAGGCCACCGGTAACGTGACAAATCCGCCGGTAATTTACCGGCGGACTAAATCCGCCAAAAATTGCCCGCCGGAAATTACCAAAATTCTGCTAGTGTCTGTGATAGTAAAAAAAACAACATTATGGAAGCCAGGCTCATTCCATACTTGCTTAGGAAGATCACATTCTCTCAAACAATGGAGGATATTCTCCGGGCGAGACCTGCAACGAGAACAAGTAGGAGATTGAAGCATACCTCACTGATGGAGAAAAGAAGCTGTAGGAACCGCCACTTGACAAATGAGCCAACAAAGGAGCTTCAGTTTCTCAAGGGCTGGTAGTTTCCAAATCCACAGCCAGCTATCATGAGTATCAATATTCTGATAATCATACTGATGCCGGAGCAGCCACCTATAGCCCGCCTGGGCTGTGTAGTCACCATCACGCCAATTACTCCAAATAAAGGTATCAACGAAGTTGGTGTTAAGGTAGGTGTGATAACTCAAAATGTTATTCGTTATGTGAGGGGGAGAATAGTGTATAGATCCTCCAAATGCCACTGTCCGTTACGAAATAGATCATTTATGGAGAGGTGTATATCATGGATATCCACGTAAGGAACAAGATCACTAAGCCGGCCCAAAGAAGTCCACGGAACATACCAAAACGACTAATCACCGCTGCCAAGAATTGAGAACTTACTTCCCTTATGTGATCAAACACTTTCACAGCTCCCTCTTCTGACATTTGCTGTGGACACTTATCTAATGCTTGTCAAGTTTACAAACTCACCCTATTTTGCGGCAATGGCGGTAGAGAGTAAAGTTTTGGCGGGTGGTTGCAGTCTTCCAAGCTTCATAAGCGCCCTCGGACTAAACCGCCTGATTTGTGGTGGTAATATGGCGCGGTATTGGTTGGTTAGTTGAACATCATCTTGGTTATCCAAAGTTCCGGTAGTTTATTGTGTCTAAGGGATTGGTTGGTCAGCATGAGGTTTACTACACATATCTAAGGGATAAGGTGTCTCAATATTGTGACGTTCGCATCAAATGAATGAATGAAATACTGAACTGTTTGAAAAAATATAAAAAACTCTCTCTTCTGACTTCTGTGAATATAAAAGTCTTTGAATATAGGTCTATCTCATGAAAAAGGGACATGTACTGGTTTATTTTCTAGGATCCACATTTAATGCTGGCCAGAAACCATTACAGGTCGGAATTCCTTCATGACTAGTAACATTGAAAAACATTGAAAATTTCGGTATTGGTTTGACAGAACCCGACCCATAAATCCCAAATTAACACTAATCAACATTTCTCTAGAGGGCGTGAATATCACATGTTAATTTTTTTTTTAAACAAAAAGGAAAGGAGCCTCGTTAAAACCTTCTGATGCAAAACCCTCCTTAGGGATAAAAACACCTAGAAGGAAAGAGTACTCCCCCCTATTTCATTAAAGAAAAAAGCAAAAATACAAAACGCAATGGGGGACATAAACCAAAACCCCTGCAAACAAAAATTACAAAGATTACTGTCTGAAATAAAAAGAAGGAAGACCAACCCTATTACGGTTAAAATCATCCTGAATAAAAGTGGGAATAGAATTCCACCATTGGAAGCCAGACAGGGAAGTTCCATGAGACGCAAGCTTATCAGCACAGTGATTTCCTTCCCGAAAAATATGAGTGCAACTGAAAGTCATGGATTTTAGAAGACCCATGCAATTAAGCCAGCGGTTGCGGATACTCCAAGGCACAATGGAATGAGACGTAATGGCCATAACAGCAAGCTGAGAATCACTCTCAATCCATAAACGATGCCAACCTTTATGGAAAGCCACTTCAATGGCTACCATGATACCAACAAGCTCAGCATGATGAGCATAGTTTGTGCCAAGCGGAAGCATGAAACAACCCAGAGATTCAGCATTACTATCTCGAAAGATACCCCCACAAGCAGCTAAACCAGGCGAACCCCTAGCAGCGCCATCTGTATTACACTTAACCCACAAGCAAGGAGGGTTCTTCCAAATAACCTCTATAGTTGTCGGAGCCTTACGAGGGTTGCAATTAACCGAAAACACCTTAAGAATCAAAAAATCGTGCATGGAGTTTGACGTGGATCCCTTGCTGAGATTACCTGAGATGCTCACATTTGCCGTGATCAAGTTCGTCATGTGAGCGGCCAAGATCTTCTTGTTGTCAAAGCGAATCTGATTCCGAGAGTACCAGATAGCCCAAATACATTAATAACAGCGGCGGTAACAACATCTTGCACTTGGTTAGACCAAGGGCGCTGACAGACCTCAAAAATCGTCTCCGGGGAGGAAACATTAATATTAATTGTTAATAAATCAAGTGAAACATTAATATCACATGTTAATAAATCAAGTGAAAAAACAATAAATTATAAAACAATATGGTATAATACCAATAGTAGATATATTTGGGCCTTTTAACTATTTAGTCAGAGGTTCGATTTTTGGCCAGTGCGTATAAAAAAATATTATTTTAGGCCTTAAATGGATCTCAGTATCTCGCGAGATTAGTCAATTTAGTCTCCTTAGTTGCACACAGAATATCTTAGTTTAAAAAAAAAGCGAAAACTACAAAATATAACAAAGGAAAACTAGACAAGTAGCTAATTTGTTTGGAGGCATAACATACATACCAAGAAAGAAACGAGAAACCAACAGTGAGCATCAAGAGTAAATAAGGTTCGTTGAAAAGCTAAATATGAGTGCGACCTTTTGTGTTCATTTATAAAAGTCATACTTTTCTCAAAAACCTTAGCATCAAACAAACATATGAAGAAAATATAATAACCTATTTCTTGGTCTTTGTCACTATACCATATACCTACTATGACAACACCTTACATTTCTTTGAGTCCTCAACCACTAGATAATGTTCAATTCTCTGATGGCAAGAACTTTGCCTTCCAAGGAAAAATCATGCTACTGGTTCTTGTCTCCATGTTCTCTCTTTTCATCTTGCTTATCCTCATGCTACCGTGTCTCAAGACACATGCTTAATTTGTGTGTGTGTCTTCCCATAGCAGAAGAAGATAAGTGCTAATTGAGCCTAATTTTTTTTATCTGCATAACTTTAATTTGTTTAACGGTTAGACCGGTAAGTCCTCCACTGCTAATTGCAACGACAATTTCAGCAATATGAATTAAGGTGCCAGCTCTAGGGTTTGAATCTGGATGCGATAGTGTGATAGTGTGAGTGAGTAGTAATTATTTGCTATTTTGACTAAACTAACGAAAAAAGTTGTTATTGGCAATTAATTTGTGGTGGTGGCTTTTTGTTGTTTACTCCCTCCGTACTATAATATAAGATCCAATTGTACTTTTCACGGTTATTAAGAAAAATTGGTTGTGTAATTAATATGTTAAAATTTTATATGACTATTACTAAATTATCCTAGACATTTAATAGTAACTTTTCCATATCCCAGCACAATTTAGTACAATTGATAAGGATATATTTGAAAAAAGTGTAATAAATGTATCTAGAAAATTGTAAAGGGTCGTCTTATATTTTGAGACAAGTAAAAGTAAAAAAGGGGCATTATATTTTGGGGCAGAGGGAATATTTCCCAAATCAATGTTACCCCACGCCTTAATTATTATGCATGGTATACAAACGTGCAGCGGTAGTTGAATCTCTTCAACGTCCTTAGTGTATATTTACTTTTTTGCCCTTATATGATATGCCAGGAGAAACATGGGGTTGTTCAAATTAACCAAATCCAAGTGGGTTGGCAATCAAGTGGTTGGACACTCATCGTAAGGGTTGGGCACCCCTTGTACTTCCTTTAAATGAAATTATTGCTTATAAAAAAACGTGGTTGACAAATTTAGACTAGAACGTCATCTGGATTTTTTTTATGAAAAAAAAATACATTATGGGTTAATAATAAATAATTATGGGTTGAAAAAAATGACATCTAGACGACATCTTGATAATACATTTATAGAAGATTTTTTGACAAAAAAAAACATATATAGAAGATAAAAAATTATGGGTTAATCTCCCTAACTCTAAGTACTCAAGAAAAGAGGATGTGAACGGAGACATGGGACTAGGGGTGGGTGTGGGTTGCGTGAGTTTTGACGCGTTTAAAGACCCAATTCAATCAAAATTTATGGCTTGAATTTGTAAATTGTGATAATTCACACACCCTAAAACATCCATACTGCTGTTTAACAACTAATAAGCTGTTATTAGTTAAAACTGTTACACAATTAGTTAAAAAAAAACTAAGTTTGTTACAACTTAACATACTTTACAGCAGTTACAAAGAGGAATCACAGTTGTTGGTGTATGTGTGTTCTTCAAGAATGCAAATACAGTACACGTAAATAGAGAGAATTGAGATTAGGATCTGAATCAAACGAAAAACAAAGAGGAATCACTATGAAAGTGATTCATACCTTTCAGTGTGATCATTATCAACTGTGTTCATCATCCAACTTTAGTGCATGCAAACAAGAGGAAACAACATAGTCAGTAGTGTTGAATACTAGGGTTCCTGATCTAAACGAAATCCCCAAATCAGAAAGGGGTTTCTGATTTTATACCTTTGTGTTCGTTCTCTCTATTGTTCTTCAATCAACACATTTAGCAAGAACAACAACCATACAATAAGTAAGAAACATCACTTAGAGTTTATGAAATAACGAAATCAGTCACAAAAGTAAAGGGCTTTTGTGTAATACCTGTTCGTGGTGACTTTCGAAGTTCCATTGTTGCATTTACAAGCTTCAATCCCTGCGAAATCACACAAACAATGAGAACCGTAGTGAAGAAGAGAGAAAGAAAGCGAAGAAGACGAAGTGAGGTGCAAGAGAGAGAATACCTCAGTGGCTGAAACAACGAAATTAGGTCTTTGGTTGGCTTAAATACAACGGGTCAGATTCGGATTTGTTAGATCCGCGTGTTAACCCGGTTTGTGCGGGTTTGGGTGCCGCTCAAACACGCTATTGGATCACTGTGTGTTTTTTGGTAACCAGATTGGGTCAAGTGGGCCTAATTGCGTCTATTTTGCACCTTTGGATTTTGTTAATTCAACCCCAACGTGGTATCATCGAGCTGGTAACAATCCTGGGACAATTCTAAACCTAAATTCTAGTTCTTTATCTTTCTTTACCTATCTTTTAATTTCTTTACAGATTTCCTTTTCTGTTTTGCCTACAAAGTAAGTGACTGTGTAGGTGTGAGTTTTGACAGTTTGTTTCTTTGTCACAGGACAGCTAAAGGTGCTAGTTAAGGTGCAAAATCAGCATGTCAAATGCTAGCTTGTCTACCCAGATTCCTAAACTAAATGGGATATACTGGGATAGGTGGAGTTTGCAAATGGAAGCCATTTTTGGCTTCCATGATGTCTTAGATATTGTTCAAGAAGGGGTTCCAGCACTAGTTGAGGACCCAACCCCTGAACAAAGGGCTGAACATAAGGAAAATACTAAGAAGGATTGGAAAGCAATTTATCTCATACACCAGGGGTGTGATGAACGTAACTTCGACACAATTAGAGGCATCAAAGTCTCTCAAACTGCTTGGGACCTCCTTGACAAATATTATAATGGTGCTGCACCAGTCAAGGAGGGGAAACTTCAATCATTGAGAAAGCAGTATGAGAATTTAAACATGCAGGAGGGTGAGAGCATTGCTGATTTCTTTGGGAAACTAAAGAAAATCACTAATGCAATGAGTCTCAATGGAGAGACTTTACCAGAACAAACTGTTTGTAAGAAAATTCTTTGGCCTTTAACAAGAAAATTTGGTTTTATTGTAAACAGCATTGAAGACACCATCAAGCCAGAAGATCTTAAAGTTGAAGACCTTCAAAGTAGGCTTGAAGCCAAAGAGATTAAGTTGAATCTCTTGAATGGTGATGGTGAAGAAGATCAAGCTATGTTTGCTGCCAAACCAAAGGGAAAGAAATGGACTAAGGGCAACAACAACAACAACCAGTCAGGTAAAGGTAATTGGTCTAGTAAAAAGAAGGACAAATCTAAGGTACAATGCTATAGATGTGATAAATATGGGCATTATGCCACTGGATGCCCTACTAGAAAGGAACCTAAGCCAAAGGAATCAGAAGAAGAGGACAACATGGCCAAAGGAATCAGAAGAAGAGGCCAACATGGCATGAAAACAGTCATGTGGTGTTCAGTATGATCACCACAGAAAATGAGGAAACAGAGTCTAAGGAAGACTGTGTTATAACTAACTTAGACCTAAAAGTAAATAGTGATTATGTTGTGCTAGCTGTGACCACTAGTGATGGAAAAACCATCACAGAAATGTGGTATTTAGATTCAGGTTGTTCCAATCATATGACTGGGAACAAAGAATGGCTTGTGGACAATGACTCGAGTAAGAAAACTTCTATTAGATGTGCTAGCAACAAATCTATTGTTTCTGGGGGAATGAGAAACATAAAATTTACTAAGGAGAATGGTCAAGTTATTCTAATTGAAAATGTATTTTATGTACCAGGTATTAGATGAAATCTAATTAGCGTAGGCCAACTAATTGAAAAGGGTTTTTCTGTAGTTATGAAGGACCTAAAGCTAAAAATGTTTGATACTAAAAATAGACTAGTATTGACATCTCCTTTAGCCACCAACAGGACCTTCAAAACCAGCAATGGCATAAGTAAGACAGAATGCCTAAGTGCCACTGCTGATTCTGAAAGTATGTTGTGGCACAAGAGGCTAGGACACTTGAACTTCAAAAGTCTAAGTAACCTAAGTACTAAAGGTTTAGTAAAGGGGTTGCCTAGTATTAATATGTCTAAGGATACTTGTACTACATGTCTAGTAGGTAAATGATAAACTCCAATTTAGTGCATTTTTAGAGGTATTTTTAGGTCTTGTTTAGAGCAATTATTACTAATTATACAAATTATTGGTTTAATTTGCTCATTATTTTGCAGAAAGATAAGAAAAATTTAAAAAGCATGAAATTCCAACTTAATACCATGTAAAAGTTACATACATACATATATATATATATATATATATATATATATATATATATATATATATATATATAAGCATGCAAGGTTGCTGGCAATTATTGGAGGAAAAGGCCTTATGGCCCATGATTGGAAGAAAAGGCCGTATGGCCAATTGGCTAAGAAGAAAGCCCAAGTAATGGGCGTGACTAAACCTACTGAAAGATGAACAAGAGAAAAACTGGAAAAAAAAATGATATGCTTCATTTATAAAAAGGAAGCCGTAATAGACACAGAAGGACAACGGCCGTACATACGCAAAAAGCAAGCCGCACACGCACAAAAAGAAAAGAAAAGTGCCGCACAAGAAAAGGAGAAGCGGTAGTGACGGCAACGGACAGGAGAAGAGAAAAGGAGTTTTTGGGTACCCGTTCTTGACACCGAGAGAGAGCTTTGGAGCAGGAAAAGGAGATTGGAGATTCAAAATAAGAATTTCTCTAACTTCCGAGTTATTTTTGTCTCTGAAATTCATGACTCTAATTCCTGTTTTACTGTTCTTTATGACTTTCGATAGCTAAATCCTATTCTAGGGTCTTAGGTGGATCTTGCATGTTTAGAGACCTTTTAATGTTCTAATTTCATATCTGAATTCCGGTTTTTATTTCAGTTAATATTGTCCTATTATTTTTATCACATAATTAGGATTAGCTACCCTTTTCATGTTCATAATCAATTTGTTGATCAGCGACCGTATTGCAATTAGTTGGTGGACCTATAGGATAATTGGGGCTATAATTAATGCATGACCAAACTTTAATTTAGCCTTCCAATCATTCAACCTTTTTGCTCTTATGCTTTTCTTAAATTTAAATTCTTGCATGACCAAACAAGGGTTAGTTTAGGAAAAAGAATATTAATCGCGAATGACCAAACGGATTAATAGCTTTAGTAAAGGGATTGGTAATTAAATAAATAAAGGAATTCAAGTAGGAATTAGACAAAGGGGAATCGAAGCTTGCAAGTGAAACCGTGGCCCTAGACCTCTCTCCATTTATTAAATCTAGTATTTTAATTATTGTTATTTGTTTATTTTTATTTGTTTTCATTACAACTCAATTATTAGTTCGTCTAAACAATAGACAATCTTGATTAGTTTTGTACTTGTTAATTAATCCCTGTGGAGACGATAATCTTTTATACTACTTTTGCGAAAGAGTACACTTGCTCTAAGTGTGTTTTTAACGCAACAAGTTTTTGGCTCCGTTGCCGGGGATTAATCTAGCAATATTAAACGAAAGAGATTTTTATTGCTTTAGACATTTTTTTTGCTTTAATTTCTCCTCCTCCTTATGAACCTTATTCAGACTATTGGGATGACTATGAGCCACCTCCTTATTCCTCCCACTGGGATATTTATGAGTCACTACAAGTGCAAACGCAAGAGGACGAAAAGTCGGATGTCACTAAGGTCTTGGCCAAAATTATGCAGCAGACAAATGAAATATTTGAAAGATTGGAGGGTCAAATTGGAGCCATGAACAACAAATTTGAAAGCTTGGAGGGTCAAATCTCAACTCTCATTGCTTTGTTATCTCAATAGGCCCAAGAAACTCCTTCACAAACTAAGTCTACCCAAAATGAAGAAGCTGAGCAATACAAAGAAAGTATTCCTTCGAGAGATGAAGGTGTCTCTATGGAATATAATCTGGAGGAAGAAGCTCTCAAGAAAGATGAGGGGCTCCTACTGAAGGGAGTCAAATCAAAATAGTAGCTCCTACTGAAGGGAGTCATATTGAAACAAAAGATCCTACTAAAGGGAGCATTTGTGAGGACAGTGAGAAAGATCCCATGGATCTAGATTTGGAGAAAGAGGAGAAAGCGCCCATTTTTGGGCAAATTGTTTTAACCATTGGTGATGCTGTGATTGAGGTTCACCGGGGAAAGGTAACTTTAAGGAGTGGTAAAGAGATGGTGTTATTAAAGCTTTAAATTCCAATGAAATTTTCTCTTCTTTAACTTATCCTTATTTGTATGATGTGGTTGAAACTAACATTTTTAGTGAATTAAAGATGCAGGACCTTTTGGAAAAAAGTCTTATTTTGCAGGATCCTAGCATAATGGTGGATGGAGATAAAATAAAAACTTCACCATCCTTCGAAGTTCATCCACCACGTGGCAAAAGAAAGAACAATGTGAACCACATGGTTAGAAAGTTAAGAAGGTGTACCGTGTTAGATGTTAAATTTGCTCTTAGAGAGCCACCTGATTAAGCACTAACTATCGTCAGGCTCACGACGTTAAACAAGCGCTTCGCAGGAGGCAACCTGTGTTTTATTTTCAGTTATTTTTACTTTTAATTTGTTTCATTTTGTTTTTAGGAATAAGCTCGGACTACAAGCTCTCTCAGGGAAGTCACTATTACTCTCTCTCTCTCTCATTTATTTCTCTTAGTTTCTATTTGATCATTTTTCATTGAGGACCATGCTTCATACTAGTGTGGGGGAGGAGAGTTTATTTTGTCACTTGATCTCTATTTGATCATATATGTTAATAGCATTTTTTTTCTGGCTTATTTTAGTGACTTATGCTTAAAGATGAAAAAAATAGAGATTTTGCCTTTAGGGGACCGCATAATTAATTTACTTGATAGACTTGTCCTTAGGAAGCTGATAATTAGCATTTGTCCATGTTGAGTACTTTGTGTGAACTAGCTTTTAAAGGTGAGATTTGAGCCTTCATAAGGGGATTGATACTAAATCATAAAATTTTACCCCTTTTCTTTCTATGAGTGTGTTTCCAAATTTGCTACATTCTAGAATTTGTCTTTTGACCATTTCAAGGCGAAAATTGATTTGCATCATGTAAAAAGATTTGGGGAATTTAGGTATTTTTCTGGCCTCAGAGTTGCTTGTTGAATTTATCAATTAGTTGCTCCCTTTGAGCCTATTTGTTATATTTTTTCTTTGGTACCCAGATATAATTTTTTCTTTTTTTGTGGTAACCATTTGAAAATAAATTTGGAGCAACTATTGAAAGTTACAATTTTGTCCTCTATTTCAATTGTCTCTCTCATCGGGACATAAAAACAAAATAAGAGTGTGGCTCATGTGGTTACAAGTACCTTTTCCTCCTAAAAAAAGGGAAGCAAGAATGAGGAAAAGGCACATCAAAAGAATGAAGGAGCCAAAGGGCAAATCCAAAAAAAAAACAAAAGAGTCTACTCAAGAGAAATAGCAAATCAAAAAGAGTCGACTTAATAGAAAAAAAAGGTGAAGAAGGAAGTGATATTAACTTGGAGGTTGAACAAAATTTGTAAAATAAATAGGAGCTCCATATTTGGTTTCAAAGGTTACTATTTTTTTGTTGTAGCCCTTTGATTATCCATTCATTCTTATTTCCTACCCTCCATGAATTCACCCTGGCTCCATTACAACCCATGAAACCCCATCTTTTGCATGTGAACTATTTAGTGGAGATTTGGTCAAATTACAAACATATGGTAATGTGCATTTTGTTGAAACTTGAGTGTATATTTTCCCTAGTCCCTAAACACTTAGAGAGATTGTGAGCGAGTACCTTTGTTCACAGAAATGTAATTTTCAGGGACATGAGCCTCTAATTGGGAAACCTTTTGACACCTCATATGTGCTATATTGTCTATTGTCTGTCATTGTGCTTCTAATTTCGGGTCCCTTATTTGACTATCTCTATTACTTATTTGAAAAATTTATTGAGCCAGAAAATTTGCTTGAGGACAAGAAAAAGTTAAGTGTGGTGGAGTTGATAAACTCCAATTTAGTGCATTTTTAGAGGTATTTTTAGGTCTTGTTTAGAGAAATTCTTACTAATTATACAAATTATTGGTTTAATTTGCTCATTATTTTGCAGATAGATAGAAAAAAAATGATATGCTTCATTTATCAAAAGGAAGTCGTAATAGACACAGAAGGACAACGGCCGTACATACGCAAAAAGCAAGCCGCACACGCACAAAAAGAAAAGAAAAGTGCCGCACAAGAAAAGGAGAAGCGGTAGTGACGGCAACGCACATGAGAAGAGAAAAGGAGTTTTTGGGTACCCGTTCTTGACACCGTGAGAGAGCTTTGGAGCAGGAAAAAGAGACTGGAGATTCAGAATAAGAATTTCCCTAACTTCCGGGTTATTTTTATCTCTGTAATTCATGACTCTAATTCCTATTTTATTGTTCTTTATGACTTTCGATAGCTAAATCCTCTTCTAGGGTCTTAGGTGGATCTTGTTTGTTTAGAGACCTTTTTATGTTCTAATTTCATATCTGAATTCCGGTTTTTATTTCAGTTAATATTGTCCTATTATTTTTATCACATAATTAGGATTATCTACCCTTTTCACGTTCATAATCAAGTAGTTCATCAGCGACCGTACTGCAATTAGTTGGTGGACCTATAGGATAATTGGGGCTATAATTAATGCATGACCAAACTTTAATTTAGCCTTCCAATCATTCAACCTTTTTGCTCTTTATGCTTTTCTTAAATTTAAATTCTTGCATGACCAAACAAGGGTTAGTTTAGGAAAAAAAATATTAATCGCGAATGACTAAACAGATTAATAGCTTTAGTAAAGGGATTGGTAATTAAATAAAATAAATGAATTCAAGTAGGAATTAGACATAGGGGAATCGAAGCTTGCAAGTGAAACCGTGGCCCTAGACCTCTCTCCATTTATTAAATCTAGTATTTTAATTATTGTTATTTGTTTATTTTTATTTGTTTTCATTACAACTCAATTATTAGTTCTTCTAAACAATAGACAATCTTGATTAGTTTCGTACTTGTTAATTAATCCCTGTGGAGACGATAATCTTTTATACTACTTCTGCGAAAGAGTACACTTGCTCTAAGTGTGTTTTTAACGCAACAGTAAACAACCTAGGAAACAATTTAAGGCTGAAATGAATCATAAGTCTAAAGAAGTTTTATATGTTGTTTATTCTGACCTGTGTGGACCTTTTGATGTACCCTCTAGTTGTAACGCCCTAAAATAATTTAATTAATTAACTTAATTAAGTTGTTTTGAGGGATTACAATATTATTTGAGTGGAATAATTAAGTTAGAATTTGTTTTATTTCAGGAGGTGAAATGAATTAAGAAGAGTGGTGCGATTAGGGCCCAAGTCAATTAGTGACCCAAGCCCATTCCTAAAACCCCAAAACCCTATGGAAGGGTCTCATTTGCGCCTTCCACAAAGAAAGAAAAGAAACTGATCAGAGAGGGAGAGAAGAAAGAAACTTGCGACGGCTAGCAAGGAGAGAAAGAAGGGGTTTGTTCATCTTGGCTTTAGAGTAGTCTACGGCTTGCGCGAGAGAGGAGGAAGGGCTGCTGCGTTTTTGGTTGCTTGGGGCGTGGCTGAGTTCTTCCATTCTCAAGGCTTTGGCTCGTTGTGTTGCTGGGTTTTGTACGTGACTCCTTCGTCGTTGTTCCGGATCACGCAAAATTCGAGGTAAGGGTGAGCGTTTTAATTCAACAAAATCGAGTATGTGATTGGGGTTTTGTGGGATTTTTGGGTGTAGTAGTGTAATTGAAATGTTGAGGCTTTGTTTGATGAGTTGTTGACGTTTTCCCTTCGGAGAATTTCGATGTTTGTTTTGATGAACGTTGTGAGGAACTATTTGATGAATTTGATGATGTTTTGATGAAATTGCGTTGAATTGGGCGATGAACAATGTGTGATGAAATTGTGTTTCGATGAATTGGATGATGTCTGGATGAAAATTTTGAAAATCTGAACATTCCTGCAAGCGATGCTGTTTCTGGCCTTTCGCGCCTCACTCGCGCTCGGGTCGCGCCCCAGGCGCAAGGCGTGCTGCGCTGGGCGTGTGGTTTCTGTTGAATCGCGCCCCACTCGCGCCCCACTCGCGCCCCAAGCGCGAGTCACTATTTCCACTGTTGTGCACTGTTTTTTTTTTCACTGTTTCCTGCTGTTTTCACACAGTTTTCTCCAATTAAAAATGTGATATTTTCCCAATAAAAATATGATGTTTCCACTATTAAATGCGCAGTTTTTCTCCAATATAGATGTGATGTTTCTCCACAAAATGTGAAGTTTTTCCCAATTAAAAATGTGGTGTTTTCTTTAAATTTAAAAGTGATATTCCCCCATAGAATGGTGATGTTTCTACTAGCAAAAATGTGACGTTTCTCAATTCAAACATAGTGTTTCCCAAGCTTAATGAATGTGGTGTTTTCCGAATTTAAAATGTGATGTCCTTTCAAATAAGATGTGGTGTTTACTAAATTGTAACAGAATGTTTTTCTAAACTCCAAAGGTGTTGCTACCAAAATCTCAAAAAATGATATGCGTGATAATGATGTAATATGATTTATGATGAATTGTGAAGAATATACTCTATGAGTATGGCGTTAATAACGATGTAATGTGATTGAGATGAATTGTGACGAATACACTCTATGAGTGTTTGATGATAATGATGATGAGTACTCCAGGTGAGTGTTTTCGATGAAATGCACATGTGTATATAGAGTCTCATGGCATGTTCATATCGTGAAGAATAGGCCTCGGCCTCTGGTGAAGAATAGGCTTCGGCCTCTTAATTGTGATGAATATGGTACCATCATGCATATGCCCTGGTGGGGGTTGCATTTACATGCATGGTCATGATTGTGGCTTGTTGCCAAACTGTGCTGTGAATTGGTGTTTAGGTGATGATGATGTGATGTTAATAATGATGTTGTAGAAATTGTTGTCTCCATTACTCTATCATATGCTTGATTATGTTTTGTTAAAATTCTCACCCCTTCTGCTTGGAATGTTGCTCTATTGTGGCAACGCTGCAGGTAATCTCGAGTGAAGGATCTGCTGCCTTCCTTTAGCTCTTGGGATGTACTTTTGTGTCGCTCTCTGATACTGTAACACCTAGGGGGCGTGGGTGAATTTTGATAAACGATTTGATTAGTTGTTTTAACGACTTTATTGATATATTTGAGATGTGTTTGAGAGTTATTGGTGAGTTGTTGTTTATTCCGCTGTGATGTGAGTTTTGGGGATTTGATTTTCCATGAAGGATGTTTTGTTGCACGAATTTGAAGAGTGCAATCGATGAGTTTGTTTTTAATGAAGTTGTAGCATTTCTTTTCTATCAATGAAAATAATATTTTCGAAAGGGAATACTCTGATAAATGACGCGTAAAATAAGGGTAGAAAAGGGGTGTTACACTAGTGGGGGTAACAAGTATTTCATGACCTTTGTAGATGAATTTTCAAGAAAAATTTGGCTCAAAACCAAAGGAGAAGCCTTTGGAATGTTCAAGCAGTTCAAGGTAATGACAAAAAAACAAAGTGGCAGGCAGCTAAAGGTATTAAGAATTGATGGTGGAGGTGAGTATACCTCAAAATTTTTTGAGGAATACTGCACAGCCCAAGGTATCTTACATGAGGTAACCTCTCCTTATACCCCACAACACAATGGGATAACAGAGAGGAGAAACAGGACCATCTTGGATATGGCTAGGACTATGATTAACCCAAAAGGCTTACCTAAGAAGCTGTCCATACAATAGTTTACATTTTAAATAGATGTCCTACAAAGGGCCTGGAAGAGAAAGTTCCAGAACACGTGTGGGCTGGTGATAAGCCTAGTGTGGCTCATCTAAGAGTATTTGGCTCTCTAACATACAGTCATATACCTGATAGCAAGAGGAAGAAGTTGGAGGATAAGAGCAGGCCTCTAATACTTGTAGGATACCATCCTACAGGTGCTTATAGGCTGCTAGATCCTAAAACTGATAAAATTGAGATATCAAAGGATGTTGTTGTGCTTGAAAGCCTGCAGTGGGACTGGGATAAGGTTGAACAAGTGAGTGCAGCAGATACTACAGTCCTAGAAGAGGTTCTAGACACTAGACCAGAAACTTTTGATGAAAATTCTGATGAAGAAGAACCTGCCCAACCAGTGGCGGATCCTAATCATCATGTTTTGGAAGAAAATGAAGCAGAACCAGCTGCTGAACCAGCTACTGAACCAGCTACTGAACCAGCTACTGAACCTGCTGTGTAGGCTCTTCCTAGGACTCAAAGGCTGAGACAGCCTCGTAGGAGGCTTGCAGAATATGATTTGGCCACTGACATTGAGGTGAATGAGCATGGTGACCTCATTCACTTTGCAATGGTGGCAGATATGGAACCAGTTGACTTTAAGGAAGCCTTAAAGGATAAAAACTGGAAAAATGCCATGATTGAGGAATTGGCCTCAATTGAAAAAAGTAAAACTTGGAGCTTGACACTCTTGCCTAAGAATAAGAAGGCAATAAGTGTCAAGTGGATCTTTAAGCTCAAGTTGGACCCCAATGGCAAAATAGTCAAGCATAAAGGTAGACTAGTTGCAAGAGGGTTCCAACAAAAGCATGGTATTGATTATGAGGAGGTTTTCTCACCTGTGGCTAGGCATGAGACTATTATATTGGTGACTGCCTTAGTCTGCAGTAAGGGATGGGACTTATATCACTTGGATGTTAAATCTGCTTTCCTAAATGGACCTTTAGAGGAGACTGTTTTTATCTCACAGCCACCTGGCTTTGAGATAAAAGGAAAAGAAAATCTTGTATGCCATTTACATAGGGCTTTGTATGGACTGAAACAGGCTCCAAGAGCCTGGAACAAAAGAATAGACACATTTTTTTGTGGAAAGTGGTTTCACAAAATGCACCAATGAGTTTGGTGTATATGTGAAAGGCACTATGGATACTGATTTGTTACTAATGTGTTTATATGTTGATGATCTTTTGGTAACAGGTTGTTGTCCTATGGAGATTAACAAGTTCAAAGCTTCTATGAATAGTGAATTTGAGATGACAGACTTGGGATGGCTATCCTTCTTCCTAGGATTAGAATTCCTAAGAGTGCCAGAAGGTCTAATCTTACATCAAACAAAATATGCTAAAGAATTGCTCACCAGATTTGAAACGGCAGAATTGCATTCTGCCCTCTATCCAGCAAAAGGGTTTCTGTGCAAAAAGTGTAACATCCTCAAAATAATTAGGCGAATTAATTGGATGTTAACCCAATAGGAATAATTTAGTACTCGACTGGTAAATTTATTGAGTACTAAAATTATTTATTGGATGACATTAGATCGTTAACCGGATAATACGGATCAAGGAAGTTTTGGAATCGAAATAAGGGATTAGGATCAATATGGTAATTGGACCACGCTACCACTTATTTATTAATTAAATATGTGTGTGTGTGTGTGTGTGTGTGTGTGTTGAATAAAGAAAGAAAAGAAAGAAAGAAGAGAATTCGAACAGAAGAAGAAAAGAGAAAGAAAAGAAGAGAAAAGAAGAGAAAGAAGAAGAGGAAAGGAGAAGAGAAAGGAAGAAGAAGAAGATCATCACCCATCCTCCCAAAGTTCCATCCTCATCATCATCCTTGTTTCTGCTTCCATTTCCTCAAGCTAGGTAAGCTCATACCCTTATTTCTCCCCTTTCTCCTGATTTCGGATTTGAGAGGGATGATGAATAGTGATTCGAGTTTGAGTTGATTTTGATGGTTGAATCATGTCTAGCAGCAAGCCCAACAACGATTGTAAGCGGATTGAAGCTAAATTCGAAGTTTGGAGCGGATTGGAGATCCTAGGGTTCGATTGGGGATTTTTCGTGTCTCGGTGATTTCGGCTCGGCAACGACTCTCGCTTCAAGGGTGAGTTTTACTCACGTTTAAGTTTATTCCGTTTTGGTATAATTTGTGCGTCGATTGGTTCCGAGAAATTTTGAGTCAAAAACCGTTATTTCAAAAAATAGCGCTTTGGATAAAATCCGTTTAAATTACGTTTTGGATTGGATTGATTGATTGTGTGGTCTGTATTGGGTTCATTGTATTGGTTGCTTGATCTGTTTTCGATCGGAGCGAGAATCGGAATTGAGCGGAATAGCGGGTTTTGCGAAAATCGCAAAATCTGCACCAGACAGACCCCCATCGCGTCGCGACCCGCAGGGCATCGCGTCGCGACCAAGTGTACCTTTGGCAACGTAAATGTTTCTGTTTTTTTTTGCGTCGCGACGGTATCCTTTCGCGTCGCGACGGTTTGCAGATTTTCAACAGTTTTTCACTGATTTTGTCTTCGCGATATCTTTTGATTCCGGAACCCGATTGAGGTGTTCTAAGATGCGTTGGAAAGCTTATTCAGAGGCCTAACTGAATATTCTATTTTTAAGGAAAAATGAACTGTTTTTGATATGGAAAATTGTGTCGAAAAGCGGTCAACTAGAGTGCGAGTGTGAACATGGATTTTATAAAATGTGGATTAAAGTGTTTCATTGGTTGTCTGATTTGATGGACCGTGGGTTCATAGTACTGTGTATATATATATATATATATATATATATATATATATATATATATATATATATATATATTATATCGAGTTTGGGTGACGACCCATGTTGACATACTAGGAGGGGCAGTCATGATCCCCTACCCTAGGCTCTGAGGCCGATAGTGAAACAATTATTGGCAAGGGGTTCGCCGGGATTTAGCCTCGGGGCAGTCGGTGGTACGTTACTGTGTTTTTGTAGTGTGGTTCGCCGGGATTTAGCCTCGGCGCAGTCGGTGACGCACTGAATTATAGCAGATCCGCCGGGATTAGTCTCGGGGCAGTCGGTGGAATGCTATGTGTAAAATAATACGGTTCATCGGGAATTAGCGTTCGCGCAATCGATGCCGTGTTGGGTTAACAAATGAATTTCATAATTGGAGCGAGAGCGTTAGTAGGGGTCTCGGTAGAACTCACTGAGATTGTATCTCACTGTTTAAATGTTGTTGTTTTACAGATAAACAGGGACAGAAGAAGCCACAGAGGCACGAGTAGGTGGCCCCGGGAGAAGGATGGTGACTTAGTTCTATGTTTAAGTTTATTTTCCTTCTATTGTCTATGTACCGCAACACTATGGCATTAGTGTTTTGTTTATATTTCTTTCCGCTTTCTTGTATGACTCTGATTACCACAGTTGCTGACAGTTTATGGTCTGAGTACCGTATGGTCTTATTTGTGTATAAGATGATTATGTTGTATTTCAGCAAAAATTTTATAGTGGTATTCAGTGTCTGAACAGGAATTATTATCTCTGATGTTTATACTTTGGTACACTTGGGTATTTTTACATGTTAAATATACCGAGGTGTTACAAAAAGGAGGGTGAAAAAGGCTCTAAAGTGGACCCTACACTCTTCAGGCAGATTGTAGGTTCTCTAAGATATTTGTGCCACAACAGGCCTGATATCTTTTTTGCTAATGGGATGATTAGTAGGTTCATGAATGAACCATTGGAGATACACCTTAATGCTGCTAAGAGGGTTCTCAGGTAGATTAAGGACACTTTGAATTATGGCTTGTTCTTTCCTAAAGGCACTGATCTAGGAAGGTTTGAGCTACTGGGGTACTCTGACAGTGACTGGTGTGGAGACCACATTGATAGAAGGAGTACTTCAGGTTTTTTGTTTAAGTTTCAAGGCATATTTGTTTCCTAGAGTTCTAAAACGCAACAATTGCTCTTTCCTCCTGTGAAACAGAATATGTTTCTGCATGTAGTGCTGCCACACAGGCAGCATCGCTGGAAGCATTGTTAAAGGAGCTAAAAGTGGAGCTGACTCAAACTCCTACACTTAATTGACAACAAGTATGCCCTATGTCTTGGTAAGAATCCTATGGGGCATGGAAGGACCAAGCACATTGAAACAAGGTACCATTACCTTAGAGATCAGGTTACTAAAGGTAATTTGATTGTAGATTACTGCTCTACAAATGATCAGTTGGCTAATGTGTGTACTAAGGCTCTATAAGGTGAGTCTTTTACTAAACTTAGGAGAGAATTAGGTTTGGTTACATTCTAACCTAGGAATGCAACTTCTATAGCTATTATCCAGAGGCTTGTTCTAGATCAACTTTGGTTCTAAGGCTAATGTCAGGGGCTTGTCCTGACCAATTCTAGTTTAGTCTCTCCTAAGGTCTTAACCTATGTCTTAGGGTGTTAGAATTAAGGAAGGGTGTTAAATTGTGATAATTCACACACCCTAAAATATTCAAACAGCTGTTTAACAACTAATAAGCTGTTATTAGTTAAAACTGTTACAAAATTAGTTAAAAATAACCAAGTTTGTTACAACTTAACAAACTTGACAGCAGTTACAACCAACCTAACAATCAACCATACAGATTTACAATTTTTGTATATATACCTATTCTATGTAAGAAATCATACACTGAAATAAATTTTTCATTACAGTTTAACATTCATTCTGCCTTGTGCTCTTTGCTTTACATTTGCTCCAAGATTCTTCTTTGCCTTTCTAGGTTTTGCATCTTCTTCAACAAGTGGTTGAAGACCTCGCAAATGAGAGAAAAAAAATAAGCGTTAGTGAGCTGTTTCTGTGACATAAACAAAAGCATAAGAAAAGATAAGGGAGAAAGTGAGAAATTTACCTACTGTGATATTAGGAAGAAGATCCACAATTGTTGGTGTATGTGTGTTCTTCAAGAATGCAAATACAGTACACGTAAATAGAGAGAATTGAGATTAGGATCTAAATCAAACGAAAAACAAAAGAGGAATCACTGTGAAAGTGACTCATACCTTTCAGCGTGATCATTATCAACTGTGTTCATCATCCAACTTTAGTTTAGTGCATGCAAACAAGAGGAAACAACATAGTCAGTAGTGTTGAATACTAGGGTTCTTGATCTAAACGAAATCACCAAATCCGAAAGGGTTTCTGATTTTATACCTTCACTACAACAGAATTGTTAAAAAAGGGCGCACCCTTTAGAGGTGCTTTTTAAGAAGCGCCCCTGATGCCCAAATACGGAGGACCTTTAGAGGCGCTTTTAAAAAGCGCTCCTGATGCTCTAAAATTCTAATTCCTTTATCTCCCTCTCATTTGCGAAAACCCTCTCATTCTCTCAACGTTCACACATAGTCTTCCTCTCTCTTGCGCCGTATCCCTCTCTTCCTCCACCTCTCTTGCGCCGTATCCCTCTCTTCCTCCCTCTCTCCGGCTGCCTATGACGCCCAAACGCCCTTCGACACCCAAACCCCCAAACGTCGTTCTTCCTTCGACGGGTCTTCCCACCGTGAGCTGTCTTTTCCAGTTTTCGCTCCGTTCGCGACTCCGTGAGCCGTCGTCCCTCCTTCGTGAGCTCGACGACGCTTCTCCCTCCATGAACGACGCGGCGCTGGTTCGTCCTCCCTCCTGCAAATCTGCCATTGTTGGTTGCTGGTGACATAGTTCACGATTTGCTTCTTTTTGGTAATACTCTTCACAAAGTTTGCTTCTTTTTTTCTTTTCATTTCTGGTTTTTTTTTCTCTTTTTTTCCTTGGTAGTTTTAAGCTTCAGAATTACTGTGTTCGTTTGGAGTGTGATTCCCTCTACATATGTATTTGATTATGAAGCCTATTACTAGTTTCATTGGTGTAGCAGGAATAAATTTGTTGTTTTATAAAAGTGGTTTAATAAATTTGTTGATTAATTTGTTTTGTTATATCTAGTTCGAGTCTTTTTGCGGAGCTTCAAGTTCTTTCTTGATCCAGTTCACATCTAGTTCGAGTTAGTTGTTGCTTCCCCTTAATTTTCAGGTACTTTTCTTGTTCTCTTGTCCTTTTATTGTGGTTATTGTTTATACACTTGAGCAGTTGTGGTTATTGCTTATACACTTGAGCAGTTCACATATGTATTCATAATTGGTGTATTTGAAATTGATGGATTGTTTGAGTTATAGTTCACATATGTATTCATATTAGCAAAGACCTTATCCAAGGTCGAATGTCTTGGTTTGAAAAAATTGTAACTTGTGTGTTTTTCACCTTTAATATGTTTATGTTCTCTTATCAGGAATTTATAATAAATTTCGGTCTAATATGGATAGAAAGTGGATGTCTGTCAATCGTCTATCGAAAGAATATGCCGATGGAGTGGAATATTTTGTGAACTTTGTTGTTCGACGTTTAGGAACTTCAAGCAAGTTCAAGTGTCCTTGTTTAAGTTGTTGTTACGCCAATCGAGTTACTGCAGTTGAGTTGGAAAGACCATTAAAGGCCAACGGAATCGATCAAAGTTAAACTTGTTGGACAATGCACGGTCAGGAAAGAGGTGAACCTTCAAATATGGATAATAGTAATCAGATATGTGATCCGGTTGATTATCTTGAAACACATACATTTGATGGCCACCAATTTGAAGAGGTGGCAAAGGCGGTTGAAGACATTCTTAATGATTGTCCTCAAATGTTTGAGAAGTTGATAACCGATGCGGAGACACTGTTGTATGCGGGCTGTACTGAATTCACAAAGTTATTGACTGTGATAAAGCTGTATAATTTGAAAACTTGCCACGGATGGACGGATAAGAGTTTTACAGAATTACTCGCACTATTGAAAGATATGTTGCCGGAAGACAATGTGCTCCCTTCACGGATGTATGATGCAAAACAAATGTTAGGCACCATTGGTTTGAACTATAAGAAGATACATGCTTGTCCGAATGATTGCATTTTATTTCGGAATGAACATGCATTGTTAAAGTCGTGCCCTAAATGTAATGCATCGCGGTATAAGAAGAAAGAATCAGCTCCAGAAAAGGTATTGTGGTATTTTTCCATAATTCCTCGATTTAGGCGTGTTCTGGAGTCAACTAGAGGGTCCCATTAGCAAAACCAGGAGGTGCGCTTAGCAAGTCATATGGATCAGCCCAACCAATTCAGCCCATATCCACCTCATGCGAGCCCAACATGCTTGGACGGTCAAGATCGACTCTACCCATCCGACGATCCACAAGAGGACACGATTTCCTATAAATACAGGCAAACATTGCCCTTACAAAGGTTGAATCTCTAATCCTTAGTACCTTCACTCTTATATTCTATATATTGACTTGAGCGTCGGAGTGGCTTGCAGGTACCCCCCCGGGCACTCATTGACCTTCGGTTAGGACAGCAAACGACCTGATCTCCTGTCAGGACAGCAAGAGACCTACCAACAGCAAACGACCAAAAAGCTGCTCGGTACAGAACATTGGCGACCACAGTGGGAATTGTAACGCCCAAATATTTAATTAAATTATTTAATTAAATATTTAGGTATTCAATTATTTATTTTTTATTTTAATTAGTGTAATTATATTAACGATGGACTGAGAGGTGTGTAATTGGATTTTAGGTGATGGCGTTAGTGATCGGGCTTAAGTTGGAGGAAGCCCGTGATCCAAGCCAGCTAGCTAGGCGCATAGGAGAAGCGCCTAGGCTAGGGATTAGTGGGTATGCGAATTAGAGTGAGAGGAAAAAGAAGAGTAAGCTTGCGAAATAGAGAGAGGAGAAGAGAGAAAGAAAACGGCGCACAAGGGAGAGGAGAAGGAGAGGAGGATTCGCAAATTTCAAGGAGGAGAAGGAAGCCGTGTTGCTGAGGTTCTGTAGGTGACTTTCTCAAGGGAAGTGGTGCTCTCCTAATATAAGGTAAGGGTGGGGTTCTTCCTTATAATGGGATTTTATGATGGGGTTTATGTGGGGGTAGATCCTATGATGCCTAGGGCTTGGTGTTGATGTGTGATTTGGTGTTAGTCGAATATCATATAGGTTGATTGAAAATACTTGCTCGTTGGTGATGGTTGTGACCCTAGACATTGGTATTTGTTGTTGTTATAACTAAACGCATGTTAGGTGCTCGATGAAATGTTGTTTGATGTTGTAATTTCCAAATCATGGTGATTGGCATTGATGATTGAAAATTTAGGAGCTAAATTGGTGATATGGTGTTCATAGGTGGTGTTTTGGTGAGTTTAGGTGTTGCTGTCTTTGGCGCCCAGTGCATGGGCGCCGTGTCTGAGTCATGTTGCGTTTCAGTGTGTTGCTGATTTTGGGTCCCTGGCGCTGGGCGCCATGCTTGGCGCTGGGTGTTGCGTTTGTGTTGCTGTTTTCTGGCGCCCTGCTGCTGGGCGCCGTGTGCCAATGTTGCGTTTTGGGTCATGTTGCTGTTTTTGGCGCCCTGTGCATGGGCGCCGTGTCTGGTGTCTGTTCTGTTGAACCAAGGACAAACACTCTTTGTTTTGTATGATAACAAATTACATTTAGTCTACTAATGGTTGCAGTGTATAAAAGTGCAGGGACAAAATAAAGTACATGACATGAATCAAAGAGCAGGAAATATTAAAGTGGAGCAGCTTGGAGAAGAAGCTACCTCAGCAGTTCAAGACCTATTTGTTTATCCGCTTTCTTTAGGACACAGTGTAAGGTCCTATCACTGAAGGTCTATGACATTTTAGTAGCTGAGAGATGACTTTTGAAAACATGCATCATGCATCAAAATTAGGGTTTTGAAAATATGTTATGCATGCATGGCAAGCTTTGGAAAATATCTTATGCATGCATGGCAAAGCCCTAAACCTAAAAGTAATTGTTGTGGAAAGCTAGAAATCGATTTCTATCATTTTCTAAATCATGAAATCGATTTCCTAATCCTATTTTAAAGGTTGAAATCGATTTCCTTATCTTATGTTTGAAACAAAGAATCGATTCACACCTATTCATAAGCCAAAGGTAAGAATCGATTTTCCTTCTATTTCAAAAGACTATGAAGTCGATTTTCAAGCAATCCTATAGGCTATGAATCGATTCCTTCTCATTTTAAACAAAGTAAGAATCGATTCCTACCCTATTCAGGATGTCCTGAAAATCGATTCCCACCTATTTCCAAAGAAACAAACAATCGATTCCTATGTTCTCCATATGTAAAGAATCGATTCCTCTCTTTTTTAACTAGCCATAAAATCGATTCTTAGTTCCTCTAAAATGATAAGAATCGATTCATCAACATTTTAACTTCATCAAACAATCGATTCATCATTTCATTAAATGTTTTTTTTCAAAATCCTACGCTTTCCTAAGCCTATAAATAGGCAGGTGTGAAACACTTTTCAATTCACTCATCCACACTACAAATCACATCTTCTCTACTTCTCACGTACATTTTCTAGATCTGAGAAAGAGAAAAATAGAGCTATCACTTTCATATCATTTTTATAGATCTAGTCACTCATCTCTCTCAGCTATTATATTGTCATATTATCTGAGGTGATTAGATCATAGCTTCTATATTGTAATCTACTATTGTGGGGGTCACTCTGAAATCCTGGGAATTGTTCTTGGGTCTCTCAATCAGGAGATTGAGTTGGTTTGAAATCCTGGGAAGTTTTCTTGGGTCTCTCAATCAGGAGATTGAGTTGGTTTGAAATCCTGGGAGGTGATCTTGGGTCGTTCAATCAGGGAAGATTGAAGTGGTACTGAAATCCTGGGAGGTGCTCTTGGGTCGTTCAATCACAAGATTGAAGCGGTTGAAATCCTTAGCTAGGAGCTCGGGTTCTCAATTCAGGGGAATTGAGATTTGCTATTTGAAGTTGATTGTTTGTAAAACATTGGTTCTTCATATAGTGGTTTTCAGCAAGTCCAAAGGTTGCAAAGCCGGAGGCCGAGGACGTAGGGCTTTTATCCCGAACCTCGTAAAATTCCTGGTGTATCTCTATCCCTCTCTCTTTACTTTATTTACTGTTTATATCTGTTTATAATATCACTACTCTGATCTGAATCTGTTAATCTGGTTGTATAACTATATCCCTACTCTGATCTGAATCTGTTAATCTGGTTATAGTTATACTCGCTGTACTACAGATCTGTTTATCTATCATCTTCTCTATCACTACTGTAGATCTGCTATATTCAATATCATTGCATTACTTATAAAACAACCTTATTGTAAATATTGAATATAGAATAATATCTCATTGTGCCAAATCTGCCTACTTGCATATATCTGATAAGTTCAAATCTTTTTTTCCGCATTTGATTTAAACAAACTTATCATTTATTTTGAAAAGAATCCAAGAATTACACATAACCTTATTCACCCCCCCTCTAAGGTTATACTATAGTCTAACATGTCCTGTGTGCCTGTGTTGTTCCTGCCAAGTCTGTTGTCACTGAGACAGAAGCTGTCGAAGTTGTGGAAACAGAAGCTGTCGAAGTGCTGAGACAGAAGCTGTTGAAGTTGTGGAGACAGAAGCTGTCGAAGTGCTGAGACAGAAGCTGTCGAAGTTGTGGAGACAGAAGCTGTCGAAGTGCTGAGACAGAAGCTGTCGAAGTGCTGAGACAGAAGCTGTCGAAGTTGTGGAGACAGAAGTTGTCGAAGTGCAGAGACAGAAGCTGTCGAAGTGCTGAGACAGAAGCTGTCGAGTGCCCCGTGCCTGGGCGCCATTTTCAGGATGTTGCTCAAATGTTCCCCGGTTTTGTTTTTGACATAACTTTTGACTCGGGTGTCCGATTTAGACGATTCAAAATGTTTTGGAAAGCTTATTCAGAGGCCTAACTTAATATTCTAAATTCTGGCAAAGTAATCTATTTTTCTGGAAATGGTTGGCTGTTGAAAGTTACTGTTTTAGAACAAAAGGAAAGTTGTCGTGTCTCAAATACTTTGGAAAAATTGTCGTTTGTCCCCGGTGTTGTGAAAAAAAAAACTCTCGTGTCTCAAATGTTCTAGAAAATTGTCGTCATATGGGTGTATTGGTGTTGTTTTGGATGGTTGTTGTCCTCTAGGTGTCTTGGTGCGGTTTGATGCTAGGTGTAAAGGCTCAAACCTTGGTGTTGTTGGAACTATGTGTGAAGGTTCCAAGTCTTGGTGTTCCGTTGTGTCGGGTGGTTGGTGTTTTCGGTGTCGTTGTGGCTAGGTGTGAAAGCCCAACTTTGGTGATATTTGGTGATTGTTGTTGGTGTGTCACGTTGTGACTAATTTGGTGATTGTCTGTATGCATTCATGGTGTCGCATACAGCATATGCATATTTTTGGTGAAGATCTTTGGTCTTGGAGCTCGGTGAGAAAGCTCAAATTTTTATAAAAACTGGCGAGCCTGGTGTGAAAGCTCGATTTTTGGTGAATTGGTGAGCCTGGTGTGAAAGCTCTCAATTTTGGTGACGCCCCTATTTACGGGCAAGAATTTTGGTGATTTTGGTACCACATGCATATGCCCGTTGGTTTGGGTTGCATTCATGCATCGTCATGACATTTGGTGATTGTTTGAGATTGTTTTTAATTTGATGTAATGTGTATAATTGAACGTATGTTTATAAACTGATGTGTGTAGTGAAGTGGTAGATATAGTGTCATATCCTAGCATACCTCCTATCATTTTATATTATTATATTGAAGATACCTCACCCCTTCTGTTTGAATGTTACCCCTATGTGGTAACGTGCAGGTGATTGCGAGTGAAGGCTTAGGTACCTTCGCTATTCTGAGTCGGTGTCGTCGGTGTCCTTGCTTTGATATGTAACACTCAGGGGGGGCGGATAAACGCTGAACTTAGTTGTTATATTTCATTGTTTGGAGTCCATTCAGGACGTTTCTATTTCATGTTTTGAAACTTATGTTATATTCCGCTGCGTGGTGATGTAATTTTTGGTGATGTGGTTAATTAAACAGGTGTTATGGGCTTAGTCCCTTTTTGATAAGTTATTTAAATCATATGAGACATTTTATTTAGTGATGAATGTGTGACATCCTTTTTCGAATTATGAATCAAAATTTTTGTAAACTCTGATTTTGTTAAATAATTACCGGGTAGAAAAGGGGTGTTACATTAGTGGTATCAAAGCAAAAATTCGGTCTGTCCGGCCAAGTCGTCCAGTCGTAGTGTCAATTGACAATGGTGTATTGTCAATTATATCTAACTGTTGGTTGTTTTGCAGCAAGTGAGTTGAAATGGCTGGGATGAATGATACTGCAATTGCTGCTGATAGTTGTAAGAGGTTGAATCTTGTATTGTCTGCTATGAATGGAGAGATGGTTGTCGACACTCCAGCTAAGGGGTCGGTAACCACTTCTCTTGTATGTTCTCAGTGTCCCGTGTCGATCTTCGACCGAGACTTTGTTGTGGATTTTGTTTGTTTGCCGCTGAAGGGATTAGATGTAATTTTGGGCATGAACTGGTTGGAGCATAACCATGTTCGCATTGATTGTCGTCGCAAGTCTGTGAGCTTTGGAGAGGAAGAATCTGGTTTGTTATCTGCTAGTCAGTTGCGGAAGTTAGCGAAGGAGGGAGTTCAGTTGTTCTCATTGATGGCATCGTTGTCGGTCGAGAATCAAGCTATCATTGAAGAGTTGCACGTGGTGCGTGAATTTCCTGAAGTCTTTCCTGATGAGATTCCAAGTGTGCCGCCCGAGAGGGAAGTGGAGTTTTCTATTGACCTTGTACCCGGTACGAGGCCTGTGTCTATGGCACCGTACAGGATGTCTGCGTCAGAATTGTCTGAATTGAAGAAGCAACTTGAAGATCTACTTGAGAAGAAGTTTATTAGGCCGAGTGTATCGCCGTGGGGAGCTCCTGTGTTGCTGGTAAAGAAGAAGGATGGGAGCATGAGGCTGTGTGTTGATTATAGGCAGCTGAATAAGGTGACTATTAAGAACAAGTATCCATTGCCGAGGATAGATGATTTGATGGATCAATTAGTGGGTGCTCGAGTGTTCAGCAAGATTGATTTGAGATCAGGTTATCATCAGATCAAGGTGAAGGATGGAGATGTTCAGAAGACTGCTTTCAGGACGCGGTATGGGCATTATGAGTATTCGGTGATGCCGTTCGGTGTCACTAACGCGCCGGGTGTATTTATGGAATACATGAATCGTATATTCCATACTTACTTGGATCGGTTCGTGGTTGTGTTCATTGACGACATCCTGATTTATTCAAAGTCGGAGGAAGAGCATGCGGAGCATTTGAGATTAGTATTGGAGATCCTGAAAGAGAAGAGGCTGTATGCAAAACTGTCTAAGTGTGAATTCTGGTTGTCAGAAGTAAGTTTTCTGGGTCATATCATTTCTGGTAATGGTATTGCTGTGGATCCGTCTAAGGTTGATGCCGTGATGCAGTGGGAGAGTCCGAAGTCAGCTACGGAGATTAGAAGCTTCTTAGGGTTGGCTGGTTACTACAGAAGGTGCATCGAAGGTTTTTCCAAGTTGGCCCTTCCGTTGACTCAGTTGACTTGTAAGGGTAAGGCTTTTGTGTGGGATGCTCGTTGTGAGGAAAATTTCCTTGAGTTGAAGAAGAGATTGACGACGTCTCCTGTTTTGACGTTGCCAAATCCGAGAGAGCCGTTCGTGGTGTATTGTGATGCTTCGAAGATGGGTCTAGGTGGCGTGCTTATGCAAGATGGGAAGGTGATTGCTTATGCGTCGAGGCAGTTAAGGATTCATGAAAAGAATTATCCAACGCATGATTTGGAGTTGGCTGCAGTAGTCTTTGTGCTGAAGATTTGGAGGCACTATTTGTATGGTTCCAGATTTGAGGTGTTCAGTGATCATAAGAGCTTGAAATATCTGTTTGACCAGAAGGAGCTGAATATGAGGCAGCGAAGGTGGTTAGAACTGTTGAAAGACTATGATTTCGGTTTGAACTATCATCAGGGCAAAGCTAATGTCGTGGCTGATGCTTTAAGTCGAAAGTCCTTGCATATGTCGGCAATGATGGCTAAGGAGTTAGAGTTGATTGAGGAATTCAGGGATTTGAGTTTGGTTTGTGAAGTGTCGTCTCAGAGTGTTAAGTTGGGTATGTTGAAGATTAATAATGAGTTTCTTGATAGTATCAGAGAAGCCAAGAAGTTGGATATCAAGTTGGTGGATTTGATGGTTGGGGATGATCAGCCTGAGGGTAGTGATTTTAAGTTGGATGCGCATGGTGTCTTGAGATTTTGTAATAGGATTTGTATTCCTGAAGGCGCAGAGCTGAAGAGAGCAATTTTAGAAGAGGGTCATCGAAGTAAGTTGAGTATTCATCCAGGAGCTACGAAGATGTATCAAGATCTGAAGAAGCTGTTTTGGTGGCCTGGGATGAAGCGAGATGTGGCGCAGTTCGTTTATGCATGTTTGACTTGCCAGAAGTCAAAGGTGGAGCATCAGAAGCCTGCTGGACTGATGCAACCGTTAGAAATTCCGGAGTGGAAATGGGATAGCATTTCGATGGATTTTGTGACGGGATTGCCTAATACTGTGAAAGGGTATGATGCAATTTGGGTGATTGTTGACAGGTTGACAAAATCGTCTCATTTTGTTCCTATCAGCATCACGTATCCGGTGTCGAAGTTGGCAGAGATTTATATCCGGGAGATTGTGAAGCTTCATGGAGTTCCTAAGAGTATTGTTTCGGATAGAGATCCGAGGTTCACTTCAGATTTCTGGAAGAGTTTGCAAGAAAAGTTGGGGTCTAAGCTGAGGTTGAGTTCGGCGTATCATCCTCAATTAGATGGACAGTCAGAGAGGACAATTCAGTCATTAGAAGATTTGTTGAGGGCTTGTGTTTTGGAACAAGGAGGTTCGTGGGATTCCTACCTTTCGTTGATTGAGTTCACGTATAACAATAGTTACCATTCTAGTATCGGAATGGCACCTTTTGAGGCATTGTATGGTCGGAAGTGTAGAACCCCGTTGTGTTGGTATGAGTCTGGAGAGAGTATGGTGCTTGGACCAGAAATTGTTCGGGAAACAACCGAGAAGATAAAGTTGATCCGTGAGAAGATGAAGGCTTCGCAGAGTCGTCAGAAGAGTTATCATGACAAGAGGAGAAAAGATTTAGAGTTCTAGGAAGGTGAGCATGTATTTTTGAGAGTCACTCTAGTGACCGGTGTTGGCCGTGCTTTGAAATCGAAGAAGCTCACTCCTCGATTCATTGGTCCCTATCAGATTTCTGGGAGAGTTGGGAATGTGGCGTATAGAGTGGCTTTACCGCCAAATCTTTCGAATTTGCATGACGTGTTTCAAGTGTCGCAACTTCGGAAGTATGTTTCGGATCCATCTCATGTGATCCATATGGATGATGTGGAGGTGCGGGATAATCTCACGGTGGAGACTATGCCGGTACGGATTGAAGATCATGAGGTGAAGGTGTTAAGAGGCAAGGAAATTGCATTGGTGAAGGTGGCCTAGTTAGGAGCTGCCGGTGAGAGCCTGACTTGGGAGTTGGAGAGTAAGATGCGGGAGTCCTATCCAGAGCTGTTTGATTTAGGTGAGTTTTCGAGGACAAAAACAATCTAAGTGGGGGAGAGTTGTAACGCCCAAATATTTAATTAAATTATTTAATTTAATAATTAGGTATTCAATTATTTATTTTATTTATTTTAATTAGTGTAATTATATTAACGATGGACTGAGAGGTGTGTAATTGGATTTTAGGTGATGGCGTTAGTGATCGGGCTTAAGTTGGAGGAAGCCCGTGATCCAAGCCCGCTAGCTAGGCGCATAGGAGAAGCGCCTAGGCTAGGGATTAGTGGGTATGCGAATTAGAGTGAGAGGAAAAAGAAGAGGAAGCTTGCGACATAGAGAGAGGAGAAGAGAGAAAGAAAACGGCGCACAAGGGAGAGGAGAAGGAGAGGGGGATTCGCAAATTTCAAGGAGAAGGAAGCCGTGTTGCTGAGGTTCTGTAGGTGACTTTCTCAAGGGAAGTGGTGCTCTCCTAATATAAGGTAAGGGTGGGGTTCTTCCTTATAATGGGATTTTATGATGGGGTTTATGTGGGGGTAGATCCTATGATGCCTAGGGCTTGATGTTGATGTGTGATTTGGTGTTAGTCGAATTTCATATAGGTTGATTGAAAATACTTGCTCGTTGGTGATGGTTGTGACCCTAGACATTGGTATTTGTTGTTGTTATAACTAAACGCATGTTACGTGCTCGATGAAATGTTGTTTGATGTTGTAATTTCCAAATCATGGTGATTGGCATTGATGATTGAAAATTTAGGAGCTAAATTGGTGATATGGTGTTCATAGGTGGTGTTTTGGTGAGTTTAGGTGTTGCTGTCTTTGGCGCCCAGTGCATGGGCGCCGTGTCTGAGTCATGTTGTGTTTCGGTGTGTTGCTGATTTTGGGTCCCTGGCGCTGGGCGCCATGCTTGGCGCTGGGTGTTGCGTTTGTGTTGCTGTTTTCTGGCGCCCTGCTGCTGGGCGCCGTGTGCCAATGTTGCGTTTTGGGTCATGTTGCTGTTTTTGGCGCCCTGTGCATGGGCGCCGTGTCTGGTGTCTGTCCCGTGTGCCAGTGTTGTTCCTGCCAAGTCTGTTGTCACTGAGACAGAAGCTGTCGAAGTTGTGGAGACAGAAGCTGTCGAAGTGCCGAGACAGAAGCTGTCGAAGTGCTGAGACAGAAGCTGTCGAAGTTGTGGAGACAGAAGCTGTCGAAGTGCTGAGACAGAAGCTGTCGAAGTGCTGAGACAGAAGCTGTCGAGTGCCCCGTGCCTGGGCGCCATTTTCAGGATGTTGCTCAAATGTTCCCCGGTTTTGTTTTTGACATAACTTTTGACTCGGGTGTCCGATTTAGACGATTCAAAATGTTTTGGAAAGCTTATTCATAGGCCTAACTGAATATTCTAAATTCAGGCAAAGTAATCTATTTTTCTGTAAATGGTTGGCTGTTGAAAGTTACTGTTTTAGAACAAAAGGAAAGTTGTCATGTCTCAAATACTTTGGAAAAATTGTCGTTTGTCCCCGGTGTTGTGAAAAAAAAACTCTCGTGTCTCAAATGTTCTAGAAAATTGTCGTCATATGGGTGTATTGGTGTTGTTTTGGATGGTTGTTGTCCTCTAGGTGTCTTGGTGCGGTTTGATGCTAGGTGTGAAGGCTCAAACCTTGGTGTTGTTAGAACTAGGTGTGAAGGTTCCAAGTCTTGGTGTTCCGTTGTGTCGGGTGGTTGGTGTTTTCGGTATCGTTGTAGCTAGGTGTGAAAGCCCAACTTTGGTGATATTTGGTGATTGTTGTTGGTGTGTCACGTTGTGACTAATTTGGTGATTGTCTGTGTGCATTCATGGTGTCGCATACAGCATATGCATATTTTTGGTGAAGACCTTTGGTCTTGGAGCTCGGTGAGAAAGCTCAAATTTTTATAAAAACTGGCGATCCTGGTGTGAAAGCTCGATTTTTGGTGAATTGGTGAGCCTGGTGTGAAAGCTCTCAATTTTGGTGATGCCCCTATTTACGGGCAAGACTTTTGGTGATTTTGGTACCACATGCATATGCCTGTTGGTGTGGGTTGCATTCATGCATCGTCATGACATTTGGTGATTGTTTGAGATTGTTTATAATTTGATGTAATGTGTATAATTGATTGTATGTTTATAAATTGATGTGTGTAGTGAAGTGGTAGATATAGTGTCATATCCTAGCATACCTCCTATCATTTTATGCTATTATATTGAAGATACCTCAATTGGTAGTGGGAGGTGTGTTTAACTTCCACTTATGCCTCAGGTGCAAGGTTCGATTCCCACGGAAGGCAAAACTTCTACAAGGGGGGTAGAGAAGACCGTGATGTAATAGTGCTGGGGTGGCCAATGCGTTGGACCTGGGCTGTTACAATATTTGGCGATTGTTGTTGGTGTGTCACATTGTGACTAATTTGGTGATTGCCTGTGTGCATTCATGGTGTCGCATACAGGATAGGCATTATTTTGGTGAAGACCGTTGGTCTTGGAGCTAGGTGTGAAAGCTCAATTTTTTATAAAACTGGCGAGCCTGGTGTGAAAGCTCGATTTTTGGTGAATTGGTGAGCCTGGTGTGAAAGCTCTCAATTTTGGTGACGCCCCTATTTACGGGCAAGACTTTTGGTGATTTTGGTACCACATGCATATGCCCGTTGGTGTGGGTTGCATTCATGCATCGTCATGACATTTGGTGACTGGTTGAGATTGTTTATAATTTGATGTAATGTTTATAATTGGACGTATGTTTATAAATTGATGTGTGTAGTGAAGTGGTAGATATAGTATCATATTCTAAGCATACTTCCTATCATTTTATGCTATTATATTGAAGATATCTCACCCCTTCTGTTTGAATGTTACCCCTATGCGGTAACGTGCAGGTGATTGCGACCTTCGCTATTCTGAGTCGGTGTCTTCGGTGTCCTTGCTTTGATGTGTAACACTCAGGGGGGATAAACGCTGAACTTAGTTGTTATATTTCATTGTTTGGAGTCCATTCAGGACATCATGATTTGATTGTTTTTAAACTTATTTTTATTTCCGCTGCGTGGTGATGTAATTTTTGGTGATGTGGTTAATTAAACAGGTGTTATGGGCTTAGTCCCTTTTTGACAAGTTATTTATATCGCATGAGACATTTTGTTTAGTGATGAATGTGTGACATCCCTTCTGAAGTATGAAATAATTTTTTTGAAACTCTGATTTTATTGAATAATTACCGGGTAGAAAAGGGGTGTTACATTAGTGGTATCAGAGCAAAAGTTCGGTCTGTCCGGCCAAGTTGTCCAGTCGTAGTGTCAATTGACAATGGTGTGTTGTCAATTATATCTAACAGTTGTTTGTTTTGTAGCAAGTGAGTTGAAATGGATTAGATGTAATTTTGGGCATGAACTGGTTGGAGCATAACCATGTTCGCATTGATTGTCGTCGCAAGTGTGTGAGCTTTGGAGAGGAAGAGTCTGGTTTGTTATCTGCTAGTCAGTTGCAGAGGTTAGCAAAGGAGGGAGTTCAGTTATTCTCGCTGATGGCATCGCTGTCCGTTGAGAATCAAGCTATCATTGAAGAGCTGCAGGTGGTGCGCGAATTTCCTGAAGTCTTTCCTCATGAGATTCCAAGTGTGCAGCCTGAGAGGGAAGTAGAGTTTTCTATTGATCTTGTACCCGGTACGAGGCCTGTGTCTATGGCACCGTATAGAATGTCTGCGTCAGAATTGTCTGAGTTGAAGGAGCAACTTGAAGATCTGCTTGAGAAGAAGTTTATTCGGCCGAGTATATCGCCATGGGGAGCTCCTGTGTTGCTGGTGAAGAAGAAGGATGGAAGCATGAGGTTGTGTGTTGATTATAGGCAGCTGAATAAGGTGACTATCAAGAACAAGTATCCACTGCCGAGGATAGACGATTTGATGGATCAGTTAGTGGGTGCTCGAGTGTTCAGCAAGATTGATTTGAGATCAGGTTATCATCAGATCAAGGTGAAGGATAAAGATGTTCAGAAGACTGCTTTCAGGATGCGATATGGGCATTATGAGTATTCGGTGATGTCGTTCGGTGTCACTAACGCGCCGGGTGTATTTATGGAGTACATGAATCGTATATTCCATACTTACTTGGATCGGTTCGTGGTTGTGTTCATTGACGACATCCTGATTTATTCGAAATCGGAGGAAGAGCATGCGAAGCATTTGAGATTAGTATTGGAGGTCCTGAGAGAGAAGAGGTTGTATGCCAAATTGTCTAAGTGCGAATTCTGGTTGTCAGAAGTAAGTTTTCTGGGTCATATCATTTCTGGTAGGGGTATTGCTGTAGATCTGTCTAAGGTAAATGCCGTGATGCAGTGGGAGAGTCCGAAGTTGGCTACGGAGATTAGAAGCTTCTTAGGGTTGGATGGTTACTACAGAAGGTTCATCGAAGGTTTTTCCAAGTTGGCCCTTCCGTTGACGCAGTTGACTTGTAAGGGTAAAGCTTTTGTGTGGGATGCTCGTTGTGAGGAATGTTTCCTTGAGTTGAAGAAGAGATTGACGACGTCTCCTGTTTTGACGTTGCCAAATCTGGGAGGGCCGTTCGTGGTGTATTGTGATGCTTCGAAGATGGGTGTAGGTGGCGTGCTTATGCAAGATGGGAAGGTAATTGCGTATGCGTCGAGGCAGTTGAGGATTCATGGGAAGAATTATCCAACGCATGATTTGGAGCTGGCTGCAGTAGTCTTTGTGCTGAAAATTTGGAGGCACTATTTGTATGGTTCCAAATTTGAGGTGTTCAGTGATCATAAGAGTTTGAAGTATTTGTTTGACCAGAAGGAGCGGAATATGAGGCAGCGAAGGTGGTTAGAATTGTTGAAAGACTATGATTTCGGTTTGAACTATCAGCCTGAGGGTAGTGATTTTAAGTTGGATGTGCATGGTGTTTTGAGATTCCGTAATAGGATTTGTATTCCTGAAGGCGCAGAGCTGAAGAGAGCCATTTTAAAAGAGGGTCATCGAAGTAAGTTGAGTATTCATCTGGGAGCTACGAAGATGTATCAAGATCTGAAGAAGTTGTTTTGGTGGCCTGGCATGAAGCGAGATGTGGCGCAATTTGTGTATGCCTGTTTGACTTGCCAGAAGTCAAAGGTGGAGCATCAGAAGCCTACTGGATTGATGCAACCGTTGGAAATTCCAGAGTGGAAATGGGATAGCATCTCGATGGATTTTGTAATGGGATTGCCTAATACTGCGAAAGGGTATGATGCAATATGGGTGATTGTTGACAGGTTAACGAAATCGTCTCATTTTGTTCCTATCAGCATCACGTATCCGGTGTCAAAGTTGGCAGAGATTTATATCCGGGAGATTGTGAAGCTTCATGGGGTCCCTAAGAGTATTGTTTCGGATAGAGATCCGAGGTTCACTTCTGATTTCTGGAAGAGTTTGCAAGAAAAGTTGGGGTCTAAGCTGAGGTTGAGTTCGGCATATCATCCTCAAACAGATGGTCAGTCAGAGAGGACGATTCAGTCATTAGAAGATTTGTTGAGGGCTTGTGTTTTGGAACAGGGAGGTTCGTGGGATTCCTACCTTTCGTTGATTGAGTTCACGTATAACAATAGTTACCATTCTAGTATCGGGATGGCACCTTTTGAGGCGTTGTATGGTCGGAAGTGTAGAACCCTGTTGTGTTGGTATGAGTCTGGAGAGAGTGTGGTGCTTGGACCGGAGATTGTTCGGGAGACAACCGAGAAGATAAAGTTGATTCGTGAAAAGATGAAGGCTTCGCAGAGTCGTCAGAAGAGTTGTCACGACAAGAGAAGAAAAGATTTAGAGTTCCAGGAAGGTGAGCATGTATTTTTGAGAGTCACTCCGGTGACCGGTGTTGGCCGTGCTTTGAAGTCGAAGAAGCTCACTCCTAGATTCATTGGTCCTTATCAGATTTCCAGATGAGTTGGGAATGTGGCGTATAGAGTGGCTTTACCGCCAAATCTTTCGAATTTGCACGTGTTTCATGTGTCGCAACTTCGGAAGTATGTTTCGGATCCATCTCATGTGATCCACATGGATGACGTGGAGGTGCGGGATAATCTCACGGTGGAGACTATGCCTGTGCAGATTGAAGATTATGAGGTTAAGGTGTTGAGAGGCAAGGAAATTGCATTGGTGAAGGTGGTCTGGTTAGGAGCTGCCGGTGAGAGCATGACTTGGGAATTGGAGAGTAAGATGCGGGAGTCCTATCCAGAGCTGTTTGATTCAGGTGAGTTTTCGAGGACGAAAACATTCTAAGTGGGGGAGAGTTGTAACGCCCAAATATTTAATTAAATATTTAGGTATTCAATTATTTATTTTAATTATTTTAGTTGGGGTAATTATATTAACGTTGGACTAAGAGGTGTATAATTGATTAATAGGAGATGGTGTTAGTAATCGAGCTTAAGCTGGAGGAAAGCCCGTGATCCATGTCCAAGGCTTAGGCGCATGTAGTGAGGGTTAGTGAGGGTTTGGCTCATTTGCGAATTGTCTAAGAAAAAAAGAAAGAAAAGTGCGAATAGAGAGAGGAGAAGAGAAGGGGAAATCCGGCACACAAGGGAGAAGAGAAGAAGAGAAGGATTCGCGAATTCCAAGGGAGCAGAGAGGAGCTGTGTTGCTGAGGTTCTGTTGTTGACTCGATCAAGAGAATTGGTGCTCTCCTAATATAAGGTAAGGATGGGGTTCTTCCTTATAATAGGGTTCTATGATGGGGTTTACGTGGGGATAGGTCCTATGATGCCCTTGTTTGATTTTGATGTCTAATTTGATGGTGGTTGGATTATAACTATGATTGATTGAAATAATTGCTCGTTGGTGATTGTTGCAACTCTAGAAATTTGGTGTTCATAGGTGTTGATGTGAATTGCAAGCTAGGTGTTCGAATACGAGGTAAGGGGATGTCCTATCAATTCTTATAATGATTCCTATGATAGATCCTAAGTAGTGATAGCCTAGATTAGTCATGACCATGATATGTTTGTGAATTCGTGTCCTTGATTTGTGATGTATGCGTGATGTTCAAGGTTGAGGCCAAAAATCCATTTTTCTTTTGTGTTGTGGGCGCCTAGGGCGCCATGTTTGTATTTGGGATATTGTTGAATTTTGATGTTTGATAGATGATTTCAATGATCTTATGTGTGCTCATGAGTTGTGGTAAAATTGTGTTGTGAATGGTCATGTGGAAATTTGAAGAAAACAAATGTGTATGTCAAATTGTACAAAAATCTGTGTTGCTGGAAGTGTTCTGGGCGCCAGGCGCCCTGTGCTGGGCGCCAAGGGCGCCAGTGCGTGTTGCTGCGCGTGTGTGTTGCGCCAAGGCGCTGGGCGCCAGGCGCTGGGCGCCCGTGTGTGAGTGCGTGTGTGGAGCGCTGGGCGCTGGGTGCCAGCGCTGGGCGCTGAGCGCCCGTGTGTGTGTGTTGCTTGTTGCGCCAAGGCGCTGGGTGCCAGGCGCTGGGTGCTGGGCGCCCATGTGTGCATGTTGCGTTTTGCTGGGCGCTGGGCGCCAGGTGCCTGGGCGCTGGGCGCCCATGGCGCCAGTTTTTCAGGATGTTCCAAAATATTTTCGAAAACTGTTTTCGCTATATCTTTTGACTCGGAAATCCGTTTTGAACGTTTCAAAAAGCGTTGTGAAGCATTTTCAGTTGTCCATCTGCGTGTAAATGACTGTTTTGCCCTTAGTGGCTAATATTATTTATAATGACGTGTAAATGACTGTTTTGCCCTTAGTGGCTAGTTAAATGACTGTTTTGCCCTTAGTGGCTATTATTATTTATAATGAAGTTTGTAAATGACGATGATGCCCTTGGTGGCTAGTAAATGACGTTTTTGCCCTCAGTGGCTACTGTTTGAGTTGATGATATTTATGTATAAGTGACGATGAAAACCCAGTGACGTTTAAGGCCCAAAAGGCTAAGTGATGTTAAGGTCTAAAAGGCCAAGTGACGTTGTGTGTAAATTGTGAATTGACAGGTGCTGTGCTTCTTGTGAGCAAACCGGTAAGTGACGGGTCACATAGTTGACTATGATTTGGGTATTTGTGTATTTGTGTGTTTGTGAGTGGTGCATGTCATAGTGTCTCATGCCCCATATGCATAAACCCAGTGACGTTTTTGAGGCCCATGTGGCTAAGTGACGATGAGGCCTTAAGGGCCAAGTGACGTTTGTGAAAAGGTACCTCATGCATATGCCCGCGAGTGGGTTGCATTTCATATGCCTACATTACATAGTGATGAGTTATTGTGGTGATGTGATCGATGACTGTGATGTGATTCATTTAGAGCTGTGACTTGACTTATTATTTATCATATGTTTTATTATATGAATTGAATTGGACTCACCCTTCTGTTTGAATGTTACCCCCATGTGGTAACGTGCAGGTGATTGCGAGTGAAGGACTAGGTACCTTCACTAATTCGAGTCGAGTCGTCACGCTCTGATACGTAGCACTCAGGGGGGGGGGACGAACTTAATGTTATGATTGATTTTTGGTTGTTAAGTTTTTTTGACAGTCCTGTTTTATTTTATTATTCCGCTGCTTAGATGATTTTATTGACGTTGAGTTTATTGCGATGATAACTGTGGTTTTGAGATTCGCCTTTTGTGATGTGCTACGTAATACCTGGTTAATGTGTTTTGCGCTGTTTTATTGAGAAGTGTGGTTTTTATTGAAGTAAGTGTAACATCCTTTGCAATGAAAAGAAATTTTGAAAACTCTGATATTTTCCAATTAAATCATCGGGTAGAAAAGGGGTGTTACATTAGTGGTATCAGAGCAGTTCGGTCTGTCCGGCCAAGTTGTCCAGTCATAGTGTCAACTGACAACGGTGTGTTGTCAGTTATATCTAACTGTTGTTTGTTTGTAGCAAGTGAGTTGAGATGGCTGGGAGGATCGATGCTGCTGCTGCTGTTGTTGGGCTGCTGCTGAATGTTGTAAGAAGTTGAATCTTGTTTTGCCTGTTATGAATGGAGAAATGGTAGTCGATACTCCTGCGAAGGGGTCGGTGATTACTTCCCAGATGTGTTCTCAGTGTCCCGTGTCGATCTTCGGCAGGGACTTTTTTTTTGTGAATTTTGTTTGCTTACCATTGAGGGGTCTGGATGTAATCTTGGGCATGGACTGGTTGGAGGATAACCACGTCCATATCAACTGTCGTAGCAAGTCGGTCAGTTTCGGGGAAGAAGATTCCGTTTTGGTATCTGCTGGTCCGTTGAAGAAGTTGAAGAAAGAAGGAGTTCAGCTATTTGCGTTGATGGCATCGTTGTCTGCTGAGAGTCAGGCTGTTATTGAAGAACTGCAAGTGGTACGCGAGTTCCCTGAGGTTTTTCCTGATGAAATTTCGGGTGTGCCACCGGAAAGGGAAGTTGAGTTTTCGATTGATCTTGTACCTGGTACGAGGCCTGTGTCTATGACACCGTACAGGATGTCGGCGTCGGAATTGTCTGAGTTGAAGACGCAACTTGAAGAATTGCTTGAGAAAAAGTTTGTGAGACCGAGTGTATCACCGTGGGGAGCTCCGGCATTGTTAGTGAGGAAGAAAGATGGGAGCATGAGGTTATGTGTGGACTATCGTCAGTTGAATAAGGTAACTATCAAGAATAAGTATCCGCTTCCGAGGATCGACGATCTGATGGATCAGTTAGTGGGTGCCCGTGTTTTCAGCAAAGTTGATTTGAGGTCCGGATATCATCAGATTAAAGTAAAGGAGGCACTACCTTTATGGTTCGAGGTTTGAAGTGTTCAGTGATCATAAGAGTCTAAAGTATCTGTTCGATCAGAAAGAGTTGAATATGAGACAGCGTCGGTGGTTGGAGCTCTTGAAGGATTATGACTTTGGTTTGAACTATCATCCCGGCAAAGCTAATGTCGTGGCTGATGCTTTAAGCAGAAAGTCTTTGCATATGTCGGCAATGATGGTGAAAGAATTAGAGTTGATTGAGGAATTCAGAGATTTGAGTTTGGTTTGTAAAATGACACCTCGCAGTGTCAAGCTGGGAATGTTAAAGATCGATAATGATTTCCTGGGCAGCATCAGAGAGGCTCAGAAGTCAGATGTCAAGTTAGTGGATTTAATTAATGGGGTTGGTCAATCTGAAGATGAAGATTTCAAATTAGATTCCAGTGGTGTGTTGAGGTTTCGGGGTAGGATCTGTGTTCCGGATGATGAGGAAATGAGAAAGGCAATTTTAGAGGAGGGTCACCGTAGCAAGTTGAGTATCCATCCTGGAGCGACGAAAATGTATCAAGATCTGAAAAAGATGTTTTGGTGGTATGGTATGAAGAGAGATGTGGCACAGTTTGTGTATGCCTGTTTGACCTGTCAGAAGTCTAAGGTGGAGCATCAGAAGCCTGCAGGGTTAATGCAACCGTTGGAGGTTCCAGAGTGGAAGTGGGATAGCATAGCGATGGATTTTGTGACGGGATTGCCGAATACAGTTAGGGGTCATGACGCTATTTGGGTGATTGTTGATAGGTTAACGAAGTCTGCTCACTTTATTCCTATTAATATCACTTATACGGTGTCGAGGTTGGCAGAGGTCTATGTCAAAGAAATTGTGAAGTTGCATGGCATTCCGAAGAGTATTGTGTCAGATAGGGATCCGAGGTTCACTTCTGAGTTTTGGACGGGTTTGCAGAAGGAATTGGGTTCAAGGTTAAAAATGAGTTCGGCGTATCATCCTCAGACAGATGGTCAGTCAGAGAGAACAATTCAGTCGTTAGAGGATTTGTTGAGGGCTTGTGTATTGGGACAGCGGGGTTCATGGGATTCCTACCTTGCGTTGATTGGGTTTTCCTATAACAACAGTTACCATTCCAGTATCGGGATGGCACCATTTGAAGCGTTGTATGGTCGAAAGTGTAGAACGCCATTGTGTTGGTATGAGTCGGGAGAGAGTGTAGTGTTGGGACCGGAGATTGTCCGGGAGACTACAGAGAAGATCAAGATGATCCGTGAAAAGATGAAGGCTTCGCAGAGTCGTCAGAAGAGTTATCATGACAAGCGGAGGAAGGATTTAGAGTTTCAGGAGGGTGAGCATGTGTTCTTAAGGGTTTCTCCTGTTACCGGTGTTGGTCGAGCGTTGAAATCGAAGAAGCTCACCCCTCGATTTGTTGGTCCTTATCAGATTTCTGAAAGAATCGGAAATGTGGCTTATAGAGTGGCTTTACCGCCAAATCTTTCGAATTTGCATGACGTGTTTCATGTGTCGCAACTTCGGAAGTATGTTTCGGATCCATCTCATGTGATCCATATGGATGATGTAGAGGTGCGGGATAATCTCACTATGGAGACGATGCCCGTACGGATTGAGGATCGGGAAGTGAAAGCGCTTAGAGGCAAAGAGATTGCATTAGTGAAAGTGGTTTGGCTAGGAGCTGCCGGCGAGAGTATGACTTGGGAGCTAGAGAGCAAGATGCGAGAATCCTACCCAGAGTTGTTTGATCAGGTAAATTTCGAGGACGAAATATTCTAAGTGGGGGAGAGTTGTAACACCCTAAATATTTAATTAATTTATTTAATTAAGTATTTAGGAATTTATTTAATTAATTGAATATAATTTAATTATTAGAAATTATATAAATATGTGTAGGTGGTATTAGAAGGTGGAGGTGCTAAGTTAGATGGACTTGGACTTAAGTGAGAAGCCCAAGCCCATGAATCAAGTCATATGCGAAGAGGCGCCTAGAGGGGTTAGGGTTTGTTGTGCACACTTGCGAAATTGAGAATAGAGAGGAAGAGAGAAGAGAGGCGCGCCGTTGGAGAGGAGAAGAAGAGAAGAGAAGTCGCGCCACAAGGAGAGGAAAGGATCGTGGATTGTTGCCGTGGTTCCATTCGTGATCGTCTCGGGGGCTCCTACTCTTCGAATACGAGGTAAGGGGATGTCCTATCAATTCTTATAATGATTCCTATGATAGATCCTAAGTAGTGATAGCCTAGATTAGTCATGACCATGATATGTTTGTGAATTCGTGTCCTTGATTTGTGATGTATGCGTGATGTTCAAGGTTGTGGCCAAAAATCCATTTTTCTTTTGTGTTGTGGGCGCCTAGGGCGCCATGTTTGTATTTGGGATATTTTTGAATTTTGATGTTTGATAGATGATTTCAATGATCTTATGTGTGCTCATGAGTTGTGGTAAAATGGTGTTGTGAATGGTCTTGTGGAAATTTGAAGAAAACAAATGTGTATGTCAAATACAAAAATCTGTGTTGCTGGAAGTGTTCTGGGCGCCAGGCGCCCTGTGCTGGGCGCCAGTGCGTGTTGCTCCGCGTGTGTGTTGCGCCAAGGCGCTGGGCGCCAGGCGCTGGGCGCCAGGCGCTGGGTGCTGGGCGCCCGTGTGTGAGTGCGTGTGTGGAGCGCTGGGCGCTGGGCGCTGAGCGCCCGTGTGTGTGTGTTGCTTGTTGCGCCAAGGCGCTGGGTGCCAGGCGCTGGGCGCTGGGCGCCCATGTGTGCATGTTGCGTTTTGCTGGGCGCTGGGCGCCAGGTGCCTGGGCGCTGGGCGCCCATGGCGCCAGTTTTTCAGGATGTTCCAAAATATTTTCGAAAACTGTTTTCGCTATATCTTTTGACTCGGACATCCGTTTTGAACGTTTCAAAAAGCGTTGTGAAGCATTTTCAGTTGTCCATCTGCGTGTAAATGACTGTTTTGCCCTTAGTGGCTAATATTATTTATAATGACGTGTAAATGACTGTTTTGCCCTTAGTGGCTAGTTAAATGACTGTTTTGCCCTTAGTGGCTATTATTATTTATAATGAAGTGTAAATGACGATGATGCCCTTGGTGGCTAGTAAATGACGTTTTTGCCCTCAGTGGCTACTGTTTGAGTTGATGATATTTAGGTATAAGTGACGATGAAAACCCAGTGACGTTTAAGGCCCAAAAGGCTAAGTGATGTTAAGGTCTAAAAGGCCAAGTGACGTTGTGTGTAAATTGTGAATTGACAGGTGCTGTGCTTCTTGTGAGCAAACCGGTAAGTGACGGGTCACATAGTTGACTATGATTTGGGTATTTGTGTATTTGTGTGTTTGTGAGTGGTGCATGTCATAGTGTCTCATGCCCCATATGCATAAACCCAGTGACGTTTTTGAGGCCCATGTGGCTAAGTGACGATGAGGCCTTAAGGGCCAAGCGACGTTTGTGAAAAGGTACCTCATGCATATGCCCGCGAGTGGGTTGTATTTCATATGCCTACATGACATAGTGATGAGTTATTGTGGTGATGTGATCGATGACTGTGATGTGATTCATTTAGAGCTGTGACTTGACTTATTATTTATCATATGTTTTATTATATGAATTGAATTGGACTCACCCTTCTGTTTGAATGTTACCTCCATGTGGTAACGTGCAGGTGATTGCGAGTGAAGGACTAGGTACCTTCACTAATTCGAGTCGAGTCGTCACGCTCTGATACGTAGCACTCAGGGGGGACGAACTTAATGTTATGATTGATTTTTGGTTGTTAAGTTTTATTGACAGTCCTGTTTTATTTTATTATTCCGTTGCTTAGATGATTTTATTGACGTTGAGTTTATTGCGATGATAACTGTGGTTTTGAGATTCGCCTTTTGTGATGTGCTACGTAATACCTGGTTAATGTGTTTTGCGTTGTTTTATTGAGAAGTGTGGTTTTTATTGAAGTAAGTGTAACATCCTTTGCAATGAAAAAAAAATTTGAAAACTCTGATATTTTCCAATTAAATCATCGGGTAGAAAAGGGGTGTTACATTTGACAAATTGTATTTTTATGTGGTGATTGGTGTTGGTGGTTGAAAATTGGTGATTTGAATTGGTGAAAAATCGAAAATATTGACCCTAGGGCGCCATTGTCTTAGGTGTTGTTTTTGGCGCCATGTGCCTGGGCGCCGTGCCTGGCCATGTGCCTTGGTGTTTCTGTTGCTGTTCCTGGCGCCCAATGCATGGGCGCCGTGTCTGGGTGTGTCTCGCGTGCCAAGGTGTTGTGTGCGTGTGTTGCTGGCTTGGCGCCCTGGATGTGGGCGCCGTGTGCCAAGATGTGGTGTTGCTGTTTTTGGCGCCCTGGGTGTGGGCGCCGTGTACCAAGGTGTGTGGGTGTGTGGCTGTGCGTAGGTGTGTGTGTTGCTGTGTCTTGGCGCAGGGGCGCCTTGGCGCCCTGTTCCTGGGCGCCACATCCTGTGTGTTGTGTTCCCTGCGTGTGTTGCGGTTTTTGGCGCCGTGTCTAGTGGTGTGTGCGTGTGCTAGGATGTTGTTGCTGCTGTGGTCTGAGTCCTGGGCGCCATGGGCGCCTGTTTCCTGTGTGTGTTGCGCGCTGTCTTGGCACAGGGGGCGCCATGGGCGCTGTGTGTAGATGTGTCATGTTGCGTGTCTGTTATGTTCTGGGTTGTCTGGGCGCCAAGTCCTGCAATGTTGCCTGTTGTGTTGCTGCCTGTTGCTAGGCGCCCTGCTCTTGGGCGCCAAAACCATCTGTGTTGCGTTGGTTGCCAGGCGCCCTGCTCCTGGGCGCCAAGTTCAGTGTTGTTGCCTGTTGCTGGGCGCCCTGCTCCAGGGCGCCAGTTTGCTGCGTTGCGTTTCCCTGCTAGGCGCCCAGGCACTGGGCGCCATTTTCAGGATGTTGCTCAAATGTTCCCCGGTTTTGTTTTTGACATAACTTTTGACTCGGGTGTCCGATTTAGACATTTCAAAATGTTTTGGAAAGCTTATTCAGAGGCCTAACTGAATATTCTAATTTGAGGCAAAGTGGTCCATTTTTCTGGAAAAGTTGTTTACCGTTGGTGTAGTCATTAAATGGTGATCTTTTAAAAGAAGAATTGTCGTTTGTCTCCGGTGTTGTGAAAAACTCTCGCATCTCAAATGTTTTAGAAAATGGTCGTCATATGGGTGTATTGGTGCTGTTTTAGAAAAACGTCGTCTTCTTGGTGTTGTTTTGGAAGATTGGTACCACATGCATATGCCCGTTGGTGTGGGTTGCATTCATGCATCGTCATGACATTTGGTGACTGGTTGAGATTGTTTATAATTTGATGTAATGTTTATAATTGGACGTATGTTTATAAATTTATGTGTGTAGTGAAGTGGTAGATATAGTATCATATTCTAAGCATACTTCTGTTGACTCTCAATTATATGATGTAAGTTAGGCATTTTTAGGACCAAATTGTGCAGGGTTTTCATTGTATCACAGTCATTATCTGGGATTTAGTTCAGTTTTAGATAATTGTAGTAGGAAGTTCAATTGTAAGTAATTCCTTCACTTTTGGAGCTAAATGGGACTTGAAGACCTCTTAATTGGTTGTGGCATCTTTCGGCGAACCAGACACTTGCCCGGAAATACAGCGATCTGGAGGAATTTTGCGAGTCAGAATTTTCTGTTATTTTTCGCGTCGCGACCAGGAGGGTTCGCGACGCGATCTGGAGGAATTTTGCAAGTCAGAACTTTCTGTTGTTTTTCGCGTCGCGACCAGGAGGGTTCGCGACGCGACCTGAAGCAATTTTGTGAGGCCTGAAGCTTCTGTCTTTTGTCGCGACGCGACGGACACGGGCCGCGTCGCGATGGTGCGTGAAAATTAGGGTTTTTAAAGCAGTTTCAGCAATTTTTGAAGGGACTTCGTCTGGGGATCTGAGCCACACTTTGGAGCAGCAGCTGGGGGCGTTTTTGGGAGCTTCTAATCACTTGGGAACAAGGTTTTGAAGACTTCTCATGGATTCCTCTATGTGTAACTTCTCCTTATTTCTATCTTCTCTTTCCTTGATGTTGTCCATGTAGTTTGTTTTGATTAGGGAGAGATGACTCTCCCCAAACCTATCTATTGATTACTTTGTTATGGTTGATTCAGTTGTTTGGTTAATTTATCATAAGTCTATGCCTCTTTGTGTAATGCTTTACTTCTACATATGCTAGTTGTAATGAATTAGGGTTTGTGATCACATAGGGATATGGGTTACATTCTTGATATGGGGTAGTAGATCACATACTTGGGATCACCATAGGAATATGGGATTGGATATGTGAATTCTCTATTTCTTGCGTTTATTGCTTTACCTGTTGGCATGAATCACCTAAGGGATTAGGGTTTCTCAATTAGGTAAAAGGGGTTTTGAGGCAAGGGATTGTCCTTAACCTAATTTTGTGAATTGAATCTGGTAATTTAAACAACCAATTTGAGATTAACTGAAGGATCATAGGATAGGTGAGGGGAAAATATTCGATCCCTAATCGCTTTTATTTTATTGTTTACAGACGTTTGCTTTATTTTACCGTTACTTCACTTTTCGTCCAACTATTACGTCTAAGGATTAATTTACTTGCCTATTGATAATAAAACACAATCCCTGTGGAATCGACCGGTTACTTACCGTATTTTATTACTTGCGACGACATTTGGTACACTTGCCAAAGTCCTAACAACTTCCTATCATTTTATGCTATTATATTGAAGATATCTCACCCCTTCTGTTTGAATGTTACCCCTATGCGGTAACGTGCAGGTGATTGCGAGTGAAGGCTTAGGTACCTTCGCTATTCTGAGTCGGTGTCGTCGGTGTCCTTGCTTTGATGTGTAACACTCAGGGGGGGATAAACGCTGAACTTAGTTGTTATATTTCATTGTTTGGAGTCCATTCAGGACATCATGATTTGATTGTTTTTAAACTTATTTTTATTTCCGCTGTGTGGTGATGTAATTTTTGGTGATGTGGTTAATTAAACAGGTGTTATGGGCTTAGTCCCTCTTTGACAAGTTATTTATATCGCATGAGACACTTTGTTTAGTGATGAATGTGTGACATCCCTTCTGAAGTATGAAATAATTTTTTTGAAACTCTGATTTTATTGAATAATTACCGAGTAGAAAAGGGGTGTTACAGAGGGCACCTGGTAAAGCACCTCCAGGAAAGCAGCCAGCGCCCAGGAGGGCGCCAGACAGGGAACCAAGGTCGAAACAAGCGGCGCGCATGAGAGCGCCAGACAGGGGTGGTGGCCCATGCGGGTTTGATGAACACCGTAAGAAATAACTCAAGAGGATTACCTGAACGAGATCCGCACTTCTTCTCAGTTTCCCACTTCTCAGCTTACCTGAAGTGTGATACATTTGGCTTGACACCTGTCCAAGCGTCCTCAGGGGTAATATTCTCCATTCTCTTTGTTGAACTTCTATTAATGATATATGCAGCAGTATTAACCGCCTCTCCCCACCATCTCTTAGGCATATTCTTACTTTTTAACATGCTTCTCACCATATTAAACAATGTCCTGTTTTTTCTCTCAGCCACTCCATTATGTTGAGGAGTGTATGGAGGTGTGATCTCATGTGTTATTCCTTCAGCTTCACAGAATTCGTTAAACTCAGTATTTACATACTCTCCAACCCCACCAGTTCTTAGCACTTCTATGTTCTGTCACACTGTTTTTCGACTAGGACTTTGAATTTTTTGAATACTCCTAACACATCATTCTTCCTCCTAATCAAATAAATCCAAAGCTTCCTAGTGAATTCATCAATGAATGTAACAAAATACTTGTTACCTACAGGAGTTTCATGCTGTATTGGACCACACACATCTGAAAAAATCACGTGCAGCTTTCTCTTTAATCTACTTGGCACACTTGGATTGAAAGAACCTCTAGGCATCTTGCTCTCCACACACTCTACACATACATCCTTTGGAACATGGATATGAGGCAGACCTTTCACAACTGTCTTGCTCTGCATCCTGTTCAGATCACCAAAATTCAGGTGTCCATATCTGAAATGCCACAGCCACTCTTCCTTGTCCACTGTTGTAGCTAAGCATTGTTGCATCAACACACCCAATTCGACCTTAAATGTCCTGTTCTTAGAGAGAGTTGCCTTTATCAACAGCCTCTATTCAGTGTCATAGACCTTCATAGCATTGTCTTCCAACACCATCCTTCTTCCTTTCTCCAATAGCTGTCCAATACTCAGCAAATTGCTCTTCATCCCTGGCACATACAGTACACCAGAAATGAAGCACAGTGAACCATCCTTCTTTCTTATCATCACCTTCCCCACACCTTCCACCTTCAGGGTTCTATCATCAGCAAACCTTACTCTACTCTTGATTGAAAAATCAAGTTCGACAAACCAGTCTCTCCTCCCTGTCATGTGTGTCGAACAGCCTGTGTCGAGAAACCAATGCTCACCACTCTCACCTTCCTCCTTAGTTGTCACCATTTGCACTATTTCATCACTGATCTCTGTCTCCTCAATCACCAACAACAGAGATTCCTTCTTCTCTTCCTCTTCTTCAGCCATTTTAGCATCATTGCCATCAACATTGTTGTAGCACTCATCAGCAAAATGTCCATATTTCTCACAGTTATAACACTGTATATGGCTCTTGTCGAATCTTCTCCCTCTTCCTCTAAAGCCTCTACCACCTCTACCTCCTCTTCCTCTATAGCTATCACTACTACTACTACTTCCTTGCTCATTACTGTTACTGTTATCACTATTGTTTGATTTAGTAGAGTTTGAGTTATAGGAATTACCTCTTCCTCTTCCTCCTCTGTAATTGTTTCTGCCTCTACCACGTCCTCTTTGATTTCCACCAGTTTTGTTGTCTGTTTGTACTGCAAAAGCTTGCTCTGTGCCAGGCTTCACCATCTTCTTCTCATTCATTGTTCAATCGCCACCGTGATGTGATCGAAGTGCGACGACACAGATCGCAAAATCTTCTCCACAATTGATTCATCAGACAATGTTTCACCACAATACAGCATCTGATTCGTCATAGTTTGGACTTTGGTGAAATACGCAGCAATCGATTCACTCTCCTCCATTCCTAGCAGTTCATATTGTCTTCTTAGAGTTTGAAGTTGCACCTTCTTCAATTCCTGATCTCCGGCGTAGGAATTCGCGAGAATGTCCCACGCTGCTTTGCTCGTTTCTGATCTAGCAATCTTCTCAAAAATTGCAGGACTCACACACTGATGGAGGATACACAGACCTTTCCAATCCTTCTTCTTCGATTCTCTGTAAGTTGTTTGTTGCGCAACGGTTGCGTTCGCCGGTAACGGAGCTAGTCCGTTCTGCAGCAAATCCCACACATCTTGATAACCAAGGATCGCCTCCATTTTCATACTCCACTGATCGTAGTTTCTTCCGTCGAGGATCGGAAAGTTCGCCGGAAAATGGCCGTTTGTTGTCATCACAATTTACTCTCACCGTTGAGACTTCACTCGTCTTCTCACACTGGATTCACTCTTGAAAAACTTCAACAATCACGCTCTGAATACCATTTGTTGAAATTTTTCATACACAACACACACACTCACACACGCACTGAGAGAGAGAGAGAGAGAGAGAGAGAGAGAGAGAGAGAGAGAGAGAGAAAGAGAGAGAGAGAGAGAGAGAGAGAGAGAGAGAGAGAGAGAGAAGATGTAACTGAAAACGATTAAGAGTGAAAACTGAAATCCAGTGTTCTGTTATTGCATCACTGAATGTTGCTTATATACTCAGTACATGTAAGCATGTTGAGTCAGCAAACAATATTAAACATACAGCTGAACAAAAGACTAATTTCGACTCCCTCACTTCGATAGATCAGTTAACATAGTCCTGTGATTAGAGTTCCACGCAAGACCACCTGATTAGAGTCCTGTGATTTCACTAAACAGTGAGGGATATGAAACTCAAAATAAACCTTATTATCAGCAGCCAATTTAGACACAGACAACAGATTTTTCTTTATATGTGGTACATGTAACAGGTTGTTTAGAACTAAGTTAACATGAGGATGAATTGGTGAGGTAAATATGGATGAGCCTATAGATTTTATTGAAGAACTAGCTCCATTTCCCATCCTAACTCTGGATGTACCCTTATAAGGTTTACTACACTGTAAATTTTCACAGTTAGGTGTTACATGGTGACTTGCACAAGAATCACCATGCCAATCTTCATATTCATCATCATCCAGTAATTGTAAATCAGAAGTGTTACCTGTACTGTCAAGTGACAGTGCTTCAGCAAGGTTTACAGTTGGTGTGGCTGTGTCAGTAACAGTAGCATGGTCTCCCTCACTAGCAGGTGTTGCTTGAGTGACAGAAGGAGGAGGCACAAAGGTTTCATCCAACCGGTACCAGCAGTCAAGCACTGAGTGACCGTAGCGGCCACAGAGTTGGCACGTAGGGCGAGTGCCTGAGGTAGAAGCTCCACGAGCACGTCCCCGGCCACGAGATTGTCTTCCACGTCCACGGTTGACACTTCCACGGCCACCGCGAGTACCAGAATTGCCATTGGAGACATTTTGAGGCGTGACTTGAGCAGCGTTAACAGAGACATTTGCCACGGCTAATTCTTGTCGATACTTGTCCAATTGAGACTCTTGCACGAGAAGAAGTGACTCAATCTGAGATACTGAGGGAGAATCACTTCTTCCAAATATCATCATTACAAACGGATTATACTCTTCTGGTAGGCCATCAAGGATTACATTAATCAGGTAAGCATCAGTGATTACCTCTCCTGTGGACGTCAGCGCATTAGCAACTGAATGAATCTTGCTTAGGAACTCCGAAATTGATTGAGCACCCTTCTTCGTGTTCTTAAGTTCATTCCGGAGTTGACGAACTCGAGCTTTGAGGTGAGAGAGATAGTGAGTTTGGATCTTCTCCCAAACTTGCCAAGAATGGTGGCAAGTGAGCACACGAGTTAATGCACTCTCAGATAGTGTTGAAAGTAGACATCTGCAAGACGATTGGCGTCGGAGGCGTATTTCTGAGGAATGATCGGGTTCACCAATAAGCGATGCAATTTGTGCATCTTGACGACACCTTCAACCTGTTGATTCCATAGGAGAAAGTTTTTGTCGTCGAGCTTCACGGAGAGCTTGGGACCGGAAGCAAATTGGTTTGATGAGGACTTCGTTATTCCTTGAAACACAGATCCGGTGTTGGATTGAACACCGTCGCCTTCAGGGCTTTGATTCTGAGATGAATCAGCCATTGGAACAAGATGAATCGATCAAAGGAAGGAGGCGGAAGTGTGGTTGATCGTTTCTGCGAATGATACCATGAAGAAATTCTCAGAGAAAACTTGGAATGATTTCATTGATTCATAACAGAATACAACAAGAGCTTTATATACACAGTTGAGATGCTCAACTGATTTACAACAATATAACAGATTTACAGCAGAATCAGTTGAGTGAAGCTTCGACTGAAAATGGCTTCGACAGAGGCTGAAGTATAAGAGTAAAGTTATCACCGTGACGTGTCACTAGTTGCTGACGTGTCACTGCACTCTTTGGCTTTGACTTTTCTCATTTGCACTTCATTCTCTATTAATTATTATTATTATTACATGTTAATAACCTATACCTTTGAAAGTTTTCACATTAATTAACTTCTTAATATCTCATAGACCATTATGTTGGAAATAATCGATTGAAATTCTAAGAAAGTGCAAGTATGTGAAAATTATAGTGGTAAATTGCATGAGGTGAATGGATGTATCTAGAGTCTTAAAAGGTGAGATAATTAATATCGAGCAAGTCATATACATGCATGGAAAACAACTCTCTTTTCTTTTTATATAGAAGTAGGTTGGTTTTCCTTTTTAGGGAAAATTAACTTTGAATTAGGTCTATTTTCTTCTCTCGCTCAACTCACTAATCTTAACAACCTTTGATTCCGAAAATTAAGCCTCTATTTTGTAGTTGGAAGTTGCTAATAGAACTTCTACTCTTTGCTTTGGGTCATTGAAACTATTTCTCTCTTCAGAAAAATTATTCTATCGAGTTTGAGTGTGTAAGGGTTTGGAAGGCCAAACAGATTTCTTCCTATGGCTCTCACGGAAGATTAGTGCTTGGTATCTATATGTTTTTTGGATAAACCCGGGTATCCACCGCACGGACAGCAGTGACTAAACCCTCGCTCATTGTAGGTGCCTCAAGGGGCTAGACAGCTGACCCAGAGTTTTAACACTGCTCCGGTATCTACATGTTTAATTCAATTTTGTAAAATATCTATCACAACTCGGTCCAAATTCACACTGATCAACATCTTTCTATGGGGCGTGAATATCACATGTTAACATATCAAGTGGAAAAAAACAAAGTAAAAATTGGCCACCTGGCCCAGCCACTGCCTCCTTCCCATTGTAATCGTATACATAAAATATTCCCAATCATCTTGGAAAGAAGAAAAGTACAAAATAACCAAGGAAAGCTAGACAGCTAACTAATTTGTTTGGAGGCATAACATACCAACAAAGAACGAAAAGAGAAACCAACAGTGAGCATCAAGAGTAAATAAGGTTTTCGTTGCAAAGACAAAAATATGAGTGCGACCGTTTGTGTTCATTTATAAAAGTCATACTTTCATACTTTCCTCAAAAAACCTTAGCATCAAAGATACATATGAAGAAAATATCATAACCAGTAAACCTTCATTTCTTGGTCTTTGTCTCTAGTATGACAACACCTTACACTTCTTTGAGTCCTCAACCACTAGATGAGGTTCAATTCTCTGATGACAAGAACTTTGCTCTACAAGGAAAAATTATGCTACTGGTTCTTGTCTCCATTTTCTCTCTTTTCATCTTGTTTATCCTCATGATACCGTGTCTCAAGAAACATGTTAGGCGTTCTCATGAACCAGAAAGAGATGGAGATTCTATGGTAGGCCAGAAGATTCCTTACTTCTGTTTCATCAAAAGAAGAAAAGAAGATGTTACACCAGACACCAATTCGCCATGCAACACTGGAAAATTCCCTTTTTAAAGAAGGAACTGCATCAGCATGCTTAAGTTGTGTGTGTCTTCCCAGAGTAGAAGAAGATAAGTGCTAATTGAGCCTAATTTTTTTGGCAATAGTTTTTTATCTGCATAACTTTAATTTGTTTAACAGTTAGGCCGGTAAGTCCTCTACCGCCGATTGCATTGACAATTTCAGTAATATGAAGCTCTAGGATTTGAATCTGGATGTGATGATCTAATAGTGTGTGTGAGTAGTAATTATTTGCTATTTCGACTAAGCTAACAAAAAAAACTGTTATTGGCAGTTAATACGTGGTGGTGATTATGTTGTCTATTTCCCAAATTATTGTTATCCCACGCCTTAATTATTATGCATGGTATTCAAACGCGCAGCAGCAGTAGTTGAATCTCTTCAACATCCTTAGTGTATATTTACTTTTTTGCCCTTATATGATGTGCCAGGAGAAACATGGGGTTGTTCAAATTAACCAAATTCAAGAGGGTTGGTAATCATGTGGTTGACAAATTTAGATTAGAACGACATCTTGATTATATACTTATAGAAGATAAAAAATTGTGGCTTAACCTCCCTAAGTACTAAAAAGAGAGGATATAAAGGGATACATGTGAGTCAGGGTGAGCGCCGGATTAAGTGAATTTCGACGAGTTTAAAAACTCGATCCAATCAAATACTTGTGAATTGAGTTTGTTAAGATTATACCTAATTTTGTTTCAAAAAAAAAGATTATACCTAATTTTGCATGTAACCCGAACCAACCCAACCCGTTCTCCAATCGGTTGAGTTGGGTTGGCTACTAAGTTCACTACTAAAATATTATTTTTTAGAAAAAACAGAAGAAAGAAAACGAAAGTAAATAGAACAAAAACTGTAGATTTAAGGGAAATAAACCAATATCAACGTAATGAGTTTAGAATATAAGTCAAAGCTTAGTATTTTTTATTCAATTTTGGTTCATCATCAACGTAATAAGCAATGACACACATAATTCAAATTTTAGTTTGAAATCCAAATATCAGTTGTTAGTGTAACAATTTGACAATTCAAAAATAATAAAAACTTTAATATTATTTTATCTTCTATAAGCAATTACATGATATATCTTGTAATGGTTTTAGACTTTGGCTTGACATGTATACAATCGCATGTTGTATGAGTTGGGTTGGATTTGGTGGGTTCTCAATATTTAGACCCAACGCATACACCATGAGTTTGTCTATTTTAAAACCAACCAACCCCAATTACCCAAACCAACCTGAACTTTGTAGGTTGGATTTGATTGTGCCTTGGGTCACAGTGTAGATGTGTCCACCCCTACATGGGAGATAGGGAAAACATCATCTACAAGGTTGGGAGATAGGGAATACGGCTCATTCAAAACAATAGAAAATTTAGAAACGTTAAATGGCTAATGGTGAACATAAACTACAAGCACCAGTTTGTGTTTCTGTTAACAAGACAGGCTACTTAACATTATAGAACAAATAAACATTTCCTAACCAAAGTACAGTTAATTCCTAGCTTGCATTATTACAACAACGGGTTTTATATCAGAGGATTATACTGCCCACCAATATGGAAGTGAGTGGAACTGTGAGGTTGTCATCAAGCTCTGTGCTTATCGGAAGGGACTCCACAATTGCTGTGACAACAGACACAGCTAGAAAACCTAGAACCAATTTCCAGCTTCCCTCAATATATCCGAATGAGGAAAAATACCACATATACCTGTTAGGCCACTAACTGTTAATAAGGGTATAGATTATGTAGGTTATCACTTTGAAGGGAAAATTCAATAAAGTAACACAAGTCTACAGGAAGTCTTACCCAACAGAAGCCAAGAATCCAGCAGATGCCATAGCAATTGAACCAGCATAGGACTTGTTTCTGTTGTAAGGTATTTTTTCACCACCAAATCGCCGTCCAACAATATCTGCCATACCTGAAATAGCATATTAAGAATAAGGATAAGCTTTGAGTTCATCCCCAAAAGCATTTCTGAAATCGTAGAGCTGTCAACTTAGTCTACGAAATTACTGATTTTTCAAATTATCTCTCACATTGAAAATCCTCCATCACATTACTCCTTTTGAGTCGGTCACTTTAGTTCCTAAAATTACCTGAAAGGATATGATCGAAAATTTCCATTTTCATGGATTATTGAAATTTATTTCACTAATTTTAGGGACCAAATTGCATGCCCTTTACAATTTTAAAAACTAAATTGGTGATTCACTTGATAAGCTCCTGTCCTTATCGGGGTATCGGGACAAGGTTTCCAGCTCCTGAATTATGTATACTTTTAAAATAACTCCTAGTGCAGTTTACTAGATATTAAACCACAAACCATTTATGTATTTTTATCCAAAGGCTCAATCTTTTCAGATATTTAGCTCATGGCATGGAAAAGTTTAAAACATTGCCTAATCCCAGTAGAAAAGGCCCAAAAATAATTGGCAGAGGCAACATTACCATCTCCTGCACTCAGATTACATATTGCAGCAATAGAAATAGGTGAAGTTCTCCAGTATACTATGAATGCGAAAGCAAGTGTTGCAGCATAATACAGTGGTCCCTTAAGAATTTCCCTGGAGCAAAGGAAATAGTGAGAACAAATGAATATAATGTAAACAGTGTTTTCCAGCTGATAATTTATACCATCACTTATTCCTTCTTTTTAATATAACCATAATAACCATAATTACAAATCAGGCATGGATTGATCAGCGGTGGGTTAACCACCTGACAGTAAAATATGTTTTTTCTAAACAGAATCAACTGTAAAATGAGTTAACTATTAACAGTTTCACAGGTTCAAATATTCTCACTGGCAGTGGCATTCATGTATTTAATAACATTGCAACCTATAATCTCCAAATCTGCTCATTGATTTCACTGTGGCCTCATCTTTCAATATTCCTAGTCCAATAAAAAGCATCCGAAGTACATTAAGTGCCGGAATAAAAGCAGCAAACAATGATCCCCATCTGTCATCACTGAAAGGATTGAAGAAAGGTCATAAAACAAAGCACATTGTGAAAGAACTTTGAACAGACATAATTCAGAAACTATACAATTACCCGAATAGTGGCCAGCAGAGCATGAATATTAGCCCAATGGTTACATGTACAAGTTTCCTATTCAATTTCTAAACACAGAAAAACAGTTCATGAGAATTCTGCCGATGGGAACAACATACACATTTACAGATAGAGCAGATCAACATCTATTAATTCGGATTCTCTGCAGTTGAAAAATGATGCAATTGCAGCAATCATGCAATCCGAGCCATTGAATCGAAATTGGGCAACTCATGTTCAAACTTCAGTATATTGGCATCAAAATCGGATACGGATTATCTGCAGTTGTAAAAGGACACAGTTGCTGCAGCAATGCAACCTGAGCCATTGGATTGAGATCAGAGTACAACTCATATTCAATTCCAACTTCTTTTAGTAAATCAGCTTCAAAATCCAACCTCAAAACGCAATTCCTCCTAACTCAATCCAATGGCCTGAATTGTGTTGACTAAAGCAACTATGCCTTAAAAAAAAATACAACCCAAGAAAGCACTACCCTATTTGTAAGATAACACCAAGGCTTAGTTAGGATTAGCTCCTTGCTTAGCCAATACAAGTGCATAGATGCTCATAGAGAATTAAAAATGAAGGAACTTATAAAAAATTTGAGCTGTAGAAGCTGGTTTCAACTTATGTAAATTAGGTTCAAAATCGGATACAGATTCTCTACAATGAGAAAAGGACACAGTTGCTCCAGCCTCCAGTAACGCAACCCACGCAGTTGGATTGAGCTCAGAGTACAGCTCATATTCCGACTTCTTTTAGTAAATCGGCTTCAAATTCCAAAAACTCAAAACGCAAGCCCTCCGATCTCAATCCAACGGCCCAAATCATGTGACCGAAGCAACTGTGCCCTAAACAAAATGCAACAACTGAACAACCCAAGCAAGCATTACCTTATTCGAAAGATAGCACTAACGCCTAGTTAGGATTAGCTTCTAGCTAACCTAATCTACTTTACTTATACATGTATTTGGTTCCTAACTTGGCCAATACAAGCTCATAGATGCTCATGGAGAAGTAAAATGAAGGAACTTATAAAAAATTTGAGCTGTAGAAGCTGGTTTCAATTTCTACAAGAAGCTGTTCATTAAAATAGTAATGGTTACTATAAGATGATTATTAATTTTTCTTGTCATACAAGTGCTTGTTGAAAAGTTAATCTAAAATGTCTCTAACTCTAAGTGTTAAATCACAATGAAAATGACTAAAATAATGTACAAGTCTTCACATATGAAATTGCATACAGGAGTCTTAAAGAAAGTCAGCAAGTAACTAAGAATTTCTCATAGCAACAATTCCAAAAATTCCAAGTAACTAAGAATTTTTCATAGCACAATTAAATTGGCACAAACAATTTTCACAATGCAGTATGATATTGAGAGAGACCTGGTCGAAAATCCCTCGTTTTGCAGTTTCATGAAAGAGTCTAAGGAAAGAGGAGGCAACGGCACCAGAAATAGCGGTGGCGAAGATATCAGCGACGAGAGGATCGTGGTGGAGCATGGTGGCAGAGCGGCGAGATGAGGAGCGTAGCAGTGGTTGTAGTGTGGTGGTGGTTGTGGAAGAGTAGAAGAATGAAGAAGTGAGAGGGAAATTGGGTTTAAGTTTGGAGAGAAATGTAGGAGAATGGGAAGTGGTTCTTCTAAACCCGAAGATAGTACTGCTGCAGCCGCTGCTCTTAATCATGTTGGGGCTGTGAAAAGGACCAGAGAGGCAGGCTTCAATCAACTACCCCTTGTTGTTGTTATTACTACTACTCTACTAGTTCCCATTCAATCAATCATCTCATCTGATTTTTCAAGCTTCACTCATTGTTTGATACAAAGGGAAGGCAAATGGCTGATTGGTTTGTACTTTGTAGTTTGTACTCTTCTTGGGAGCTAGGACTTGGATACATCAACACTACTGTTTTTGTTTGCATATAAAATGTGTAAAAAAATCTAGTTAAAAAAAACACTTTTCCATAAGCTTTTTTTTCTTTGACCAAACACTTTTCCATAATCTTAGATATTAATAAAAGTTATTTGGATAATATTTTTATACCCCCACCATTAACTTCTATACCCCCCACAATTTTTTTTCCCATTTTACAACTATTATTTTTGTTAAATAGATTTATCTAATTAAGAGATAAATTCGTAGTTAAAAAAAATGTAAAAACGGATTTATCTCTTAATTAGATAAATCCGTTTAACATAAAATTGCAAAAAGGATTTATCTAATTAAGAGATAAATCTGCTGTTATATATTGAATAACAGATTTATCTCTTTATTAGATAAATTTGTATCTGTAGTTTATTTTTTCATAACGGATTTATCTAATAAAGAGATAAATACATTATTCAATATATAACAACGGATTTATCTCTTAATTAGATGAATCCGTAATTCGATATTTAACTACGGATTTATCTAATTAATAGATAAATCTTCTTTGTTAAAAATTAATAAATTAAATTCAAATGTGCATTAATTTTTTTTAAAAAATTAATATTTAATTACAATTATAGGACATATAAATCCAAAATATATCATATTATATATATTTTAAAGTGTTAATATTTACATCAATCAGAATCTAAGTCGGCTGCTAAGTCTACAATTATTGGTGAATTAGTTGGTGGTTTGGGCACCAGAGCTAAATACCCCCATAGTTGGATACGCCCTATATAAGATCTCAACCATGTATTAGTCTCGTTAGATGCAAAACACTTCCACTGAATAACAAATTGAGGCAATGGACACTCAGGAGTCAATATAACCTGCACCCAATGACAGTTCTTCACGAACGCAATACAAATCGTGGTGAGACTCTTACTAATACTCGTCGAATATGGACCTCTCAACGGGAAAAAATGTATATGAGTCTGTCAATGTGAACACCCAATTTTAACCGGTGTACTTCTTTTATTATTAATATTCGTTTATTTTAATTCCCTTTGTTTAATAATAATAATAATAATAATAATAATAATAATAATAATAATAATAATAATAATAATAATAAAATAGGAGGTGTGTGGAAAAAAAAATTATTTACAGAGAGGTTCATTTACACTTGGCCCAAACATATGCCAAGGTTACAAAAAAAGAGGCCTCAAATGGACCCAAAAATACAAACTACACCAAACTTTCAGAAAAAAGAAAAGGAAAAGCCCAAAATATAAAATTACACAAAAAAAAGAGAAATGGCCCAAAGTGCAGCAGCTCCATCGTGCGCCCCTGGCTGCTGCCTCTAACCCTAGCCTTAGTGAGCAAGTCTCCTAGCTGGTCCTGACTTGGCCATCACCTGAAAATGGAAAGAAAATATGAGTCATAAATTCTTGATTCAATTTTCTACCTATAAAAAGCCAGTGAATTCAACAGTAGAAGGGGGGACAATTAGAGGGGGAAATTGACACAGTAAGTTTAAACAGAGAAATTCATACTGAGAGAGTTCACAAAGAAGCTAAGAAATTCTTTTAGTTGCTGTGTTGATGTAAGATTCGAGAAGCAGCAACAAACAGCTGAGGGGCGTTTCTATCAGAGGCTGGAACATATGTTGGCCTCTCTTATATCTTATATGTGTTTATAGTTTTCGTTTTACCATTCTGAAATGTTAGAAAACTGAAGAAACTAAGTATAAAGTAGGGTTTATGAACAATTTACGTTCAGATTCAAAAAAACAAAGCTCAGATATTGCTTCTGTTTTCTTTCCCTTATTTATTTGTTTATCTATTTGTTCCTTATAAACGAAAAAATGGGTTTTTATTTTGTTAGAAAAATAGGTTTTGCTTTAGGACTAAGATTTCGTTTTAGGTTCAAAGATATGGTTTAGATGGCAGAAGGGTCAGGATTCGATTTCAACATAGAACATATTTAGGGTTTCAGATTAAAGAAAATTAGGGTTTTCAGTTTAAAAATAAAAATAAGATTAGGGTTCGGATTAGAAAAAATTAGGTTCAGATCTGTTTTTGTTTTTTTTGTTGTTTTATTACTTATTATGAAAAACGAAATAAGAATAACAACTAAGGTTTTAAAGGAAAAATTAGGATTTTCGGATTTAAACAAAAAAAAAATTAGGGTTCAGTGATAATAAGCATTAAGGGTTCCGAAAAAAAAGGGGATTAGAAGAGCAGAGGAGGGAAAGGGAAGAAAGGAGAGGAAGGCTAGAACCGAAACTCACCTTTTTCTTTACTCCGACCACCGTAGGTTGTGGTCGTCCTCGCCGCCGGCGTTCAGTCAATGACCGGCTCTCCACGCTCGCGAACCGTCCCCGTCGTAACATCCTCTCCCCTCGCCGTCCACGAAACGAGTTAGGAAACCACCCCTAAAACTCTGGCCACCGTACGACTATTGTCACTGTTGCGAGCTCCTCCGACGTGGCCGCGAGGCCATCATGTCCGCCGTCATCCCTCTCCCCCTTCGTTTCTGCCCTTTTCTCTCTCCTTTTGCGTTCGTCGTCCCTCTCTCCCCACCGTAGCCATCGCTCACTCCCTCTCTCCTTCCTTTCCTCTCTCTCAGTGCGAATCTCTCTCCTTCTTCTCCGGCGAGAATTTCGTGTTTTCTCTCTCCCCAAGAATTTCGCGTCTTCTCTCTCTCCCCTTGGGGTGTGCGGCGCTGGATGAGTAAAGGGAATGAAAATTAGGTTATTTTGCTGATAAGTGGCCTTATATAGTTCTTAGGGTTTTATTTTAATTTTTTTTGAGTAAAGGCCCAAATTGGTCATTGATAAATTTTTCGTGGGACGAATTCGTCCCTCACAATTTTTTCGGGACACATTGGTCCCTGACAATTCCAAAACGGGACACGTTAGTCCCTCCATCCATTTTGACGTTACCAGCACAGTAAACGTGTCCTACGTGGCACGTTAAGTGCCACGTGTCACGTTAACTGCCACGTTTGTTTTGGGACAAATAAGTCCCTAACTTTACAAATTTAAAAATGGGACAAATCAGTCCCTGACTTTTTTGAAAAGGGGACAAATCACCCCTCCCCCCTCCGTTCCACTGTTCACCCCTTCCCCCCTCCGTTCCACCAACTTTTCCTCTTCCTCCCCCTCCCCCCTCCGTTCCACTGTTCACCCCTCCCCCCACTGTGAACCCCTCCTCCCCAGATCTGGAACTCATCTCTCTCTCCTCACTCACGTTAAATCTGGAACTCATCCCTCTCTCTCTCTCTCCTCCTCTCCATCTCCTTCTCACTCTCGCAGATCGCACTCCCCCCTCTCACCACCGCCTCTCGTAGATTTCGCTCTCCCCTCTCACCACCGTAAGCCATCACCAAACCCTCACCGTAGGAACGAAAGGGATAGAAGAGAGGAGGTCTCAGAAGAGAGGAGGGAGAGCGACGAGAGAGAGAACGGCGAGAGAGGGAACGGCGAGATGCGAAGAGAGAGAGAGGGAGGAGGATCGGTGAGGGGAGAACGAACCAGAGAGGGAGGGGAGAGGGGAGAGCGAACCAGTGAGGGGGGCTGTGGTAGAGAGAGAGCTGTGAGAGAGGAGGATCGGTGAGGGGGGAGGGGTGGAACCTTCGTTGATTGGGGATTTGGAGGTTTGGAGGTAGAAGAGGATGAATAGTAACAGAGGACTGATTCGTCTCTTTTTTAAATTGTCAGGGACCGATTCGTCCCTTTTTTAAATCTAACGTGACACGTGGCACTTAACGTGCCACGTAGGACACGTTTACTGTGCTGGTAACGTCAAAATGGATGGAGGGACTAACGTGTCCCGTTTTGGAATTGTCAGGGACCAATGTGTCCCGAAAAAATTGTGAGGGACGAATTCGTCCCACGAAAAATTTGTCAAGGACCAATTTGGGCCTTTACTCATTTTTTTTTTACAGTTTACCATTTACACCATTGTTTTTAGTAACGCGCACCCCCCTTTTGGGAGCCCAGGATGCGTGGGCTACTAAATAAAAAACACACTGGGTTTGCTTTTCCCCACCCCCTTTTAATAATACAACACCCTTTTCTGTTAACTACACCCCTATTTTTACCATTGCATCCCTTTGCGTTTTCTTTTTTGTCATTTCTTTCAAAAAACGATTTCTCCTAAAAAAAAAGAACCTATAAAAATAATAAAAAATGGGTTCGACTGAGATGTACATCTTGTCAATCCCGGTTTAAGAGACTTTAGCTGTACGGCTTTGATCTTAAACCCTTTTAGAAGTTAAAATCAAAACAAACAAACCTTTTCTCAAGAAGAACTACGTAGCCTTTGATTCTCCGCACACGGAGATACGTAGGAGCGGGGCTTCCCCGTCAAGCCAAATTAATTTTTTTCCAATAAATAATTAGCTTTTTATTTTAACACCTATTTTCCTAAAAAATTATAAAAATGGGTTTGACTGAGATGTACATCTTGTCAATCCCGGTTTTTAAGAGACTTTAGCTGTACGGCTTTGATCTTAAACCCCTTCAAAAATAAAATCAACCAACCAACAAAGATTTTTCAAAGAAGAACTACGTGATTTTTGAGTTCCTCATTGCACCCAAGGATACGTAGGAGCGGGGCTTCCCCGTCAAGTCAAAATTAAATTTTTCTAAGTTAGTTCTTATTTTATTTCTTTGTAAATAATTAGTTATTTTTTTTACTAAATATTATTCTATTTTATTTTTCGGGTAAGACAAATAATTAAGTAATTTATTAATACTTGCACAATCAAATTTAGGGTAACTGTCTTAGGACAGATGTATTAGGGGTGTAGTGAAATTAGGTTTTTGCCCTTCCCTTTGCATAACCGACTCCCAAATCCAACCTAAGTTACGCAGACCATATATTAAATGTAGGTTTTTCTCAATTTCCCTATTAAATAAATTGGGTGGCGACTCCCTAAAATAATCAATGTTTGAGCCGTCTGCGTCGGGATCCCGGTCACGACAATTAACATTAATGAAACTAGAGCGACATTATATTTGGTAGCTATAATGTAGCTCATTTCAGGCATCGACATCCACTTGTCCTCATCCTGGGGTCCCAAACTAGTAACATATAATGCCTAATAGTTGTAACTCGATTCCCAAATAATTCACCACATAGACCGATATGTGAGTTTATTTCTTGAAGTAGGTCTTGCCGAATTAAAGGCCAACTATTCTGTCCAAACTCAAGTTCAATAGCAACAGCTCGGTAGTAACAATTTCCATCCCCAACGATATCAATAATGTCTGAAACGTAGATGTGGAAATGTGGAGGAACCCGTGGTAAAAGATGCATATCATGCTGTGAGGATCGTTGCGATGCCCGCAGTGAGGGTTTCTGTAATGTCCGTTGTAACATCCCTAGTTAGTAGTCGACCATACAAACACGGAATATTACCTTTTGACAAAATCAGAGGTGCACTAAGCGGAATGGATAAAAATCATAACGACATATATAAATCCATAACCAGTGATGTCTCAATCATACAAAAATACCATGAAGTTTGGAAAAAGTTTCACACATCACATAAGTCAATAGAAGTACATATTATCCATAAGTGCACAATCCCTAATACATAAAGCGGTTTGAGACCAATACTTGACATGAATAAGACTAATTATACTCTCCATAATACATGATACTAAAACATGAAACTGAACATGATAGCCATGAACTGAGATCCTCAACTAGCGGAACTCTTGCCCTTGCCTGAATTACCTGAGTCTTTCACCTGTAAATCAAAAAATCAACAACAATGAGGAATGAGATTACATAATCTCAATGAGTTCTCGCAACCCCTTACCATAATACCCTCAGTTGTTCAATTTTAATTAATATAGCCTAGAGTGCATCCCTCCTAACGTGATAGACTTACATAATATAAACGCTATCGCGTACACGGTGAGGGAATCCGACACTCGCCAATTTAACGAGTAACTGAACCATGAAGACCCTGGGAGCAGTCCATGTCACTGACCCCGAGTACACCCTCCATTCTTTAGTCAATTTATTTTCCCTTATATATGGGATACATAGTGATCTCACACGCAAATCGAAAATGCATAAATTCAGTCCACAGAAAATTCCAGCACTCACACATAAACTTCAACAATGTATTTACCCTACCAAACAACATCGGAATTTAGCGAACGGCCTCTCTACGGAAAGCTTATGAAGTCTAGTTTCTGGGTATATTTTTAGAATTTCAGAATGATGAGTCAATTAGTACAATTTTCGCAAATAAGGCAGTAGGTCCAGAAAATGGGGCAGCAACTGTGACCTAGATTGCAATCCTTCTAAAATGGTCAAAACTTACTCAAATAATCTTAAACTAGGACCTAAACAGTAGTAAATTAAGTCTAGTTTTCAATGAAATAAAAATCATTCAAAAAGGAGCTCAATTGAAACCATCATTCCCAAAACACTGACCCTATGTCCAAATTGTTCCCATAATTTTACTCTAACTTGTGGAGCCCATAACTGGAGCTATACTACTCCAAATTCAACCAAACCAGAGCCAAATTAACGAGCATTCAATCTAGTTTCTAAAATAACAAACCACGTGATTTTTCAATTAGTAATTCGTTCCCAGTCACTGAAATACCGAACCTACCCCAAAACATCTAAAAACAGTGAAATTAACAACACATAATTTTACTCTAACTTGTGGAGCCCATAACTGGAGCTATACTACTCCAAATTCAACCAAACCAGAGCCAAATTAACGAGCATTCAATCTAGTTTCTAAAATAACAAACCACGTGATTTTTCAATTAGTAATTCGTTCCCAGTCACTGAAATACCGAACCTACCCCAAAACATCTAAAAACAGTGAAATTAACAACACAATTAACACCAAGCAAGCACCAAATCCAACAATCAATGCAAGAAATCGTCTTAGAACAGCAATACACTTATTTTACTGAAACAAAACACAATAAAAACGCCGAACTCACCTCCACTTGAAGAGGAGTTTGAAGTTTAGCCAGGTAAGCAAGCAACACTTAACACCCAAATTGAACTTCAAAACCAAAACCCAAGGTGCTACACTCCCCCAAACAGCTCCCACGACTTCTCTCTCTTCTCCTTCAGCTCCCAAATCTGTTTCCCCCCAACACCAAAAACAGCACCCACGATTCAAACCCTCTCCAAGAAACCTAGAATCTGTCCCAAGGTTCCTTGAAGCTTCCAATCACTCCAAGATGGTAACTAACACCCTCGCTTGAACTCTTAGAGACCCCAAATATCAAAAAAGCAAGAAAAGCAGAATTTCTACCCACTTGGAGCTTGAAACACGAAAATGGAAGAGAAGGAAGGGGTGAGGGTAAGCTGGATTTTCTGGTATCAACGTGTAGAGGGAGTTGTGCTGATTCTAAAGAGCTAAAAATGAGACACAAGCATCAAGAGATGAGTTTTCCCTCTCCAATTCTCTCCTTCGACCCTCTCACTCTCTCTCTAGGTTGAATGTTCTTTTCTCTCTTCTCTCTATATGGTATTCGAATGAATGGAAGGAAGATGAGGGAATGGTGTGCTGAATACCTCTTAAGTGGGTGTGTGCGTTTAGTTCATTAAGGGCATAAAGGTCATTTCCTAAGGTTCTCACTTAAATACCCTTAAACCCAAATTAATCACATAGCGCACATTTTAATAAAATAAAATCTAATAACACATATCTCATAATCAAACAAATTAATCAAACACCTTATTTAATTATTTCAAACATGCCAACATAATTAAACTGATATTCGGATATTAAACTGATAACTAACTGAAAACTGGGTAACTGATAAGCTGATATCTGAAAACTGAAGGTGTTACATCCGTTGTGAGGGTTTTTTCGTACCAGAGGTCCTTTAATATTTTTAAAAAAGGCTAATGGTGTAAACGTTTTCTAACTTAAAGGACCTAAGTGGTACAAAAAAAAGCTTAAAGGACTAACTTGTTATAATTAAATAACTTAAAGGACCTAAGTGGTCCCAAAAAAACTAAAAGGACCAACTTGTTACAATTAAATAACTTAAAGGACATCCGGTGTAATTTAGCCTTAGGTTAAATATGTTTTTTAGTAGAATTAAGACTCTGTTTGGCAAGTCCCATCCGCAAGCGAATGGTGAATTTGACTTGCAGATGATATTAGACGTGTTTGGAAAGCACTAGCATTTAGCATTTTTTGGGTAGCGTTTACCATTTTTAACATCTTAAAATTTATTTTTAAATATAACAATTTTACAGTATGACAAACATAATTAGTTGTTTTAGCTTATTTTTGTTGTTACTGGGTCATTAGTGCATAGTATCCACCGGCTTTGCCAATAACTAATCTACGCCGAAAAGTCTGGCTGGCCACGAGCACTCGACTTTGTCGACCCGTGTGGTTCTTTCCTCCAAACCGAGTTTTTGCCAGACAGTCGAACTCGAAACCTTGAGGAGCGATCCAAACCGGTTACCACTCACACCAATTCATGTTGGTAGTTGTTTTAGCTTACTTAAAATGCAAAAAGAGTGAAAGTATTCAAGAAATAAAAGTAATTAGATCAAAGGTAATGAAATTATATTTTTGTCAAAATAAAAGGTAATGAAATTATACGAACAACATTAATGTTACTCCATTTTCCTTGCCTGCACATGGCTATTACCTTATGGCGTAATTACTATCTTCAGTAACATTTATTAATGACCTTCAACTATAGAAGTTATAGTACGAGTAATCAAGAAGAAAAAAATATAAAATAAATAAACATTTCCTAACCAAAGTAGAATTAATTCCTAGCTTGCTTTATTACAACAACGGATTTTATATCAGAGAATTATACTGCCCACCAATATGGAAGTGAGTGGAACTGTGAGGTTGTCATCAAGCTCCGTGCTTATGGGAAGGGACTCCACAACTGCTGTGACAACAGAGACAACTAGAAAACCTAGAATCAATTTCCAGCTTCCCTCAATAAATCCGAATGAGGAAAAGTACCACATATACCTGTTAGGGCACTAACTGTTAATAAGGTTATAAATTATGTAGGTTATCACTTTGAGGGGAAAATACAATAAAGTAACACAAGTCTATAGAAATTTTACCCAACAGAAGCCAAGAATCCAGCAGATGCCATTGCAATTGAACCAGCATAGGACTTGTTTCTATTGTAAGGTATCTTTTCACCACCAAATCGCCTTCCAACAATGTCAGCCATACCTGAAATAGCATATTAAGAATAACAATAAGCTCCAAGTGACTCACCAAAAGCGTTCCTAAAATTGTAAGGCGTTGTCGATTTAGACTACGAAATTATTGGTTTTTCAAAATAATCTCTGATATTGAAAACCCTCCATCACATTAATCCTTTTGAGTCGGCCACTTTAGTTCCTCAAATTGTCTGAAAGGACTCTGATATTGAAAACCCTCCATCACATTAATCCTTTTGAGTCGGTCACTTTAGTTCCTAAAATTGTCTGAAAGGAAGAGAATTTTCAATTTCATGGATTATTGAAATTTTGCTAATTTTAGGAACCAAATTGCACGACCCTTAGAATAAAAACTAAATTGGTGATTCACTTGATAAGCTCCTGTCGTTTTAGGGGGTAACGGGATAAGGTTTCCAGCTCCTGAATGATGTATACTTCTAAAATAATTTCCAGTGCAGTTTATTAGATATAAAACCATAAACCGTTTATGTATTTTCATCAAAAGGCTTTTAAGGCTTTCAGATATTTAGCTCATGGCAAGGAAAAAGTTTAAAACATTGCCTAATTCCAGTACATACGGCTAAAAATAATTGGCAGAGGCAACATTACCATCTCCAGCACACAGATTACATATTGCAGCAATGGAAATAGGTGAAATTCTCCAGTATATTACGGATGCGAAAGTAATTGTTGCAGCATAATACAGTGGTCCCTTAAGAAGTTCCCTGGAGCAAAGAAAAAATGAGAACAAATAAATATAATGTAAAGTCGCGCAATCAATTATCAACCAACGGCTACATAAGAAACAGTGTTTTCCAGCTGATAATTTATACCATCACTTGTTTCTTCTTTTTAATATACCATAATTACAAATCGGGCGTGGATTGATCAGATGTGGCTTAACCACCTGACAGTAAAATATGTTTTTTTCTAGACAAAATCAACTGTAAAATGAGCTAACTATTAGCAATTTCACAGGTTCAAATATTCGCACTGGCATTCATGTATTCAATAACATTGCAACCTGTAATCTCCAAATCTGCTCATTGATTTCACTGTGGCCTCATCTTTCAAAATTCCTAGTCCAATAACAAGCATCCGAAGTACATTGAGTGCTGGAATAAAAGCAGCAAGCAATGATCCCCATCTGTCAGTACTGTAAGGATTGAAGAAAGGTCATAAACAAAGCACATTATAACAGAACTTTGAACAGACTCGTAATTCACAAACTATACAATTACCCGAATAGTGGCCAGCAGAGCATGAATATCAGCCCAATGCTTATATGTACAAGTTTCCTATTCAATTTCTAAACACAGAAAAATAGTTGATGAGAATTCCGCCGATGAGAACAACGCAAACATTTACAAAACAGCAGATCAGCATCTATCTGAATCCGGACTCTCTTCAGTTGGAGCAATCACGGAATCCAAGCCCTTGGATTGAGATCAGGAAACTCATATTCAAAATTTAGTAAATTAGCTTCAAAATCGGACAAGGATGCTTTACAATCGAAAATGATGTAGTTGCTGCAGTAATGCAACCTGAGCTATATTGGATTGAGATCAAAGTACAGTTCACATTCCGACTTCTTTTACTAAATTGGATTCAAAATCAAACCTCAAAATGCAATCCCTCCGATCTCAATCCAACTGCCTAAATCGTGTAACCAAAGCAACTTTGTCCTAAACAAAAAACAACAATCCAAGCAAGCACCAAGGCCCGGTTAGGATTAGCTCCTACCTTACCTAAGCTACTCTACCTATACAAGTATTTGGTTCCTAACCTAACCAATACAAGTTCATAGATGCTCTTATAAAAAAATTGAGCTGTAGAAGCTGGTTTCAACTTATGCAGGAAGCTATTCATCAAAACACTCATGGTTACTATAACATTATTACTTTTAATTTTTCTTGTCATACAAGTCCTTGTTGAAAAGTTTCCCTAAAATGTCTCTAACTCTAAGTGTTAAATCACATTGAAAGATAACCAAACTAATCTACAATTCTTCACATATGAAATTGAAGCAGTCTTAAAGAAAGTCAGCAACTAAGAATTTCCCATAGCAACAATTTCAAAAACTGCAAAATTTATACTCACTACTAAAGCACAATAAATTGCCGCAAACAATTTGCAAAATTAAGAGAGACCTGGTCGAAAATCCCTCGTTTTGCAGTTTCTTGAAACAATCTAAGGAAGGAGAAGGCAACGGCGCCAGAAATAGTGGTGGCAAAGATATCAGCGACGAGAGGATCGTGGTGGAGCATGGTAGCTGAGCGGCGAGATGAGGAGCGTAGCGGTGGTTGTAGTGTGGTGGTAGTTGTGGAAGAAAAGAAGAATGAAGAAGTGAGAGAGAAATTGGGTTTAAGTTTGGAGAGAAATGTAGGAGAATGGGAAGTGGTTCTTCTAAAATGTAGAGGAACACATAGACGGTCAAACCCGATGATACTACTGCTGCAACTACTCCTAATCATGTTCTTGGGGCTGTGAAAATGACAGAGAGGCAGGAAACTAACTACCCCTTCTTGTTGTTGTTAGTTGTTACTTTCAATTCTCTCAATCATCTGATTTTCCAACCTTCAACACTTTTGTTTGCATATAAAATCTTCTTCAACAAAATCCAGTTAAAAAAAGAACACTTCTCCATAAGTTTAAATATTAAATAAAAGTTTTTTTTAATTCATGAGTTACCCTTTTGAATATTCATTACTATTTTATTTTTCAATTGCTCTTATTAATTACTGCATGTCTCTGTGCAATGCACCGGTGAATTTAATTTCAGATTTATTATGAAACAAATATGTTATTTTCAACAGAAATAAGAACTCTCACTTAGAATACAATCAACAATATTGTCAATAATAATAATAATAATAATTAAAGAAAAATCTTAATGAAAAGATCAACAATACAGTTTAAATCCGCCAAATCTCACACTTTTTTTATTTATAGCCCCCACTTGGGTCGGGGTATTCTTTTACGATTTTTACCACTTTGAAAAACATCAATTCATGTCGACAAAAAATAATAATTTCCTTTTACATTTCTTTTGAAGCAAATCAACTCAAGCTATTTCATTTATTTAAATAGTAGTAATACAACGAGGAATAGGGGTGTGCATATAAAATGGTTAACCAGTCCAAATCTAAGAACTGGACCACACCACACCAAAAAAATCCAGAACCATTTATATGGTTTACAACCCCAACCAATTTTTAAAACTAAATCAGGGGCCCGATCCTAAAATTCTAAACCGGTTTGTGAGTGTTGAACCTTATTAACCCAAGCCATTTATTTCACTACTTGTGTTGCTGCTTGCGTGAAATTACTCAAGAAAATAATATGGGAAGTAGAGTGAGAGGGAAATTGGCATAGAGAGAGAATAAGAAACGGAGGGAGAGACGCCAGAGAGGGACTGATCTGCGAGACAGGGATAAGGGGAGAAGCTGAGAGAGATGGAGACTGAGGGGGAGAGAGGCCGCGAGTGAGGGAGAAGGAAACAGGTGTGGTGGTTTTCCGGCGGGTTACGATGGTCCCGGTGGAGGGTGAGTACCCAGTGATGTATCATCTCTTCTCTACATTCCATCTTCTGCTTCACTTCAATAATTGTTTTTGGCTAATCGATTGCTCCACCTCCTTTTGGTCGTTGGCTTCCTATTTTATTTATTGTACTGTGTCTGTGAAAAGGAAAGGTATCTGTGAAAAGAAAAGCTTGTGCTGCAATGGCGTGGGAGAGAGAAGAGGTGAGCAGTGTGGTGGAATGCTATGACAGAGGCGTGGGGACCACTATAGAGCTACTCTTGTGAAAAGAAGATTAAAGGGATAAAAAACACTTGTCCTCTACCCAAAAAAAGAATCTCTATGTACTGTTTGTGTATTGGAACTTGTATTTTGGTTATTTATTATTTATTTAATTTATAAACAAACAAGATTCTCATGAGATTGGAGGGGAATTAGATAAGGAAGTGTACGGTTTTGAAATTGTGTAAGGAGGGAGGTGAGGTTGTTTTGTAAATCAGCTAAAACCAGTTCGGTAAAAGCAATGTAATACCCTAATTTTGTCCGATCAAAAATGAGAGATTTTATTTTTATTTAAAATAATAATCATTTCTGTTACCAAGTGGCTTCAGTCTCAAGAGGGGGGGTGAATTGAGATTTAAAAACTTTTCAGATCTTTAAAAAACGTTTTTCCCCTTTTCAATGACTTAGTTCAATTTTCGCGCAGGTTAAGTGGAAGCGAAGGAATTAGAATATAGAGCAGTAAAGCGGTATAATAGTAAAGCAGGAAAGCAGTAAAGCACACAGAGATTTATCCTGGTTCGGTCACCTCCTAGTGACCTACGTCCAGTCCTCACACCCTTGTGAGATTTTCCACTAACCAAAACAACAAGGCTTACAGGTGCCTTTGAAAACCTTTACAGACTCAGGCACTCTCCTCCTAGGATACCCCACCTATGGAGAGCCCTCAAATCTAACAATACAATAACAAGAGATACCCCACCCCTGTTACAATCAACTGCCCTAGAAAGATATCCCACTTCCTAGTACATGCAGCTACCCTAGAGAGATACCCCACTCCCTAGAACAAAACACAACAATCAAATAATAAACAATTGTAAATACAGAAATACCTCTAATGTAGGCAGATATTACAACTTGAAGAATGCAACCCCAACTAACTCTTAGCAACAGATCAGCTCAGACAGACCAACGGTGCGTGACGAGCAAAAGTAAAAGCGTGAAGAGTTTTCTCAAAAGTTTTCTGATTCGTGCAGATGGGTTGTGTTGTGTGTTGTGTAAAATGAATCGTGAAGCACTGCCTATTTATAGGCTATGAGGAAATTATTTTTACGTTGAAAATAGTGTAGGAATCGATTCTTTGTTGAAATGTATTTGATCTAGGAATCGATTTATTTAGGTGAGGAATCGATTTATCTTTGTTTGGAAAATATGGGAAACCCGATTTTAGAAATTATACCGATTTTGTCTACTTAGGGAAACCCGATTTTTCCTTTTTCCATCTCTCTAGTTTTTTCTGTTTTTGTTAATGTAAGGTGAAAAATGAAATTCTAATGCATGCGAGAATAGAGATTTTTTTTTTGATAAATGGACATTGGCCCGAGATGAATGCAGTGGATAAAGCGTCAGCCCTCAGTAAGCCAACAAAAGCAGGAAATAGATTGGTGCTAGCCCTCGGGCAGCAAAAGCTGGAAATAAATTGAGAAAAGTGGTAAATTGGGAATTCGGAGGCTGCCTAAAACCTTCTAACGGACTCTTGTCGAGTCCGAGCTCTGGGGGGTGGCCTTTTCGAGCGACCGATCAACATCAGGTCCGGAACTGATTTGATCAATGGATTTACGCTATGCCTTAGGCTGACACAACTAATCCGAAGGACTTGACGAAGTCTGATGGATCCATTGCGTGCTCGTACACAATGTTGTGATCTGTGGAAGGAGTTCACTAACTCGGTGGGAGTTCACTAACTCTGTGGGAGTTCACTAACTCTGTGTTGATGGAGTTTACTAACTCGGGGTTGATGATTTTCTAAAAATGGGATTTTTGGGACTCTCTGGTCCGAAGTAACTTTTCTCTTGGATGGTGCATGAAATGCGTGCACTTGGATGTTTGGGGTGCACATGAATGCAATGATTGACTTTGGTGGGATGCCTTTTCTGTTTGATTTTTCTCTTCTTTTCCTTTTGTTATTCTTTCGCTCTTCTGAGATGCGAATTTGAAGGCGTAATGTACTGTTTGATGCCATGGAGTGATGACTGGTATGGATGATATGAGAATGATGAATGATATGAAGATGTTGTGTTCTTTTATGTTCCGTCTTCTGTGATTTTCTTCTCTCCTTTCTTATTTGCTCTTTTTTTTCTATGGAATGCAGATATCTATGTAAATGGAGTGTGAATGTATGTTATGCAAAGTGTATGTGATGTGATGATTTCGATGGAATGATGGATGCTATGAGATGCTATTTTTGATTTTCTTCCTTTTTATTTTGGTTAAGGATCAACACTTCAAGTGCCTACAAGGTAACATCCTAATCCCCAAGGATTAAGGTGAGCACCAAAGCCCTACAAGATAACAACCTAGTCCCTGAGGATCCAGGCGAGCACTAAAACCCTACAAGATAACAACCTAATCCCTAAGGGTCCAGGCGAGCACCGAAGCCCTACAAGATAACAACCTAATCCCTAAGGATCCAGGCGAGCACTGAAGCCCTACAAGATAACAACCTAATCCCTAAGGATCCAGAGCACTGAAGCCTTACAAGATAACAACCTAATCCCTAAGGATCAAGGCGAGCACTAAAGCCCTAAAAGATAACAACCTAATCCCTAAGGATCAAGGCGAGCACTAAAGCCCTAAAAGATAACAACCTAATCCCTAAGGATCTAGGTGAGCATTGAAGCCCTACAAGATAACAACCTAATCCCTAAGGATCCAGGCGAGCACTGAAGCCCTACAAGATAACAACCTAATCCCTAAGGATCCAGGCGAGCACTGAAGCCCTACAAGATAACAACCTAATCCCTAAGGGTTAAGGCGAGCACTAAAGCCCTACAAGCGGCCAACTTTAGGCGACCCCCTCATGTGCTGAGATAGCTGGTTAAAGAATTTTTCCTATTTGTCTTTTTGCCATGTGAGGATGCAAATGCAGTATTTTGATGCATGATATGACAAAATTTTTGGGGTATTCAAATACTTTTTTTGTGAATACTTTCATAATGATGAGACGCGAGACTTTGGATGCAAAAGTGGGGGTGAATTTGATCATCCTTTTTCTTTGGAACAACTAGTTTTGATTTAAACCGCGGTGTTCTCAAGGTTATTATTTACTTCCATGATAACTGAACCTTCAATAACAATCTTGTGCTTTCTCTATGAAACATTGCCAAGTGAACACACATGAATATGCAGACGCCAGGTGAGTGTTTAGGATGAATGCCAGACTGCCCCAATTCAGGCCTTCGGCGACTGTGAATGAATGACTTGCCCCTGTCCGGAGTGTGAAAGGAAGCGGAGTGAAAGAGCAAATACGCAGGAACTAGTGCCATGGCTGACACCGGGTGAAAGGATGAATGGCCATGGATGGACACTGAACAGACTCTCCCCGGACTAGGGTGGGCAGGTGGTGAAGAGAATACCCCAACTTTTAGATCTGAGTGGTGTTCTCAGTGCAAATCTTTGGTTCTCTGTGAATGTCTCAACTTTTGGCATGAAAGAAACCTTACTTGGTGATCACTAAACCTTGTTTTAATGCAACTTGAGTGTGTTTTGGAGTGCAAGTCCCTCTTTTTTTTATTTTGTCAGCTTTCTTTTTTCTGACTGTTCGTTTTTGTTTCCTCAGTTCTCTTTTTTTCTGAGGGTTTATTCTTTCTTGATCAGCTTTCTTTTTTCTGATCGTTTGTTTTTTCTTTTGAGCAAACACATTGTACATAGATAAGCTTGTTCGTCCTAAGATTAGAATCTGAGAGAACAAAAGCAATCGGTCATTGATCGGAATGGACTTTTCAGGATTGTGGTGTTTTGTGGAGGAAGGATAGTTAGGCTTAATGAAGTGTTTGAGGCTAATGGGAGGATGAGTTTTGTTCGGCGTTGGTTGACGGTTAACGGTCTATGAGGGGGATGGTTATTGGGCTTATTTGGGCTTTGTTAAGGCAAATTTGTGTCTCATGGTAGAATGGCTGAGGGGTTTGGTGTTGGGGCCAAAGGAAGTGTTTGAAGGTTTATGGAACCAGGTGTTGGAAGATTTATCGAGACAAGGGTCTCTTGTGCTTTGTGGCAACATGTATCAGCTCACAACTTATTATTTTTTGTCTTTTTGATTTTTTTTGACTCATTTGTTTCATTTTTCGGACTTTTCTTCTTTCTTTGCTTTTGAGTTGAGTGAGCTGATGCACTATTTTTGTTTTTGATATTTGAAGTGATCCTTGTCTAGGGTGATTAGAGGGTATATTTTTGAGTTTGGTTTTTCTTGGCTTAAGGTAGGTAGGAAAGGGACTTTCTGGGATTTTGGGTTCTTGAGGGTATAGGGAGGTGGCCACACTTCATCTCAAATCCCGATGGCTTATTTATTTTTGTAAAACAAGATAACGGTTCATCTATCTATATGTGTTTGCTCCTTTCTTTGCATTTTTTCTCTTTTTTTTTATGCCCTAACTTTTGCCTGGACCGCCCTTTGCGGGTTTTCGATCCATCGGGCGCTTTTTTCTGCCTAGGCCGCCCTTTGCGGGTTTTCCACCCAGCGAGCTTATTTTCTTGTTTATTATTATCTTTTGAAAGACTTGCACTGAAGGAATATGATATTAACAAGGAAAATTAGTGATCACAGTCTTGCCCCAGCATGGAGGACTTAAAGCGTTAGACTGAACTAAAAGTCAAATATGCACTGATGGACTTATGATAAAACAGGGCAATGACGATCTTGAACAAAAGTGACTGAAAAGGGTAACTTTTATAGATGACGATGCTGAAAAGGAAACATGTGCCCTTATTGAAATATCCTAAGGCCTTGGGCAGAGCCAGAGGATTGCATTACATAAAATTTGCTTTGAACTGAAAACTACATGAAAATGCATGACGAAGACACAAATGCTTGACGATTGTTGACTCTCAATCATATGATGTAAGTTAGGCATTTTTAGGACCAATTGTGCAGGGTTTTCATTGTCTCACAGTCATTATCTGGGATTTAGTTCAGTTTTAGATAATTGTAGTAGGAAGTTCAATTGTAAGTAATTCCTTCACTTTTGGAGCTAAATGGGACTTGAAGACCTCTTAATTGGTTGTGGCATCTTTCGGCGAACCAGACACTTGCCCGGAAATGCAGCGATCTGGAGGAATTTTGCGAGTCAGAACTTTCTGTTGTTTTTCGCGTCGCGACCAGGAGGTTTCGCGACGCGATCTGGAGGAATTTTGCAAGTCAGAACTTTCTGTTGTTTTTCGCGTCGCGACCAGGAGGGTTCGCGACGCGACCTGAAGCAGTTTTGCGAGGCCTGAAGCTTCTGTCTTTTGTCGCGACGCGACGGACACGGGCCGCGTCGCGATGGTGCGTGAAAATTAGGGTTTTTAAAGCAGTTTCAGCAATTTTTGAAGGGACTTCGTCTGGGGATCTGAGCCACACTTTGGAGCAGCAGCTGGGGGCGTTTTTGGGAGCTTCTAATCACTTGGGAACAAAGTTTTTGAAGACTTCTCATGGATTCCTCTATGTGTAACTTCTCCTTATTTCTATCTTCTCTTTCCTTGATGTTGTCCATGTAGTTTGTTTTGATTAGGGAGAGATGACTCTCCCCAAACCTATCTATTGATTACTTTGTTATGGTTGATTCAGTTGTTTGGTTAATTTATCATAAGTTTATGCCTCTTTGTGTAATGCTTTACTTCTACATATGCTAGTTGTAATGAATTAGGGTTTGTGATCACATAGGGATATGGGTTACATTCTTGATATGGGGTAGTAGATCACATACTTGTGATCACCATAGGAATATGGGATTGGATATGTGAATTCTCTATTTCTTGCGTTTATTGCTTTACCTGTTGGCATGAATCACCTAAGGGATTAGGGTTTCTCAATTAGGTAAAAGGGGTTTTGAGGCAAGGGATTGTCCTTAACCTAATTTTGTGAATTGAATCTGGTAATTTAAACAACCAATTTGAGATTAGCTGAAGGATCATAGGATAGGTGAGGGGAGAAGATTCGACCCCTAATCGCTTTTATTTTATTGTTTACAAACGTTTGCTTTATTTTACCGTTACTTCACTTTTCGTCCAACTGTTACGTCTAAGGATTAATTTACTTGCCTATTGATAATAAAACGCAATCCCTGTGGAATCGACCGGTTACTTACCGTATTTTATTACTTGCGACGACATTTGGTACACTTGCCAAAGTCTTAACAAGTTTTTGGCGCCGTTTCCGGGGATTGTTGATTTCATTGTCAACAAGGCATTTGAGTTAATTCTTAGTTGTTTTATTTTATTTTATTTATTTCGGTATTTTATTTTTGTTTTATTTGTTTAGATACTTTGTATAGTGTTGGACTTGTTAACGGTTTGTTGAAGTGTTTCAGTGAACTGTGTAGCAGGGGCAAAGTTCGAAAGAATTGCTGTTTGTCCCGAAAAAAAAAAATTTTATGGAATCCACTTCTCGGATGGAAGATGCTTTGGACCAGTTTAGGCAAATGACTGAGACTATCTTCCAGTCTAAAGAGCAAGCTTCTCGGTTGGAAGATGCTTTGTCCGAGTTTATGCGAATGTCCGAGACCCTCTTCCAACCCCAAGAGCAAGTGATGATAGAGTCCGCGCCACCCTCACTTAGCGGTAATTTTTGTGAAGAACCCCACTTGAATGGAAAATGTGTGACACGCACCTTTTGCGATTCTTGTGGGGAGTATCTTGTGGAGTGCAACTGTGAGGATGAGTGGGTAACTATATCAGAAAATTACCCATGGCTATGCACTACCAATGAGGAACAAGAAGAACAAGCCCCAACAAAAGAAGAATCTGGGGAGGATAAGGAAGATGAGGAAGAAGAAAAGATTGAAATGGAGGAGCATGTAGTTTGGAGGGAAGATCAAAGCTCCCAATGTGGGGAAGGGGTGAAAACCCAACAAGAAAAAACCCAACAAATCATGGTTCCTATTATTCTTCCAAGTAGCAAGGAGGATAGAAGTGAGGAGATTGACATATACCTAGACTCCTTCTATGCCTTATTCATCACCTTTCACCTAAAAAGGGTATGGAAGCATCTACAATTATGTTTCAAATTCATGATGTTCCTGCCCCAGAAGCGAAAGAAGAAGGATGATGTGTTCTTTGTGTCATATCAGCCACCTTAATAGTGGGATGACAAATGTCAAGCTAGTGACGTTAAAGAAGCGCTTGGTGGGAGGCAACCCATTGGTTCATTATTTACTGTTTTGAGTCTTTATTTTTCATTCCCTTTTTGACTTATTTTGCACTTTGGTCTGTACTTATTATAACTTACTCTGTGATATTGAGGCACCACTACCCTATTCTTTTTTTTGTTAAAGCAGCTTCACTGATGATGATGTGTGGCATTTGGCTTCGCATGTGTACATTTTACCTGTTGAGCACTCACACGTCAAGTTTTATCATCAAGTACTAGCAGTGGTCATGACAAACGTTGCGGAAGTTCCTTATCATCGGTGAGCAACATCTCTCAAGTTCCATCTCTATGATCCCAACTGTGAGGTTTGAGCCTAAACACGTTCTCATATATATATATATTGTGTGTATTCCTTGCCTGCATTAGTCTGCAGAACTTGACATTGTGCTTAATTGTTTTTGCATTTGATTTTCATACACACTGAGGCATTTCTGTTGGTACCCCTGAGCCTTTCAAACCACACCTAATTAATGTTTATCCTCTGCTAGACCCTCTGAGCCTATTGTTAAAAATTGTATGCTGTTTCTCTGACAATCATAGCCTAGTTAATTCTTAACTTGGAGTTAGGTAACAAAAGCTGTGAGAGTGGGGAAATTTTTAAGTTTGGGGTTGCTCGTGGAATAGCAACAATATAAGTTTGGGGTGGTATACAAGAGAAGGAGCAAGAAAAGAAATAAAGAAAAATATATATATGTATATATATATATATATACATATCAAAAAAAAAGAGAAAAATAAATAAATAAAATCCTTCTCTTGTTTGGTTAAATGCTTTGGGAAAATGGGTGAGTATTGCGTGAAATTGACAAAAAGAGAGGTAAGCCTAACTCCAAGTGCAACCTACTTATCCAAATGTATCCACCCTTACCTAAGCCCCGCTATAACCCTTAAAGTCCTCAAATGTGTGTATGCATTTCATTGTATAGAATGATATAGAACTCTGTCAAGCCTATGAAATGATGATGCAGGTACTGTGAATTGAGTGAATACCCGAAACACCTCAAGAGTGAAACACTGGTGAGATGTGCGTACAGAGAAAACTTGAGAATGCTGCCTGCTTATGATTCGGTATTTACAATTCAGTTGTCCTGCCACTGTATTAGATTGATGATGATAGTTGATGTGCTGATATGTTTAAGGTTGATGTATTATATGTAACAGCTAAATAGAAAAATCAGCCACAGTCTGAATTGATTGTTTGCTTGAGGACAAGCAAAAGTATAAGTTTGGGGTTGTGTTGACTCTCAATCATATGATGTAAGTTAGGCATTTTTAGGACCAATTGTGCAGGGTTTTCATTGTCTCACAGTCATTATCTGGGATTTAGTTCAGTTTTAGATAATTGTAGTAGGAAGTTCAATTGTAAGTAATTCCTTCACTTTTGGAGCTAAATGGGACTTGAAGACCTCTTAATTGGTTGTGGCATCTTTCGGCGAACCAGACACTTGCCCGGAAATGCAGCGATCTGGAGGAATTTTGCGAGTCAGAACTTTCTGTTGTTTTTCGCGTCGCGACCAGGAGGTTTCGCGACGCGATCTGGAGGAATTTTGCAAGTCAGAACTTTCTGTTGTTTTTCGCGTCGCGACCAGGAGGGTTCGCGACGCGACCTGAAGCAGTTTTGCGAGGCCTGAAGCTTCTGTCTTTTGTCGCGACGCGACGGACACGGGCCGCGTCGCGATGGTGCGTGAAAATTAGGGTTTTTAAAGCAGTTTCAGCAATTTTTGAAGGGACTTCGTCTGGGGATCTGAGCCACACTTTGGAGCAGCAGCTGGGGGCGTTTTTGGGAGCTTCTAATCACTTGGGAACAAAGTTTTTGAAGACTTCTCATGGATTCCTCTATGTGTAACTTCTCCTTATTTCTATCTTCTCTTTCCTTGATGTTGTCCATGTAGTTTGTTTTGATTAGGGAGAGATGACTCTCCCCAAACCTATCTATTGATTACTTTGTTATGGTTGATTCAGTTGTTTGGTTAATTTATCATAAGTCTATGCCTCTTTGTGTAATGCTTTACTTCTACATATGCTAGTTGTAATGAATTAGGGTTTGTGATCACATAGGGATATGGGTTACATTCTTGATATGGGGTAGTAGATCACATACTTGTGATCACCATAGGAATATGGGATTGGATATGTGAATTCTCTATTTCTTGCGTTTATTGCTTTACCTGTTGGCATGAATCACCTAAGGGATTAGGGTTTCTCAATTAGGTAAAAGGGGTTTTGAGGCAAGGGATTGTCCTTAACCTAATTTTGTGAATTGAATCTGGTAATTTAAACAACCAATTTGAGATTAGCTGAAGGATCATAGGATAGGTGAGGGGAGAAGATTCGACCCCTAATCGCTTTTATTTTATTGTTTACAAACGTTTGCTTTATTTTACCGTTACTTCACTTTTCGTCCAACTGTTACGTCTAAGGATTAATTTACTTGCCTATTGATAATAAAACGCAATCCCTGTGGAATCGACCGGTTACTTACCGTATTTTATTACTTGCGACGACATTTGGTACACTTGCCAAAGTCTTAACAACGATCAACACCTCGATCCTCTTCAACTACTGCCATCCCGGCCTGACAGCCCTGATCTCAAAGGGTTTAGTCCTTCACCTCCCTCATCAAAGGTCAACTGTTTTGTATCAATAAGATCCTGAACCGACTGCTTCAAAGGATGACAATTCTCAGTAGAGTGACCAATTGCCCCAGAATGGAATTCACAGGTAGCCTTTGCATTATACCTTCTTGGGAATGGAGGTTGGACTGGCTTCATCCCACGAGGAGAGATCAACCTATGGTTGATTAGATAGCTGCACAAATCAGTGTACGACACAGGAATGGGGTCGTACTGACGTGACTTTCCTTGTCCCACTATAGCATTGATTTCTCCATTTTTCCTTGCAGGCAAATCACTAGCATTGTCGGCGCCAGTAGGATTGCAGGGGATTCTTCCTCTCTTCATCCCGACTTCAAGTCTTGCCCCTACTTTGATCACATCTGAGAAGCTTGAGGACCCACTTTCAACCAGACGTTCATAGAAAACAGCTGGGAGAGTCTCCATAAACATGTACACCATCTCCTTTTCAGTCAATGGTGGCTTCACCTGAGCAGCTATGCTCCTCCATCTTTGAGCATATTCCTTAAAGGACTCATGATCTTTCTTGCTCATATACCGCAGCTGAATCCGATCTGGAGCCATGTCTTTGTTGTATTCGTACTCCTTTAAGAAAGCTTCAGAAAGGTCCTTCCAACTGTGGATGTCGGAAGGCTGCAACTGCATGTACCAATCCAGAGATGCCCCAGTTAGGCTGTACTGGAAGTAGTGGATGAGCAGTTTGTCGTCGTGATTGTATGCGGTCACCCTTCGGGCGTACATGGTTACATGTCTATTTGGGCAGCTGGTACCACAATATTGGTCAAAGACTGGCACCTTCATCTTTGGGGGAATAACCAAGTCTGGAACAAGACATAGATCACGGGCGTCTTTAGATTTGGTCTTTGAATCCTCTATGGCTTTTAAACGCTTTTCCAACTCATGCAACTGATCTCTGGGTTGAGAGTTCTCAAATAGGTGACCTTGAGGATCACTATCCATATTGAAAAGAGAAACCTCATGTGGATCAGCACCTCCCAGGGCGTGAGCAGGATAATTAACCCCAGATCCCGGATGGGGAATAGCAGTCACAGCTTCAGCGGGTCCCGAGGTAGGAAGGATGGTTGCGGCCCCACCTGGGTTTACAACAGCAGTATCTTCGGTAGTGGTCCCGTTTTTCAAAGCTTGCAGGGTGCCCATCATTTCAGTCATCTGCATTCTTATCGCATCCATCTGCATTTCTATCACCCCGAGTTTATTATTTAACGCCTGATTCTCTTGGACTAGTGCCTGATTCCCTTGGACTAGCTGCTTGAGAACTTCCATAATCGGATTATCTAGACCTGAATTGCCGGGATTCTCAATCACTAGGTTTCCTTGATTGGTCGCCATGAGTCTTGAGTCTGAAGCGGATATCGGCAAACCAGTTGGCCTCTTTCTAGAGATAACAGGGCACACAACATAAGCGCAAGAACGAATGACTGAACAAATGCATGCGACACTTTAGGCTTTACGGGCGGGGCTAGACTAGGACGGGGAATGATGATAAAGCAGGGAAACTGACGGACACGGACAGGGGCGACTGCACATGGCATGCATGCCTAGAAGAATGCTTCACATGATAGAAAAAATTTATGAACAATTTTAATCTTTTATCATGGGATGGATGAGATGCAAAAATTTTGAAGTTATGTGAATGAGCTGCTGACTCGAGAACTGGGTACTTTGGAACACCTTGAGTTTTTTTTTTTTTTGGGGGAATGACTATTTTGCAAAACCGCCTCGTCTCTCATCAAAACCTTTATTGTACAGATCATGATATGCAAATGCATGGAAAAATGACCACTTGAGAAGTGTACTTATTCTAAAAAATAAAAAATAAAAAAAATAAAAAAAATTGTTGTTTTTTTTTTTTTGGTGCAAGATGAAATACAAAATTTCAATGCATTTTTGAATGCAAGAATGATGCTTTTTCAAAATGGTTTTTTTCATTTGTTATGCTTGACGGGGCGGACCCGCTCCTACGTATCCTCACTGTGATGAGGAATCAAAGCGTACGTAGTTCTACCATGTCCTTTCTCTTCTTTTTTGCATGATGCCCATGAGGTTGACGCTGAAATGCTATGCAAATGATAACCCCTTTTGTTTTCATTTTTCTTATGCAATGTATGATGAATGTACTTTTTCAAAATTGGAGTTTTATTTAGTGCAAATGATGCAAATGCTGTAATGATGCGATGTAATGCAATGATGCAATGCAAGATGCTTCTTTTTGGTATTTTTGCGTAAAGAGGGTATTCACAGGTGGAATTTTGAAAATTTACACTCTATATGCTCCCCCATATAGGTGTTTATTTGAAAGGGAAAAGCATATTTTTTTGATTTTCAAAAAAAAAAAAAAAAAAAATTGAGGGAAAAATGTTGACTGAACTGAATGCAACAATGCAGCACACAATTTGGAAAGCCCTTGTGACCTAAAAAGAGGTGAGACCTACGATCTAGGGCAATTTAAAGGGTAATCCTCCCATGTGGCTCTATTCACTCCCTCGCAAAGGCTACCAGAGCTAAATCTCTCTCATGATAACACCCACAACGATGGAATGCCATCTGGTTGAGGTACCATAAAAGAGCATACTCTGGCTGAAACTTTCGTGAGAGCAGAAGGACATCGGTCCAATTGGCAGTCACTACTGGTTTCCACTCTCCTAGGTGTTTTTCAGACCTTGGGTTTTAGGCCTCTCTCAAAGCACATAATCATAAGGGTGTGAGTGTGTGTGGTAAGGGCGTACCACTTAAAACTACCCGACACATATTACCCCACCTGCAAGTGAGACGCCAGAACAGTCCAGAAAAAGCAAGGTAACAACATGTCGTCTACACTAGGGTTCAATATCAAATAAGCTAGCCTGGGGTTTCAACAACAATCAGGTACATTGCTTACCTCAAGAAAGGGAGCCAAGAAGGGGGGATCCGGATAGAATTGGGGAGAAATGCATGAGCATAAGCAATAAAAGAAAAGGAGATAGGGAACAAACATAGAAGAAGACAAATGCGTATGCCTACAATTAATGATAAGAAAGAAAGGAAAAAGAATGAAGGCAAACAAGGTATCAGTCAAATCAACAATACATTAAACCACACATCTTAATTAGTTAGGCTTGACCCTCGTCTTTTTTTTTTTAAAAAAAGGTCCCCAGTGGAGTCGCCAGCTGTTGCACCCCAAAAAATCCGGTTCGGACTTCTCATTGTACAACGTGGAAAAGGTATGGAGCCGCCACCAATATTTTAATTTTAAGACCAAAACATTGAAAAAAGGTCTTTTAGACAAGGCAGATGGTCTTTCGAAAACTAGAGATATGGGTTCGGGGGTCGGTTAGGCATGGGGAAGGTATTAGCACCCCGTACCTCCTTTCTACCGAAAGGGAACCTTTAATTAAATGTGTGGTTTGAAGTGTTGATTTGAAAATGCTTTTATTTTGCCTCTTTATTGAAAAGGGAGTGAGAAGACTTAATGAAAATTTTTATTTTTGGCGCTTGACGAGAGTTGGCCTCTCGCTCCTACGTATCTCCTGGTGCGATGGAGAATTCAAAGCTACGTAGTTCTTGGTTGTCCTAAAAAGGTTTTTGTTTTTTAGTCTGTTTAGATGAGTTTTCGCAGTAGGAGTGAGGATTCGCGATGACCAAACAACAACGGTTTAGAGTGGCCGCGCTACTAACTCTTTTGAAAATGAAATTATCATTAACAACCAAACGGCAACGGCGCGAGTGATCATTAACGATAATCGGTTTTGCTTTTGATTCGAGTGTTCGCGACGACCAAACAACAACGGTTTAGAGTGGCCGCGCTACTAACTCTTTTGAAAATGAAATTATCATTAACAACCAAACGGCAACGGCGCGAGTGATCATTAATGATAATCGGTTTTTATTTTAGATGATCAAAAAGGGCTTTCGCAATCGAATTAATTTTGGTTTGTTGTGCTTGACGAGGACGTGGCTCGCTCCTACGTATCCCAAATGGGAATCAAAGCGACGTAGTTCTAACTCGAAAAGGAGAATGTTTTTGAAGTTGGACGCGTTCATGACAATCAAACCAACAAAGGTTGTGATGGATTACCACTAATAGCTTATGCATATGAAAATTCTTTTTTGAAATTGCGGCCTTCATGACAATCCAAACAACAAAGGTTGTGATGGATTGTCACTAACAACCATTTTTATGCTAGTTTGTTTAGAAAGGAAAACAATGAATGCAATTCAAACATATTGACCAATCAAACAATCATGATCATGTTGATCACCAACCAAGATTAAGCATGTCAATACAATCAAAGGATTTAATTGTCAAAGATGCTAGATAAAGTTCTCAAATCAATTGTGTTTGTGTGTGAAGGAGAATTGCTACACATGTCGGCAACAATCTCAAAGAGGAGCACATATGCCTCTATGATACACATGTTGGTAGTCTTATAAGGGCACATGATTGTGTGAGAGGGTTTATGCACAATTAAGTCAAGACATTTGAAGGGCATCAAGAACAAGTGAATACCATTGATTGTAGACATAGAGTATTCTAGGTTTGATGATTGAACATGTAAGCAAGGATGCATGATTAGGCAAGCATGTGAATGCATGAGTATACCAGGAGTGAATGAGCATTATTGAATGCAATACATGGTATTAATGGATGCATGAACATTTAAGAATGGATGCAAAGCATACAAGTGAATGAATGCATAGCATTTTGTTTATGAATAAATGGCATACAAGGATGCATAAAAGGATGCAAGGGACATAAGCATATGAGAATGCATGAGAGTGTCGCATAAACTAAGTATGAGTGAAGATGCATGAATGTGAAAATGTTTTGGTAATGAATAGTAAAATGTTTTTGGGTTTTGGTGTTTTGGAAATGAGATGAAATGTTTTTGTCTTGAAAGTGGTAAAAATGTTTTGGGGTTTATTTTAGGAAGATGAAAAAGTTTGAAATGCAAGTGAGAAAATGTTTTGGGTATTTTTGCAAGTTGACAAGTGGTAAAACTTTTAGTAAAAAGTTAGTGAATGGTAAAGTAAAAATGCATGAGATAAATGGTAATTATTTAATGAGATGGTAAAGTAAAAAGTTAAAATGTTTTTTTTTACTTTTGGTAAAAAGTTAATGAGTGGTAAAGTAAAAAGTAAAAAGGTGAAAAACACAATGTCACCAATTTTATTCACTCAAGTAAGATCGAAGAAGCAAGTTTCAAGCAACAAAATGATCAAAAATTGGCCTCCAAGGCCGAAGCACATCAAGCAACAATTCATCCTCAATTTCATGCCAAAACTTTGTAAATTAGCACACAAAAGCAACATAAGGCACAACCCTAAACTAACATGTAAAATTACAAGACAAGCATCAAGCAAGGCATGTATTTATCCAACTCAAAAATTCAAGAAAACAATCAAGCAACATAAACCCTAGGATTTAAGCTCTAACCCGAGGGCACTCATGGTAGAATCAAACCCAAAAATCAATCTCCAAGCATGGAACAAGCAAGAAAACATATTATTCAACAAAATAGGCCCTAGGCCGAAGCAAAAGAGGTGAGGAAAATAAGTTTTATTTGATAAAAAACTCATGAACAAGGTGAAAAACACATGAACAAAAATTCATTTCACTAACAAATGCAAAATCGACATAAAAACAATTATTCAAGGGTGAGATGCCAACTCTCACCCACCAACAACAACAACAAACTACATTTTAGCTATTTTTGATGATGATATGTGAAGAAAAAGGAGTAGAAGATGAGTTTATGCAAGAAAATTAAAAATGAAGCAAGGATCTAGGCTTACCTTTCAAGATTTAGCGAAAAGATGAAGTAGAGAATGAAATAAAAACCAAGAACACTTGAAGCTCTTCTTGAATACCACGAAAATCACTTGATCTTGAAGGATTTGATGATGAATTTTGAAGATAATGCGAGATTAGAAGTGGATTTAGTGTAGGAACCAAGAATATTGAAGGTTTGATGGTTGAAAATTGAAGAATTGATGGTGGAAATGGGTGGAGGGGCTACCGTTTTGGAGGAAGAGGAGGAGAGGGTTTTTGAGCTGATTGTGTGCTAGGGTAAAAATGAGAATCCCTTCCCTTTGGTTTCTTATTTTTGGGTTTTATATGAGGTGCAAGATTAAGGGTATATAGGACATTGTGCTTTTGCCAACCATTGAGATTTGAGATAGAATTTGAATCAAGGGCCAAGATTGCAATGCACATGGATTAGGGACAATGAGAAAGCACAAATGGAAGGGAATGAGCTGGTGTCATATGAAATTGAAGAGTTTTTTGTACACAAAAATTGTTGGGGGCAATTAGGTCAATTTGCACATAGTTGTAGCCTAGGATTTGATCTAGAATTTTAATCAATGGCTAGGAGTACAACTCACATGGATTAAGGGCATGAAGAAACACAAAATGAGGTAAAAATGGGCTGGAATTCGCAGCCATGAGGAGGGAAGGAAAAAAATGCAAGCTTGCACAAAATAGTACATTTTGTCTTATTGAGGACACTTCCCTTTTTTGAGTTTTTTTTTGAATTTGAAATTTTGGGCATGGGAAATAATGGGAATGCAACTATTGAAAATGTGGCACATGTTTTTGGGCACCATAAAATATTCCCTCTAGTCACCCATGACAATAAAAATTGTCACTTAAGAATTGAGGAATATTTAATGGTCCTTTTTATTTTTCTATGCACTAAAAATGGAAAAATACCTTTTTAATTATTTTGACTAGGGTTTTCTTTCTAAAAAATTGTACAAAAATTATCCTTGATAGAATAAAAATTTACTTTTTGTGGATGTGCATTTTTTGCGAGAAAATCATCTTTTTACGAAAAATGACCAAAATGCCCTTTTTGACCCTAAAACCCTAATTTGCTTAACAAGTGCATTCCAACCCTAAAAATGACTTTAAAGACCTTGGAATGACTTCTAAGACCCAAAATGCAATGCATAATGCTTCTCACTCCTCAACTTATTTATTTTTGTGGAAAATTAGGGTTTTGATCTAAGCTGGACAAAATTGGGGTATGACAGCTGCCCCTCTTTATCTGGATTTTAACGAGGAATATGAATTGGCCGAAACATATTCCGAGGCAAAATAAAGATAAAGAATTTAGAAATTATACCGATTTTGTCTACTTAGGGAAACCCGATTTTTCCTTTTTCCATCTCTCTAGTTTTTTCTGTTTTTGTTAATGTAAGGTGAAAAATGAAATTCTAATGCATGCGAGAATAGAGATTTTTTTTTTTTTTGATAAATGGACAATGGCCCGAGATGAATGCAGTGGATGAAGCGTCAGCCCTCAGTAAGCCAACAAAAGCAGGAAATAGATTGGTGCTAGCCCTCGGGCAGCAAAAGCTGGAAATAAATTGAGAAAAGCGGTAAATTGGGAATTCGGAGGCTGCCTAAAACCTTCTAACGGACTCTTGTCGAGTCCGAGCTCTGGGGGGTGGCCTTTTCGAGCGACCGATCAACATCAGGTCCGGAACTGATTTGATCAATGGATTTACGCTATGCCTTAGGCTGACACAACTAATCCGAAGGACTTGACGAAGTCTGATGGATCCATTGCGTGCTCGTACACAATGTTGTGATCTGTGGAAGGAGTTCACTAACTCGGTGGGAGTTCACTAACTCTGTGGGAGTTCACTAACTCTGTGTTGATGGAGTTTACTAACTCGGGGTTGATGATTTTCTAAAAATGGGATTTTTGGGACTCTCTGGTCCGAAGTAACTTTTCTCTTGGATGGTGCATGAAATGCGTGCACTTGGATGTTTGGGGTGCACATGAATGCAATGATTGACTTTGGTGGGATGCCTTTTCTGTTTGATTTTTCTCTTCTTTTCCTTTTGTTATTCTTTCGCTCTTCTGAGATGCGAATTTGAAGGCGTAATGTACTGTTTGATGCCATGGAGTGATGACTGGTATGGATGATATGAGAATGATGAATGATATGAAGATGTTGTGTTCTTTTATGTTCCGTCTTCTGTGATTTTCTTCTCTCCTTTCTTATTTGCTCTTTTTTTTCTATGGAATGCAGATATCTATGTAAATGGAGTGTGAATGTATGTTATGCAAAGTGTATGTGATGTGATGATTTCGATGGAATGATGGATGCTATGAGATGCTATTTTTGATTTTCTTCCTTTTTATTTTGGTTAAGGATCAACACTTCAAGTGCCTACAAGGTAACATCCTAATCCCCAAGGATTAAGGTGAGCACCAAAGCCCTACAAGATAACAACCTAATCCCTGAGGATCCAGGCGAGCACTAAAACCCTACAAGATAACAACCTAATCCCTAAGGGTCCAGGCGAGCACCGAAGCCCTACAAGATAACAACCTAATCCCTAAGGATCCAGGCGAGCACTGAAGCCCTACAAGATAACAACCTAATCCCTAAGGATCCAGAGCACTGAAGCCTTACAAGATAACAACCTAATCCCTAAGGATCAAGGCGAGCACTAAAGCCCTAAAAGATAACAACCTAATCCCTAAGGATCTAGGTGAGCATTGAAGCCCTACAAGATAACAACCTAATCCCTAAGGATCCAGGCGAGCACTGAAGCCCTACAAGATAACAACCTAATCCCTAAGGATCCAGGCGAGCACTGAAGCCCTACAAGATAACAACCTAATCCCTAAGGGTTAAGGCGAGCACTAAAGCCCTACAAGCGGCCAACTTTAGGCGACCCCCTCATGTGCTGAGATAGCTGGTTAAAGAATTTTTCCTATTTGTCTTTTTGCCATGTGAGGATGCAAATGCAGTATTTTGATGCATGATATGACAAAATTTTTGGGGTATTCAAATACTTTTTTTGTGAATACTTTCATAATGATGAGACGCGAGACTTTGGATGCAAAAGTGGGGGTGAATTTGATCATCCTTTTTCTTTGGAACAACTAGTTTTGATTTAAACCGCGGTGTTCTCAAGGTTATTATTTACTTCCATGATAACTGAACCTTCAATAACAATCTTGTGCTTTCTCTATGAAACATTGCCAAGTGAACACACATGAATATGCAGACGCCAGGTGAGTGTTTAGGATGAATGCCAGACTGCCCCAATTCAGGCCTTCGGCGACTGTGAATGAATGACTTGCCCCTGTCCGGAGTGTGAAAGGAAGCGGAGTGAAAGAGCAAATACGCAGGAACTAGTGCCATGGCTGACACCGGGTGAAAGGATGAATGGCCATGGATGGACACTGAACAGACTCTCCCCGGACTAGGGTGGGCAGGTGGTGAAGAGAATACCCCAACTTTTAGATCTGAGTGGTGTTCTCAGTGCAAATCTTTGGTTCTCTGTGAATGTCTCAACTTTTGGCATGAAAGAAACCTTACTTGGTGATCACTAAACCTTGTTTTAATGCAACTTGAGTGTGTTTTGGAGTGCAAGTCCCTCTTTTTTTTATTTTGTCAGCTTTCTTTTTTCTGACTGTTCGTTTTTGTTTCCTCAGTTCTCTTTTTTTCTGAGGGTTTATTCTTTCTTGATCAGCTTTCTTTTTTCTGATCGTTTGTTTTTTCTTTTGAGCAAACACATTGTACATAGATAAGCTTGTTCGTCCTAAGATTAGAATCTGAGAGAACAAAAGCAATCGGTCATTGATCGGAATGGACTTTTCAGGATTGTGGTGTTTTGCGGAGGAAGGATAGTTAGGCTTAATGAAGTGTTTGAGGCTAATGGGAGAATGAGTTTTGTTCGGCGTTGGTTGACGGTTAACGGTCTATGAGGGGGATGGTTATTGGGCTTATTTGGGCTTTGTTAAGGCAAATTTGTGTCTCATGGTAGAATGGCTGAGGGGTTTGGTGTTGGGGCCAAAGGAAGTGTTTGAAGGTTTATGGAACCAGGTGTTGGAAGATTTATCGAGACAAGGGTCTCTTGTGCTTTGTGGCAACATGTATCAGTTCACAACTTATTATTTTTTGTCTTTTTGATTTTTTTTGACTCATTTGTTTCATTTTTCGGACTTTTCTTCTTTCTTTGCTTTTGAGTTGAGTGAGCTGATGCACTATTTTTGTTTTTGATATTTGAAGTGATCATTGTCTAGGGTGATTAGAGGGTATATTTTTGAGTTTGGTTTTTCTTGGCTTAAGGTAGGTAGGAAAGGGACTTTCTGGGATTTTGGGTTCTTGAGGGTATAGGGAGGTGGCCACACTTCATCTCAAATCCCGATGGCTTATTTATTTTTGTAAAACAAGATAACGGTTCATCTATCTATATGTGTTTGCTCCTTTCTTTGCATTTTTTCTCTTTTTTTTTATGCCCTAACTTTTGCCTGGACCGCCCTTTGCGGGTTTTCGATCCATCGGGCGCTTTTTTCTGCCTAGGCCGCCCTTTGCGGGTTTTCCACCCAGCGAGCTTATTTTCTTGTTTATTATTATCTTTTGAAAGACTTGCACTGAAGGAATATGATATTAACAAGGAAAATTAGTGATCACAGTCTTGCCCCAGCATGGAGGACTTAAAGCGTTAGACTGAACTAAAAGTCAAATATGCACTGATGGACTTATGATAAAACAGGGCAATGACGATCTTGAACAAAAGTGACTGAAAAGGGTAACTTTTATAGATGACGATGCTGAAAAGGAAACATGTGCCCTTATTGAAATATCCTAAGGCCTTGGGCAGAGCCAGAGGATTGCATTACATAAAATTTGCTTTGAACTGAAAACTACATGAAAATGCATGACGAAGACACAAATGCTTGACGATCAACACCTCGATCCTCTTCAACTACTGCCATCCCGGCCTGACAGCCCTGATCTCAAAGGGTTTAGTCCTTCACCTCCCTCATCAAAGGTCAACTGTTTTGTATCAATAAGATCCTGAACCGACTGCTTCAAAGGATGACAATTCTCAGTAGAGTGACCAATTGCCCCAGAATGGAATTCACAGGTAGCCTTTGCATTATACCTTCTTGGGAATGGAGGTTGGACTGGCTTCATCCCACGAGGAGAGATCAACCTATGGTTGATTAGATAGCTGCACAAATCAGTGTACGACACAGGAATGGGGTCGTACTGACGTGACTTTCCTTGTCCCACTATAGCATTGATTTCTCCATTTTTCCTTGCAGGCAAATCACTAGCATTGTCGGCGCCAGTAGGATTGCAGGGGATTCTTCCTCTCTTCATCCCGACTTCAAGTCTTGCCCCTACTTTGATCACATCTGAGAAGCTTGAGGACCCACTTTCAACCAGACGTTCATAGAAAACAGCTGGGAGAGTCTCCATAAACATGTACACCATCTCCTTTTCAGTCAATGGTGGCTTCACCTGAGCAGCTATGCTCCTCCATCTTTGAGCATATTCCTTAAAGGACTCATGATCTTTCTTGCTCATATACCGCAGCTGAATCCGATCTGGAGCCATGTCTTTGTTGTATTCGTACTCCTTTAAGAAAGCTTCAGAAAGGTCCTTCCAACTGTGGATGTCGGAAGGCTGCAACTGCATGTACCAATCCAGAGATGCCCCAGTTAGGCTGTACTGGAAGTAGTGGATGAGCAGTTTGTCGTCGTGATTGTATGCGGTCATCCTTCGGGCGTACATGGTTACATGTCTATTTGGGCAGCTGGTACCACAATATTGGTCAAAGACTGGCACCTTCATCTTTGGGGGAATAACCAAGTCTGGAACAAGACATAGATCACGGGCGTCTTTAGCTTTGGTCTTTGAATCCTCTATGGCTTTTAAACGCTTTTCCAACTCATGCAACTGATCTCTGGGTTGAGAGTTCTCAAATAGGTGACCTTGAGGATCACTATCCATATTGAAAAGAGAAACCTCATGTGGATCAGCACCTCCCAGGGCGTGAGCAGGATAATTAACCCCAGATCCCGGATGGGGAATAGCAGTCACAGCTTCAGCGGGTCCCGAGGTAGGAAGGATGGTTGCGGCCCCACCTGGGTTTACAACAGCAGTATCTTCGGTAGTGGTCCCGTTTTTCAAAGCTTGCAGGGTGCCCATCATTTCAGTCATCTGCATTCTTATCGCATCCATCTGCATTTCTATCACCCCGAGTTTATTATTTAACGCCTGATTCTCTTGGACTAGTGCCTGATTCCCTTGGACTAGCTGCTTGAGAACTTCCATAATCGGATTATCTAGACCTGAATTGCCGGGATTCTCAATCACTAGGTTTCCTTGATTGGTCGCCATGAGTCTTGAGTCTGAAGCGGATATCGGCAAACCAGTTGGCCTCTTTCTAGAGATAACAGGGCACACAACATAAGCGCAAGAACGAATGACTGAACAAATGCATGCGACACTTTAGGCTTTACGGGCGGGGCTAGACTAGGACGGGGAATGATGATAAAGCAGGGAAACTGACGGACACGGACAGGGGCGACTGCACATGGCATGCATGCCTAGAAGAATGCTTCACATGATAGAAAAAATTTATGAACAATTTTAATCTTTTATCATGGGATGGATGAGATGCAAAAATTTTGAAGTTATGTGAATGAGCTGCTGACTCGAGAACTGGGTACTTTGGAACACCTTGAGTTTTTTTTTTTTTGGGGGAATGACTATTTTGCAAAACCGCCTCGTCTCTCATCAAAACCTTTATTGTACAGATCATGATATGCAAATGCATGGAAAAATGACCACTTGAGAAGTGTACTTATTCTAAAAAATAAAAAATAAAAAAAATAAAAAAAATTTTTGTTTTTTTTTTTTGGTGCAAGATGAAATACAAAATTTCAATGCATTTTTGAATGCAAGAATGATGCTTTTTCAAAATGGTTTTTTTCATTTGTTATGCTTGACGGGGCGGACCCGCTCCTACGTATCCTCACTGTGATGAGGAATCAAAGCGTACGTAGTTCTACCATGTCCTTTCTCTTCTTTTTTGCATGATGCCCATGAGGTTGACGCTGAAATGCTATGCAAATGATAACCCCTTTTGTTTTCATTTTTCTTATGCAATGTATGATGAATGTACTTTTTCAAAATTGGAGTTTTATTTAGTGCAAATGATGCAAATGCTGTAATGATGCGATGTAATGCAATGATGCAATGCAAGATGCTTCTTTTTGGTATTTTTGCGTAAAGAGGGTATTCACAGGTGGAATTTTGAAAATTTACACTCTATATGCTCCCCCATATAGGTGTTTATTTGAAAGGGAAAAGCATATTTTTTTGATTTTCAAAAAAAAAAAAAAAAAAAATTTGAGGGAAAAATGTTGACTGAACTGAATGCAACAATGCAGCACACAATTTGGAAAGCCCTTGTGACCTAAAAAGAGGTGAGACCTACGATCTAGGGCAATTTAAAGGGTAATCCTCCCATGTGGCTCTATTCACTCCCTCGCAAAGGCTACCAGAGCTAAATCTCTCTCATGATAACACCCACAACGATGGAATGCCATCTGGTTGAGGTACCATAAAAGAGCATACTCTGGCTGAAACTTTCGTGAGAGCAGAAGGACATCGGTCCAATTGGCAGTCACTACTGGTTTCCACTCTCCTAGGTGTTTTTCAGACCTTGGGTTTTAGGCCTCTCTCAAAGCACATAATCATAAGGGTGTGAGTGTGTGTGGTAAGGGCGTACCACTTAAAACTACCCGACACATATTACCCCACCTGCAAGTGAGACGCCAGAACAGTCCAGAAAAAGCAAGGTAACAACATGTCGTCTACACTAGGGTTCAATATCAAATAAGCTAGCCTGGGGTTTCAACAACAATCAGGTACATTGCTTACCTCAAGAAAGGGAGCCAAGAAGGGGGGATCCGGATAGAATTGGGGAGAAATGCATGAGCATAAGCAATAAAAGAAAAGGAGATAGGGAACAAACATAGAAGAAGACAAATGCGTATGCCTACAATTAATGATAAGAAAGAAAGGAAAAAGAATGAAGGCAAACAAGGTATCAGTCAAATCAACAATACATTAAACCACACATCTTAATTAGTTAGGCTTGACCCTCGTCTTTTTTTTTTAAAAAAAGGTCCCCAGTGGAGTCGCCAGCTGTTGCACCCCAAAAAATCCGGTTCGGACTTCTCATTGTACAACGTGGAAAAGGTATGGAGCCGCCACCAATATTTTAATTTTAAAACCAAAACATTGAAAAAAGGTCTTTTAGACAAGGCAGATGGTCTTTCGAAAACTAGAGATATGGGTTCGGGGGTCGGTTAGGCATGGGGAAGGTATTAGCACCCCGTACCTCCTTTCTACCGAAAGGGAACCTTTAATTAAATGTGTGGTTTGAAGTGTTGATTTGAAAATGCTTTTATTTTGCCTCTTTATTGAAAAGGGAGTGAGAAGACTTAATGAAAATTTTTATTTTTGGCGCTTGACGAGAGTTGGCCTCTCGCTCCTACGTATCTCCTGGTGCGATGGAGAATTCAAAGCTACGTAGTTCTTGGTTGTCCTAAAAAGGTTTTTGTTTTTTAGTCTGTTTAGATGAGTTTTCGCAGTAGGAGTGAGGATTCGCGATGACCAAACAACAACGGTTTAGAGTGGCCGCGCTACTAACTCTTTTGAAAATGAAATTATCATTAACAACCAAACGGCAACGGCGCGAGTGATCATTAACGATAATCGGTTTTGCTTTTGATTCGAGTGTTCGCGACGACCAAACAACAACGGTTTAGAGTGGCCGCGCTACTAACTCTTTTGAAAATGAAATTATCATTAACAACCAAACGGCAACGGCGCGAGTGATCATTAATGATAATCGGTTTTTATTTTAGATGATCAAAAAGGGCTTTCGCAATCGAATTAATTTTGGTTTGTTGTGCTTGACGAGGACGTGGCTCGCTCCTACGTATCCCAAATGGGAATCAAAGCGACGTAGTTCTAACTCGAAAAGGAGAATGTTTTTGAAGTTGGACGCGTTCATGACAATCAAACCAACAAAGGTTGTGATGGATTACCACTAATAGCTTATGCATATGAAAATTCTTTTTTGAAATTGCGGCCTTCATGACAATCCAAACAACAAAGGTTGTGATGGATTGTCACTAACAACCATTTTTATGCTAGTTTGTTTAGAAAGGAAAACAATGAATGCAATTCAAACATATTGACCAATCAAACAATCATGATCATGTTGATCACCAACCAAGATTAAGCATGTCAATACAATCAAAGGATTTAATTGTCAAAGATGCTAGATAAAGTTCTCAAATCAATTGTGTTTGTGTGTGAAGGAGAATTGCTACACATGTCGGCAACAATCTCAAAGAGGAGCACATATGCCTCTATGATACACATGTTGGTAGTCTTATAAGGGCACATGATTGTGTGAGAGGGTTTATGCACAATTAAGTCAAGACATTTGAAGGGCATCAAGAACAAGTGAATACCATTGATTGTAGACATAGAGTATTCTAGGTTTGATGATTGAACATGTAAGCAAGGATGCATGATTAGGCAAGCATGTGAATGCATGAGTATACCAGGAGTGAATGAGCATTATTGAATGCAATACATGGTATTAATGGATGCATGAACATTTAAGAATGGATGCAAAGCATACAAGTGAATGAATGCATAGCATTTTGTTTATGAATAAATGGCATACAAGGATGCATAAAAGGATGCAAGGGACATAAGCATATGAGAATGCATGAGAGTGTCGCATAAACTAAGTATGAGTGAAGATGCATGAATGTGAAAATGTTTTGGTAATGAATAGTAAAATGTTTTTGGGTTTTGGTGTTTTGGAAATGAGATGAAATGTTTTTGTCTTGAAAGTGGTAAAAATGTTTTGGGGTTTATTTTAGGAAGATGAAAAAGTTTGAAATGCAAGTGAGAAAATGTTTTGGGTATTTTTGCAAGTTGACAAGTGGTAAAACTTTTAGTAAAAAGTTAGTGAATGGTAAAGTAAAAATGCATGAGATAAATGGTAATTATTTAATGAGATGGTAAAGTAAAAAGTTAAAATGTTTTTTTTTACTTTTGGTAAAAAGTTAATGAGTGGTAAAGTAAAAAGTAAAAAGGTGAAAAACACAATGTCACCAATTTTATTCACTCAAGTAAGATCGAAGAAGCAAGTTTCAAGCAACAAAATGATCAAAAATTGGCCTCCAAGGCCGAAGCACATCAAGAAACAATTCATCCTCAATTTCATGCCAAAACTTTGTAAATTAGCACACAAAAGCAACATAAGGCACAACCCTAAACTAACATGTAAAATTACAAGACAAGCATCAAGCAAGGCATGTATTTATCCAACTCAAAAATTCAAGAAAACAATCAAGCAACATAAACCCTAGGATTTAAGCTCTAACCCGAGGGCACTCATGGTAGAATCAAACCCAAAAATCAATCTCCAAGCATGGAACAAGCAAGAAAACATATTATTCAACAAAATAGGCCCTAGGCCGAAGCAAAAGAGGTGAGGAAAATAAGTTTTATTTGATAAAAAACTCATGAACAAGGTGAAAAACACATGAACAAAAATTCATTTCACTAACAAATGCAAAATCGACATAAAAACAATTATTCAAGGGTGAGATGCCAACTCTCACCCACCAACAACAACAACAAACTACATTTTAGCTATTTTTGATGATGATATGTGAAGAAAAAGGAGTAGAAGATGAGTTTATGCAAGAAAATTAAAAATGAAGCAAGGATCTAGGCTTACCTTTCAAGATTTAGCGAAAAGATGAAGTAGAGAATGAAATAAAAACCAAGAACACTTGAAGCTCTTCTTGAATACCACTAAAATCACTTGATCTTGAAGGATTTGATGATGAATTTTGAAGATAATGCGAGATTAGAAGTGGATTTAGTGTAGGAACCAAGAATATTGAAGGTTTGATGGTTGAAAATTGAAGAATTGATGGTGGAAATGGGTGGAGGGGCTACCGTTTTGGAGGAAGAGGAGGAGAGGGTTTTTGAGCTGATTGTGTGCTAGGGTAAAAATGAGAATCCCTTCCCTTTGGTTTCTTATTTTTGGGTTTTATATGAGGTGCAAGATTAAGGGTATATAGGACATTGTGCTTTTGCCAACCATTGAGATTTGAGATAGAATTTGAATCAAGGGCCAAGATTGCAATGCACATGGATTAGGGACAATGAGAAAGCACAAATGGAAGGGAATGAGCTGGTGTCATATGAAATTGAAGAGTTTTTTGTACACAAAAATTGTTGGGGGCAATTAGGTCAATTTGCACATAGTTGTAGCCTAGGATTTGATCTAGAATTTTAATCAATGGCTAGGAGTACAACTCACATGGATTAAGGGCATGAAGAAACACAAAATGAGGTAAAAATGGGCTGGAATTCGCAGCCATGAGGAGGGAAGGAAAAAAAATGCAAGCTTGCACAAAATAGTACATTTTGTCTTATTGAGGACACTTCCCTTTTTTGAGTTTTTTTTTTGAATTTGAAATTTTGGGCATGGGAAATAATGGGAATGCAACTATTGAAAATGTGGCACATGTTTTTGGGCACCATAAAATATTCCCTCTAGTCACCCATGACAATAAAAATTGTCACTTAAGAATTGAGGAATATTTAATGGTCCTTTTTATTTTTCTATGCACTAAAAATGGAAAAATACCTTTTTAATTATTTTGACTAGGGTTTTCTTTCTAAAAAATTGTACAAAAATTATCCTTGATAGAATAAAAATTTACTTTTTGTGGATGTGCATTTTTTGCGAGAAAATCATCTTTTTACGAAAAATAACCAAAATGCCCTTTTTGACCCTAAAACCCTAATTTGCTTAACAAGTGCATTCCAACCCTAAAAATGACTTTAAAGACCTTGGAATGACTTCTAAGACCCAAAATGCAATGCATAATGCTTCTCACTCCTCAACTTATTTATTTTTGTGGAAAATTAGGGTTTTGATCTAAGCTGGACAAAATTGGGGTATGACAGCTGCCCCTCTTTATCTGGATTTTAACGAGGAATATGAATTGGCCGAAACATATTCCGAGGCAAAATAAAGATAAAGAATTTATAAATTATACCGATTTTGTCTACTTAGGGAAACCCGATTTTTCCTTTTTCCATCTCTCTAGTTTTTTCTGTTTTTGTTAATGTAAGGTGAAAAATGAAATTCTAATGCATGCGAGAATAGAGATTTTTTTTTTTTTTGATAAATGGACATTGGCCCGAGATGAATGCAGTGGATGAAGCGTCAGCCCTCAGTAAGCCAACAAAAGCAGGAAATAGATTGGTGCTAGCCCTCGGGCAGCAAAAGCTGGAAATAAATTGAGAAAAGCGGTAAATTGGGAATTCGGAGGCTGCCTAAAACCTTCTAACGGACTCTTGTCGAGTCCGAGCTCTGGGGGGTGGCCTTTTCGAGCGACCGATCAACATCAGGTCCGGAACTGATTTGATCAATGGATTTACGCTATGCCTTAGGCTGACACAACTAATCCGAAGGACTTGACGAAGTCTGATGGATCCATTGCGTGCTCGTACACAATGTTGTGATCTGTGGAAGGAGTTCACTAACTCGGTGGGAGTTCACTAACTCTGTGGGAGTTCGCTAACTCTGTGTTGATGGAGTTTACTAACTCGGGGTTGATGATTTTCTAAAAATGGGATTTTTGGGACTCTCTGGTCCGAAGTAACTTTTCTCTTGGATGGTGCATGAAATGCGTGCACTTGGATGTTTGGGGTGCACATGAATGCAATGATTGACTTTGGTGGGATGCCTTTTCTGTTTGATTTTTCTCTTCTTTTCCTTTTGTTATTCTTTCGCTCTTCTGAGATGCGAATTTGAAGGCGTAATGTACTGTTTGATGCCATGGAGTGATGACTGGTATGGATGATATGAGAATGATGAATGATATGAAGATGTTGTGTTCTTTTATGTTCCGTCTTCTGTGATTTTCTTCTCTCCTTTCTTATTTGCTCTTTTTTTTCTATGGAATGCAGATATCTATGTAAATGGAGTGTGAATGTATGTTATGCAAAGTGTATGTGATGTGATGATTTCGATGGAATGATGGATGCTATGAGATGCTATTTTTGATTTTCTTCCTTTTTATTTTGGTTAAGGATCAACACTTCAAATGCCTACAAGGTAACATCCTAATCCCCAAGGATTAAGGTGAGCACCAAAGCCCTACAAGATAACAACCTAATCCCTGAGGATCCAGGCGAGCACTAAAACCCTACAAGATAACAACCTAATCCCTAAGGGTCCAGGCGAGCACCGAAGCCCTACAAGATAACAACCTAATCCCTAAGGATCCAGGCGATCGAGCACTGAAGCCCTACAAGATAACAACCTAATCCCTAAGGATCCAGAGCACTGAAGCCTTACAAGATAACAACCTAATCCCTAAGGATCAAGGCGAGCACTAAAGCCCTAAAAGATAACAACCTAATCCCTAAGGATCAAGGCGAGCACTAAAGCCCTAAAAGATAACAACCTAATCCCTAAGGATCTAGGTGAGCATTGAAGCCCTACAAGATAACAACCTAATCCCTAAGGATCCAGGCGAGCACTGAAGCCCTACAAGATAACAACCTAATCCCTAAGGATCCAGGCGAGCACTGAAGCCCTACAAGATAACAACCTAATCCCTAAGGGTTAAGGCGAGCACTAAAGCCCTACAAGCGGCCAACTTTAGGCGACCCCCTCATGTGCTGAGATAGCTGGTTAAAGAATTTTTCCTATTTGTCTTTTTGCCATGTGAGGATGCAAATGCAGTATTTTGATGCATGATATGACAAAATTTTTGGGGTATTCAAATACTTTTTTTGTGAATACTTTCATAATGATGAGACGCGAGACTTTGGATGCAAAAGTGGGGGTGAATTTGATCATCCTTTTTCTTTGGAACAACTAGTTTTGATTTAAACCGCGGTGTTCTCAAGGTTATTATTTACTTCCATGATAACTGAACCTTCAATAACAATCTTGTGCTTTCTCTATGAAACATTGCCAAGTGAACACACATGAATATGCAGACGCCAGGTGAGTGTTTAGGATGAATGCCAGACTGCCCCAATTCAGGCCTTCGGCGACTGTGAATGAATGACTTGCCCCTGTCCGGAGTGTGAAAGGAAGCGGAGTGAAAGAGCAAATACGCAGGAACTAGTGCCATGGCTGACACCGGGTGAAAGGATGAATGGCCATGGATGGACACTGAACAGACTCTCCCCGGACTAGGGTGGGCAGGTGGTGAAGAGAATACCCCAACTTTTAGATCTGAGTGGTGTTCTCAGTGCAAATCTTTGGTTCTCTGTGAATGTCTCAACTTTTGGCATGAAAGAAACCTTACTTGGTGATCACTAAACCTTGTTTTAATGCAACTTGAGTGTGTTTTGGAGTGCAAGTCCCTCTTTTTTTTATTTTGTCAGCTTTCTTTTTTCTGACTGTTCGTTTTTGTTTCCTCAGTTCTCTTTTTTTCTGAGGGTTTATTCTTTCTTGATCAGCTTTCTTTTTTCTGATCGTTTGTTTTTTCTTTTGAGCAAACACATTGTACATAGATAAGCTTGTTCGTCCTAAGATTAGAATCTGAGAGAACAAAAGCAATCGGTCATTGATCGGAATGGACTTTTCAGGATTGTGGTGTTTTGTGGAGGAAGGATAGTTAGGCTTAATGAAGTGTTTGAGGCTAATGGGAGGATGAGTTTTGTTCGGCGTTGGTTGACGGTTAACGGTCTATGAGGGGGATGGTTATTGGGCTTATTTGGGCTTTGTTAAGGCAAATTTGTGTCTCATTATAGAATGGCTGAGGGGTTTGGTGTTGGGGCCAAAGGAAGTGTTTGAAGGTTTATGGAACCAGGTGTTGGAAGATTTATCGAGACAAGGGTCTCTTGTGCTTTGTGGCAACATGTATCAGCTCACAACTTATTATTTTTTGTCTTTTTGATTTTTTTTGACTCATTTGTTTCATTTTTCGGACTTTTCTTCTTTCTTTGCTTTTGAGTTGAGTGAGCTGATGCACTATTTTTGTTTTTGATATTTGAAGTGATCCTTGTCTAGGGTGATTAGAGGGTATATTTTTGAGTTTGGTTTTTCTTGGCTTAAGGTAGGTAGGAAAGGGACTTTCTGGGATTTTGGGTTCTTGAGGGTATAGGGAGGTGGCCACACTTCATCTCAAATCCCGATGGCTTATTTATTTTTGTAAAACAAGATAACGGTTCATCTATCTATATGTTGTTGCTCCTTTCTTTGCATTTTTTCTCTTTTTTTTATGCCCTAACTTTTGCCTGGACCGCCCTTTGCGGGTTTTCGATCCATCGGGCGCTTTTTTCTGCCTAGGCCGCCCTTTGCGGGTTTTCCACCCAGCGAGCTTATTTTCTTGTTTATTATTATCTTTTGAAAGACTTGCACTGAAGGAATATGATATTAACAAGGAAAATTAGTGATCACAGTCTTGCCCCAGCATGGAGGACTTAAAGCGTTAGACTGAACTAAAAGTCAAATATGCACTGATGGACTTATGATAAAACAGGGCAATGACGATCTTGAACAAAAGTGACTGAAAAGGGTAACTTTTATAGATGACGATGCTGAAAAGGAAACATGTGCCCTTATTGAAATATCCTAAGGCCTTGGGCAGAGCCAGAGGATTGCATTACATAAAATTTGCTTTGAACTGAAAACTACATGAAAATGCATGACGAAGACACAAATGCTTGACGATCAACACCTCGATCCTCTTCAACTACTGCCATCCCGGCCTGACAGCCCTGATCTCAAAGGGTTTAGTCCTTCACCTCCCTCATCAAAGGTCAACTGTTTTGTATCAATAAGATCCTGAACCGACTGCTTCAAAGGATGACAATTCTCAGTAGAGTGACCAATTGCCCCAGAATGGAATTCACAGGTAGCCTTTGCATTATACCTTCTTGGGAATGGAGGTTGGACTGGCTTCATCCCACGAGGAGAGATCAACCTATGGTTGATTAGATAGCTGCACAAATCAGTGTACGACACAGGAATGGGGTCGTACTGACGTGACTTTCCTTGTCCCACTATAGCATTGATTTCTCCATTTTTCCTTGCAGGCAAATCACTAGCATTGTCGGCGCCAGTAGGATTGCAGGGGATTCTTCCTCTCTTCATCCCGACTTCAAGTCTTGCCCCTACTTTGATCACATCTGAGAAGCTTGAGGACCCACTTTCAACCAGACGTTCATAGAAAACAGCTGGGAGAGTCTCCATAAACATGTACACCATCTCCTTTTCAGTCAATGGTGGCTTCACCTGAGCAGCTATGCTCCTCCATCTTTGAGCATATTCCTTAAAGGACTCATGATCTTTCTTGCTCATATACCGCAGCTGAATCCGATCTGGAGCCATGTCTTTGTTGTATTCGTACTCCTTTAAGAAAGCTTCAGAAAGGTCCTTCCAACTGTGGATGTCGGAAGGCTGCAACTGCATGTACCAATCCAGAGATGCCCCAGTTAGGCTGTACTGGAAGTAGTGGATGAGCAGTTTGTCGTCGTGATTGTATGCGGTCATCCTTCGGGCGTACATGGTTACATGTCTATTTGGGCAGCTGGTACCACAATATTGGTCAAAGACTGGCACCTTCATCTTTGGGGGAATAACCAAGTCTGGAACAAGACATAGATCACGGGCGTCTTTAGCTTTGGTCTTTGAATCCTCTATGGCTTTTAAACGCTTTTCCAACTCATGCAACTGATCTCTGGGTTGAGAGTTCTCAAATAGGTGACCTTGAGGATCACTATCCATATTGAAAAGAGAAACCTCATGTGGATCAGCACCTCCCAGGGCGTGAGCAGGATAATTAACCCCAGATCCCGGATGGGGAATAGCAGTCACAGCTTCAGCGGGTCCCGAGGTAGGAAGGATGGTTGCGGCCCCACCTGGGTTTACAACAGCAGTATCTTCGGTAGTGGTCCCGTTTTTCAAAGCTTGCAGGGTGCCCATCATTTCAGTCATCTGCATTCTTATCGCATCCATCTGCATTTCTATCACCCCGAGTTTATTATTTAACGCCTGATTCTCTTGGACTATTGCCTGATTCCCTTGGACTAGCTGCTTGAGAACTTCCATAATCGGATTATCTAGACCTGAATTGCCGGGATTCTCAATCACTAGGTTTCCTTGATTGGTCGCCATGAGTCTTGAGTCTGAAGCGGATATCGGCAAACCAGTTGGCCTCTTTCTAGAGATAACAGGGCACACAACATAAGCGCAAGAACGAATGACTGAACAAATGCATGCGACACTTTAGGCTTTACGGGCGGGGCTAGACTAGGACGGGGAATGATGATAAAGCAGGGAAACTGACGGACACGGACAGGGGCGACTGCACATGGCATGCATGCCTAGAAGAATGCTTCACATGATAGAAAAAATTTATGAACAATTTTAATCTTTTATCATGGGATGGATGAGATGCAAAAATTTTGAAGTTATGTGAATGAGCTGCTGACTCGAGAACTGGGTACTTTGGAACACCTTGAGTTTTTTTTTTTTTTGGGGGAATGACTATTTTGCAAAACCGCCTCGTCTCTCATCAAAACCTTTATTGTACAGATCATGATATGCAAATGCATGGAAAAATGACCACTTGAGAAGTGTACTTATTCTAAAAAATAAAAAATAAAAAAAATAAAAAAAATTGTTGTTTTTTTTTTGGTGCAAGATGAAATACAAAATTTCAATGCATTTTTGAATGCAAGAATGATGCTTTTTCAAAATGGTTTTTTTCATTTGTTATGCTTGACGGGGCGGACCCGCTCCTACGTATCCTCACTGTGATGAGGAATCAAAGCGTACGTAGTTCTACCATGTCCTTTCTCTTCTTTTTTGCATGATGCCCATGAGGTTGACGCTGAAATGCTATGCAAATGATAACCCCTTTTGTTTTCATTTTTCTTATGCAATGTATGATGAATGTACTTTTTCAAAATTGGAGTTTTATTTAGTGCAAATGATGCAAATGCTGTAATGATGCGATGTAATGCAATGATGCAATGCAAGATGCTTCTTTTTGGTATTTTTGCGTAAAGAGGGTATTCACAGGTGGAATTTTGAAAATTTACACTCTATATGCTCCCCCATATAGGTGTTTATTTGAAAGGGAAAAGCATATTTTTTTGATTTTCAAAAAAAAAAAAAAATAAAAATTTGAGGGAAAAATGTTGACTGAACTGAATGCAACAATGCAGCACACAATTTGGAAAGCCCTTGTGACCTAAAAAGAGGTGAGACCTACGATCTAGGGCAATTTAAAGGGTAATCCTCCCATGTGGCTCTATTCACTCCCTCGCAAAGGCTACCAGAGCTAAATCTCTCTCATGATAACACCCACAACGATGGAATGCCATCTGGTTGAGGTACCATAAAAGAGCATACTCTGGCTGAAACTTTCGTGAGAGCAGAAGGACATCGGTCCAATTGGCAGTCACTACTGGTTTCCACTCTCCTAGGTGTTTTTCAGACCTTGGGTTTTAGGCCTCTCTCAAAGCACATAATCATAAGGGTGTGAGTGTGTGTGGTAAGGGCGTACCACTTAAAACTACCCGACACATATTACCACACCTGCAAGTGAGACGCCAGAACAGTCCAGAAAAAGCAAGGTAACAACATGTCGTCTACACTAGGGTTCAATATCAAATAAGCTAGCCTGGGGTTTCAACAACAATCAGGTACATTGCTTACCTCAAGAAAGGGAGCCAAGAAGGGGGGATCCGGATAGAATTGGGGAGAAATGCATGAGCATAAGCAATAAAAGAAAAGGAGATAGGGAACAAACATAGAAGAAGACAAATGCGTATGCCTACAATTAATGATAAGAAAGAAAGGAAAAAGAATGAAGGCAAACAAGGTATCAGTCAAATCAACAATACATTAAACCACACATCTTAATTAGTTAGGCTTGACCCTCGTCTTTTTTTTTTAAAAAAAGGTCCCCAGTGGAGTCGCCAGCTGTTGCACCCCAAAAAATCCGGTTCGGACTTCTCATTGTACAACGTGGAAAAGGTATGGAGCCGCCACCAATATTTTAATTTTAAGACCAAAACATTGAAAAAAGGTCTTTTAGACAAGGCGGATGGTCTTTCGAAAACTAGAGATATGGGTTCGGGGGTCGGTTAGGCATGGGGAAGGTATTAGCACCCCGTACCTCCTTTCTACCGAAAGGGAACCTTTAATTAAATGTGTGGTTTGAAGTGTTGATTTGAAAATGCTTTTATTTTGCCTCTTTATTGAAAAGGGAGTGAGAAGACTTAATGAAAATTTTTATTTTTGGCGCTTGACGAGAGTTGGCCTCTCGCTCCTACGTATCTCCTGGTGCGATGGAGAATTCAAAGCTACGTAGTTCTTGGTTGTCCTAAAAAGGTTTTTGTTTTTTAGTCTGTTTAGATGAGTTTTCGCAGTAGGAGTGAGGATTCGCGATGACCAAACAACAACGGTTTAGAGTGGCCGCGCTACTAACTCTTTTGAAAATGAAATTATCATTAACAACCAAACGGCAACGGCGCGAGTGATCATTAACGATAATCGGTTTTGCTTTTGATTCGAGTGTTCGCGACGACCAAACAACAACGGTTTAGAGTGGCCGCGCTACTAACTCTTTTGAAAATGAAATTATCATTAACAACCAAACGGCAACGGCGCGAGTGATCATTAATGATAATCGGTTTTTATTTTAGATGATCAAAAAGGGCTTTCGCAATCGAATTAATTTTGGTTTGTTGTGCTTGACGAGGACGTGGCTCGCTCCTACGTATCCCAAATGGGAATCAAAGCGACGTAGTTCTAACTCGAAAAGGAGAATGTTTTTGAAGTTGGACGCGTTCATGACAATCAAACCAACAAAGGTTGTGATGGATTACCACTAATAGCTTATGCATATGAAAATTCTTTTTTGAAATTGCGGCCTTCATGACAATCCAAACAACAAAGGTTGTGATGGATTGTCACTAACAACCATTTTTATGCTAGTTTGTTTAGAAAGGAAAACAATGAATGCAATTCAAACATATTGACCAATCAAACAATCATGATCATGTTGATCACCAACCAAGATTAAGCATGTCAATACAATCAAAGGATTTAATTGTCAAAGATGCTAGATAAAGTTCTCAAATCAATTGTGTTTGTGTGTGAAGGAGAATTGCTACACATGTCGGCAAAAATCTCAAAGAGGAGCACATATGCCTCTATGATACACATGTTGGTAGTCTTATAAGGGCACATGATTGTGTGAGAGGGTTTATGCACAATTAAGTCAAGACATTTGAAGGGCATCAAGAACAAGTGAATACCATTGATTGTAGACATAGAGTATTCTAGGTTTGATGATTGAACATGTAAGCAAGGATGCATGATTAGGCAAGCATGTGAATGCATGAGTATACCAGGAGTGAATGAGCATTATTGAATGCAATACATGGTATTAATGGATGCATGAACATTTAAGAATGGATGCAAAGCATACAAGTGAATGAATGCATAGCATTTTGTTTATGAATAAATGGCATACAAGGATGCATAAAAGGATGCAAGGGACATAAGCATATGAGAATGCATGAGAGTGTCGCATAAACTAAGTATGAGTGAAGATGCATGAATGTGAAAATGTTTTGGTAATGAATAGTAAAATGTTTTTGGGTTTTGGTGTTTTGGAAATGAGATGAAATGTTTTTGTCTTGAAAGTGGTAAAAATGTTTTGGGGTTTATTTTAGGAAGATGAAAAAGTTTGAAATGCAAGTGAGAAAATGTTTTGGGTATTTTTGCAAGTTGACAAGTGGTAAAACTTTTAGTAAAAAGTTAGTGAATGGTAAAGTAAAAATGCATGAGATAAATGGTAATTATTTAATGAGATGGTAAAGTAAAAAGTTAAAATGTTTTTTTTACTTTTGGTAAAAAGTTAATGAGTGGTAAAGTAAAAAGTAAAAAGGTGAAAAACACAATGTCACCAATTTTATTCACTCAAGTAAGATCGAAGAAGCAAGTTTCAAGCAACAAAATGATCAAAAATTGGCCTCCAAGGCCGAAGCACATCAAGAAACAATTCATCCTCAATTTCATGCCAAAACTTTGTAAATTAGCACACAAAAGCAACATAAGGCACAACCCTAAACTAACATGTAAAATTACAAGACAAGCATCAAGCAAGGCATGTATTTATCCAACTCAAAAATTCAAGAAAACAATCAAGCAACATAAACCCTAGGATTTAAGCTCTAACCCGAGGGCACTCATGGTAGAATCAAACCCAAAAATCAATCTCCAAGCATGGAACAAGCAAGAAAACATATTATTCAACAAAATAGGCCCTAGGCCGAAGCAAAAGAGGTGAGGAAAATAAGTTTTATTTGATAAAAAACTCATGAACAAGGTGAAAAACACATGAACAAAAATTCATTTCACTAACAAATGCAAAATCGACATAAAAACAATTATTCAAGGGTGAGATGCCAACTCTCACCCACCAACAACAACAACAAACTACATTTTAGCTATTTTTGATGATGATATGTGAAGAAAAAGGAGTAGAAGATGAGTTTATGCAAGAAAATTAAAAATGAAGCAAGGATCTAGGCTTACCTTTCAAGATTTAGCGAAAAGATGAAGTAGAGAATGAAATAAAAACCAAGAACACTTGAAGCTCTTCTTGAATACCACTAAAATCACTTGATCTTGAAGGATTTGATGATGAATTTTGAAGATAATGCGAGATTAGAAGTGGATTTAGTGTAGGAACCAAGAATATTGAAGGTTTGATGGTTGAAAATTGAAGAATTGATGGTGGAAATGGGTGGAGGGGCTACCGTTTTGGAGGAAGAGGAGGAGAGGGTTTTTGAGCTGATTGTGTGCTAGGGTAAAAATGAGAATCCCTTCCCTTTGGTTTCTTATTTTTGGGTTTTATATGAGGTGCAAGATTAAGGGTATATAGGACATTGTGCTTTTGCCAACCATTGAGATTTGAGATAGAATTTGAATCAAGGGCCAAGATTGCAATGCACATGGATTAGGGACAATGAGAAAGCACAAATGGAAGGGAATGAGCTGGTGTCATATGAAATTGAAGAGTTTTTTGTACACAAAAATTGTTGGGGGCAATTAGGTCAATTTGCACATAGTTGTAGCCTAGGATTTGATCTAGAATTTTAATCAATGGCTAGGAGTACAACTCACATGGATTAAGGGCATGAAGAAACACAAAATGAGGTAAAAATGGGCTGGAATTCGCAGCCATGAGGAGGGAAGGAAAAAAATGCAAGCTTGCACAAAATAGTACATTTTGTCTTATTGAGGACACTTCCCTTTTTTGAGTTTTTTTTTGAATTTGAAATTTTGGGCATGGGAAATAATGGGAATGCAACTATTGAAAATGTGGCACATGTTTTTGGGCACCATAAAATATTCCCTCTAGTCACCCATGACAATAAAAATTGTCACTTAAGAATTGAGGAATATTTAATGGTCCTTTTTATTTTTCTATGCACTAAAAATGGAAAAATACCTTTTTAATTATTTTGACTAGGGTTTTCTTTCTAAAAAATTGTACAAAAATTATCCTTGATAGAATAAAAATTTACTTTCTGTGGATGTGCATTTTTTGCGAGAAAATCATCTTTTTACGAAAAATGACCAAAATGCCCTTTTTGACCCTAAAACCCTAATTTGCTTAACAAGTGCATTCCAACCCTAAAAATGACTTTAAAGACCTTGGAATGACTTCTAAGACCCAAAATGCAATGCATAATGCTTCTCACTCCTCAACTTATTTATTTTTGTCGAAAATTAGGGTTTTGATCTAAGTTGGACAAAATTGGGGTATGACAGTGTGGTGGTTTTCCGGCGGGTTACGATGGTCCCGGTGGAGGGTGAGTACCCAGTGATGTATCATCTCTTCTCTACATTCCATCTTCTGCTTCACTTCAATAATTGTTTTTGGCTAATCGATTGCTCCACCTCCTTTTGGTCGTTGGCTTCCTATTTTATTTATTGTACTGTGTCTGTGAAAAGGAAAGGTATCTGTGAAAAGAAAAGCTTGTGCTGCAATGGCGTGGGAGAGAGAAGAGGTGAGCAGTGTGGTGGAATGCTATGACAGAGGCGTGGGGACCACTATAGAACTACTCTTGTGAAAAGAAGATTAAAGGGATAAAAAACACTTGTCCTCTACCCAAAAAAAGAATCTCTATGTACTGTTTGTGTATTGGAACTTGTATTTTGGTTATTTATTATTTATTTAATTTATAAACAAACAAGATTCTCATGAGATTGGAGGGGAATTAGATAAGGAAGTGTACGGTTTTGAAATTGTGTAAGGAGGGAGGTGAGGTTGTTTTGTAAATCAGCTAAAACCAGTTCGGTAAAAGCAATGTAATACCCTAATTTTGTCCGATCAAAAATGAGAGATTTTATTTTTATTTAAAATAATAATCATTTCTGTTACCAAGTGGCTTCAGTCTCAAGAGGGGGGGTGAATTGAGATTTAAAAACTTTTCAGATCTTTCAAAAACGTTTTTCCCCTTTTCAATGACTTAGATCAATTTTCGCGCAGGTTAAGTGGAAGCGAAGGAATTAGAATATAGAGCAGTAAAGCGGTATAATAGTAAAGCAGGAAAGCAGTAAAGCACACAGAGATTTATCCTGGTTCGGTCACCTCCTAGTGACCTACGTCCAGTCCTCACACCCTTGTGAGATTTTCCACTAACCAAAACAACAAGGCTTACAGGTGCCTTTGAAAACCTTTACAGACTCAGGCACTCTCCTCCTAGGATACCCCACCTATGGAGAGCCCTCAAATCTAACAATACAATAACAAGAGATACCCCACCCCTGTTACAATCAACTGCCCTAGAAAGATACCCCACTTCCTAGTACATGCAGCTACCCTAGAGAGATACCCCACTCCCTAGAACAAAACACAACAATCAAATAATAAACAATTGTAAATACAGAAATACCTCTAATGTAGGCAGATATTACAACTTGAAGAATGCAACCCCAACTAACTCTTAGCAACAGATCAGCTCAGACAGACCAACGGTGCGTGACGAGCAAAAGTAAAAGCGTGAAGAGTTTTCTCAAAAGTTTTCTGATTCGTGCAGATGGGTTGTGTTGTGTGTTGTGTAAAATGAATCGTGAAGCACTGCCTATTTATAGGCTATGAGGAAATTATTTTTACGTTGAAAATAGTGTAGGAATCGATTCTTTGTTGAAATGTATTTGATCTAGGAATCGATTTATTTAGGTGAGGAATCGATTTATCTTTGTTTGGAAAATATGGGAAATCGATTCTTGAGTACCATGGAAAGCTAGGAATCGATTCTATACTTAGTGAAAATGTGTATGAATCAATTTTCAGCTTGCCTGAGACAAGTGGGAATCGATTCTCAGTTATGTGCAAAAGATTGGGAATCGATTCTTCCCTTAAAAATTGTTTGGCTCAGAAATCGATTTATGTACTGAAAGTACATGACCTGACAATCGATTCTACCTTTTCTAATTTACCTGAAAATCGATTTTGATATTTGTTTATGCATGAGGAAATCGATTTTGTTATTTTAAAAGGTGATAAGAATGTTTACGTAAGTATGCATGCAACTTTAAGAAACTTTGTGAGTGTACGAGCTGACCTTTGAAAGAGCTTACACTTTTTCCTAAGACACACCCAAACCCTAAGGACTACCCTTATATTTAAGGACTACCCTTAAACTTGAATCTTCAATTCTTGAGCTTGTTTGACTTGGATTGTGACTTTGATGTTTAGTCACTTTTATTTGACTTTGACCGTCAATTTTACCTTTGGCTTTTTCATCATCAAAACTAATCCTGCAATATTAGATAACCTGCAACACAGGTATCCACAATTTCTATTTTCTTGTCATATATTATTTTATTTTAGTTGCCACAAGTTTTTAACCAAAAAATATATTAATTAGAAGTGAAGAAACAAAGATAAGCAAAAAAAGGAAATGGGGGGGGTCTAAAAAAAAAAGAATGGAGGTGCAATCAGGATTGGGCCATCTAAAACCCAACCCAATTCCAAAACCCTAGCCCAATTCGCATAACCCTAACACTCCTTCACCAAAAACCTAACCCATCCACCCAACCCATAACCCATGACCCAACTCACCAAACCCTAACTTTCCCTCCTCCTAACCCTAAATTCGGCCACCAAAAAAAAAACCTAAAAACTAACTTCCCCCTAACCCTAAAACTTGACCACATTCATTCCACAAAACCCTAATTTTAAACTCCCCCTTTTACTCAAAAATTCGGCCACTCCCCCTATTATCCCATGGTCAAACTCGAATACCCACTCCCCTTATTCCCTCCTTGAAACTCACAATTCCACTTCCCCATTTTTTCCCTTCCCCATACACTTTTCCCCACTTCCCAACGGCTCCCTCTCCCATCTCTCTCTCTCACACATCACTTCTCTTTCTCTTTCTCCCACTCACACTCAACCTCTCATTCCTCTCTCTTCTTCCCCCCATCCCTACGACTTCTTCCACACACACACACTCATCACACACTTCACTTCTCTCTCTCATTCACTCATCCTTCTTCTCCAATCCTTCTCCTACACACCCACGGCTCTCTCTCCCTTCCACACTCACACACTCATTTCCCTCACATGGCTCTCCTCCTTTCACGCCCCCATTCCTCTTCTCTCACACTCACGGATTTTTTTTCTCTCTCACACACAAGCCATCATTTCCCTTCACCTACTACCTCCAAACCTTCACCCCTCCATCATATCAAATCTTTCTCAAGTCAGAAAAAAGGGAAGAACTACTGTGCAAGGTATGGAGGCCACGAGTTTGAAGACAAAGAAGGTATCACTCTTAGTATAAATGGAGGCCACAAGTTTGAAGGAGGGGGCGGATTTTTTTTTTGGAAGAAAAAGGGAAGAAGAAAATTCTCGAAAAAGTGTAGTTTGTTTATTTTTTCCCTTCTTTTCTTTTTCTTCTCCTTCCAATATTCTTTTTTTTAGTTTAAAAATCTTGTTGTATTAAGGAGATCCGGGAAGAGGTTCTTCCCAACATTGTCAAGTTTTTTTCCTTAAGGTACCATAATGTAATTTTCGAATTTAATACATTATTATTGTTTCTTTTGCTTTTTATTTCATTGTTGCTGTTTTTTTTTCTTTTTTTCATGTAAATATTGTTGCTTTTACTTATGTTATTGCTGTTTTTGTTTATTTAATGTAGTTGCTGTTTTTTTGTATATATAATTGTTGCTGTTTTTTTATTTATTGCTGTTTTTTTTTACTAAATTGTTGCTTATTTTATTATTGTTGTTTTATAAATATTGTTGCTATTTTTTTTTTTCTAAAAAATGTTGCTGTATTTTCGAATTAAAATGAAGCCCCTTTAAAAATATTAAAAAAATATGTAATGTTTTTTTTTTGTATATATTGATTGCTGTTTTTTGTATTTATTTATTTGTTACTAAATTGTTGCTGTTTTCTTATTAAAATTGTTACTGTTTTTATATTTATTGTTGCTGTTTTGTTTTATTTTAAATTGTTGCTGTTTTTTTATTAAATTGTTGTTGTCTATCATTTAAATTCCTTTTCTATATATATTGCTGATTTTCGGACTAAAATAAACCCTTTTTTAAAATATTAAAAAAAATATGTTCCCTTTTTATATATAAAATAATTAGTTACTGATTTTCGGATTAAAATAAAATCCTTTTCAAAATATAAAAAAAAAATTTTCTACAAAATAATTGGTTACTAATATCACTATCCTTTTTTTTTAAAAAAAAGGGGTAATAATAATAATCATTTTCCCAAAAAAAAAAAGATGAAGAGTAATTTAGTCAAATAGCAAAAAGTAAAAATAAACCAATCAACCGTTTTTAGCGTCAAAACGCTATTTGCACCCCCGGCAACCATTTTTTTTAGCGTCAAAACGCTATTTGCACCCCCGGCAACCATTTTTTTTTAGCGTCAAAATGCTACTTGCACCCCCTCTTGTCGCACTTTTCGCTTCTATTTACACCGCGATGTTTCCAAACCGCTTTTCTTTCTTTCAAACAATTTTGCTAACATAAAAAGAAATAGGTGGTTACTAATGGTCACTCTGAGCTTAGCTTGTTTGACCGTTAGGACTAACCTTCTTTTTTCACAGCGGATTAGTAGCGGTGATCACTCTGAGGCCACTTGTTTGATCATCGCAAACATCCGCCTAAACTTCAAGAAATTTTCTCAATCCCGACTCCATTTTTAGATCACGCTTCCCAGTAAGCATTTTTCAAACGAACAAAGCGCTCGATCGCAAACCGAGTATTTGTAGCGGTCACTCTGGGCCCCGCCTGTTTGAACGCCGAAAACACCTTCCTTTTTTCGAATAAGCCATTAGTGGTGACCACTCTGGATTCATCTGTTTGGTCACCGTGAATGCCCCCTAGTTTTCGCAAATTTTTCAATAAATAAAAATACCAATACACAAATCTTTTCTACCCAAGAACTACGTAGCTTTGATTTCTCCATCGCACCCGGAGATACGTAGGAGCAGGGGCCCACTCCTGTCGAGCGCAAAAAACTAAATTTTTATTAAGTCTTCCTTTCCGTTTTTTTTTGTAATTAATAAAAAGGGTAAATAAAAATGTTTTCTTCAAACTAATTTTTTTTCTACACATTAAATTAAAAGGTAACCTTTTTAGGATGTTGTGGGGTGCTAGTACCTTCCCCGCACTTAATCGACCCCCGAACCCAAAAACAAAGGTTTTTTTTCAATGTTTTCCTAGAAATAAATATTGATGGCGGCTCCATTGTTCAAAAACAACGAAGAATCCCTCCTTCGGATTTTTCGGTCGCTACAGCTGGCGACTCCGCTGGGGACTATTTAAGAGGGTCAAGCCTAATTTAGTTAAATGTGTAGATATTTGTTAGTTTAGTACTTTATTTACCCTTAGCCCTTCTATTCGCATGTCTATTTTTATTTATCTATTTATTTGCTTTATTGAACCTTAGGGTAGAAAACCTTTGCACTATTATCTGTATTTCTTTTGCAGCATGGGTAGTTTAGGTTGCTTATATCACACACATCAATTACACTTGTTTATTGCACACACTCTTGAGCGGGGCCCTATACCCGGGTCTAAAAAAAAACCTAGGACGAGTAGAGGCGATTAGTGTCAGTCATTCTGGATTTTATCTGTCTGACTCTCATGAAAGCCTCATCCAGAGTACGCTCTTTCGTGGTATCCCACACCAGGTAGCTCGCTATCGTTGAGGGTCATATCACGAAAGAGATTTCAGCTCTGGAGACCCTTGTGAGGACATGATTAGAGCCACCTGAGAGATTGATCACGCAAGTAGCCCTAGACCATAACCTATATATAAGACCTAACCTGTTTAGGACACAAGGGCAATTCACCTACCCGTTGCATCACCGCAAAAAAAAAAAACTTTTTATCTTTCAAAAAAAAAAAATCAAATAATGAAAACCATTTACTCTTTTTGCCCTTTACATATATTTTATGTGACATGGTTAATGTTTCTCAAAATTTGAATCACCAAAATTTTCTCTGTAACGTCATTCTTTAATTCATCATACATCATTGTTATTTCAAAAAAATAATATACAAAAAAATCCTCACATGCATGCTATTCATCTCATTTAGGTTTGCCGGGAATTGTAAGAGGCTCGAAAGTTTTGTCATAAGCAAGGCGATATGGGATCAAACTGTGAAGCAATCCAAACTCTGAACTACCCTATAGTAAAACAGCCTAATCTGGCAAGTCTAAGGGAATGCGCTGGTCGATTGCCGCCCATCGAGCGCAGGTCTTTTGATAGAGCGTATGGGAAGATTATTATGTTATTACAATTGGACGTGCAAACGGAGGCCATTGCTGCTTTGAGTCAGTTCTACGACTCTTCATTAAGATGCTTCACCTTCAAAAATTTCCAGATGACACCTACCCTGGAAGAATATACACAGATCTTCGGCTTTCCTCAACAAGACAATGGACCCTACCAGTATCAGGGACAATACTACACAGATGAGAAACTCGCCTCAATGTTACAAACCAGCAAAGAGAACTTGAAGCTCCGGAAGAAAAATCGAAATGGCATTGCAGGATTCCCACAAGAGTATCTGGAATGCCAAATGGAATCCTTCGCCGACGCTAGAAATTGGGGTCCTTTTAAGCAGGTGTTAGCTTTGACTATCTTTGGCATTGTCCTATTTCCACGCCTTGAAAGATATGTGGACACAACAGCTATTGGCGTCTTCTTATCCTTCAAGGATCCGATTCCAGCCATGCTTGCAGACACTTACTGTACTTTCACTCATTATAGTGAGTTAAGAGGAAAGAGGATATCCTGCTGCCTGCACGCCTTGTATGTTTGGCTTCTCACCCATGCTTTCGTTAACAAAGTCAGAGTAGAAGGCCCAATTGAAGATGCCAGAGGGTGTGAGGTGAAGACAATGAACACTAGTGAATGGTTGCAAGTGCTAGGGGGCCTTCATGAATACAAGGTTCGTTGGCACCCATCATGGTGGAAAGATAGGCCCGCAGTAGTTTTTCGATGTGGAAACTTTCAAAACGTCCCGCTCATGGGGACAAGAGGATGCATAAATTACAATCCTTCTCTAACTCTAAGACAGCTGGGGTACCCCATGCGAAATCCGCCCACCGAAGACATGTTAATCCCTTTTTACCTCCATGAAGGAAGCCCAAAAGAGGTTGACATGCTCCGGAAGATTTCTCAAGCGTGGGATATGGTCGTCCGCAAGGGACAAGAGCTTACTAAGAGGAGCGGCGATAAGGAAACCACCTTTCGTCAATGGCTCCAAAAGAGGATCCAAGACACCCGATTGCCTTACCAAAGTGCACTACGGGTGGAGGAAGAAATACTTGAACCTACCCCTCCCACTGTCGAAGATTTAGATAAGCTTAAAATGGCATTGTCAAAAGCCGAGGAAGAAAAGAAGGGCTTGCAGGCGGAGTTAGAGAAAGTGCTCCTAAAAAACCAGAAATTGGAGGAAGAGAACGCAAGTAAGTCAGTGGCCATTGAAGACAGCCGCAAGCAGCTCAAGATCGAACAAAAGAACAAACTAGAGGTTCAAAAGTACCTAAGAGGGGCGAAAGAGGAAATAAAACGTTGCAACCTGAAAATGAACCAAGCCATCGATGATACATACAAGTGGAAAAAGTTATGGGAAGAATCAATGATGGCTGAAAAGACCGCACAGAGCCTGCTAATGGTATCAAGGAGAGAGTCCCGGATGATGGCAGCCGAGTTTGAAGAGCAAGTGAAAAGTATCAAGCAGGATAAAGATACCATTGAAGAGATACTCCGAGAATACCAACAAGCCTTGAGAAGGGAGCATGAAAAATCTGATGAGCTGAACGACCATATCAGATATCAAGAGGAGGTCTACCACCAGCTGAAGACAGAAAGCATCTATTGGGAGAACCGCTTTGTGGAGTTGTTCAGCAGGATAGAAAACCATGAAGCCTTCATAGAGTTGAAGAATGAAAGTTTATACTGGAAAGACAGATTCTCAAAGTTAGCATGGCTGGCCAATCGAGCTATCACGGGAATCCCCAAGCGTCTAAAGGAGGCTAACGCGGCAATGCACCCGTTTAACACCCCGGTCCAAGTTTCCGAATTCATGGAGTTTTGCGAGGTTCTGATTGCCGAACTCCGGGAGAAGGCTGGCAGCACTACTAGTAGAAAAAGAGGGAGGAGTGGAAAAATGAAAGCCATATGTATTTGAGTGAAATTTAAAGAACATTGTACTTTTCTTTTCGAAGTTTTATTTCCAAAATGTTGTACTTTCCTCCATCAATGAAGTTTGTTTGTCTCACATGCTGATCCTTTATCTTGAAAATATTGTGGAACTTTAATCTGTGTACTTATGACAAATCAGGATGCGCTTACAATTCCCGACCTAAAACAATAAGACTCATGCACACATGCATCATTCGCATTTTCATCCATTCATATACTCATACATATACTCATACCATGTGTCCCACCAACAGAGAGTAAAAGACAAGCTGGTGCGTCAACATCGCTATTGGACTCGTTCTCAGGCCAGAAACATGGAAGAAAACCTGGACAATCCGCCTCAAGATAACCAGGATCAAGGCAATCCACCTCAAGACCTAGACAATCAAGAGCTTAGGGCAGAAATAGATGGGATGAAAGAACAGATGGCTGAAATCTTAAAGGTCTTACAAGCTTTGAGAGACAAAGACACAAGTGAAGATGTCTCCGCTGGGAACACGGAAAATCAAGTTACCAACCCTCCTCCTCCCAATGGACTCGGGATCCCGCATATAGTGCCCCCCACTGGGACTAATAACCAGGGTTACATATGGCCTCCTTACGGACTTCCACAAGGTTACACACCTCCGACAGTCGATGCTAGTCCAGAAGACGGTCCCTCAGGAGTCGCGGGCCAACAACAGCTTACACCAACGGGTCACGATGGTAATCCGGGGGCACCACAAGTACAAAACCCGACCCCCGTCGTCATACCACAAAGACTCCCACTTGGCTGCCCTCCACCGCCGATAGTTGACGCTCAAGCTCAGGGTTCCAACCTCAGGAATCCCACTCATTCACATACCCCAAATGTGAACCCAGCCATAGTTCCGATGATTCATCCTTACTATGGTATGAGTGGGCTCCCTCACAATTACTCTATGGAGAACCCTCAAGCCAAAGACAAACTACAAATCCTTGAGGAAAGGTTGAGAGCAGTCGAGGGATCCAATGTTGGTGCGAGAGATGCTTATGACTTGTGCCTCGTCCCTAACGTAGTCATCCCTCCAAAATTTAAGGTGCCAGACTTCGACAAATACAGAGGGTCGACTTGCCCTGTAAGCCACTTAACCATGTACTGCAGGAGGATGGCGGCGTTTGCTCACGACGACAAATTGCTCATCCACTACTTCCAAGATAGTCTGTCTGGGGCAGCTTCGAGCTGGTACATGCAATTAGAACGTGCACATATCAGATGCTGGAAAGACCTAGCCGATGCATTTTTACGGCAATACAAATATAACATTGACATGGCTCCCGATAGAACACAATTGCAGAGCATGACGAAGAGAGACAATGAGTCCTTCAAAGAATATGCCCAACGCTGGAGAGGTTTGGCTGCACAGGTGGTACCACCTTTGTTGGAAAAAGAGATGGTATCAATGTTCATGGATACTCTTCAATCACCTTTCTACGACAGGTTGATTGGGAGCGTGTCTTCGAACTTTTCAGATATGATCGTCATCGGAGAAAGATTAGAGAATGGATGGAGAAACAGGAAGATTGCATATAGCTCCACTGGAACCAGCAATCAGAAAAGGCCCTTCTCAGGTTTTCCTAAAAAGAAGGAGGGCGAAGCTAATGCCATCTCTGGATCCGGAAAGCCTCCCTACAACCCCCGACAGACTTTACAAATACCTACTCAAACACCACAAGCCCCACCTCACCAAGTCAACTCAGGCTATAGACCACAAAACTACCAAGAAAGAAAGCCCGCCAATTTCGACCCAATACCCATGTCATACACAGACCTATTCAATCACCTCATCAGTCACAACTTGATCACTCCCCGTCCAATGAGACCCCTTCTGTAACAGCCCAGGTCCAACGCATTGGCCACCCCGGTCCCACTGTTACCTCACGGTCTTTTCTACCCCCCTTGTAGAATTTTTGCCTTCCGTGGGAATCGAACCTTGCACCTGAGGCATAAGTGCAAGTTAAACCCCCTTCCCACTACCAATTGAGCGCGCGCTCAATTGGTAGTGGGAAGGGGGTTTAACTTGCACTTATGCCTCAGGTGCAAGGTTCGATTCCCACGGAAGGCAAAAATTCTACAAGGGGGGTAGAAAAGACCGTGAGGTAACAGTGGGACCGGGGTGGCCAATGCGTTGGACCTGGGCTGTTACATAAAAAGCTCAATTGGTAGTGGGAAGGGGGTTTAACTTGCACTTATGCCTCAGGTGCAAGGTTCGATTCCCACGGAAGGCAAAAATTCTACAAGGGGGGTAGAAAAGACCGTGAGGTAACAGTGGGACCGGGGTGCCCGCTGCGGTGGACCTGGGCTGTTACACCTTCAACCTCCTTTCCCTAGGAGCTATGACCCAGAGGCTAGCTGTGGATTCCACGCTGGGGCAATTGGCCATTCAACAGAAAATTGCAAGGCATTGAAATATGTAGTACAAGACTTAATTGAATCTAAATGGTTAAGCTTCGCAGAAGATGGTCCGAATGTTGCCACTAACCCTCTGCCGGGGCACGGGAAACCCTCCGTCAATGCCATTGAGAATGTTGAGGAGCAATTATTGGTCAGAAAGGAGGAGGACATTGTCACACCCCTGGACCTCATCCATGCTAATTTGTGTCACTTCGGAATCATTATGAAGGGATGTACTAGAAAGGGCTCGTGTGCTGATCCCCTTTGTGTCGGGGCCTGTGAAGCATTCAAGCCAGTCCTGCAAGACTTATTAGACCGACACATAATACAAATAGGTCTTCAGAAGAAAGAGGAAGGCGTGTCGACTCTCCAGTCAAGCATTGACCAGAGCAAGAGTATCCGGAAACCACTGGAAATCCATTACAAAAAGGACACAAAGCTAACCACCGCTGTGCCTAAACCAATCACTATTCAAGTGCCAGTCCCTTTTCCCTTTAAAAGCACCAATGCAGTCTCGTGGAGTTACGATGTGAAAGTTCAGACTACCCCTGATGTCATTAACATCTCAGGGACCGGTGGGATGACTCGAAGTGGGCGTTTCTATACCCCTGGAGGGCCTAGTGAGGACCGAGCAAAAGAAGGGGAGGAAAGAACCCGTAAGGGCAAAAGCATAGAGCAGGAACCTGTCGATAAGAATGCAGGAAAGAAGACGTTATCCGAGCAAGAAGCCAGTGAATTTCTGAAGCTTATGAGACAAAGCGAGTATAAGGTGGTTGATCAACTGAACCAAACTCCCGCAAAGATATCTCTATTGTCATTATTGCTCAGTTCCGATGCCCATCGTGCAGCATTAACAAAAGTATTGAATGAGGCCCATGTCGCTCATGACATCTCCGTCGGCCAATTTGATGGGATCGTCGGAAACCTTGTTGCAAATAATTATCTCACCTTTACTGATGATGAGATTCCAACTGAAGGAAGGGGGCACAACAAGGCCCTACACATATCTGTGAAGTGTGGAGATTACTCTCTTGCTCGGGTACTTATTGACAATGGTTCATCTTTGAATGTATTACCCAGATCAACCATGGAGAAATTAGATGTGGACTGTTCATACATGAGACCAAGCTCCATAATAGTCAGGGCCTTTGACGGATCAAAAAGCGAAGTCATCGGAGAAATGGAATTACCTGTGCAAGTAGGTCCGGAGCACTTCGTGGTGACCTTCCAGATAATGGACATTGCCCCATCCTACAGTTGTCTCTTGGGGAGGCCATGGATCCACTCGGTAGGGGCAGTTCCCTCTTCTTTACACCCGAAGCTCAAGTTCATAGTCAACAATAAGCTGGTGGTTATTTTCGGTGAGGAAGAAATGCTGATAAATAAGTCCGCTCCCACTCGTTACATTGAGGCTGCTGAAGAGTCTTTCAAGACTGCCTTCCAAGCATTGGAAATCGCCAATACATCTGCTATGTTAGAACCCAAGCTATCTAAGACTGCCGTGATGGTTGCTAAGTTCATGTTAGGAAAAGGCTACCAAGCTGGAGGAGGCTTGGGAAAAACCGGACAGGGGATCCTGACGCCAATACAGCCAGAGGAGAACAAAGATAGGCATGGGATAGGATATCGGCCCAATCGCACTGACAAGAGAAGGATTGTGGAGGAAAAGAAGGAGCGGAGGTTAGCCAGGCTTGAGGACAGAGTGCCAAATACGAAGAGGATCATCATCTGCGACATCAAGGAAAGCTTTCAGAGTGCGGGAATGTTGAACCCCAGCCAGATCGCCGCAGTTGAGGACGATCTAAGCGCTGAAGAAGGTGTCGTCAGTCTTGTACGCCCTTGTCCTGCAAACAAAAGGCTCAAGAATTGGGAGATCATTGATTTTCCTGTGGTTTTTAGTTCAAAGTAATGTTTCTATAATGTAATCCTCTGGCTCTGCCCAAGGCCTTAGGATATTTCATTCGGCCACGCATGTTTTCCTTTCAATACTAATATCAATGCAACGTTATTTCAGTTCCCAATAAACCCCCGTTCTCCTTTTCTTGTTACATTCGCTTCTTATTTTCTTTCTTTCGTTTTTATTCCGTTAATTTACACTAATGCAGATCCGAAAAAAATGTCTTTGAAAATAACAACGCCAATAATCCATATTGTAACTTTGATCACCCCATCAATCAAACTGAGGAAGATGTTGAGGATAATTGGGAAACCCCTCCAGAGTTAATAAGAATGATGGAACAAGAGGAAAAAATAATCGAACCGCACGAGGAATCAACTGAAATGATCAACTTAGGCACGGAAGAAGACAAAAAAGAAGTCAACATTGGCACCACATTGAAAGACAGCGAGCGAGAGAAATTGGTTAGGTTGTTGTTTGACTATGTTGACGTCTTCGCATGGACATACCAAGACATGCCTGGACTGGACCCCAACATAGTCGAGCATAAGTTACCGGTAAAACCAGAATGCCCGCCGGTAAAACAAAAGTTAAGAAGGATGAAACCAGAAATGTCGCTGAAAATCCGAGACGAGGTTAAGAAACAGTTCGATGCTGGGTTTTTAGCGGTGGCCAAATACCCTCAATGGGTAGCCAATATTGTACCAGTCCCAAAGAAAAACGGGAATGTTCGGATGTGCGTCGATTATCGAGATTTGAACAGAGCCAGCCCCAAAGATGACTTCCCTCTGCCTCACATTGATGTCCTGGTAGATAGCACTGCACAACACTCTCTGTTCTCCTTCATGGATGGATACTCCGGATACAACCAAATTAAGATGGCCCCCGAAGACATGGAGAAAACCACATTCATCACTCTCTGGGGAACCTTCTGTTACAAAGTAATGCCATTCGGACTGAAGAATGCTGGTGCAACATACCAAAGGGCAATGGTCGCATTGTTCCATGATATGATGCATAAGGAAATAGAGGTTTACGTGGATGACATGATTGCAAAATCCAAGACTGAAGAAGAGCATATCATCAATCTGCAAAAACTCTTCGAACGTCTCAGGAAGTTCAAACTCAGATTAAACCCTGCCAAATGCACTTTCAGTGTAAGATCGGGAAAGCTGTTGGGTTTCATAGTCAGTCAAAGGGGAATAGAAGTAGATCCAGCCAAAGTACGAGCAATACTAGAAATGCCGGTACCGAGTACTGAAAAAGAAGTTCGTGGTTTCCTGGGAAGATTGAACTACATCTCTAGGTTCATATCGCAGCTAACATCTACATGCGAGCCTATCTTCAAGCTTTTGTGCAAAAACCAAGAAACAAAGTGGAATGATAATTGCCAAGAAGCCTTTGAAAAGATCAAGAAGGACCTCCAAAATCCACCGATTCTGATGCCGCCTGTGCAGGGCAGACCTCTCATCCTGTATCTAACAGTGCTAGACAAGTCAATGGGATGTGTACTGGGGCAACATGATGAATCCGGAAAGAAGGAACATGCCATCTACTATCTAAGCAAGAAATTCACCTAGTGCGAGACAAGATACACATTGTTGGAAAGAACGTGTTGTGCTCTGGCCTGGGCTGCACGTCGTTTGAGGCAGTATATGCTGAGCCACACGACTTGGTTGGTATCTAAAATGGACCCAGTCAAATATATTTTTGAAAAACCCGCACTCACAGGGAGGATCGCTCGCTGGCAAATGCTATTATCTGAATACGACCTTTTATATGTCACCCAAAAAGCAATCAAGGGTAGTGCATTGGATGAGTACTTGGCACACCAGCCCATTGAAGATTACCAATCAATGCAGTGCGATTTCCCAGACGAAGATATAATGGCTCTATTCGTAGAAGGGAATCCTCCGGACAACGAAAGGTGGAGAATGTTATTCGACGGCGCTTCTAATTTATACGGGCACGGGGTCGGAGCTGTACTGATCTCTCCTGATAACCGCTTCGTACCGTTTACCGCTAGACTGAGTTTCTACTGCACCAACAACATTGCAGAATATGAAGCGTGCGTCCTAGGCATCAAAGCAGCCCTTGAATGGAAAGTCAAAAGACTCGATGTATATGGGGACTCAGCTTTAGTCATCCACCAGACAAAAGGTGACTGGGAAACCAGGGATTCCAAATTAATTTCTTATCATGATCACATCCAAAAGATGATTGAACAATTTGAAGAGATCACTTTCCATCATCTCCCTCGCGAAGAAAATCAGTTGGCCGATGCTTTGGCGACTTTGTCATCAATGTTCAACATCAATAACGACAAGAGTCTGACACTCATCCGAATCCAACATCGAGACCTACCGGCACATCATTGTGTGGCAATCGAAGAAGAGCCTTGATAGCCCCGCAAGTGCACGGGTCGTATCGCGTAATAAAAGAGTATCGGTCCACAGGGAGAGCCTAAGTGAATACCAATTTAATTTTTCAAAGTTTGATTAACTGAAAAGAAAGTGTTTTTTTTTTGAAAGAAGGAATGTTTTAGTAAAGTCTACTCACTCATGATCATTGTAGACAAAAGAGGAGAAAAGGAAATAAAAGAAGAAAACATAAAGTTAAATAGCGAGAAATAAAAGAAAGCCGTAAAGTGCAAAATTATAAATAGCAGAATTGTAAATGACAAGAAAGTAAATTGCTTGAAAAGAAAATTGCCAGTAATTTACTTGACTTGCCAGTAATTTACTTGACTTGCCAGTGATTTACTTGACTTGCCAGTGATTTACTTGAGTTGGAAATTTAAAGGGCGAAAAAGTAAATAACAAGGAAAATAAAAGAGCGGAAAAGTAAAGAGCGAGAAAGTAAAGAGCGAGAATTTAAATAGCAATGAAAGTAAATGACTTGGAAAGTAAAAGGGCGAAAAAGTAAATAGCAGGGAAAATAAAAGAGCGAAAAAGTAAAGAGCGAAAAGTAAAGAGCGAGAAAGTAAAGAGCGAGAAATTAAAGGGCAATGAAAGTAAATGACTTGGAAAATAAATAGCAAGAATTTAAAGGGCAAGAAAGTAAATAAACAAGAATCATAAAAAGCATGAAGAGTAAATTGAAGTCATGAATAATTAGAGAGCCTTTGTCATTGATTTTCTAACAAAATTCAAGCTTAGGTACAAGTGAGGATCAAGCCTCTATTTATAGGAAAATATGAGGGGCAAAATGGTCCAAAAGAGGAAAAAGTGGCAAATCAAGTTGGCCAAGGTAGTCATCAAAGAGCCATCCTCAAGTGGACAATGCACATGAGCAAGTGGTCAAAGCACATGGTCATCAAAAAGTGGGCAAAAATATCCATCAACAAGTGGGCAAGGTAATTTCGACTGATGCAGCAGATTTCTGGGAGATCCAGTCGAATTCTGGCCTGCTGAGATAGAAGCAGTCGAAATCTGGAAGATGCAGTCGAATTCTGGGAGATCCAGTCGAATTCTGGCCTGCTGAGATAGAAGCAGTCGAATTCTGGCCTGCTGAGATAGAAGCAGTCGAAATCTGGAAGATGCAGTCGAATTCTGGGAGATCCAGTCGAATTCTGAGAGATCCAGTCGAATTCTGAGAGATCCAGTCGAATTCTGACCTGCTGAGACATAAGCAGTCGAAATTGCTTCAAAATAAAACCTGAAGGCAAAAAGTAAACATTTGCAGTAAAATAGATCAAAAATATAATTAAAATACTAAAAAGACTTAATAAAATAACTATTAAAAAGACTCTAAAAATAGACTTATCAAACTCCCCTATGCTTGAACCTTTGCTTGTCCTCAAGCAAAAACAGTGTAAATCTTTAGGCCGATTCTGAAGGAAAATTATTTTCATATCGAAACCTTAAGTGAACTGTGGGGCAATTCTAACACTTTGGTTTGAGAGCTACTATTTTGGGCTTCTTGTGGAATTGGGAGACAAATTTAAAGTATCAATACATTAGAGAGGATATCAATGTCATCATAGAACCGGTTCCCCAACATTCTTAAGCTTGGGTCCTCCATTTACTAAGACCGGGTCTCAAAGGAGGGTCTTTATACGTTGGGTATTCAAGCATTTTTCTTTTCTTTTTGATTTTATATGCTAACCATTTATTTTGATATTTAAAATGCACTAACTTTTTCATTTTTGAATTGGTTTTGCATATATACATATATAAATTTTTTTTTTTTTTTTTGAATACCCCAACTCAGACGTTTTTCTCCAGTAACCGCGCATCTAGTAAATGTCACCAAGAGAACCAGGTTACTAGTTTCTTTTCAGTCCCTCTAATTGTATTAATAACTGAAAACAGTCTCAATAGTGTGTGTGTGTGTGTGTGAAAAAGCCCTAGAAGTAGAAATCGAACCATGATACAATTTTGTTGTTCCTAACCAGTCCACCTAGATGATTGCTAATGAAAAATTGAAAAATTATTTTTGTCCAGAAAAGGCTTATCTAAAACATGCTTTAGGGTTCACAAAGTTTCGTGATGGGGGGAGCAGATACAACTCAAAGTAAAAAAGATAAAAACTTGGCAAAGCAATAAAGATATTCTTAATAAAAGTAATAAAATACCCCCCCATGCTTGGACTAGGCATTGTCCTCAATGATTTTTCAAATAAAACAAAAGGGGTTAGGAGAGCTCACCTGGCTGTCTGGTTCAGGAAACTCGGCCCTGGGGTATTTTATTTTTCAATAAATCGAAAAATACATTAAGCCGTGGGTTGCCTCCCACGCAGCGCTCGTTTATGGTCATTAGCTTGACCTTTTCCCTTTATACAGTTATTCCTGGGTCCCATCGCTTGAAGCATAGAGACCAAGTGACATATGAAGAATGAAAGCATACTCCTGGATCGCATGGCTTGTAAAATGGAAGTTGTGTAAGCAATAAGATCTTTTTTACAATTCCCCCCAGATCAAATGTTATTTTTTTCACAAAGGAAGGTGAAAAGTAAGATAAAGGAGATGGTTTGTATGGTGGTGGGGGGATGTATGGTTCTTCTCTTTCTTTTTCCGGTTCCTTCTCTTTTTCTTTTTCTGGTTCCTTCTCTTTTTCTTTCTCTTCTTGCTCACACGGTAAACTATGTTTGTCACTCACAATTTTTTCTTGGTTTGCTCTTGGTTCCTCTAATTGTTTTTCGCTTCTAAGGGTGACAGCATATATTTGGCCATTTTGATTTTGTTCAGGCTGTTCAGGAAATACCCCCGAAGATTTAGAGGATGAAGCCACCTGTGTTGCCACTTGAGTTATTTGATTTTCAAGCATCTTACTGTGAGTGGCAATAGAGTCGATTTTTGATTCTAATTTGATAAGTGTGTCATTCAAATAACAAGTATGATTTTTGAATTCTTCATTTTGTTTTGTTTGAGATGACACAAATTTTTCCATCAAAAATTCTAAGTTCGACTTTTGCGGGCTGTTTTGTGGGTTGTTAAAAACGCTTTGATTTTGAAAGACAGGAGGTGGTCTAGGTGCTGGATTGGGTGGAGGATTTTTAAGAAAAATTTGGATGATTTCTCCACCCAGAATTATAAGTATTTGAAAACGGATCTTCTTTTTGAGCATAGTTTATATGCTCATTTCCAGTACTAGATGCCTCAAGCTGGCATTTAGCTCCAATATGGCCAACAACCCCACATAATTCACATGGTGGAGTAGTAGGAGAAAAAGTTTGTGAAACGGCACTTACATTTAATTTTTCAAATTTTTGAAAAAGTGCGTCCACTTTTGAGGCAAGATGATCAACAACGGATATTTCATACTTACCTGGCTCTTTTGACGATGCTGGTTTATCTGCTATGGCTCGCTCACTTGCCCATTGACAATGGTTTTGAGCCATATCTTCAATGAGTGCATAAGCTTTAGTAAAATTTTTGTTCATCAAAGCTCCACCTGCAGCTGCATCAACAGTCATTCTAGTTGCATATTGTAATCCATTATAAAATGTATGAACAACGAGCCATTTCTCTAGTCCATGATGGGGGCATAGCCTTAACAAAGAGATTCCCCGTCGTTTTGAGAAAATCGAGTAATTTGATTTCTCATCTGAGCTGTTTTACTCGGGGGAAAGAACTTAGCAAGAAAAATTTGTTTTAACTGGTCCCAGCTGGTAATGGATTCCGAAGGCAAAGAATGTAGCCATGCTCTTGCTCTATCCCTTAATGAAAAAGGGAAGAGCTTTAGTCTTATGGCATCTTGAGGTACCCCGTTTAATTTGAGAGTCCCACAGTATTCCAGAAAAATTGAAATATGAAGATTTGGGTCCTCCGTGGGAGAACCAGAAAATTGGTTTTGTTGAACCATTGAAAGCAGAGATGATTTGAGTTCAAAATTATTTGCTTCCACATTTGGATGTACAATGGCAGCCGATGGTTCTGCTGAAGGTGTTGCGTACTCTTTGAGAGCACGATTTTCATTAGCCGCCATTTGGTTATCGGGAATTTCTCTCCTCCTTCTATGTAAGAACCTTTCGATTTTGGGAATTTGTTGAACAATTTCACTGAAACTTCTGGTTCTTCGCATTCGAGGGACAAGAGAAGAAAAAGTAAAAATAAAGAAAATAAAATTTCAATCTAACCGGTTTCGAAAAACTTAATCAATATCACTGCCTCCCCGGCAACGGCGCCAAAAACTTGATAGCCCCGCAAGTGCACGGGTCGTATCGCGTAATAAAAGAGTATCGGTCCACAGGGAGAGCCTAAGTGAATACCAATTTAATTTTTCAAAGTTTGATTAACTGAAAAGAAAGTGTTTTTTTTTTGAAAGAAGGAATGTTTTAGTAAAGTCTACTCACTCATGATCATTGTAGACAAAAGAGGAGAAAAGGAAATAAAAGAAGAAAACATAAAGTTAAATAGCGAGAAATAAAAGAAAGCCGTAAAGTGCAAAATTATAAATAGCAGAATTGTAAATGACAAGAAAGTAAATTGCTTGAAAAGAAAATTGCCAGTAATTTACTTGACTTGCCAGTGATTTACTTGACTTGCCAGTGATTTACTTGAGTTGGAAATTTAAAGGGCGAAAAAGTAAATAACAAGGAAAATAAAAGAGCGGAAAAGTAAAGAGCGAGAAAGTAAAGAGCGAGAATTTAAATAGCAATGAAAGTAAATGACTTGGAAAGTAAAAGGGCGAAAAAGTAAATAGCAGGGAAAATAAAAGAGCGGAAAAGTAAAGAGCGAAAAGTAAAGAGCGAGAAAGTAAAGAGCGAGAAATTAAAGGGCAATGAAAGTAAATGACTTGGAAAATAAATAGCAAGAATTTAAAGGGCAAGAAAGTAAATAAACAAGAATCATAAAAAGCATGAAGAGTAAATTGAAGTCATGAATAATTAGAGAGCCTTTGTCATTGATTTTCTAACAAAATTGAAGCTTAGGTACAAGTGAGGATCAAGCCTCTATTTATAGGAAAATATGAGGGGCAAAATGGTCCAAAAGAGGAAAAAGTGGCAAATCAAGTTGGCCAAGGTAGTCATCAAAGAGCCATCCTCAAGTGGACAATGCACATGAGCAAGTGGTCAAAGCACATGGTCATCAAAAAGTGGGCAAAAATATCCATCAACAAGTGGGCAAGGTAATTTCGACTGATGCAGCAGATTTCTGGGAGATCCAGTCGAATTCTGGCCTGCTGAGATAGAAGCAGTCGAAATCTGGAAGATGCAGTCGAATTCTGGGAGATCTAGTCGAATTCTGGCCTGCTGAGATAGAAGCAGTCGAAATCTGGAAGATGCAGTCGAATTCTGGGAGATCCAGTCGAATTCTGAGATATCCAGTCGAATTCTGAGAGATCCAGTCGAATTCTGGCCTGCTGAGACATAAGCAGTCGAAATTGCTTCAAAATAAAACCTGAAGGCAAAAAGTAAACATTTGCAGTAAAATAGATCAAAAATATAATTAAAATACTAAAAAGACTTAATAAAATAACTATTAAAAAGACTCTAAAAATAGACTTATCAAGCCTGACAGTAAACCTTGGTATTACGATATCAAGCACTATATCACAAACAGAGAATATCCTCCTGGTGCCACCGAGAATGATAAGAGGACACTTAGGAGGCTGTCAATGGGTTTCTTCCTAAATGGGGAAGTGCTTTACAAGAGAAATCACGATATGGTCCTCCTCAGATGTGTAGCAGAAGAAGAAGCAGAAAGAATTATGAAAGATGTCCATGAAGGCTCGTTCGGCACCCATTCTAATGGGCACACCATGGCAAGGAAAATCCTAAGGGCTGGCTACTACTGGTTGTCAATGGAGACTGACTGCTTCAACTACGTCAGAAAATGCCACAAATGTCAAATCTATGCCGACAATATCCATGTACCACCTGCCTCTCTGAATGTCCTAACAGCACCATGGACATTCTCAATGTGGGGAATGGATGTCATCGGTCCCATCGAACCCAATGCATCAAACGGACATCGTTTCATTCTTGTCGCTATTGATTATTTCACCAAATGGGTCGAGGCCGCTTCTTACGCCAGTGTAACAAAGTCAGTGGTTGTCAAGTTCATAAAGAGAGATTTGATTTGCCGCTACGGCCTTCCAAATAAGATCATCACGGACAATGGGACCAACCTGAACAATAAGGTGATGAAAGAGTTGTGTGACGACTTCAAAATCCAGCATCATAATTCCTCCCCATACCGTCCAAAGATGAATGGGGCAGTTGAGGCAGCAAATAAGTGACATACCCCAATTTTGTCCGGCTTAGGGCAAAACCCTAATTTTCAATAAAAATAAATAAATCAAGTCTTGGCATTCATCCTAGAGGTTAGGAAAGGCATCATGCTTGCATTTTAGAAGTTTCATAATGCAATTTAGGGTTAGAAAAGCAATGCATAGCATTGTAGAGCATTTTAGAGTATTTCTGGGGTTTCTAGGGTTTTTTCCTAGCTCGAGGGGTATTTTGGTAATTTCGCCAAAAAAGACGTATTTTGTAACATCCTCAAAATTATTAATCGAATTATTTGGATGTTAACCCAATTGAATTAATTTGGTGCTTAATTGGTAAAATTATCGAGTGCTAAAATTAATTATTGGCTGTCTCAGGATCGTTGACCGAATAATACGGACCAAGGAAGTTTCGAAATCGAAATAAGGGAATCAGATCAATACGGTAATTGGACCACGCTACCACTTATTTATTAATTAAATAAGTATGTGTGTGTGTGTTAAATGAAAGAAAGGAAAAAGAAAAGAGAGGAAGCGCTGGAAAACAGAGAAGAGAAGAGAAAGAAGAGAAAGGAGAGAAGAGAAAGAAGAGAAGAAAGAAGAAGAGATTGTGGGAGCATCACTCATCCCCAAGGTCCCAAATTCCATCACCATCTTCATCTCATCCTTCTCATCAAAACCCATATCTTAGGTAAGCCTCTCCTCCATTTTTCCCCCTTCTATTTGACTTCGAAAATTGAGGGTTTGTGGGGAGAATTTGTTGAAATCAAGGATTAATAGGTTGTGTTGGTGATTGGGTTATGCTTAGGATCGAAGCTAGGAGCGGATTGAACGCGATTGGAAGCTCGGAACGAAGTTAGGAGCGGTTCGGTGTTGTTTGGGTTCGATTCGGTGATTTCGACGTCTCGGCAAATTCGGTTCGATATCGGCTCTCGCTTCAAGGGTGAGTTTTACTCACGCTTAGGTTTATTCCGTTTTGGTACAATTTGTGCGTTGATTGGTTCCGATAAATTTTGAGTCAAAAACCGTTATTCGAAAAATAGCGTTTTGGATAGAAATCCGTTTAAACTACGTTTTGGATTGAATTGATTGATTGTGTGATTTGTATTGGATTCATTATGCTGGTTGTTGGATCTGTTTTCAATCGGAACTGAAATCGGAATTTAGCGGAATAGCGGATTTCGCGAAAATCGCAAAATCTGCACCAGTCAGACCTCCATCGCGTCGCGACCCGCAGGGCATCGCGTCGCGACCAAACACAGTTTTGTCTCGCAAAATGTTTCTGTCGTTTTTCGCGTCGCGACGGTAGCAGTTCGCGTCGCGACGTTTTGCAGATTTTCAACAGTTTTTCACTGATCTTGTTTTCGCGATATCTTTTGATCCGGGAAACCGATTGGGGTGTTCTAAAATGCGTTGGAAAGCTTATTCAGAGGCCTAACTGAATATTCTATTTTTAAGGCAAAACGATCTATTTTCGAAATTGTAAATTGTGTCGAAAAGAAGTAAATTAGAGTACGAGTGTGAACTTGGTTTTATAAAAGCGTGGGTTAAGTGTTCAATTGGCATTATCTGATTTGATGGACTATGAGTTCATAGTATTGTAGATATACGTATAAAGTATATCGAGGTGGGTGACGACCCATTATTTAACATACTAGGGGGAGGCAGTCATGATCCTTTTACCTAGGCTCCATGCCAATAGGAGAAGGTACTATTGGTAGGGGGGTTCACCGCCTTGCAGCGTTCGCGTCAGCGGTGTTATGTTGTTTGTAGTACGTTTACCGGGTTCTTCGTTCGCGTCAGCGGTATCGTACTAAACTAACAGGTTGCCGGGTTCTTCGTTCGCGTCAGCGGTAATCTGTTAAAATGTTTTATGCGGTCCATCGGGGGTAGCGTTCGCGCAGCCGATGCCGTATTGAATTAAAATGATTTCATAATTGGACCGAGAGAGTTAGTAGGGGTCTCGGTAGAACTCACTGAGATTGTATCTCACTGTTTAAATGTTGTTGTTTTACAGATAAACAGGGACAGAAGAAAACTCAGAGGCACGAGTAGGTGGCCCCGAGAGATGGATGATGACTTAGTTTTACGTTTAAGTTTATTTTCCTTCTGTTGTCCATGTATCACAATACTATGACATCAGTGTTATGTTATCCTTCATTCCGCTTTCTTGTATGATACTGAGCAGGATAGTTCGCTGAATTTTATGGTCTTATGTGTATTAAGACTGCTTTGCTGTTGTCCAGTGAAAACTATTTTGCAGTATTCAGTATTTATGCAGGAATTTTATATCTCTGATGTGTTTCTAATGTGCACTCGGGTGTTTTTAATAAATAGAAATACCGGGGTGTTACAGTTGGTATCAGAGCGGTTCGACCTAGTCGGACTTAGCTTATAGGGTCTTTGCTTTTCCAGTCGTGATTTTCTTAGTATGCTATTAGACATTGAGCTTGATCAACTTAATACTTTGTGCATATTTCGCAGAATCATGGCCAGAAGAGGTAGAGGCGTTCCTCCTCCTGTTGACCCAAATTTTGAGTGGATGCAGAATGTCATTGAGAACCAGCAGAAAATGATGCAAGACATGATGCTTATGCATCAGCAGCAACAAATCCTACAGCAAAATGCTCAGCAGCATCAAGCTCCAGAGCCACAAGTGAACCCAAGGAGGATTTTCACAGAGTTCCTGAAAATGAAGCCCTCCGAGTTTAGAGGTGGGCCGGATGTCATGAGAGCACAACATTGGCTGGATGACATTGAAAAGATCTTTGTAACAATGCAAGTGACCGATGAAGACAAGTTGAGGTTGGCATCCCATATGTTGAAGGGAGAGGCCAATAACTGGTGGACAAATGCTAGGGCCATGATGGAGACAATGGGAACTCCCCCGACTTGGGAAAATTTCCGAACATCATTTTTGGAACAATTCTTCCCCACGGCTATGAGGCTTGATAAAGAAAATGAGTTTTTGGCTTTTACACAAGAAGGCTTGACCGTGGGCCAATACACGGCTAAATTTGAAGAGTTGTATCAATTCTTCGGTCTAGCTGGATATGCCCCCAATGACCAGTGGAAAACTGACAGGTACAAATATGGGTTGAGAGAGGATATTGCTCAAAGTCTTAGTTCTTTTCCGAGAACCAACTATGCAGCCATGGTACAACAAGCTTATATCGCCGAAAGTGATTTGTCAAGGTTGTATGCAAGCAGAAAGGCATTCCATCAGAGCAAGAGGAACACTGGGTCATCTAGTTCTCCGATGGGTCCCAAGCATGATTCGGGCAAGAGTGGTAATTATAAAGGAAAGCAGGTGCAAACGGCCGACCAAATGAAGTTTAGGAATTGTTCCAAGTGTGGAAGGCATCACCGTGGCGAGTGTCCGTTAAGATCTGATCGGTGCTATGTTTGTAATGAGGAGGGCCATTATGCAAATAAGTGCCCAACAAGGAAGAGCTTCCAAGGGGCACCAAATGCCTCTGGACAAGGAAGGATCAACACCTTGGATGCTCGGACCATCACACCTACGGATAATCTTCTAAGGGGTACGGGATCTCTTTTTAATAATTCAGTCAATATTTTATATGATTCTGGTGCAACTCACTGTTTTATCTCGCAAGCAAGTGTGGATCGGTTGGGATTAGCATTGTCTGAGCTATCCGAACCGATAACTATTTTAACTGCTGCCAAGGGTCGTGTCCAGACCCAATCATTATGTGAAAATTGCCTACTTGTCATAGGCGACAGACAGTTTGTTGTGAAATTTATTTGTTTGCCTATGAGAAGTATGGACATTGTTCTGGGTATGAATTGGATGGCTGAAAATCATGTAACAATCAACTGTGCCGATCGAACTATTAGCTTCGCCTCCGAATCCGTAGGATTGACACAGGCAGATTCTGAAGCGACGATCTCTTACACCGAAGCAAGCCAGTCATTATTCCAAGGTGCGGAAGCTATTCTTATTATGTTATCTGCATCTACTGAAACGGGTTTAGATTTATCATCTGTGCAAGTGGTAAATGAATTTCTAGATGTATTTCCAGAAGAAGTTTCATCCTTACCTCCTGACAGAGAGGTGGAATTCTCAATAGAATTGATTCCTGGTACAGGATCAATCTCTATTGCTCCCTATAGGATGTCTCCTTTAGAATTGAAGGAATTAAAGTCTCAACTTGAAGAGTTAATATCGAAGAGATTTATCCGACCGAGTGCTTCTCCATGGGGTGCTCCGGTATTGCTAGTTAAGAAGAAGGACGGAAGCATGAGGTTGTGTATTGACTACCGTCAACTCAACAAGGTGACTATTAAAAACAAATATCCATTGCCAAGGATAGACGATTTGCTTGACCAACTTCGAGGTGCAGTGGTATTTTCAAAAATAGATTTGAGGTCGGGCTATCATCAAATAAAGGTACGAGCCTTAGATATTCCGAAGACAGCTTTCCGTACGAGGTATGGACATTACGAGTTCGTAGTGATGCCCTTCGGTTTGACTAATGCTCCAGCGGTATTCATGGATTACATGAACCGAGTGTTTCACACGTACCTTGATCAGTTTGTGGTAGTGTTTATTGATGATATTTTGGTGTACTCTAAGACCATTGAGGACCATGTTCAACATCTCCGCATTGTTCTGAACGTACTCCGAGAAAAGAAATTGTATGCCAAGCCGTCGAAGTGTGACTTCTGGATGCCGGAAGTAAAGTTTTTGGGACACGTGATTTCCCAATCGGGAGTTGCTGTGGATCCCAGTAAGGTAGAAGCTGTATTGAACTGGGAAAGACCAACATCTGTTACAGAAATAAGAAGTTTCTTGGGTCTAGCTGGTTACTATAGAAGGTTTATTCAAGGTTTTTCACAATTGGTTCTTCCGCTTACTCGGTTAACTCGTAAGGCCCAACCGTTTATATGGGATACCGATTGTGAGGAATGTTTTCAAGAGTTGAAGGTTAGGTTGACTTCTGCTCCAATCCTAATTCTTCCAGATCCGTCTCTGGATTTTCAAATTTTCAGCGATGCGTCTGGGAAGGGTTTGGGATGTGTTCTCATGCAGAACCAACAAGTTGTAGCTTATGCCTCCAGACAGTTGAAGACTCATGAAGAGAATTATCTGACTCATGATCTAGAGCTGGCAGCTATTGTGTACGCACTAAAGATTTGGAGACATTACCTGTACGGGTCTCGTTTCGAAGTCTTTAGTGATCATAAAAGCTTGAAATATTTGTTCGATCAGAAGGAGCTGAATAACAGAAAAAGAAGGTGGGTGGAATTTCTGAAGGATTATGACTTCGAATTGAAGTATCATCCGGGAAAAGCTAATGTTGTGGCTGATGCACTAAGTAGGAAATCCATTCATATAGCAGGGTTAATGATGCATGAAATGGAATTGTTGGAGTCTTTCCGGGACTTAAATTTGGATTCAAAGCCAAAAAGGAACCGGTTGGTGTTGAGCCACATGAGGATCTCTAGTTCCATAAGGGATTCTATTCGCTTAGCACAAGAAATCGATGTGAAGCTACAATCACAGAAAGTGTTGCCAGACTTTACCGAAGATAGTGATGGAGTTATTTGTTTCAACGGTAGGATCTGTGTGCCCGACGATGAGAGTATTAAAAGGCAAGTGCTGGAGGAAGCACACCGAAGTTTATTTTCTGTACATCCTGGATCCACCAAGATGTATAGGGACTTAAAGCAGATGTATTGGTGGCATGGGATGAAGTTAGAGATTGCAGAATTTGTATCAAAATGCTTAACTTGCCAGAGAGTTAAGATAGAGCACCAAAAGCCTGCCGGTCTGCTACGGCCACTAGATGTGCCAGTGTGGAAATGGGAAGACATTTCCATGGATTTTGTAATGGCGTTGCCAAAGTCCCAAGCCGGTAACGACTCCATTTGGGTAGTTGTAGATCGGTTAACCAAATCAGCTCATTTTATTCCAGTTCGTTCTAGCAGTAAAGTATCCAAGTTAGCTGAGGTGTATTTGAAGAACATAGTAAGGTTACATGGGATTCCTACCAGTATAGTGTCTGATCGAGATCCGAAATTCACTTCTCGATTTTGGAAAGCCCTGAATGAAGCATTGGGAACTAAAGTACTTCTTAGTACCGCTTATCACCCGCAGACCGATGGTCAGACCGAGAGAACTATCCAGACATTAGAGGATATGCTTAGGGCTTCGGTACTTGATAACGGGAAGAAATGGGAGGATCATCTTCCACTGGTTGAATTCTCATATAACAACAGTTATCATTCCAGTATCGGAATGGCACCTTTTGAAGCCTTGTATGGTAGGAAATGCAGGACTCCATTGTGTTGGTGGGAAGTAGGTGAGAACCGATTGTTAGGGCCCGAAATGATTCACGACACTACTGAGAAGATCCGCCAGATCAGGGATAGAATGAAAACTGCTCAGAGCAGGCAAAAGAGCTATGCTGATAAAAGAAGAAGGCCGTTGGAATTTGAGTCGGGCGATCATGTGTTTTTGAGATTATCACCAACAATTGGCACAGGTAGGGCATTACGGGTGAAGAAACTCAGTCCTCGGTATATTGGACCTTTCCAGATTATCGAGCGAATAGGGCCTCTTGCATACCGTATTGCTTTGCCTCCACCATTGTCAAATCTGCATGATGTATTCCATGTGTCTCAGCTGCGGAAGTACATTCCCGATCCAAGTCAACCGTTAGATTTCGAAACGATTGATCTTCGACCGGACTTGTCCTTCCAACCTAATCCGAATTACATCATGGAACGTGGCGAGAGGACGCTACGGGCAAAGTCAATTCCCATTGTCAAAGTGGTTTGGGATGGTTTCTCCGCCGAGGAAGCTACTTGGGAGTTGGAGGACGACATGCGGACTCGGTATCCGTACTTGTTCTCTTGAGGTATGTTGTGTTTAATTTTGAGGACAAAATTCTTTCAAGTTGGGGAGAATGTAACATCCTCAAAATTATTAATCGAATTATTTGGATGTTAACCCAATTGAATTAATTTGGTGCTTAATTGGTAAAATTATCGAGTGCTAAAATTAATTATTGGCTGTCTCAGGATCGTTGACCGAATAATACGGACCAAGGAAGTTTCGAAATCGAAATAAGGGAATCAGATCAATACGGTAATTGGACCACGCTACCACTTATTTATTAATTAAATAAGTATGTGTGTGTGTGTTAAATGAAAGAAAGGAAAAAGAAAAGAGAGGAAGCGCTGGAAAACAGAGAAGAGAAGAGAAAGAAGAGAAAGGAGAGAAGAGAAAGAAGAGAAGAAAGAAGAAGAGATTGTGGGAGCATCACTCATCCCCAAGGTCCCAAATTCCATCACCATCTTCATCTCATCCTTCTCATCAAAACCCATATCTTAGGTAAGCCTCTCCTCCATTTTTCCCCCTTCTATTTGACTTCGAAAATTGAGGGTTTGTGGGGAGAATTTGTTGAAATCAAGGATTAATAGGTTGTGTTGGTGATTGGGTTATGCTTAGGATCGAAGCTAGGAGCGGATTGAACGCGATTGGAAGCTCGGAACGAAGTTAGGAGCGGTTCGGTGTTGTTTGGGTTCGATTCGGTGATTTCGACGTCTCGGCAAATTCGGTTCGATATCGGCTCTCGCTTCAAGGGTGAGTTTTACTCACGCTTAGGTTTATTCCGTTTTGGTACAATTTGTGCGTTGATTGGTTCCGATAAATTTTGAGTCAAAAACCGTTATTCGAAAAATAGCGTTTTGGATAGAAATCCGTTTAAATTACGTTTTGGATTGAATTGATTGATTGTGTGATTTGTATTGGATTCATTATGCTGGTTGTTGGATCTGTTTTCAATCGGAACTGAAATCGGAATTTAGCGGAATAGCGGATTTCGCGAAAATCGCAAAATCTGCACCAGTCAGACCTCCATCGCGTCGCGACCCGCAGGGCATCGCGTCGCGACCAAACACAGTTTTGTCTCGCAAAATGTTTCTGTCGTTTTTCGCGTCGCGACGGTAGCAGTTCGCGTCGCGACGTTTTGCAGATTTTCAACAGTTTTTCACTGATCTTGTTTTCACGATATCTTTTGATCCGGGAAACCGATTGGGGTGTTCTAAAATGCGTTGGAAAGCTTATTCAGAGGCCTAACTGAATATTCTATTTTTAAGGCAAAACGATCTATTTTCGAAATTGTAAATTGTGTCGAAAAGAAGTAAATTAGAGTACGAGTGTGAACTTGGTTTTATAAAAGCGTGGGTTAAGTGTTCAATTGGCATTATCTGATTTGATGGACTATGAGTTCATAGTATTGTAGATATACGTATAAAGTATATCGAGGTGGGTGACGACCCATTATTTAACATACTAGGGAGAGGCAGTCATGATCCTTTTACCTAGGCTCCATGCCAATAGGAGAAGGTACTATTGGTAGGGGGTTCACCGCCTTGCAGCGTTCGCGTCAGCGGTGTTATGTTGTTTGTAGTACGTTTACCGGGTTCTTCGTTCGCGTCAGCGGTATCGTACTAAACTAACAGGTTGCCGGGTTCTTCGTTCGCGTCGGCGGTAATCTGTTAAAATGTTTTATGCGGTCCATCGGGGGTAGCGTTCGCGCAGCCAATGCCGTATTGAATTAAAATGATTTCATAATTGGACCGAGAGAGTTAGTAGGGGTCTCGGTAGAACTCACTGAGATTGTATCTCACTGTTTAAATGTTGTTGTTTTACAGATAAACAAGGACAGAAGAAAACTCAGAGGCACGAGTAGGTGGCCCCGAGAGATGGATGACGACTTAGTTTTACGTTTAAGTTTATTTTCCTTCTGTTGTCCATGTATCACAATACTATGACATCAGTGTTATGTTATCCTTCATTCCGCTTTCTTGTATGATACTGAGCAGGATAGTTCGCTGAATTTTATGGTCTTATGTGTATTAAGACTGCTTTGCTGTTGTCCAGTGAAAACTATTTTGCAGTATTCAGTATTTATGCAGGAATTTTATATCTCTGATGTGTTTCTAATGTGCACTCGGGTGTTTTTAATAAATAGAAATACCGGGGTGTTACATATTTTCTCATCATGCATGCATTTCTAGGGTTTTAGAGTCATCCAAAAGGTCTCAGGATCATTTTTAGAGTGAAAATGAAGTTTGGAGCAAAATTAGGGTTTTTAGGACCAAAAGGGCATTTTGGTCATTTCACTAAAGTAAATAATTTCTCAGTAAAAACCACTATGCATCTCTTGAGGAATTTATTTGAGTCCAAGTGAGTGGAGTTGTGCATTTTTTTGTGCATCATTAGAATATTTTTGGCATGAAATTCGGTTTTTGAACAAAAGGGTAAAATGGTCATTTCCTTTGGGGTAGGGTCAACAAATCAATTTTGGGATTGGTGAGATCACCAAATTCAGAACCCAATCATTGAATTATAGGATGAGGCCCAAAATAGAAAGATTTTCATGAGTATTATCTAGAAAAGAATAATCAAGAAAAGAAAAGGATAATTAGAAAGGTAGTGGGAGACAAATAGTACAATGACAACTTGCAAAATCCCACTCACTCATAGGCTGCGAATTTCAGCCCCATTTTTCACCTTATTTTGTGTTTCTTCATGCCCTTGATCCATGTGAGTTGTAATCCTAGCCATTGATTAAAATTCTAGATCAAATCCTAGGCTACAACTTTGTGTACAAAGTCCTAATTGCCCTTAACAATTTTTGTGCCACAAAAAGCTCCTAATTTTCGACCTCTCTAGCTATTCTTCACTCATTTGTGTTTTCTCCTTGTCCCTAATCCATGTGCATTGCAATATTGGCCCTCGATTCAAATTCTATCTCAAATCTCAATGGTTTGCAAAAGCGCAATGTCCTATATACCCTTAATTTTGCACCTCATATAAAAACCCAAAAAATAAGAAACCAAAGGAGGAGACTCTCATTTTTACCCTAGCACACACTCAGCTCAAGAATCCTCTCCCTCTCCTCCTCTCAAACCCGAAATCACCACTCCTCCATTCCTCCACCATTCTTCATTTTTTCACCACCAAATCATCCCTTTCCTTGGTTCTTACACAAAACTTACTTCTAATCTTGCATTATCATCAAACTTTCAACAATATTTCTTCAAGACTAAGAGGCTTTGGTGGGATTGAAGAAGAGGTTCAAGTCATTTTTGAGTCATCATTTCTTTCTTCATCATTTGCAAAGATCCTTGAAAGGTAAGCCTAAATCCTTACCTAGTTTTAATTGTCTTTGCATAAACTCATTCTTCTACTCTATTCTTCTTCACATATCATCATCAATGTAGATATATTTTGTTTGGTGGCTGGTTGAGGGTGAGATTTGGCGTTTCACCCTCCAATAAATGTGTTCTTGGTGATTTTGTGTGGATTTCATACTTGTTAGTAAAGCAAAATTGTGTACATGTGTTTTTCCACTTTGTTTTATGAAATTTTCACCAAGTAAAATTTATTTTTCCTTACCTTTTTGCTTCGGCCTAGGGCCTCTCTTGTTGAATAACATGTTTTCTTGCTTGTTTCTTGAGTTTTGATGGAATAAAATTGGTTAAGTTAGTCCTTCATGCTCTAAGGTTTGATAGTGTAGAATTAGGGTTTTTATACTTTTTGTTCCCTCTTGTTTTTATGTTGAAAAATGATGAAATGGCAATTGATTGAGTATGAAATGCATGTGTAGATCCTAGGATTTATATGTATGTGTTCATTAATGTGATTTGATGGCAAAAATTTGATGAAATTTGTGCTTGAATATGCATGTGGTGCATTCGGCCAAGGGCCTCTTTTTGTGACCAAATTTTTGCTCAAAACTTTGTTGTTTGATCTTTGATGGTGTGAGTAATTTGTGTGAATTGTGTTTTTTTACTTTTTACCATTTCACCTTTTACTATTCATTTAAAATTTACCAATAGATAAAAACATTTTTACTTTTTACCAAAACTTAAAAACATTTTACTTTTTACCCAAAATCCCAAAAACACTTTCACCCTTTACTTTTTACCCCTTTACTCAAAATTTACACAAAGCTTTTACCATTTCAATAAACATTTACCCCTTTATTTGAAATTTACCATTTGCATTCTCATCATTCTACCAACATGCATTTTTATCCTATCCATATGCGTTCAACTTTTTACCACATTGCATCAAATAACTTTTACCAAAACTCTTTCATTATTTTACCACTTCTCAATCATGCATACCTACCCAAAAAGACCAAAACATTTCGCACAATCTTCCTCATTCATTTAAAAACTCAAAAACATTTTTCCCTTTGCATACTTTGTTGATGATTAGGTGATATGATCTAGCACTTATGCCTAGCACATATCCCATGTGTTGGAGATCCCCTAAAGTGACTCAACATTTCATTTTACGCCTTACCTCATGATCAATTACTTCTTTCTTGTTGATGATTTAGTAATATGACTTGACACTTATGCCTTTGTACATTGTTAATAAGTGTCAAGGATTACCAAAAGAAACTTAACTCTTATGTTTTTATTGTTGATCCTAAAATGATTCAATAAGTTACCTTTTGCAATTGTGGCAACTTGTAATTAGTTTTGAACATTACATATTTATGCATATTGGTTGTCTTTTGGATTTGTAATGTTTGCATGAATTGTAATTAAGTGATTTGTATATTGGCTAGGGATTGGTATGTTGTTTGAAATGCCCTATTTGTTTTCCAAAACCCTTTTTCCAAATCAAATTCTTTTTCTTAACTTGTTTCAAATCAAGAGTTAAATGTTTTTCCAAACAAAAAAAAACCCTAAGGCGTTTTCTTAAATAAATCATTAGCCATCACTCGAAGCCTTTGCTTGTTTGATCGCTAATGAGGAGTTATTAGTGGTAGTCACTCGAAGCCTTTGCTTGTTTGACTACTATGAAAGCTCCCGCACTTTAACTAAACACGAATAAAGCAAATTTCAAAAACAACATGAGCTATTAGTGATAATTATCACCGATGCTCGCCCTTTTTTTTCAAAACGCTTTCAAAAAGATAATAAAACGTTGTTACTTGTAATCACTCGAAGCCTTTGCTTGCTTGATTACCGGTTCCAACTCTTTTCTTTCGAGTTAGTAATGAACGCCACTCGAAGCCATTGCTTGTTTGGTATTCGTGAACACTTGAGTCTTATTTCAAAAACTCAAAAGCACTTTCAAAACCAAAAGCCGAGAACTACGTAGCTTTGATCCCTCTTCCAGAGAGGGTACGTAGGAGCGGGTCGTAACCCGTCAAGCACCCTTTTGAAAAATCTTTGTTTTGTTCTGCTTTTCAAAGATACCAAAAAAAAAACTCTTCTTCCCCATTTTCAATAAAACAATTTCTCAAATAAATGGAATAAAAAGAAAAGAAAAGAAGTAGAACAAAAATCATTTCAAGTCAACTTTTTCTAAGCCACACATCAAAGTTAATGGTTCCCTTTCGGTAGAAAGGAGGTGCGGGGTGCTAATACCTTCCCCGTACCTAACCGACCCCCGAACCTACATCTCTAGTTTTCGAAAGACCACCCGCCTTGTAAAAAAGACCTTTTTTCAATGTTTTGGTCTTTAAATTAAAATATTGGTGGCGGCTCCACAACCTTTTCCACGTTGTACATCGAGAAGTCCAAACCGGATTTTTCGGGGTGCAACAGCTGGCGACTCCACTGGGGACCTTTTTTTTTAAAAAAAAGACGAGGGTCAAGCCTAACTAACTAAAACGTGTGGTTCAATGTATTGTGAGTTGATTAATATCTTGTTTGCCTTTCTTTTTTATAGATAATTATAAGCATAGGCATTTGTCTTCTTCTACCCCTCTTCTTTTATTGCTTATGCACATGCATCCTTCTAATCCCCATGATCCCTTCCTCTTCGCTCCCTTTCTTCGGTAAGTTTATGCATCTTTCCCCCTATTCTATTATGTTCCCTCTTCTTGGCTCCTCTTCTTAAGGTAAGTAATATCCTTGTTTGTAGATATCTTAGGAATGAAACCCTAGGGTAGACAACTTGATATTGATTGCTATTTTCTGGACTGGTCTGGTTTTCATTTGCAGGTGGGGTAGTGTTAGGGAAAATGCCCTTGACACACACTACACTTGTACCATATGATTACATATTCTGAGTGGGACCATAACCCAGGTCTGCAAATTTAGGAGAGTGGATTCGAGTAGTGAGAGCCCATCAGGACCTTTGTCCGTTTGGCTACTTGCGAAAGTTTCAACCAGAGTTGTGCTCTTTCATGATGCCTCACACCTAGCAGTTTGCTGCATTTGTGGGGAGTTTTGTGAAAGGGACTGTAGCTCTGGTGGCCCTGTAAGGGAGTGAATAGAGCTACATGGGAGGAACCTTTGAAGTTGCCCTAGAACTTAGGATTCCCACCTGGGTAGGACACGAGGGCATACGAATTGCATGTTGCATTGTGGTTTAGGCATGCCTTTACTAGAATAAAAGAAGAAATTTTCAAAAAAAAAAAAAAGAGAAAAGAGGAAAGGGTTGCCATTGTAGCCTCCTCTTTTGCCGGTCCGTACGAAGTAACATATGGCCCACTTCATTTTCAAAAAAAAAAGAAAGAAAGAGTTACCGCTGTAGCGTTTCTCATACCGGTCCATATGAAATGACGTACGGTCCTCATTTTCAAAAAAAATAATAATATATTTCCCTTCATTAAATAAACCAGTGCGTGAGGCGGCACGTAGCGTGGCTCCTCAATTTTTGAACTTCCGTCCACATGCATCGCCTTTATTTTTTCCACACGCATCATTCACATCATAATCTCATCATGTCGCATTCATTTACTTGCATTCATATTGCATCTCATTTGCGTTTGCTTGCCGGGGATCACTGAATAATGTACCGTCTTGTCATAGGTGCATCAGAATGGAATCAAGTAGCAAGGCTTCACTTGCTTCTCGCCTCCCAGTTATGAAGAAGGTTGATTTGCTATTTCGATTCCTCATTTTCTTCACTTCTTAAAATCAAAAAATCAAAAAAAGAGTTTAGGCGCGTATGACAAGATAGGGCATACCTTGGTTCCCGGCACCAAGCAAACATTACATTCATACATCCATTCATACATTCATCTTAATTCTTACGTAATAAAACTTAAACAAACAGAAAAGGCAAGCTGGTTCGTCCACATCGTTAATTCACCCGTTTGCAAGCGAAACTGATGGTGTCCAATGAAGGCAGTCTGGGTCAAGATGAAGTGGTGATAGAGATCCTTAATCCTGAGCAGCTGGCTCAGGAGAACCAAGCTCTGAAAACTAAGGTGGGGGCCATGGAAGCTCAGATGGCCGAGATAATGAATGTGCTGCAAAATCTGAGAAGTGGGACCGCTGCTGGGGTCGCCGCTGTCGTGAATCCAGAAGGGGTCGTTACCTTTGTTTCTCCTCCTGTATCAGCTGAAATCATAACTGTTCATCCCCTTCCCATGCCAGAAGTTAGTCAATCTCCGGGGACAAACAGTCAAATACAACCAAATGCACAAATATACCCTTGGGGGATGCCCATGAATTATACCTCATCCACTGCTGAAGCCATTCCTGTGGTGACAAGTCCGCCTGCTGTGGTTACCTCTAGTGGAGCTGCGGGTGTGCCACATATTCACATCCCTAATCCCAGTATTGTACCTCCCAGAAGTTCTCCTGCTCTTGCTCCGGAGATTATTGTAAATCCTCCAAGTGCTGCTTATCAAATGGGAAACTCCGCTCAGTATGTGGGTTACTACTTCAGTCCAGGGAGCTATCCTCAGGGCCAGAGGATTGAAAGCTCACAGTCAAGAGACAGATATCACTTGCTAGAAGAACGATTGAAGGCAATGGATGCCCAGATACATGAGATGATGGTCATATTGCAGAGCTTAAAGAGTGGGGCAGCTGCTGAAGGTGTCGCCGTCGTGGGTCCAGTTGGTGTCACTTCTTTCATTCCCCCTCCACCACAAACTGTTCCATTCTCTGCTCCTGTGCCATCCCAGCAAGGCGGTGACAGTCACAAGGCTCAGGGTTGTCAGTACAAGAGACGAACCAGTTTTGATCCAATACCGATGACATATACTGAATTGTTTAATCACCTGACTTCCAAGAACTTGATCAACACTCGGCCAATGAAGGCCCTTCAACCGCCATTCCCCCGAAGTTACAACGCTAATGCTACTTGCAGTTTCCACGAAAACGGGGTTGGTCATACTGTGGAGGAGTGCAGAGCCTTCAAGCATGCAGTGCAAGACTTGGTAGATACTGATCGGATCTCGTTTAAGCATAATAGCTCGAATACAACAACCAATCCACTGCCAGGCCTTGAAAAGTCGGCCGCCAATGCAATTGAAAGCTCTGTTGGGCGGGTGATAAGAAGTGCTGAGAAGGTTAAGACTCCCTTAGAGGTTCTTCATGCAGAGCTGTGCAAATTCGGAGTTATCAAGGGAGGTTGCACTCAGAAAGGAGTCTATGTTGATGTCAATTGTACTGGGGCATGCGAGGCCTTCAAGACAGTTTTGCAAGACCTATTAGATCGTCATACGACCCAAATAGGTGTGCAAGAGTACAAGGATGGGCATGGGTTAGGATATCGGCCCACTCAAGCTGACAAAAAGAGAATGGCTGAGGAAAAACGAGAAAAGAGGTCAGCTAAGCTTCAAAGGCGGGAACCAAACTTGCAGGAGGTTCCTATTTACGATTCCTCCCTGAGCATTCCTGTTTGTGATATCCGCCAGAGCTTCGTGAGTGCTGGGTTGCTTGATCACAACCAAATTGCTGTCATCGGTAATGGATCCGAAGCTGAAGAAAGTGAGACTGGTCTGGTTCGTCGCTGCCTTGCCAGAGAAAGTTGAAGAATGGGGAAGCTGCTGCCTTTCCTGTGACTTTTAATTCAATATGATCATTGTAATGAAACTCTGTGGCTCTGCCCAAGGTCATAGAGCAAGTTGTTAGGGGCAATCATGTTTTTATTTTCAGAATCATCATCATTAATAAAAACGTTGTTTTTGAATTTCAATCAGTAAAAATCAATTCCTTTTCATTTCGTGTGTCTTTTCCTTGCATTATTATTGCTTGTTTGTTTGTTTCGCCTTTCATTCTGCTTTTTCGCCTCAGTAAAAAGCGGATCCACAACAATTGTCTCTCAAAATAACAGTGCCAACAGTCCATATTTTGACTTTGATCACCTTATCAATCAAGCAGAGGGGGATGTTGAGGAAGACCGGGAAGATCCTCCAGAAGGTTAATGATACAAGAAGAAAGAGTTATTCAGCCTCACGGGGAATCAACTGAAGTGATCAATTTAGGTACAGCAGAGGACAGCAAGAAAAGAGATCAAGATGGGTACTTCAATAAAGGAAAATTAGAGCACAGAAAGAAATAAAAATAAGTAAATTATTGTCTTTGAGTTAATTTTTGAGAAAACGAGCAATCATGATTTGAAATGAAGTTGGACCATCCCTCCATACCCTCAAAAACCTAAAATCCCAGAAAATCCATTTCCTACCCACCTTAAGCCAAGAAAATCCCAAAGAGAAAAACAAAATCCTCTCCTACCCACCGTAAGCCAAAAAAAAAAAAGCCAAAAATCCAAAAGTCACCTTAGACAAGGATCACCAAAAAAAAAAAAAACAGTGCATCGTTCTTTATCAGTTCACCCAAGCTCAAAAAAAAAAAAAGGGAAAATCCCAAAATCAAAAGAAAAATACAACAGAAATGTAAGTAGTGAGTTGATACGTGTTACCACAAAACCCAAGAGATCCTCGTCTCAATAAACCTTCAAACACTGTATCATTCCCATACCTCTCTATAAACCTTCAAACACTGTATCATTCCTATACCTCTCATAAACCGCAAACACTCTCCTTTTGACCGCGATAACCCGCCGTCCACAGACCCTTAGCCAGGAATAAAACTTCCTAATACCTCATCAAGCCAGTTAACCATCATAAACCATCGATCATCAGCCAACGCTGAATAAGACCCATCCTCCCATCAACCCCAAACACTCCGACAAGCTCAGTCATCCCTTCTCCACAAAACACCACAGTCCCGAAAAGTCCATTCTGATCAATGATCGATTGCTGTTGTTTTCTCAAAGTTTTAACTCTAGGACAAATAAATTTGTTTATAATATGCCAAGTGGGGCAATCCTGTCGCTCTTCACCCCTCCTACAACTGGGAAAATTGACCCTACACCTATCTCATCCCTTGTCACACTCACATTCATGAAATCATACAGGGGCAACCCCTTTTTTTTTTCTCTAGTGTATGGGTCAGAAGCAGTTCTTCTCATCAAGGTTGAAATACCCTCTCCACGAGTAGTCATGGAGGCCAAGTTAGAAGAAGCAAAAGAGGTCCAAGCTCGTCTAGATCAACTGAATCTCATTAGAGAGAAAAGAATTGCTGCCCTGCGCCATGGCCAGTTGTACCAACAAAAGATGAAGGCAGCTTTCGGCAGGAAAGTCCGTCTTCGAGAATTCGGCGAAGGAGACCTTGTACTCAAAAAGATCCTACCTATCCAGACTGACTCCGTGGGAAGTTGATACCCATTTATGACGGTCCATATGAAGTCAAGAAAGCTTTTTCCAAAGGAGCGCCGATACTCATAAACATAGACGGCGAAGATCTCAGGAATCCAGTCAATTCAGATCAAGTGAAGAAGTATTATGCCTGAAAGAAATAGAGAAAAAAGAGAAAGACAAGCCAAGTAAGAATTAGCTCGCTAGGTTGAAAACCCACAAAGGGCGGCCTAGGCAAAATCAGAGGGACCCGGTGGATTGAAAACCCGCAAAGGGCGATCCAGGCAAAAATTAGGGTCTGAAAACTTAGGCATGAAAAGTAAAGAAAGGCATACAGCTCTCCTACAAGCTTGGATGAGGGAGTGATCAAGGTCAAGGACATAGATGTTTGGCACTGTTCCACAGAGACGGACAGTCAGAATTCAGTTTCTCTCTTTTTCGTGTCTTTTTATAGTTTAAACTTTCAAATGCAATAAACCATCGGCGTAACTTCTTGTGCGACCGGTTTCCGCATTAATAAAGTTCAAATTTCTCGTATCTGTTCACTCTTTTATTTTCTGCTTTTTCTACTCAAAATAAACGTTTTATGATGATGATGGTCCTGAACTATAAAACATGTGCATACATCATAGGGCATTGCAAATCATTACGAGATTCTTAAGAGTCCCGGGAGAAAGCAATTCCCCAAAACCAGTTAACCATGCAAGAGAAAGCGATTGCACCCACGATTGTTTCAAACTAGCAAAGTCAAGAACAACATGCACTCGGCTCATGAACTCCGCAATTCCAACAGGTTCCTCAGTCTCGTGTAAGGAGTGTCGCGGGTTGGCTGAACCAGCAAAAATAAAAACAATATAATAAGCAAAAAAGCAATAAACAAACACAATCATGCATTGCATTCATCATGCAAAAATCATACATTCCTCAGATATAGGAAATAATAATAAGAAAAGAGAAATTCAGACATTTGCATTTGCATTCATCATAGGAGAAAGAAAAAGAAAATAACAATCATAACATTTGCATCCAAATATCTCATTTGCATTCGCATTTCATGCATTCATCGCGTGCCATCCAAAATCCTAATGTTTCCCAATCAACCATTTCATATTATTGCTACATGTACCATAGCAGTTGGACTCAAACATTTCATTTGCATCATCTTAATGTTTGCATTTCATAAAAGGAAAAGAACAACAAAAAATCTTGCATCAAAGCATTGCATTTGCATCGTGCATCTCATAGAAAAAACAAAAGCGAAGTCTTCCCTTGCATACACTTGCACCGGAATTCCACAAACCATTAGGTCAAACCAGACCTTTGTGTCCTTAAACCAGACCTTTGGGGTCCATAAACCAGACCAATATGCAGACACATATTGCTCCAAAACTCAGGCATGTCGGCCCTTAAACCAGATCATTGCGATCCATAAACCAGACCTTTGTGTCCTTAAACCAGATCATTGCAATCCATAAACCAGACCTTTGTGTCCTTAAACCAGATCATTGCAATCCATAAACCAGACCTTTGTGTCCTTAAACCAGATCATTGCAATCCATAAACCAGACCTTTGTGTCCTTAAACCAGATCATTGCAATCCATAAACCAGACCTTTGTGTCCTTAAATCAGGTCATTGTGATCCATAAACCAGACCTTTGTGTCCTTAAACCAGACCTTTGGGGTCCATAAATCAGACCAATATGCAGACACATATTGCTCCATAAACCAGGCTTGTCGGCCCATAAATCCAGCACTGTAGGCATCAGCGTCACATGCATCTACGTAGCATACATCTGCATTACATTTGCATGACCGCATCTTGTGCATTCACCACATGACGAAAACCAAAGTAAAAGAATAAAGGGCATTTCATGAACATTCATCATCTCAATAAACTCATCGCATAGCATGCATCTGCATAACATGCCTTCGCATAACATGCATCCACACTCCTTGCATCATTCCTTGCATCAGCTGACGTATGCAGGTACCTCAATCCAGTGCGGCAGCATTGGCCATCTCAACCAATCAACAGGATTCGTAAATCCATTCAGGACCCAAGTGTCCCTTCAGGCCCAAGTGCCCATCAACCAACAGGATTCGTGAATCCATTCAGACTTCACCTTGTATTCGAGCTGCAGGTAAGTCATTCAGACCTCGTTAGGTTCAGACGAAAAGGATAGTTGTGTCGGCCTAAGACATGGCGCAGTCCTAGGGAAATATCGAGATCGCGACTTGATATAGTACCCTCCCCCGGTCGCTCTTGAAGACCACCATGCCCAAGGGCAAGCTCGGATCGTTCGCGGTTCGTTAAAAGGCTTTAGGCAGCCTCTGGTGTCGGCTTACTGTAGGTCGATACCTTCTTTTTTGCTTTTGCCGCCTGAGGGTTGGCACCATTTTCTTTTTTTGCTTTTGCCGCCTGAGGGTTGGCACCAATTTCTGTCCTGCTTTTGCCGCCTGAGGGTTGGCACCAAGTTATTTCTTGCTTTTGTTGGACTACTGAGGGCTGGCGATTCATCCAAAAATAAGAGAGGAAAATTCGGGTTTCCCTAAGCAGACAAAATCGGTATAATTTCTGAATTCTTTATTTCTATTTTGCCTCGAAATATGTCCCGCGCAATTCATATTTCTTGTCAAAATCCAAATAAAGAGGGGCAGCTGTCATACCCCAATTTTGTCCGGCTTAGGACAAAACCCTAATTTTCAATAAAAATAAATAAATCAAGTCTTGGCATTCATCCTAGAGGTTAGGAAAGGCATCATGCTTGCATTTTAGAAGTTTCATAATGCAATTTAGGGTTAGAAAAGCAATGCATAGCATTGTAGAGCATTTTAGAGTATTTCTGGGGTTTCTAGGGTTTTTTCCTAGCTCGAGGGGTATTTTGGTAATTTCGCCAAAAAAGACGTATTTTCTCATCATGCATGCATTTCTAGGGTTTTAGAGTCATCCAAAAGGTCTCAGGATCATTTTTAGAGTGAAAATGAAGTTTGGAGCAAAATTAGGGTTTTTAGGACCAAAAGGGCATTTTGGTCATTTCACTAAAGTAAATAATTTCTCAGTAAAAACCACTATGCATCTCTTGAGGAATTTATTTGAGTCCAAGTGAGTGGAGTTGTGCATTTTTTTGTGCATCATTAGAATATTTTTGGCATGAAATTCGGTTTTTGAACAAATGGGTAAAATGGTCATTTCCTTTGGGGTAGGGTCAACAAATCAATTTTGGGATTGGTGAGATCACCAAATTCAGAACCCAATCATTGAATTATAGGATGAGGCCCAAAATGGAAAGATTTTCATGAGTATTATCTAGAAAAGAATAATCAAGAAAAGAAAAGGATAATTAGAAAGGTAGTGGGAGACAAATAGTACAATGACAACTTGCAAAATCCCACTCACTCATAGGCTGCGAATTTCAGCCCCATTTTTCACCTTATTTTGTGTTTCTTCATGCCCTTGATCCATGTGAGTTGTATTCCTAGCCATTGATTAAAATTCTAGATCAAATCCTAGGCTACAACTTTGTGTACAAAGTCCTAATTGCCCTTAACAATTTTTGTGCCACAAAAAGCTCCTAATTTTCGACCTCTCTAGCTATTCTTCACTCATTTGTGTTTTCTCCTTGTCCCTAATCCATGTGCATTGCAATATTGGCAATGTCCTATATACCCTTAATTTTGCACCTCATATAAAAACCCAAAAATAAGAAACCAAAGGAGGAGACTCTCATTTTTACCCTAGCACACACTCAGCTCAAGAATCCTCTCCCTCTCCTCCTCTCAAACCCGAAATCACCACTCCTCCATTCCTCCACCATTCTTCATTTTTTCACCACCAAATCATCCCTTTCCTTGGTTCTTACACAAAACTTACTTCTAATCTTGCATTATCATCAAACTTTCAACAATATTTCTTCAAGACTAAGAGGCTTTGGTGGGATTGAAGAAGAGGTTCAAGTCATTTTTGAGTCATCATTTCTTTCTTCATCATTTGCAAAGATCCTTGAAAGGTAAGCCTAAATCCTTACCTAGTTTTAATTGTCTTTGCATAAACTCATTCTTCTACTCTATTCTTCTTCACATATCATCATCAATGTAGATATATTTTGGTTGGTGGCTGGTTGAGGGTGAGATTTGGCGTTTCACCCTCCAATAAATGTGTTCTTTGTGATTTTGTGTGGATTTCATACTTGTTAGTAAAGCAAAATTGTGTACATGTTTTTTTCCACTTTGTTTTATGAAATTTTTACCAAGTAATATTTATTTTTCCTTACCTTTTTGCTTCGGCCTAGGGCCTCTCTTGTTGAATAACATGTTTTCTTGCTTGTTTCTTGATGGAATAAAATTGGTTAAGTTAGTCCTTCATGCTCTAAGGTTTGATAGTGTAGAATTAGGGTTTTTATACTTTTTGTTCCCTCTTGTTTTTATGTTGAAAAATGATGAAATGGCAATTGATTGAGTATGAAATGCATGTGTAGATCCTAGGATTTATATGTATGTGTTCATTAATGTGATTTGATGGAAAAAATTTGATGAAATTTGTGCTTGAATATGCATGTGGTGCATTCGGCCAAGGGCCTCTTTTTGTGACCAAATTTTTGCTCAAAACTTTGTTGTTTGATCTTTGATGGTGTGAGTAATTTGTGTGAATTGTGTTTTTTTACTTTTTACCATTTCACCTTTTACTATTCATTTAAAATTTACCAATAGATAAAAACATTTTTACTTTTTACCAAAACTTAAAAACATTTTACTTTTTACCCAAAATCCCAAAAACACTTTCACCCTTTACTTTTTACCCCTTTACTCAAAATTTACACAAAGCTTTTACCATTTCAATAAACATTTACCACTTTATTTGAAATTTACCATTTGCATTCTCATCATTCTACCAACATGCATTTTTATCCTATCCATATGCGTTCAACTTTTTACCACATTGCATCAAATAACTTTTACCATAACTCTTTCATTATTTTACCACTTCTCAATCATGCATACCTACCCAAAAAGACCAAAACATTTCGCACAATCTTCCTCATTCATTTAAAAACTCAAAAACATTTTTCCCTTTGCATACTTTGTTGATGATTAGGTGATATGATCTAGCACTTATGCCTAGCACATATCCCATGTGTTGGAGATCCCCTAAAGTGACTCAACATTTCATTTTACGCCTTACCTCATGATCAATTACTTCTTTCTTGTTGATGATTTAGTAATATGACTTGACACTTATGCCTTTGTACATTGTTAATAAGTGTCAAGGATTACCAAAAGAAACTTAACTCTTGTGTTTTTATTGTTGATCCTAAAATGATTCAATAAGTTACCTTTTGCAATTGTGGCAACTTGTAATTAGTTTTGAACATTACATATTTATGCATATTGCTTGTCTTTTGGATTTGTAATGTTTGCATGAATTGTAATTAAGTGATTTGTATATTGGCTAGGGATTGGTATGTTGTTTGAAATGCCCTATTTGTTTTCCAAAACCCTTTTTCCAAATCAAATTCTTTTTCTTAACTTGTTTCAAATCAAGAGTTAAATGTTTTTCCAAACAAAAAAAAACCCTAAGGCGTTTTCTTAAATAAATCATTAGCCATCACTCGAAGCCTTTGCTTGTTTGATCGCTAATGAGGAGTTATTAGTGGTAGTCACTCGAAGCCTTTGCTTGTTTGACTACTATGAAAGCTCCCGCACTTTAACTAAACACGAATAAAGCAAATTTCAAAAACAACATGAGCTATTAGTGATAATTATCACCGATGCTCGCCCTTTTTTTTCAAAACGCTTTCAAAAAGATAATAAAACGTTGTTACTTGTAATCACTCGAAGCCTTTGCTTGCTTGATTACCGGTTCCAACTCTTTTCTTTCGAGTTAGTAATGAACGCCACTCGAAGCCATTGCTTGTTTGGTATTCGTGAACACTTGAGTCTTATTTCAAAAACTCAAAAGCACTTTCAAAACCAAAAGCCGAGAACTACGTAGCTTTGATCCCTCTTCCAGAGAGGGTACGTAGGAGCGGGTCGTAACCCGTCAAGCACCCTTTTGAAAAATCTTTGTTTTGTTCTGCTTTTCAAAGATACCAAAAAAAAACTCTTCTTCCCCATTTTCAATAAAACAATTTCTCAAATAAATGGAATAAAAAGAAAAGAAAAGAAGTAGAACAAAAATCATTTCAATTCAACTTTTTCTAAGCCACACATCAAAGTTAATGGTTCCCTTTCGGTAGAAAGGAGGTGCGGGGTGCTAATACCTTCCCCGTACCTAACCGACCCCCGAACCTACATCTCTAGTTTTCGAAAGACCACCCGCCTTGTAAAAAAGACCTTTTTTCAATGTTTTGGTCTTTAAATTAAAATATTGGTGGCGGCTCCACAACCTTTTCCACGTTGTACATCGAGAAGTCCAAACCGGATTTTTCGGGGTGCAACAATAAGATCATAAAGAAGATCGTGCAAAAGATGGTAGTGACCTTCAAGGACTGGCATGAAATGTTGCCCTTCGCTTTGCACGGGTATCAGACCTCTATCCGCACGTCAACAGGGGCAACACCATTCTCACTAGTATATGGGATGGAAGCAGTTCTTCCCATCGAGGTGGAAATACCCTCCCTGCGAGTGCTAATGGAAACAAAATTGGAGGAGGCAGAATGGGTTCAAGCTCGTCTGGATCAGTTGAACCTCATAGAAGAAAAGAGAGTAGTTGCTTTGTGTCATGGGCAGTTGTACCAACAAAGAATGAAAAAGGTTTATGATAAAAAAGTGCGCCCCCGCCAGTTCCAAGAAGGAGACCTCGTGCTCAAGAAGATGTTGCCTATCCAAAAGGATTCCCGTGGAAAATGGACCCCTAACTATGAAGGACCTTATGTGGTAAAGAAGGCATTCTCTGGAGGAGCATTGATTCTCACAAAAATGGACGGTGAAGACCTCCCACTCCCAGTGAACTCGGACGCAGTCAAGAAGTACTATGCCTAAAGAAATATATGAAAAAAAAGAGAAGGATGAGCCAAGCAAAAATAAGCTCGCTAGGTCGAAAACCCGAAAGGGCGGCCTAGGCAAAAATTAGAGCGACCCGGTGGACTGAAAACTCTAAAGAGCAGTCCAGGCAAAAATTAGGGTCAGAAGTTGGACTTTGAGCTACAGAGGCAGTCAATACCTCCGAAAGTTGGATAATGAATGCTCAAAGTTATGTTAATGGGCGATTGGCGTTATTACTTCAAAGATACAAACAATCAAAGGATCAGCTTTCCTTGTTTTCTTTTTCTTCTCTTTCTTTTTGTAGTTTAAACTCCCAATGTAATTTTCAGCTAGCGCGACCTTCTGCGCATTTGTTTTCTTTTGAATATTAAACACTTCCTTTATTCTCTCATTTCCCTATTATCGTAAAAATAACGTTCATGGTAGACGATACTGAATTGCGAAACATGTGCATGATCACAAGCATTATAGTCATTGCGAAATTTCTAAAAATCACAAAAAAAGAGATGATCTCTCATAAAGTTGCAAAAAGGACAAATGCATAATCACTTCAGCAAATCTTAATAACCCGCACTTTGGCACCACTGCTTGAGGCAACCCTCGTATCCCACGTCAAGAGTCATGCGAGTTTGATGATGCCAGCAAAGTCAATAAAGAGCTAAAGAGCAAAAAGAGCAAAAGAGCAAGAAAAGAAAATGAAAAAGAAAAAGCCAAAGCCAAAAACAAAATCATTCCACATTTCATTCATCATGTCATCAATTATTTAACTACATGCACGCATGCATCATTCATTGCAAGTGTCTGTTGAGATAATTTTTATGTATCGTTAGCACCAATTCTTCAGACCCCCGGCGGTCCTTCAGAGCCCAGGCGCTCCTTCAGACCAACAATGGTCCTTCAATCCAGATCGCACGTCGCGTTATCGAGCAACCGACGGATCATCCGGCCCCAGGCCCTTCAGACTAGCTGTGTCCGCCTAAAAAAACACAGTGCACTTCCTTCGTGGTTATATCAGTTCCGGACCTGATTAACCCTAATGGCCGCTCAAAAAGAGGCCACCCCCAGACCGTATTACTAGTACCATAAGCTAGTTGCGCTCCTTCAGACCCATCGGTCCCTCAGGCTTAGGCATGCCCTTCAGACCCCGACGGTCCCTCAGTCGAACTCAAGTCGATGCGCCAAGCATTAATTTTGAACTAGACCTTCAGAGCCCTAGTGCTCCTTCAGAGCCCCAGTGCTCCTTCAGATCCCCAGCGATCCTTCAGATCCCTAGTGATCCCTATTTACTTTCTGTCTAAAGCAACCTAGTTGTCATAAGTTTCAAAGAAAAACAAAAAAAAAAACAAAAAACCTCAGTCTGGACAAAATTAGCATCTTGTTATCTTTATTTCTATTTTCCTCGAGAAACTCGGAATCCCTCCGATTTCCTAGCAAAATATAAATAAAGAGGGGCAGCTGTAATACCCTAATTTTGTCCGATCAAAAATGAGAGATTTTATTTTTATTTAAAATAATAATCATTTCTATTTTCTTGTCATATATTATTTTATTTTAGTTGCCACAAGTTTTTAACCAAAAAATATATTAATTAGAAGTGAAGAAACAAAGATAAGCAAAAAAAGGAAATGGGGGGGGGGGGTCTAAAAAAAAAAGATTGGAGGTGTGTTGCGCCCCGAAAAATCCGGTTAAGGATTCCTCAGTTTGACAACGTGAAAAATTTTGAAGCCGCCACCAATATTTATTTTTAAAGACTAAAACATTGGAAAAAAGTCTTTTGAAAAAGGCGGATGGTCTTTCGAAAACACAGAGATGTAGGTTCGGGGGTCGGTTAGGTACGGGGAAGGTATTAGCACCCCGCACCTCCTTTCTACCGAAAGGGAACCATTAACTTTGATGTGTGGCTTAGAAAAAGGTTGACTTGAAATGATTTTTTGTTCTACTTCCTTTCTTTTTATTTTCGTTTGAGAAACGGTTTTATTGAGAAGGAAAGTATTTTTGGTATCTTTGAAAAGCGGAACAAAACAAAGATTTTTTAAAGGGGTGCTTGACGGGTTACAACCCGCTCCTACGTACCCTCTCTGGAAGAGGGATCAAAGCTACGTAGTTCTAGGCTTTTGGTTTTGAAAGTGTTTTTGTGTTTTTGGAAATAAGACTCGAGTGTTCACGAATGCCAAACAAGCAACGGCTTCGAGTGGCGTTCATTACTAACTTGAAAAAAAATAGTTGAAACCGGTAATCAAACGAGCAACGGCTTCGAGTGACTACAAGTAACAACGTTTTATTATCTTTTTGTAATCGTTTTGAAAAAGGGTGAGCATCAGTGATAATTATCACTAATAGCTCGTGTTGTTTTTGAAATTTGGAGTTTATTTATTTTTTTAGTTAAGGTGTGGGAGCTTTCATGATAACCAAACAAGCAAAGGCTTCGAGTGACTACCACTAATAACTCCTCATTAGCGACAAACAAGCAAAGGCTTCGGGTGATGACTAATGATTTATTTAAGAAAATGCCTTAGGTTTTTTTTATTGAAAAAGCATTTGATTTAATTTGAAAATTAGTTCTAAGAAAAAGATGATTTGGAAAAGGATTTCGGAAAAATAAGTAGAACATTTCAACCAACTCCGAGTCCATAACCAAAAGATGCGACATGAATGAATGAAATACAAACACATACACTAATCAAGCAATTATGAACGTGTTGATCACTAACTGAGATTAAACGTGCCAATACAATCAAGAGATACAGTTATTGAGGATGCAAAGTAAAGTTCTCAAAATAATTGTGCGTGTGTAGGAAGGGGTGTATTTACCCTAATGACTCTATGCTACAACATGCATGTAGACTTACGTCTTCATTAGGAGGTCATACATGTAGAAGGTAATTGTACACAATTCAATCAAGACATTTAAGTGGCATCAACAACAAAAGAATACAATTGATCATAGGCATAAAATAGTCTAAGTTAAATGGATGAGCATGTGATCATGATGTGCTAGATTAGATAAACATGAATGCATGTAAATGCATGAACATTTGAGGATGATTGCAAGAATGAGTATATACAAAGATGTATGAGCATACAAGAATGCGTGAGCATTTGATTAATGAATGCATGGACATGTGAGGATGAATGCAAGAATGAGTATATACAAAGATGCATGAGCATACAAGAATGCATGAGCATTTGATTAATGAATGCATGGACATGTGAGGATGCATGGTTATTTAATTATGAATGGACATGTGAGAATGCAAGAAGTATAAACAAGTAAGGATGCATGAGGTACTAACAAGTGAGAGTGCAAATGAATATGCAAGAGATATGAATATATGAAAAGGCATGAAGATTAAAACAAGAGAGTATGCAAGAGATACAAGCAAATGAGAATGCAAGAGAGTGAATAAGGTTTTATTTAAGTGAAGGTAAATGGTAAAAGTAAAAAGTAAAATGTTTTTTAGGGTTTTAAGTGAAAGGTAAAAAAAGGTAAGAAAATGTTTTTTACTATTTAGTAACACTTAAGTGAATGGTAAAAACTAAAAGGTAAAAAGTAAAAAAAACACAATTCACAACAATTAATTTACCAAACAAGATCAAACAACAAATTTGAGTAAGTAAATTGGTCACAAAAATGGCTTTATGGCCGAAACATACATATACACAATAAGGCTCAAATTCAACAAATTTCTTGCAACCAAATCACATCATTAGACACACACACATAAACCCTAAGATCTACACATGTATATCACACTCAAACAATCATCATTTCATCATTTATTCAACACACAAAATCAAAGAAAATAAAAGATGATGAAACCCTAATTTAGGGACCTAAACCCGAATGCACTATTGGTCCTATATACCATTCTTATTCAACTTTGACACATGAAATAGACAAGAAAACATGAGGATCCTAATTTCTAACCCAACGCCGAAGCAAAAAGAAAAGGAAAACATGTTTTTATTTGGTGAAAATCACATGAACAAAGAGCAAATCACAAGAACAACACATAATCAACACATAGTCACAAGAACAATTTATTTAGTGGGTGAGATGCCAACTCTCACCCACAACAGCCCCTAATCTACATTTAAATGATGTTATGAGATGCAAATATAAGTTGAAAAAGGATTTTGATGCAAGAAAGTGGATGAAAATGCAAAGGGTTTTAGGTTATACCTTAGTTCCAAGCTAAACAAGAGTAGAAATGAAGATCAAGAGTAACAAATCACCAACACTCCTCAAAAATCACCAACAACCAACACGCAACCTTGAAGGATCAGCCCCTTTGATGATGTAAATGTGGAATCAAAGATGAAAGGAAGAGGATATATGAATATGGAGTGAGTTTGAGGTGATTTAGTGGATGGAAGTTGAAAAGAAAATGGAGGAGGAGGGAGGAGGGGCTACGGCCAAGAGGAGGAGGGAGGTGTGCTAGGGTTTTTGAATGGAGAGTGAGGCCAAGAAGATTGTGGGCTGATCATATGAAGGTATATATAGTGCTCACTTATCATTAAGGGCTTCTAGGTCATTTTGATTTCCATTGTGCTCTAGGATTGCATCTAAATTTTGAACCAAGGGTCAAGATCAAATGTCACATGGATTAGGGGCAATTAGAAAGCACAAAGTGAGGAGAGAGAGGGCTGAGGGGCGCAGCCTAATGAGGGTGGTGAAGGATAAGTTCAATTACAAAATTGTATTTTTCCATGAAGCTTATTACAAGAGTGCCATTTTAATTCAAATGAAGGGTGAGGATTGCATTTAGCACTTGAATGGAAGGCCATGATTTAAACACAATTTGCAACCAATAAAATAAATCAAAAATGAAGGGAAATGGGCTGTATATGCGCAGCCAAGGAGAGAGTGTGAGTGGAATTGCAACTTGTACTATTGTACTACACTTGACCTTTCAAAATTCAAAGGGATATTCCTTATTCCCTTCTAGATAATTCTTCTAAATTCTTGCCATTTTGGGCCATATCCCATGATTCAATGATTGGGCTCTGAATTTTATGATTTAAACACAATTTGCAACCAATAAAATAAATCAAAAATGAAGGGAAATGGGCTGTATATGCGCAGCCAAGGAGAGAGTGTGAGTGGAATTGCAACTTGTACTATTGTACTACACTTGACCTTTCAAAATTCAAAGGGATATTCCTTATTCCCTTCTAGATAATTCTTCTAAATTCTTGCCATTTTGGGCCATATCCCATGATTCAATGATTGGGCTCTGAATTTTATGATCTCACCAATCCCAAAATTGATTCATTGACCCTACTTCAAAGGAAATGACCATTTTGCCCTTTTGTTCAAAAAACCGAATTTCATGCCAAAAAAACTCCTATGATGCATAAAAAATGCACAACTCCACTCACTTGGACTCACATAAATTCCTCAAGAGATGCATAGTGGTTTTTACTGAGAAAATATTTATTTTAGTGAAATGACCAAAATGCCCTTTTGGTCCCAAAAACCCTGATTTTGCTCCAAACTTCATTTCCACTCTAACAATGATCCTGAGACCCTTTGGATGACTCTAAAACTCTAGAAATGCATGCATGATGAGAAAATAAGTCTTTTTGGTGAAATTACCAAAATACCCTTTGACCTAGGAAAAACCCTAGAAACCCTAGAAATACTCTAAAGTGCTCTAAAATGCCATGCAATGCTTTTCTAACCCTAAAATGCATTCTGAAACTTCTAAGATGCAGGCATGATGCTCTTCCTAACCTCTAGGGTGAATGCTAAGACTTGATTTATTTATTTTTGATTGAAAATTAGGGTTTTGACCTAAGCCGGACAAAATTGGGGTATGACAGCTGCCCCTCTTTATTTGGATTTTGACAAGAAATATGAATTGCGCAGGACATATTTCGAGGCAAAATAGAAATAAAGAATTCAGAAATTATACCGATTTTGTCTGCTTAGGGAAACCCGAATTTTCCTCTTTTCTCTTTCTATTTTTTTTTTGAATAGATGGGCTTGAGAACAAACGGGGAACGGTTAACACTTGGCGTATTAACCGAGAGAAAGAAAATGACGGACCACTCGGGATATGAAGGAGCACTAAGGCTCTGAAGGACCACTCAGGGTCTGAAGGAGCACTAAGGCTCTGAAGGACCACTCAGGGTCTGAAGGAGCACTAAGGCTCTGAAGGACCACTCAGGGTCTGAAGGAGCACTAAGGCTCTGAAGGACCACTCGGGGTCTGGAAGGCTGCCTAGGCCTTAATTAAAGGACCATCGTGGTCTGAAGGAGCGCTACTAGCTATGGTACTAGTAAAACGGTCTGAGGGGGGCCTTCGAGCGGCCATGATGGGTCAAGATCAGCTCCGGAACTGATATGTTGACCATGAAGGACGTCCGCTGTGTCTTAGGCTGACACAACTAGTCTGAAGGACCACTTGGGGTCTGAAGGACTTACCCGCAGCTCGAATACGAGATGAAGTCTGCTTTTGAAGGGACACTTGGGTCCTGAAGGGATTCACGAATCCTGTTGGTTGATTGATTGAAATGACCAATGCTGCCGCACTGGATTGAGGTACCTGCATACGTCAGTCGATGCAAGGAATAGTGCATGGAGTATGAGTGCATGTTATGCAAGGGCATGTTATGCATGTGCATGCAATGTGAGTGCATGCGATGTGATGATTTAGTGGAATGATGAATGCAATGGGATGCTATTCTTGATTCTTCGTTTCTTTTGTCAGCTTTTTTTCTGACTGTTTGTTTTTTCTTTTGCTCTTTTTGCTATGTGAGGATGCAAATGCAATACTTTGATGCATGATATGAAATAGTTGATTGGGAAACATAGGCATTTTGGATGAATGCATGAAATGCGAATGCAAATGAAATGTTTGGATGCTAATGTTATGATGCATAGTGTAATGATATGAAATGATTGATTGGGAAACACAGGCATTTTGGATGACATGCAATGAAAGCATGAAATGCGAATATGAATATGATGTGAATGAAATGCTTGGATGCAAATGTTATGACATGGGATGACGTGTTTTTGCTTTTATGATGCAATGCTTTGATGCTTGATGGAATGAGATGGAAGATTTTTGCTTTTATCCGCTGCTTCTTTTTTTGTTGCCTTTCATGAAATGATGATGTTGGCACGATGCAAACTATGATAAACAAAATGGAACGCCTAAATGCATGAGGATATGAATGATTAAACATTTTTGTGATGATGAGATGCGAGACTTTGAATGCAAGGGATTGAGATGATTATTGACCATTTTGTTGAGAAAAAATGGAATTTGATTCAAACTCCGGTGTTCTCAAGATTTTATTTACAAACAAACTCACTTGTTTTCTCTTCCTTCCAATGACGACTGAATCTTAAATATCGCAGGACTAACTTGTGTTCTCCCTCTTTGAAGCATTATCTAGTAAGCACGCATAGGGGTGCAAATGTGAATGAGTGAGTCAGTTAACTTGGAATGGACTTTTATGGCAAGTGAAGGAATGACCGACATGGCTATTGCCGAAGCTTATGAGGGACCAAGAGATACAAGATTGCCCCAATTCAGGTTTTTGATGAGTGAATAGTTTGCCCCTGTCTTGTGGTGACAACAACTAGGGGCGCAGAAGATGATGAATTGGGAATGCTTCGGCTTTTGAAAGGGAAGGTGGATCCAAAGAGATTTTGTCCCAACCCATAAAGTTTGATGTTGCCCCCAGTCATAACAAGGACAAAGCTGCCCCCAATTAGAATGACAAGGTCTTGTTTAGGATAGTGAGTTGAGAAATTGCCCCGGTGAGGTTTTTTTTTATGGGAATGAATGAGGTGAAGGAATGGGGATGCACTTGCCCCGCTTTGGAATGACATTGACAACTGGGGTGACATGGGATGGGCCTTGAACAGACTTTCCCAAGACTAGGGTGTGTGGGTGGTGAAGAGAATGCCCCAACTTTTGGGTCCGAGTGGTATTCTCAGTGCAAATCTTTGGTTCTCTACTGATGTCTTGACTTTTGGTGCGAAAGAATCCTTACCTGGTGATCACTAAACCCTGTTTTAATATCAAGGGGAATTAATGATCACAGACTTGCCCCAGCATGGAGGACTTGAACCAAAAGTCAAATACGCACTGATGGGGAGAATATGCACTTTATGGGTGGACGGGGCGGGGTTAGACTTGGACGGGAAACTGTGGTAAGGGAGGAAAACCAACGGACTCAAACAAGAGAATGTACTCATAGCATGCACGCTCATTAGAAGAATGCTTCACAGAGAGTTAGCATCAGTTAAAAATTTGTTTTTTTCTTTGACACACTATTTCAGTCTTTTGTCATAGAATGGATGGGATGCAGTGCTTTTGAAAGAAATGCAAATGAGCTATTGATTTGAAAAAACTGAGTGCCTTGGAACACCTTGATAAACTTTTTCAAAAAGGATGATTGTTTCGCAAGAACGTCTCGCTTCTCATCACAACTCTTATTTTATGCAATGAATGAATGAACAAATTATGATATGCAAGTATGATGCAAATGCAATGCTTTGATGCAAGATTTTTTGTTGTTCTTTTCCTTTTATGAAATGCAAACATTAAGATGATGCAAATGAAATGTTTGAGTCCAACTGCTATGGTACATGTAGAAATAATATGAAATGGTTGATTGGGAAACATTAGGATTTTGGATGGCACGCGATGAATGCATGAAATGTGAATGCAAATGAGATATTTGGATGCAAATGTTATGATGGTTATTTTCTTTTTCTTTCTCCTATGATGAATGCAAATGCAAATGTCTGAATTTCTCTTTTCTTATTATTATTTCCTATGTCTGAGGAATGCATGATTTTATGCATGATGAATGTAATGCATGACTGTGTTTGCTTATTGCCTTTTTTTTTTGCTTATTTTTTTTTATTTTTGCTGGTTCAGCCAACTCGCGACACTCATGACACGAGACTGAGGAACCTGTTGGACTTGCGGGGCTCATGGGCCGAGTGCATGTTGGTCTTGGCTTTGCTGGTTTGAAGCAATCGTGGATGTAATTGCTCTCTCCTGCATGATTGACTGATTTTGAGGATGTGCTTTCTCTCATGACTCTTAAGAACTTCGTAATCATTGTAATGCTCCATGATTTATGCACATGTTTTACAATTCAGGACCATCATCATCATAAAACGTTTATTTTGAGCAGAAAAAGCAGAAAATAAAAGAGTGAACAGATACGAGAAATTTGAACTTTATTAATGCGGAAACCGGTCGCACAAGAAGTTACGCCGATTGTTTATTGCATTTGAAAGTTTAAACTATAAAAAGACACGAAAAAGAGGGAAACTGAATTCTGACTGTCCGTCTCTGTGGAACAGTGCCAAACATCTATGTCCTTGACCTTGATCACTCCCTCATCCAAGCTTGTAGGAGAGTTGTATGCCTTTCTTTACTTTTCATGCCTAAGTTTTCAGACCCTAATTTTTGCCTGGATCGCCCTTTGCGGGTTTTCAATCCACCGGGTCGCTCTGATTTTGCCTAGGCCGCCCTTTGTGGGTTTTCAACCTAGCGAGCTAATTCTTACTTGGCTTATCTTTCTCTTTTTTCTTCTATTTCTTTTAGGCATAATACTTCTTTACTTGATCTGAAATGACTGGATTCCTGAGATCTTCGCCGTCTATGTTTATGAGTATCAGCGCTCCTCTGGAAAAAGCTTTCTTGACTTCACATGGACCGTCATAAGTGGGCCTCAACATCCCACGGAGTCAGCCGGATAGGTAGGATCTTTTTGAGTACAAGGTCTCCTTCGCCGAATTCTCGAAGACGGACTTTCCTGCCGAAAGCTGCCTCCATCTTTTGTTGGTACAACTGGCCATGGCGCAGGGCAACAATTCTTTTCTCTTTAATGAGATTCAGTTGATCTAGACAGGCTTGGATCCATTTTGCTTCTTCTAACTTGGCCTCCATGACTACTCGTGGAGAGGGTATTTCAACCTTGATGAGAAGAACTGTTTCTGACCCATACACTAGAGAAAAAGGGGGTTGCCCCTGTATGATTTCAATGAATGTGAGTGCGCCAAGGGATGAGATAGGTGTAGGGTCAATCTCCCCAGTTGTAGGAGGGGTGAAGAGCGACAGGATTGCCCCACTTGGCATATCATAAACAAATTTATTTGTCCTAGAGTTAAAACTTTGAGAAAACAACAGCAATCGATCATTGATCAGAATGGACTTTTCGGGACTGTGGTGTTTTGTGGAGAAGGGATGACTGAGCTTGTCGGAGTGTTTGGGGTTGATGGGAGGATGGGTCTTATTCAGCGTTGGCTGATGATCGATGGTTTATAATGGTTAACTGGCTTGATGAGGTATTAGGAAGTTTTATTCCTGGCTAAGGGTCTGTGGAGGGCGGGCTATCGCGGTCAAAAGGAGAGTGTTTGCGGTTTATGAGAGGTATAGGAATGATACAGTGTTTGAAGGTTTATTGGGAGGTATGGGAATGATACAGTGTTTGAAGGTTTATTGAGACGAGGATCTCTTGGGTTTTGTGGTAACACGTATCAACTCACTACTTACATTTCTGTTGTATTTTTCTTTTGATTTTGGGATTTTCCCTTTTTGAATTTTTTTTTTTTTGCTTACGGTGGGTAGGAGAGGATTTTGTTTTTCTCTTTGGGATTTTCTTGGCTTAAGGTGGGTAGGAAATGGATTTTCTGGGATTTTAGGTTTTTGAGGGTATGGAGGGATGGTCCAACTTCATTTCAAATCATGATTGCTTATTTCGTCAAAAATTAATTCTGGGACAATAATTCACTTATTTTCATGCACTTGCCCTTCTTCTTTATTTCCTTTTTGCGCTCTAATTTCCCTTTATTGAAGTACCCATCTTGACCTCTTTCTTGTTCTCAGCGGTCTCCAAGTTGATCACTTCAGTGGATTCCCCGTGATGCTGAATAACTCTTTCTTCTTGTATCATTAACCTTCTGGAGGATTTTCCGGTCTTCCTCAACATCCCCCTCTGCTTGATTGATAAGGTGATCAAAGTCAAAATATGGACTGTTGGCACTGTTATTTTGAGAGACAATTGCTGTGGATTTGCTTTTTGCCGAGGCGAAAAAGCAGAATGAAAGGCGAGACAAACAAACAAGCAATAATAATGCAAGGAAAAGACACATGAAATGAAAAGGAATTGATTTTTATTGATTGAAATTCAAAAACAACGTTTTTATTAATGATGATGATTCTGAAAATAAAAACATGATTGCCCCTAACAACTTGCTCCATGACCTTGGGCAGAGCCACAGAGTTGCATTACAATGATCATATTGAATTAAAAGTCACAGGAAAGGCAGCAGCTTCCCCATTCTTCAACTTCCTCTGGTAGGGCAGCGACGAACCAAACCAGTCTCACTTTCTTCAGCTTCGGATCCATTTTTGATGACAACTATTTGGTCGTATTGTTCCTCTTCCTCATCCCATCCTGTAGGCTGGATGTCTTCCATTCGGATTTGAGCACTCTCGGGAACGTCATACCTGACCAAGTAATCAAACTTTCCACTGGGCTCCCCTAGGGTATCCCAACATCCCTCTTCCACAGGCACCGCTGTTACTTCCTCATTGATTTCTTCTTCACCATCAATATCAGGGGTTTCTATCTGAACCACACACCGATTTATCAGGTCTTGCACTGCATGCTTGAAGGCTCTGCACTCCTCCAAAGTATGACCAACCCCGTTTTCGTGGAAACTGCAGGTAGCACTTGCATTGTAACTTCGGGAAAATGGCGGCTGAAGGGCCTTCATTGGCCGAGTGTTGATCAGGTTCTTGGAAGTCAGGTGATTAAACAATTCAGTGCATGTCATTGGTATTGGATCAAAACTGGTTCGTCTCTTGTACTGATAACCCTGGGCCTTGTGACTGTCACCGTCTTTCTGGGATGGCACAGGAGCAGAGAATGGAACAGTTTGTGGTGGAGGAGGAATGAAAGAAGTGACACCAACTGGACCCACAACGGTGACACCTTCAGCAGCTGTCCCACTCTTTAAGCTCTGCAATATGACCATCATCTCATGTATCTGGGTCTCCATTGCCTTCAATCGTTCTTCTAGCAAGTGATATCTGTCTCTACGCTGAGTGCTCTCAAACAAATGACCTTGTTGATAGTTCCCCGAACTGTGATAATAGCCCCCATACTGAGCGGGGTTTCCCATATGATGGACAGCATTCTGAGGGTTCACGACAACTCCCGGAGTAGGAGTATGTGAACTTCTTGGCAGCACAATACCAGGACTAGGAGTATGAATTTGTGGTCCCATAACAGATCCATTAGGCATAGTCATGACAGGTTGACCTGACCCCAAAGGAATAGCTTCAGCAACGGACGGCATATGACCCATTGGCATTCTCCAAGGATATACCTGTGCATTCAGATGATCCTGTCCGCTCGCCCCTGGAGAATGGGCGAAGTGACTGACCCCTTGTCCATGAGTAGTTGCAACTTCAGCGGACACCGGAGGAGAAACGGAAGTAACAACCCCTCCAGGATTTACAACAGCGGCGGCCCCAGCAGCGGTCCCACTTCTCAGATTTTGCAGCATATTCATTATCTCGGCCCTCTGAGCTTCCATGGCCTCCACCTTAGCTTTCAGAGCCTGGTTCTCCTGAGCCAGCTGCTCAGGATTGAGGATCTCTATCACCATTTCATCTTGACCCAGACTGTCTTTGTTGGACGCCATCAGTTTCGCTTGCAAACGGGTGAAGTAACGATGTGGACGAACCAGCTTGCCTTTTCTTTTTGTTTAGATTTTATTACATAAGAATCAAGATGAATGTATGAATGGATGTATGAATGTAATGTTTCCTTGGTGCCGGGAACCAAGGTATGCCCTATCTTGTCATAAGTGCGTAAACTTTTCCTTTTTTTTTTGTTTTTTTTTTTTTTTTGATTTTAAGAAGTGAAGAAAACGAGGAATCGAAATAGCAACTCGACCTTCTTCGTAACTGGGAAGCGAGAAGTAAGTGAAGCCTTGCTATTCGATTCTATTCTGATGCACCTATGACAAGACGGTACACTATTTGGTGATCCCCAGCAAGCAAAATGCAAATGGGATGTAATATGAATGCAAGTAAATGAATGCGGTATGATGCAATTATGATATGAATGATGCGTGTGGAAAAAATAAAGACGATGCATATGGACGGAAGTTCAAAAATTGAGGAGCCACGCTACGTGCCGCCTCACGCACTGGTTTATTTAATGAAGGGAAATATATTATTATTATTTTTTGAAAATGAGGACCGTACGTCATTTCATATGGACCGGTATGAGAAAGGCTACAGCGGTAACTCTTTCTCTTTTTTTTTGAAAATGAAGCGGGCCATATGTCAATTTCGTACGGACTGGCGAAAGAAAGGGCTACAATGGAAACCCTTTCCTCTTTTCTCCTTTTTTTTGAAAATTTCTTTTTTTATTATAGTAAAGACATGCCTAAACTACAATGCAACATACAATTCGTATGCCCTCGTGTCCTGCCAAGGTGGGAATCCTAAGTTCTAAGGCAACTTCAAAGGTTCCTCCCATGTAGCTCTAATTCACACCCTCACAATGGCTACCAGAGCTATAGAATCCTCATGCCGACACCACAAATGTAGAATACTACCAAGTGTGGGGCGTCATAAGAAAGCGTACTCTGGTTGAGACTTTCATGAGTATCAGACAGACAAAGGTCTCGAATGACAGTCACTAATCGTCTCCACTCCCCTAAGTGTTTGTTGGATCCGGGTATAGGAGCCCACTCATAGCACACAAATCATAAGGTGTGAAAGTGTGTGATTGAGGCAATACTTCCTAAAATCTACCCATCCCCACCTGCAAGGAAAACCAGCACAGCCAGACAGAAGCAAGAAATAATAAGTCGTCTACCCTAGGGTTTAACAAAATAAACTACACTAAAGTATCAACAACAAACATATAGCTTACCTCAAGAAAGGGAGCGAAGAAGAAGGGATCATAAGGGCATAAGGGTATGATGCATGAGATTACCTTGTAGAAAGGGAGCAAAGAAGAGGGGACATGGGAATTGAGAAATGCATGATAAGAGAAGAAAAGGAAGAAAAGGAAAAGGTAGAACAAAGTTTTCAAGTTAAACATTTTAAGCCACACATCAGGTTAACTAGGCTTGACCCTCGCCTTTTTGAAAAAGGGTCCCCAGTGAAGTCGCCAGCTGTTGCGCCCCGAAAAATCCGGTTAAGGATTCCTCAGTTTGACAACGTGAAAAATTTTGAAGCCGCCACCAATATTTATTTTTAAAGACTAAAACATTGGGAAAAAGTCTTTTGAAAAAGGCGGATGGTCTTTCGAAAACACAGAGATGTAGGTTCGGGGGTTGGTTAGGTACGGGGAAGATATTAGCACCCCGCACCTCCTTTCTACCGAAAGGGAACCATTAACTTTGATGTGTGGCTTAGAAAAAGGTTGACTTGAAATGATTTTTTGTTCTACTTCCTTTCTTTTTATTTTCGTTTGAGAAACGGTTTTATTGAGAAGGAAAGTATTTTTGGTATCTTTGAAAAGCGGAACAAAACAAAGATTTTTTAAAGGGGTGCTTGACGGGTTACAACCCGCTCCTACGTACCCTCTCTGGAAGAGGGATCAAAGCTACGTAGTTCTAGGCTTTTGGTTTTGAAAGTGTTTTTGTGTTTTTGGAAATAAGACTCGAGTGTTTACGAATGCCAAACAAGCAACGGCTTCGAGTGGCGTTCATTACTAACTTGAAAAAAAATAGTTGAAACCGGTAATCAAACGAGCAACGGCTTCGAGTGACTACAAGTAACAACGTTTTATTATCTTTTTGAAATCGTTTTGAAAAAGGGTGAGCATCAGTGATAATTATCACTAATAGCTCGTGTTGTTTTTGAAATTTGGAGTTTATTTATTTTTTTAGTTAAGGTGTGGGAGCTTTCATGATAGCCAAACAAGCAAAGGCTTCGAGTGACTACCACTAATAACTCCTCATTAGCGATCAAACAAGCAAAGGCTTCGGGTGATGACTAATGATTTATTTAAGAAAATGCCTTAGGTTTTTTTTATGGAAAAAGCATTTGATTTAATTTGATAATTAGTTCTAAGAAAAAGATGATTTGGAAAAAGATTTCGGAAAAATAAGTAGAACATTTCAACCAACTCCGAGTCCATAACCAAAAGATGCGACATGAATGAATGAAATACAAACACATACACTAATCAAGCAATTATGAACGTGTTGATCACTAACTGAGATTAAACGTGCCAATACAATCAAGAGATACAGTTATTGAGGATGCAAAGTAAAGTTCTCAAAATAATTGTGCGTGTGTAGGAAGGGGTGTATTTACCCTAATGACTCTATGCTACAACATGCATGTAGACTTACGTCTTCATTAGGAGGTCATACATGTAGAAGGTAATTGTACACAATTCAATCAAGACATTTAAGTGGCATCAACAACAAAAGAATACAATTGATCATAGGCATAAAATAGTCTAAGTTAAATGGATGAGCATGTGATCATGATGTGCTAGATTAGATAAACATGAATGCATGTAAATGCATGAACATTTGAGGATGATTGCAAGAATGAGTATATACAAAGATGTATGAGCATACAAGAATGCGTGAGCATTTGATTAATGAATGCATGGACATGTGAGGATGAATGCAAGAATGAGTATATACAAAGATGCATGAGCATACAAGAATGCATGAGCATTTGATTAATGAATGCATGGACATGTGAGGATGCATGGTTATTTAATTATGAATGGACATGTGAGAATGCAAGAAGTATAAACAAGTAAGGATGCATGAGGTACTAACAAGTGAGAGTGCAAATGAATATGCAAGAGATATGAATATATGAAAAGGCATGAAGATTAAAACAAGAGAGTATGCAAGAGATACAAGCAAATGAGAATGCAAGAGAGTGAATAAGGTTTTATTTAAGTGAAGGTAAATGGTAAAAGTAAAAGGTAAAATGTTTTTTAGGGTTTTAAGTGAAAGGTAAAAAAAGGTAAGAAAATGTTTTTTTACTATTTAGTAACACTTAAGTGAATGGTAAAAACTAAAAGGTAAAAAGTAAAAAAAACACAATTCACAACAATTAATTTACCAAACAAGATCAAACAACAAATTTGAGTAAGTAAATTGGTCACAAAAATGGCTTTATGGCCGAAACATACATATACACAATAAGGCTCAAATTCAACAAATTTCTTGCAACCAAATCACATCATTAGACACACACACATAAACCCTAAGATCTACACATGTATATCACACTCAAACAATCATCATTTCATCATTTATTCAACACACAAAATCAAAGAAAATAAAAGATGATGAAACCCTAATTTAGGGACCTAAACCCGAATGCACTATTGGTCCTATATACCATTCTTATTCAACTTTGACACATGAAACAGACAAGAAAACATGAGGATCCTAATTTCTAACCCAAGGCCGAAGCAAAAAGAAAAGGAAAACATGTTTTTATTTGGTGAAAATCACATGAACAAAGAGCAAATCACAAGAACAACACATAATCAACACATAGTCACAAGAACAATTTATTTAGTGGGTGAGATGCCAACTCTCACCCACAACAGCCCCTAATCTACATTTAAATGATGTTATGAGATGCAAATATAAGTTGAAAAAGGATTTTGATGCAAGAAAGTGGATGAAAATGCAAAGGGTTTTAGGTTATACCTTAGTTCCAAGCTAAACAAGAGTAGAAATGAAGATCAAGAGTAACAAATCACCAACACTCCTCAAAAATCACCAACAACCAACACGCAACCTTGAAGGATCAGCCCCTTTGATGATGTAAATGTGGAATCAAAGATGAAAGGAAGAGGATATATGAATATGGAGTGAGTTTGAGGTGATTTAGTGGATGGAAGTTGAAAAGAAAATGGAGGAGGAGGGAGGAGGGGCTACGGCCAAGAGGAGGAGGGAGGTGTGCTAGGGTTTTTGAATGGAGAGTGAGGCCAAGAAGATTGTGGGCTGATCATATGAAGGTATATATAGTGCTCACTTATCATTAAGGGCTTCTAGGTCATTTTGATTTCCATTGTGCTCTATGATTGCATCTAAATTTTGAACCAAGGGTCAAGATCAAATGTCACATGGATTAGGGGCAATTAGAAAGCACAAAGTGAGGAGAGAGAGGGCTGAGGGGCGCAGCTTAAGGAGGGTGGTGAAGGATAAGTTCAATTACAAAATTGTATTTTTCCATGAAGCTTATTACAAGAGTGCCATTTTAATTCAAATGAAGGGTGAGGATTGCATTTAGCACTTGAATGGAAAGCCATGATTTAAACACAATTTGCAACCAATAAAATAAATCAAAAATGAAGGGAAATGGGCTGTATATGCGCAGCCAAGGAGAGAGTGTGGGTGGAATTGCAACTTGTACTATTGTACTACACTTGACCTTTCAAAATTCAAAGGGATATTCTTTATTCCCTTCTAGATAATTCTTCTAAATTCTTGCCATTTTGGGCCATATCCCATGATTCAATGATTGGGCTCTGAATTTTATGATCTCACCAATCCCAAAATTGATTCATTGACCCTACTTCAAAGGAAATGACCATTTTGCCCTTTTGTTCAAAAAACCGAATTTCATGCCAAAAAAACTCCTATAATGCATAAAAAATGCACAACTCCACTCACTTGGACTCACATAAATTCCTCACGAGATGCATAGTGGTTTTTACTGAGAAAATATTTATTTTAGTGAAATGACCAAAATGCCCTTTTGGTCCCAAAAACCCTGATTTTGCTCCAAACTTCATTTCCACTCTAACAATGATCCTGAGACCCTTTGGATGACTCTAAAACTCTAGAAATGCATGCATGATGAGAAAATAAGTCTTTTTGGTGAAATTACCAAAATACCCTTTGACCTAGGAAAAACCCTAGAAACCCTAGAAATACTCTAAAGTGCTCTAAAATGCCATGCAATGCTTTTCTAACCCTAAAATGCATTCTGAAACTTCTAAGATGCAGGCATGATGCTCTTCCTAACCTCTAGGGTGAATGCTAAGACTTGATTTATTTATTTTTGATTGAAAATTAGGGTTTTGACCTAAGCCGGACAAAATTGGGGTATGACAAGGTGCAATCAGGATTGGGCCATCTAAAACCCAACCCAATTCCAAAACCCTAGCCCAATTCACATAACCCTAACACTCCTTCACCAAAAACCTAACCCATCCACCCAACCCATAACCCATGACCCAACTCACCAAACCCTAACTTTCCCTCCTCCTAACCCTAAATTCGGCCACCAAAAAAAAAAACCTAAAAACTAACTTCCCCCCTAACCCTAAAACTTGACCACATTCATTCCACAAAACCCTAATTTTAAACTCCCCCTTTTACTCAAAAATTCGGCCACTCCCCCTATTATCCCATGGTCAAACTCGAATACCCACTCCCCTTATTCCCTCCTTGAAACTCACAATCCCACTTCCCCATTTTTTCCCTTCCCCATACACTTTTCCCCACTTCCCAACGGCTCCCTCTCCCATCTCTCTCTCTCTCTCACACATCACTTCTCTTTCTCTTTCTCCCACTCACACTCAACCTCTCATTCCTCTCTCTTCTTCCCCCCATCCCTACGACTTCTTCCTCACACACACTCATCACACACTTCACTTCTCTCTCTCATTCACTCATCCTTCTTCTCCAATCCTTCTCCTACACACCCACGGCTCTCTCTCCCTTCCACACTCACACACTCATTTCCCTCACATGGCTCTCCTCCTTTCACGCCCCCATTCCTCTTCTCTCACACTCACGGATTTTTTTTCTCTCTCACACACAAGCCATCATTTCCCTTCACCAACTACCTCCAAACCTTCACCCCTCCATCATATCAAATCTTTCTCAAGTCAGAAAAAAGGGAAGAACTACTGTGCAAGGTATGGAGGCCACGAGTTTGAAGACAAAGAAGGCATCACCCTTAGTATAAATGGAGGCCACAAGTTTGAAGGAGGGGGCGGATTTTTTTTTTGGAAGAAAAAGGGAAGAAGAAAATTCTCGAAAAAGTGTAGTTGGTTTATTTTTTCCCTTCTTTTCTTTTTCTTCTCCTTCCAATATTCTTTTTTTTAGTTTAAAAATCTTGTTGTATTAAGGAGATCCGGGAAGAGGTTCTTCCCAACATTGTCAAGTTTTTTTCCTTAAGGTACCATAATGTAATTTTCGAATTTAATACATTATTATTGTTTCTTTTGCTTTTTATTTCATTGTTGCTGTTTTTTTTCTTTTTTTCATGTAAATATTGTTGCTTTTACTTATGTTATTGCTGTTTTTGTTTATTTAATGTAGTTGCTGTTTTTTTGTATATATATTTGTTGCTGTTTTTTTATTTATTGCTGTTTTTTTTTTTACTAAATTTTTGCTTATTTTATTATTGTTGTTTTATAAATATTGTTGCTGTTTTTTTTTCTAAAAAATGTTGCTGTATTTTCGAATTAAAATGAAGCCCCTTTAAAAATATTAAAAAAATATGTAATGTTTTTTTTTTGTATATATTGATTGCTGTTTTATGTATTTATTTATTTGTTACTAAATTGTTGCTGTTTTCTTATTAAAATTGTTACTGTTTTTATATTTATTGTTGCTGTTTTGTTTTATTTTAAATTGTTGCTGTTTTTTTATTAAATTGTTGTTGTCTATCATTTAAATTCCTTTTCTATATATATTGCTGATTTTCGGATTAAAATAAACCCTTTTTTAAAATATTAAAAAAAATATGTTCCCTTTTTATATACAAAATAATTAGTTACTGATTTTCGGATTAAAATAAAATCCTTTTCAAAATATAAAAAAAAATTTTCTATAAAATAATTGGTTACTAATATCACTATCCTTTTTTTAAAAAAAAAAGGGGTAATAATAATAATCATTTTCCCAAAAAAAAAAAAGATGAAGAGTAATTTAGTCAAATAGCAAAAAGTAAAAATAAACCAATCAACCGTTTTTAGCGTCAAAACGCTATTTGCACCCCCGGCAACCATTTTTTTTTAGCGTCAAAACGCTATTTGCACCCCCGGCAACCATTTTTTTTTAGCGTCAAAATGCTACTTGCACCCCCTCTTGTCGCACTTTTCGCTTCTATTTACACCGCGATGTTTCCAAACCGCTTTTCTTTCTTTCAAACAATTTTGCTAACATAAAAAGAAATAGGTGGTTACTAATGGTCACTCTGAGCTTAGCTTGTTTGACCGTTAGGACTAACCTTCTTTTTTCACAGTGGATTAGTAGCGGTGATCACTCTGAGGCCACTTGTTTGATCATCGCAAACATCCGCCTGAACTTCAAGAAATTTTCTCAGTCCCGACTCCATTTTTAGATCACGCTTCCCAGTAAGCATTTTTCAAACGAACAAAGCGCTCGATCGCAAACCGAGTATTTGTAGCGGTCACTCTGGGCCCCGCCTGTTTGAACGCCGAAAACACCTTCCTTTTTTCGAATAAGCCATTAGTGGTGACCACTCTGGATTCATCTGTTTGGTCACCGTGAATGCCCCCTAGTTTTCGCAAATTTTTCAATAAATAAAAATACCAATACACAAATCTTTTCTACCCAAGAACTACGTAGCTTTGATTTCTCCATCGCACCCGGAGATACGTAGGAGCAGGGGCCCACTCCTGTCGAGCGCAAAAAACTAAATTTTTATTAAGTCTTCCTTTCCGTTAAATTAATAAAAAGGGTAAATAAAAATGTTTTCTTCAAACTAATTTTTTTCAAACTAAATTAATAAAAAGGGTAAATAAAAATGTTTTCTTCAAACTAATTTTTTTTCTACACATTAAATTAAAAGGTAACCTTTTTAGGATGTTGTGGGGTGCTAGTACCTTCCCCGCACTTAATCGACCCCCGAACCCAAAAACAAAGGTTTTTTTTCAATGTTTTCCTAGAAATAAATATTGATGGCGGCTCCTTTGTTCAAAAACAACGAAGAATCCCTCCTTCGGATTTTTCGGTCGCTACAAGCAAAACCAGTCTTTCTATGGGTTGCACCGCAAAACCGGTTTTTAATGGTAAACCGGTCTGTAACCGGTTAGAGTACGTCAAATCGGTTCAAAAATGAAAACCAGTTTTGATCCGGTTCAAAACCGAACCTGATCCGATTTTTAGTAAAAATAGGATTTTCTACAAAAACGGTTTGAGAACCAAACCGAACCATATATTTGGACCAGTTTGGTGCGGTTCTTGCACCATGCACACCCCTAACGAGGAATCAATACATGAACTTGGTGACCAACAAAACATTATGTCGTCCTAACTAGACTATGAACAACACAATTAGTTTGTCTCGTAATATAACTGAGAGTGCAGTTTTGTAAATGAAAGAAAATGTCTCGATAATTAGAAATAATGACCTAAACTCTGTTGCTAATTTCAGCCCACCTTTGATTGCATTCACCACTTGTTTGCAATCTAGCTCAATGTCCTCCTGCTGGAGTCGGAGCTGAGATATCTAACGCAGTGCCTCCACCAACACGAATGCTTCAATCTCTCGAGGTGATAAAAAAACCATCCAACCAAAAGGTTTTCGCAGATAGGAATGAACTGAAATGATCCCTTATACAAATGCCAGTCCCACATCGCATCTCATGCTCAAACCAAGCTCCATCTATGTTGCATTTTACACGGCCAACTCCTGGTTTAAGCCATTGTTGTGTTTCTGTCACTGATCTTTGTTGTTGGCGGTTCATACAATGATGCATCCAATGTTGTGTTTTGTGGAAAAACAAAGATATTTCAAAAATGGGAAGTCCCACATTGCTTGGCTTTGGACTCACCAAAGTCTTTATATATTAAAGCTTAATGAGAGCTTGTAAACAAGCAAGTAAAATGGACTCCCTCACGCGCACAAGCATGGACCAACATGGTTTGGTTCAGTGCAAATCTTCACTAAGAGCTATAGTGCGTGGCATTCTAATGATTTCCCTTGCATCTCTATGTGTGAAATTTGCATTAATAAGAGTTGTATTCCATGTGTTGGTGGTGTTATCCAAAAGGTCTGAGACAGAACATAAAGATGTATACATTGGTTTGGGAGAGTTAACATATGCATTGGCTGAATTACGAAGCCATGGATCATCTGAAATTCTGATTTTAGAGTCGTCACCAACTCTCCATCTCAATCCTCCCTTGACTATTACCCGTGAAACGCATATGCTACGCCAGACAAGACTTGGGTTGTAGCCTATGGAAGCCCCCAAAAAATCTCTTGGGAAGTATTTAGCTTTGAAGACACGTGAGATAATAACATATAGATTGGTAAGTATTTTCCAACCTTGCTTCCCTAGCATTGCCAAATTGAAGATGTGAAAATGACGAAAACCCATACCTCAATATTCTTTACGCATTGATAGCTTGTCCCAACTCAACCAGTTGATACCTCTCCCTTGGCTTCTATTCGAACCCCGCCAAAAGGAATTAATCATCCGCTCCATTTCCTCCCCAAGTGATGTAGGGATGAGAAATGTGCTCATACAGTAAGTAGGAATGACTTGGACCACAGACTTGACCAGAACCTCTCTATCAGCCTTAGAAAGATGCTTTCCTGACCAACTTTGAATCTTTCTCCAGACTATATCCTTGAGGTAGTAGAAAATTGCTTTCTTCTTTCTACCCACCATGGATGGTGGGTCTAAGTACTTTCCTGTCCCAGACATTCTTTGACACCCAAAAGATTGGACACCAACTCCCTCGTGTATGTAGAAGTATTCTTACTAAAGTAGATTTCTGACTTCTGGAGATTGATAGTCTGGCTAGGTGCCATCTCATATGTGGTGAGAATGTCTTTCATCACCCTACTTTCCTTCTCAGTGGCCCTAAAAAATAAAAAAACAATCGTCAGTAAACAATAGGTGTGTAAGGACTGGGGCGCCCCTACACACTTTGATACCATGTAAATCCCCTCTCCCTTCAGCTTTTTTAATGAGCCTGGTAAGTTCCTTCGGACCAAGAATAAACAAATATGGGAAAAGCGGGTCTCCTTGTCTAAAACCCCTTCCTGGTTTCACCGGACCAACAGTGTCATCATTAACTAGAAGTTGGTAGTCAACAGTCTCCAAACACAATATCATCCACCTCAACCAAGTATCATAAAACCCATCTTAAGCAACACAACCTTCAAATATTGCCAACTCACTCTATCATAAGCCTTACTGATATCAATTTTAAAAGCGACCTCCCCTTCTTTACCTCCTACTTTACATTTTATGTGATGAATAATTTCAATGGCAAACATAGCATTATCCAAGATAGAGCAGTTTTCAACAAAAGCAGATTGCTAAAGGGATATACATATAGAAAGCAAAGGTTTCAACCTATTCACTAGCACCTTAGATAAAATTTTGTAAACAGCATTGCAAAGGGATATAGGACGTAAGTCCTTCATAGAAGATGGGTTATGCTTTTTTGGAATCAAAACAACATTAGTACTATTTAAATGGGATGGAAAATACCCTTCTTGAAGCCGACTCTGACTTGCGCGAAACACCTCCTCACCATATAAATGCCAAAATCTTTTGTAGAAGTCGGGATTCAAACCATCGGGACCGAGTGCCTTGTCTTTATGCATTTCGGCTAGAACCTGTGAGAACTCATCCAACACAAAAGGATGCAGCAACTTTGCGTTATCTTCACTAGAGATCATCTCAGGAATCGCCTCAACAATGGATTGGTGATTGGTCTCTGTATGCTGAAATAATTTATCAAAGTACTTTTGGCCGTATCAGCAATGTCCTCTTGTGAAGTGGCCTGATTCCCATCATCACGTTGAAGCATCTTTATTTCATTATGGCGCTTTCTAGCTGAGGCTGCTGCATGGAAAAATTGTAAATTGGAATCCCCTTCTTTTAACCACAAAACCTTCGACCTTTGCTTCAAAAAGGATTCTTCTTGAGAAAGCAATTGACTGAGCTTCTATTGCCATTCTTTGTATCCCCGCCAGTAATGTTGTTTTTTTTTTTAAGAAAAAAAACAGCTTTTTAATTCGTTTATTTTAAAAAATAATATTTATTATTCGTTTATTAAAATATTTATTATTTAATTCGTTTATTTAAAAAAATAATATTTATTTTTTAAAATAATATTTATTATTTTAAAAAAATTATTTATTATTCGTTTATTAAAATATTTATTATTTAATTCCAAAATAAATGTTATTAATTTTATAATATAAGTATTTATTTTTTAAATAAATAATAATTAAACGAAAATTTAATAATGCTTTTAAAATGATAAAATTTGCATAAACATCCATTCAAGAAAGTAGTAATTAAAATATATATTACAAAATATAAATTAAAATATTCAAGAATCGAAGGCTGCATCTGCTGGGGTTGCTCGGGCTTCTTCTGAGGCTGACAGTTGAAACCAGTGCGGTACGTACGGCTGAAAAGCAGCGCCGTAAGTCTGCATCTGCTGCGGTGGATAAAATGATGATGATGATGATGGCATAAATGGCCTCGATTGAGACATACTATCTAACATTTGCTTCCAGCGCACCTCATTCAACCGCTGTTGCTCCGCATTCAACCGCTGTTGCTCTGCATTCAACCTCTGCTGCTCCTTCATCTGCTGTATTTCCTGATCATGTTTGTTCTGTCGCTCTTCCAACTCACGTTGTTGATCGCTCAATTTCTGCGTCAATAGCTGAACATCTCTTAATTCTGAAGGCGTAGGGACATAAGAGCGACTAGTACTTCTGTCTGAAGAAGATGCAGGATTGAGATTTGGAATAATGGAATTTGGGAAAACAGAAGGGCCCAAACCACCAGTTCCTACTAATCGGCCATTTTTGATGGCCCAGCAGATTCCTTCCAAGCAAGAAAAGCCGCTCGACTCTCCTCAGCGGGATCCATCTCACTGCCACTACTCTACTGAGTTTCACGATAACTGACCTGCCAATCATAGAAATGTTCCTGAAAGCAACAACCAATAGATGAATAACCATTAGTATGTAATATATAATATAATAAAAATAATATATAAATATAAATAATTAATAAACGTTATTTACCGAAATATTCCTTGACTGGTCTTCAAGATATTCACCAGTCTCCTCTCGCATATGAAGTTGGCGGTATAACTCAGGTAAAGTAGGTGGCCGACCAAGGATAGCCTCTTATATATATATATATATATATATATATATATATATATACATAGTTATTATTTAATATTATTATTTAATAAAATCTAAAATACGAATGTATAATATAAATTTAATCAATTATTAAATTTACCAAGCGTCTGTAATGTTCAGCTGCGTTAATAGAACCACCCGTGTTTATGCAACCCCCTCTCTCAGAAGCACGGTTCTTCTTGGCTTTCTCACATTTTTTTTATAATTCCCATCGTTCCATTTCAGTTGGAGCTCATGCCAATCAGAATCACTGATCCACGTCGGCTGCTTATTCTTATTACGGTGTTCCCAGAGCATTTCAGAAAAGTTGAATGCTCTCTCAACTTCCTTCGCCGCATCTGGGTACCATGCCATTTTTTCCTATTTAAACCAATTTAATTAACTTGTTAGTAAAAACAAATTCAATTCAACAAAATTAATTAATTCGTAAAAAAACTTACTCTGGATGCATTCCACATCTTGGAATCCTTATCTTTTTTGACCTCCGTCCAATTCAGCCAAGGTTTAGTGTATTTCGCTTTGATGATGTCTGTGATCGTGCTGGATACAATCCTCCCAGGAATAAACCTGTACATATAAAAAAGATAAATTTTAGATAATAATTTATATTTAAAATTGTAATAAATCAAACAAATATCATTAATAAATACTTACTGCTGGCCAACAACCTTCACTACGATCCGACCGTCGGGCGTAACCTCAACCACCTCATTATCAATATTATACCTGCGTATCCCATCTGCATCTGGCGGGGGTATGACAGTACCGGGTGGAGGCACAAATGGACGGCTTAGCGTACTAGGTCCACTGCCATCTTCCGTACTAGGTGGGGGCACAAATGGACCATTAACAACAACTAGTATTTTACCCGTGCATACGCACGGGTGATACTGTATGATCGGTGTATTGCCATGAAGTCATAATAGTAATTTGGAAGATAATCATAAGTTGTGAACAATGTCCAAAATGTATGATTTGAAATTCAAAGTGGAAAGAGATAGGTATTATGTCATATAAGATACAAATGAAAATTATATTGAGTCGAAGAAAATAAAGGAGATTGATAATCAGAATTACATTGATCCATAATAATATATTTGGACATTAGAGGTAAAATATGCATCCCCGTTGACACTCCCGTTTGCATACTCGTTGACCCTCCCGTTGGCGCTCTCGTTACCTCTCTCGTTGCCACTCCCGTTGCAGCTCTGATTGTCAGTCTCTCGTTGTTGCTCCTATTGCCACATGTTAACTCATATTATTCTATATGATTTAATATTAATTAAATCATAATCGTTTAATTATAAGTAAGTTATTTTGTAAAGTTTGGTACTCACTAAAGTTGTATTTTTATAATTCTTAGTAGTAAAATTGATTGATTTTAATAGTTTTAATAGAGAGATTATTGTAAATAATAAATTTTAGATGGAGTAAAAATGAAGAAAAAAGAAAAAAAGATTTTTTAAAATATGCATCCACGTTGGCGCTCTGTTGGCGCTCTCATTGCCTCTCTTGTTCCCACTCATGTTCCCGTTGTCGCTCTCGTTGTCGATTCCATTGCCCGTCTCGCATTGCCGCTCTCGTTGTGTTCCAAATTTTGTCTTTTATCGGTGAATTTACTAAAATAGTTGTGTTGCAGAAAGTTAAAACAAAATCGGTATCTTCTTATAATATTAATAATGGAATAAAAGGTAAAATATGCAGCCCTGTCGCTCTCGTTCCCTCTCTTGTTGGCACTTCTGTTGGCACTCTCGTTGGCGCTCTCGTTCCCTCTCTTGTTGGCACTCCCTTTGCCGCTCTCGTTGCCGATCTCGTTGTTAGTCTCTCAATGTCGCTCCCGTTGCCACATGTTTTCTCCTTTTTTCTATATGATTTAATATTACAATTGTTAGTGGTTAAATTGATTGATTTTATTTATTACATGAAAAATTGATTGATTTTAGTAGTTTTAATAGAGAGATTATAGTAAATAGTAAATTTTAAATTATTTAATTATTGAGTGTGATATTAATTTAACAATTTATTTTTTTGGAATAAATAATTGGTAGTAGTTAAATTGATTAATTTTAGTAGTTTGAGTAAATTATAGTAATAGTTAAAAAAAATTATGTTTTTAGTAAAAAAAACTGACAAAAAGTGATTTTTTATGGAAAGAAAAACTGAAAAAAAAAATTGGAAAAAAACTGAAAAAAAGTTGGTTTTTAAATTTGCCGTTTTTTGTCATTTTGCTGCGTCAGTTGCAGCTTCTGATTGCAGTTTTCAATCAGCTTTTTGTCCCTCACTTTTTTGTCCCTCTATCATTGCCACTCCCGTGGTCTCTCCCGTTGGCGCTCTCGTTGCCACTCCCGTTGGCATTTTACTCTTTTTTAGTTATTATAAAATAATTATTTGGTAATTTTTTGTAGTGGTTAAATTGATTGATTTTATCAAAAGTAGTTAACTTGATTAGTTTTAGTAGTTATTTTGTAATTTTTGGTAGGGGTTAAAGTTTTATTACAATTTTTTTTTTGACAATGGATAGTGGCTAATTGATTTATAGTGACTAATTATTTTATTAATTTTAGTAGTTTGAGTTGATTATAAAAATAGTGGAAATTGATTTATAGTGACTAATTGTTTTTATAAAAATATTGACAACCGTTTTTAAAAAAAAAATTAAAAAAACAGTGTATAATTTTTTTAAAAAAAAATCAGTTTTTTTTTTAAAAATAATTGAATTTAAAAATAAACTGTATTGGTACTGTAGCGCGTCAGAAACGTCACTGTAGCATACTGTAGAGTGACATAAGCGGTACTGTAGCGCACTGTAGTGATACTGTAGCAATTTTTCTTTATGTAGTGAATTGTCTATTTTGCCCCTAAATTGTGGCAAATGTCAAAATTTGGTGATGTCTAAAAATGTAAATGTACTAGCATATGTTTTGATTATATAGAAAGTAGACTAGAGTTACACGACGACGACGCCCGCTAAAGAAGTAGAAATCTTCTTTAAAAAACCGTTCGGTGGGTCACGAGGTAGGTCATGATCAGATTCTGATACTGATGATGCCATGACTGTATCTATATATATAATATGATGAATAACATACATGATGAATAACATAAATAATGAATAACATAAATGATGAATATATAACATACATGATGAATAACATATGAATCAAGTCTGATCAAAATATAAATATTAATATTAATTCATAACAAATTAATTAGAATTCCATTCTTTCTCGAAATCACCATCATCAACAGATGAGTGAATTCCTGATACACCGACGTGATCGACTGCATCCTCATGATCTGTATCTTCTTCTTCATTAATTTCATCACTAGTGTTTGGCTCATCACATAAACGGGTAATGAGTTCAACTTCAATCACTTCATTTACGTTGGACATTTCATCCATTTGATATGGCACGTCTTCCACTGTGTCATCATTTGTCTCAATGCAACCTCTTGGTTTTGTCTTAATTGCGACAGACCAACCACGCCGATCAGTCCGTGTTGATGGATAGGAGACATAATAGACTTGTCTCACATTTTCTACAATAACGAACAGATCATACAGTCGATATCTACTATTCATTTTAATGTCCACTGTATTTGTCTTTGGATTAAACTTTATTCCTCGAGCGGACGGATCAAACCAATTACAATAAAAAGCAACTCTCTTTTGACTATAATCTAGATAAGGGTACGCAAGTTCATATATGTGTTCAACCACACCATAGAAATCATCTTCGCCTCTCCCAGTGACACCCTTCATGCAAACTCCACTATTGACTGTTTCTCTGCCCTCTGTCCATTCCTTAGTGTGAAATTTGTATCCATTGACAAAATATGTGTGCCATTCTTTAACACATTTTCGAGGACCGTCAGATAAGTTCCTCAAGTGTTGGTTGGTAGGAGTCGGCGAGAGGGAATACACACATTGCCTAAACCACATTGGAAAATGTGCATGAATATGAGCAGAAAATTGTTCTTCACTTACTGCCTCTGATGACAAGAACTCCCTAATAAGAAATTATTAATTGTTTCTCAACTGTGTACTTTAATTTATTAACTAATTGAGATAGTGTGGTCGAAAAATACATACTCAATGAATGGTTGGACCTCAGTACAGTTTATCAATACATGAACATGGGCTGAATTTAACTCTTTTATTTTTGACAAGCCAATGAATTGACTCCTTTCCAGACGGACGGCCAGGTAGACAAAAGACAGACAAAGCTAAATGATGTCTTTGACATTCAATTTCCATTTCATTTCGACTACTTCTAGGAGCAAATTCATTCTTGAAATAATAAGAACAAAAATGAGTTGTTTCACGATGTAAGTAAGAAGAACATAATGATCATTCAACTCTAGCTTTTTTTTTAACTGATCTTTTTGAATCACCCATGAACATAGAAAATGATATGTTAATAATCATCTAATCCAAATGATATATATATATATATATATATATATATATATATATATATATATATATATATATATATATATATATATATATATATAAACTTCTTTCATGCATATATATATATATATATATATATATTAACTGACCTTTCAAATAGATACATCCATCTGTATTGGACAGGTTCGCCAAGTTTAGCTTCATATGCGAGATGAACAATAAGATGCTTCATAGAATCAAAGAAACCAGGCGGAAATATTCTCTCCAACTTGCATAAGATAAGTGGGATGTCTTGTTCCATTTTTGTAAGGTCATCCTCTTTTAGCGTTGCAGAACACAAATTCTTAAAATATTGACTTATTTCAATGATCGGATTCAAAACGTGTGTTGGCCACGAACTAAAGGCAATTGAAAGTAAGCACTCCATGAATACATGACAATCATGGCTCTTCATCCCATGTAACCTCCCATTATCCACATCGGAACATCTTGCTAAATTAGAAGAATAACCGTCTGGCATTTTCAACTTAGAAATCCACCGATAAATTGCTTTCGCTTGCTCCGTAGATAAAGTATAATTGGCTTTGGGTTTTAGTGTCCTACCGTTAGCTTGCTCAACCAACAACAAATCCTTTCGTCTGCAGTAATGATCCACGTCCTTCTTAGCCTTCTCATTGTCTTTCGTTTTACCTTTCACGTTCATAACAGTGTTAAATATGTTATCAAAGAAATTTTTTTCAATATGCATTACATCGAGATTGTGTCTCAATAGATTATCTTTCCAATAACAAAGTTCCCAAAAAATACTTTTTTTGGTCCAATTATGCCATAGTCCATAACCATCTGGACGAGAAACAACACCCGCAACGACTTCCACAGGAGGGATATCCTTGACACTGTTCCAAACTTCTTCTGGTGTTAGCCTACGAGGAGGTTCAGCTGTTTCAACATTACCCTTGATGAATGCATATTTTGACTTTCTAAAAGGATGCTTGGTAGGCAAAAACCTACGGTACGAGTCAAACCATGAGGTTTTTCCTCCATATTTAAGAGTAAAAGCCTTTGTGTCAACCATGCAAATCGGACATGCCATCTTACCATGTGTCCCTCATCCAGACAACATTCCATACGCAGGAAAGTCATTAATGGTCCACATCAAAGCCGCCCTCATCATGAAATTTTGTCTTCGTGCTGCATCATAAGTTAAAACACCATTCCACAACCTTTTTAGGTCATCAATCAAAGGTTGCAAATATATGTCATTACCAGCTGTTGGATTAGTTGGCCCTGGTATTATAACATTTAAAAACATGTAGGGTTTAGACATACACATTTCAGGAGGAAGGTTGTATGTGGTAACAATAACTGGCCAACAAGAATACGGTGTTGCTGACGCTTGAATATATGGTGTGAAACCATCAGAGCATAAACCAAGCCGAACATTGCGTGGATCATTGGCAAAATCTGGATGAACACGATCAAAATGCTTCCAAGCTTCACCATCAGATGGATGACGTAATTCACCAGAATTATTTCTATTTTCATAGTGCCACATCATTTTACCAGCAGTTTCCATTGAAGTGAACATCCTCTTCAGTCTTGGTATACTGTGGCTCTTGACAAAACTTGCATTCCAGCAACTCTCCATCATTTATGCCAAACTCATTGTTATAATAGATCATGCAACCAAACACACAACAATCAATTCTTATGGAATTTAAACCAAGCTTCGATACCATTCGTTTAGCATCATAATAACTCTGGGCCAAAAGCCCTCTAACGGGGGTTGCATCCAACATCATTTTAGTCATGTATTCCATGCACAATTCCGCAACGTTAAATTGAGACTTAAGACCCAACAACCGAACACACATTGATAACTTAGAGTCTGTAGATCCTTCAAATAATGGTTTATTTGTCTCACTCAAAAACATATAAAACCTCTGAGCTTCCTCGTTTGGAACTTCTTCAGCATCATATTGTGGTTCTTCGAAGTCCAAATTTACACCGACAGCATCAGATATCATCCCCTGAACAACATCAAACGGCTGATATCCGGTAGTCGTTGGATTACTACTTGATGTGAAAGCTACGACTGGACTTGACATGTGACCTTCTACTTGGACAGGAACATTATCAACTGCAGGAACTCCAGCTGCTACCTCACCATGATGGGTCCATATCCAATAATTTGGCTTAAACCCATTATTGTACAAATCAAGTCGAGTATCACCTTCCTTTTTTATAGATCGAAACATGCATTTGGACCTTGTCGCTTTTTGACGCTTAGCAAAAAGAACAAACTCTGCATTTGGCGCGGTGATGACATCATCAGCCCGGTCAAATCCGTGGTCAACCCGGTCAAACTCGTAGTTGACCAAATATTTTGATTTTTTAGTAAATGGTAACATATTTTTTTTTAATAATAATGATAACATTTTATAGGTAATAATAATTTTACTTGGGTTTACTTGTATTATATATATATTTATAATATCGTATTTAATTTTACTAAATAATAACTAATAACTTTTTTTGTTTTTAACTAACAAATTAAAATAATTCGTATTTTAAAAAACTCAAAAATTTCAGATAATTATTATTATACAAATAGTGTAAACACAATCTAATTATTACACAATAAGTTAAATCTATTTTTTTCGCAAAAGATTTAAGATAATAACATCAAATAACATTTTATAAAATATAATTTTGTTAACTAACCGGTAATGAAGAGAAGTCTCTGACTTGAAGCTTTTCGGACTCTTGAAGAAAACTTTCAAGCAAACTCCAAACTCCAATCAATTGCAAAACAAATAATAACAAAAAAATATTAAACAACTATATTTAAAAACTAAATATTAACTAAAACAATCAAATATCAGTTAAAAAACATACCTTAAATCAAACTTAACAAAAATCTCGCAGGTAGAACAGAACAGATTTCGAATGGAGTGGATTGAGAGATTTGAGAAGAGAAGAGTGAGAGATTTCGAAGAAGAGAGAGAAGAGTGAATGAAGAGTGAGTAAAGAGTGGGTTCGTATATATAGAGGAAGGTTGCAACGGCTCATTTTGCAATTCCGCCGGAAATGTAGATTACCGGCGGAATTTATGGCTTACCGGCGGATTCCAGTAAACGGTACGCACACAACTTCCCATACAGAAATCCGCCGGAAATGAACAATACCGGCGGATTTTTGAATTTACCGGCGGATTTTTGAATTTCGAATTTAAATATACTCTGCCAAAAATTCCTCTTACCGGCGGATTAGTTTAAATATTATTTTTTAAAATACGGAAAATATCCGCCGGAAGATGTAAGTATCGGCAGATCGTTTTTAAATTTTTTTCGCAAACATGTCCGCCGGTAACACCTATATATTCCGCCGGTAAGTTATAGTCGAATTAAAATCCGCCGGAAAAAATTGAAAAAACCGTCGGTAATTCACTGGGGGATCAAATCCGCCGGTAACGCCAAAAATCCACCAGTAATGTACTGGCGGATTTATTCCGCCGGAAATAGCCCCCTGGAAATGGGCGAAATTCTTGTAGTGAGAACGACCCCAAACATTCGTTTCTTCGATACAAGTTTTCAACCCTCCCCGAGTGCCCACCTTTTCTCCACTACGGCCTCAAGACTCTCCTCCTCTAGTCAAGCGTTTTCAACCTTAAAAGATCTACCCCGTCTTCTTCGACCACGCTCATAAAGATGGAGCACAATAGGAGTATGGTCGAATCTATCAATAACGCTATTACAAAGACGGTGATTAGGAAAGGTATCTTTCCATACTTGTGTTGCCATATCTCTCTCAAGTCTTTCCTCCTCAAAATCATCGGTGCCTCATCCTTTACACCATGTAAATTGATACCCTTCAATAGGGATGTCCACAAGATGAAACTCCGTCACAACTTCCCTAAAGCCACATATCTTCCAAAGGGGGTGTTCAAATCTTCCTCGTTTGTCATTAGAAAGATCATTAAAGTCACCAATAATACATCACAACAAAGAATTATCCATGGCTAGAGTTCGAAGTAAGTTCCAAGACTCCCTCCTCCTACCACTTTCAAGGAAACCATAAAAACAAGTGAGCCTCCAATCTGGTTTATCCTGTTGACAAACACGCAAGTTGATGAAGTTCTAAGAATAATTGATTACGTGACACTCAAACAGTTGTTCCCAAAACACCGCTAAACCTCCACTACGACCCATACTACTAATAGCAAAAGATGAATCATAGCCCAAACGAACACGAATAGCTTCAATCTTACTAGCCTGTACCAAAGCCTCACACACAAAAATCACGTCTGATTGGTACGTCTGAACGAGTTCACATAGTGACGAAACTGCATTCGGGTTGCACAGGCCTTAGCAGTTCTAGCTAAGGATACTCACTGCTCCTGGTAGGCCTGTTTGCCAGGACCTTCCTTTTAAAAAAGACCCATCTGATGACACGTTAGTAGATGACATTGATATATTATTGTTATTAGTTTGTGCATAGATAGCGACCTCGCCCTCCTCAGATTCTTTGCTATCGTTTCTGCGCCTCTTTTTTTCACCTCTGTTCAGGTCACAAATTGACCCTTCCTGGTCAACCATCTACTGATCTGGATTTTCATTTGACACGGTGGTAACACATGTGTCAGCAGCTTAATTATTCCCTTTCTTGAAAATAAGGCACCCGGGTGTTTGAATGTAGCAATCATTTGCCGAGTAATTTTCTCACCTTCCTTATCTGGTAAGGTCTCATTCAATGCATTTTTGGTAACAGATGAGTCTCAGTAATTGTGCCGGATTTCATGCCCCTGATTGGAGCCTCCAGCAGCAGCATCATCTCTTAGCCATCTAGCGCCACCGGTGGTTGGCCTTGTCTAAGCCCTAATCTTTGGTCCCCATCCTCGTTCACCCGTATCATTCCTCATAGTCAACAACAACGGGCAAAAATCATCGTTATGACCAATAAATCCACATAGATAGCAAAATGAACCCAACTTCTCATACTTAAACGCAACCATGACCCGTGCACCTCCTTCTTTTTCGTATTTTCTTAGAGCGGAGGAGAGGTTTCTGGACAACGATAAGAATTCTCAATAGCACGAATGATCTCCAAAACCCTGAAGAATTTTTCGCATCATATTCCAACAACTCTCCTAGACATCCTCCTAGACTCTTACCCACCGCTTCAGACATAAATCCTGGTGGCAGATTATGGACAACCTAGAATGGAACCGCAAAGAGGGGCATCTGATTCGGTATTACTCCTACCTGCAAGGTGCTTAAGATTAGTAAATGTATGTCAAACAACCACAGACCTCCCTTGAGCACTCTCTGGACATCAACTTGATGAATTGATTGGAAGAGAAAAAGGCCATGCTCCAATTTCGTAATACCCACTCCCCCTAATGGTCTCCACACTCCATCCATTCTTTCGTTCACTATGTGTATTATGATATGTCTATCAATAAGGAAACAACCAACCAAGCATAAATCATGGTTATCATCTCCGCCTTCATCTTCCTGAGATTAGACCACCACATTAGTTTTCTCGTATTCAAGTGTCAAGCGTTACATATCATAAGCGGCATGAGCCCAGTAAGAAGAAAGCACGACAACGATAAAGAAAAACGAACCACCACTTAGGGAAAACTTCTCACTCAAAGGAGGAGAGAAAAAAATTGCCTTCCAAACCGCATTTTTCTTATCTCAAAATGTTTACTTAGTTCATTTAAATAAATGTCGTTAGTAATCACGCTGAATTCATGTTTAGTTCTCACTATGCAAATCATAAAATTGATGACTTGTCATACCCCAATTTTGTCCGGCTTAGGTCAAAACCCTAATTTTCCACACAAAAATGCATTTTGGGTCCTAGAAACCATTCCAAAGTTTTTGAAATCATGTTTAGGGTTAGAATGCACTTTTAGGGTCAAAAGGGTAATCCTTATAGATAAGGGTAGTTCTTAGGGTTTGGGTGTGTCTTAGGAAAAAGTGTAAGCTCTTCCGAAGGTCAACTCGTATCTCAAAGTCTCACACACTCACAAGTTTTTCAAAGATGCATGCATACTTACGTAAAAATTCTTATCATCTTTGAAAACATAAAATCAATTTCTCCATGCATAAACATACATCAAAATCGATTTTCAGGTCAAAAAGAAAAGGAAGAATCGATTGTCAGGTCATGTTACTTCATTGCATAAATCGATTTTCAGGCCAAGCATTTTCAAACAAAGAATCGATTCACACACTTTCAAACTAAGCTGAGAATCGATTCCTACATGTCTCAGGCAAGCTGAGAATCGATTCATACAAGTTTTAACTTAGTAAAGAATCGATTCCTAGCCCTCTGTGAATCACAAGAATCGATTGTCTCTATTTTTCAAACAAATCAAAATCGATTCCTCTCTTAAATGAATCGATTCCTAGATCCATTTCAATAGCAAAGAATCGATTCCCTCAAATGTTTCAACGTGAGATCTAGTTTCTCAAAGCCTGTAAATAGAGGCCTCATAGCCTCCATTTCGACACACACATTTTTCACGAGATCAGAGAAGCCAATTTTCGCAGATCCCATCTTTTCAGAAAAACTCTTCTATATTTTATTTGTGCTCTCTTCGTTCCGTTGGTCCGTCAGAGTTGATCTTTCGCTAAGAGTTAGTTGGGGTTGCATTCTTCAAGTTGTAAGATCCGCCTTCATTAGAGGTATTTCTGTCTTTACATTTGTCATTATTTAATTATTGTGATCCGTGCCAAAACTGCTCTATATGATTCAACCCTTTTAGTTTATATGTTGTTTAAGTTGATGATTGGCAATGTGATTCACACTTGTGCACTTAATCTTAAGTGTGAGGATTGACCAAAGTGATTCAACATTCTTTGATACTTTGGTCGCTAAATAATTTGCTTGCTTATGCTGGCCAATGATCATGATTGAGGCAACTCTTTTGCTTGAACTTACAGTGTCATCGTCTACTCTCATATAGAATATCATCAATACTTAGATAGGTCCATTCCTTACATTGCATCTTCCACTAGATGTGCATTTAGATTCCCTTGCGTTTTGTAGAAATATTTGAGTATGGTTCTCGCCTAGCATCTTCCACTAGATGTGCATTTAGGTTCAATCTCGCCTACTCTTGTATTTTGCTTAATGCCCAATTCAAGTTCCTTCCTTGCCTATCTATGTGTTGTGATCTAATATGTGTAGTTTAGGCTTGATTCTTGTTTGCGAATTCAAATATTGTTGCTTAATGATTTGATTCCATTGATTGTGTTATGCTTGAATCCACCAATTCTTTCTTGCATTCATTGTTTTCATTTCTAAACGACCTGGCAAAAAAACGGTTACTAGTGGCAATCCATCACAACCTTTGTTGGTTTGATTGTCATGAAAGCCTCAATTTCAAAAGAATTTTCTTAAGCATAAAGCAAGCTACTAGTGATAATCCATCACAACCTTTGTTGGTTTGATTATCATGAGCGCGTCCAATTTCAAAAAGCATTTTTCTAAGTATCAAAGAATCAAAAACAAGTTATTAGCGGTGGTCCATCATAACCATTGTTAGTTTAATCATCAAAGCAAAAAGACTTTCATTCTTAAGGCTCGTTAGAACTACGTCGCTTTGATTCCCATTTGGGATACGTAAGAGCGAGTCACATTCTCGTCAAGCGCAACCATAAAAAGTTTAGCATTTGCATAACAAAAAGAAAAGAGTTTTTTTTTTCATAACAAAAAAGAATCACTTTTGCAAACCAAGATCATTTTCAGAACGAAAACCTTTTCCTTTCTAAAAACATTTTCAACCCATTGTCGCTAGTGGCTAATCAGAACCTTTGTTCGTCTAGCCATTGGTAGCAATGTCTTTTTCCCAAAAGAACAACAAGCGAGGATCACTCATAACCTTTGTTAGCTTGATCATTCGTGCCAATCAATCCCTTTCGAAGACCACTTTCAAAAGAGCAAATAAAAACGGGTTGCTACTAATAGTCAATCAGAACCTTTGTTCGTCTGACTAGTGGTATTGACTCTCATTTTTCTAGAGTACTTAGCAGTGATTACCCATAACCTTGGTTAGTTTAATCATTCACTAAATGCTCGTCCTATTTCGAAAACTCACTAAAAAAGATAAAAAACAAAAACTTTTCAAAAAGACAAAGAAGAACTACGTAGCTTTGAGTTCTCCATCGCACCAGGAGATACGTAGGAGCGGGCCTTGTCCCGTCAAGCATTTTTTTTCTAAAAACCCATTTTCTCCCTTTTTTTTCATAATAAATAAAGATTTTCATAAAGAGTTTTTTCAATAAGAAGTAGATAGGCAAAATTAAGTATTTTCAAGTCAACACACTAAAACCACACATTTAATTAAAGGTTCCCTCTCAGTAGAGAGGACGTGTGGGGTGCTAACACCTTCCCTACGCGTAACCGACCCCCGAACCCTATTCTCTAGTTTCGCAAGACCAATCGCTTTCCAAAAAAGGTTTTCCTAATATTTTCCTTAATAAATATTGGTGGCGGCTTCATTGTCTTAGGAAAAGTTGTGAACGAGGAAGGTTCTCCCTCGGGGACTTTTTCGGGCGCAACATGACTACAGCAGATTCACTTTTGATTTAGCCATTGCAAATATTTTTCTTCACAAAATCAAAATCTAAAATATCAATATTGACTGCGTCATATGCACTTTTGATTTAGACACTATGCAAATCTAAAAAAGTAACAAACAAAATATGAGTAAAAGATACTAATAAATAAGCATTTTCTACCCAAGAACTACGTAGCCTTTAAACTCTCCATCGAACTACGTATGTGTTGGGGGTCCACTTAGGGGCAGAGCTTCTTTAGGGCCAAGATGGGACATGGCTGTAGCATCCCTAATTTTTAATCGCCATTAAAGATTAGGGATGACATTCAAATGATAATAAGATATCGAGCAAATGTTTTGGACTGAGCGAATTAGCTTTGACTCCCAAATGACTCATTAAAACTTCCATGATTATCCTATTGGATAAAATAAACTGAAATCGTTTTCAGAATATCACTAGAGTCATAAAGTCCAATAGAGTACATATACATAGATATATATCGTTAGTAGTTACATATAGGTTATTCAAAATAAATTTAAGTTTCCTTCCAAAAATACAAAGTGGTTGCTAACTATAGCAAAATACAATGATACATAAATATCTTTGGATCTCCATAGACATTACGATATACAATCTTCCTGAGTTTTATCAAAAATACATTGGAGTTGCTCTTATAACAAAACACAATAATATCCATTTTCCTTCAAATACATGATCATAATCCTTCAAGTCTCAAAATCATAAACGTAATACTTGAACTTCAGATAATCCAGCTTTCCCTCCTTATCTGAACACCACAAATACAAACAGGATGAGATTTCAATAAAATCCTAGTGAATTCCTCGTACGACACCTCACCATAACTCATACGATGTGGTTTAGTTCATTTCTATTGACGCACCCCAAAATGATACTAATTGAGATCAAGCAAGGGACCCAAATCCTTTCCGAACGAGCCTTAGCCTTGAGACTTTCCTCTCAATCTAAGTACGCCTCTTATCATTCTTTAATCCAATTTATATTATAATATAATAGATATATAATTCTCTCCAGTTAGTCAATCTCATACAAACCATGAATTTTCATCATAAACATCAAACATAGAGAATTGAGATGCAAAATCATACTCATCATAATCCACAAAAATCCATAAGTTTCACATAAGCAATATTTCATATATAGCAACCAATCATGGTACAAATGATTGAATTGTCACATACAAGATGCCATTGAATTAAGGATTGAATTAGGTCAAATTTTCATCAAAGAAATGAGCAAAAACATCAATATAACAGTGTCACCCAGAAGGTGGCACGGTCCGTGCCAAACTAACACGTCCATGCCAAACTAGCACGGTCCGGGCTTCTGCATAGAAGCATTCACTAGTGGAAAAATGGGATTCAAAGTCGGACCTTTCGGACATTTAAAGTCGGACATTCACCCGACTTCTATCAAAGCGACTTAGAAAGTATGTTTTTTTAAAGTCGGATTAAGGTCCGACTTAAAAAGTACGTTTTTAAATCGGATTATTAGTGCGTCCGACTTTAATTATGGCCCGTGGAAAAACTTTTAAAGTCGGATTATTAGTGCGTCCGACTTAAATTATGGCCTGTGGAAAACCTTTTAAAGTCGGACGTTGGTTGCGCCCGACTTTAAATGCTCCTTTTTTTTAAAAAAAAAACATTTTTTGTAGCTTCCCCTGAATTGATTGACTGTTCTGCAAGACAACAGAACTGAGGCAAGAGAAGGAAAGAACAATGAAAAAAAATGATGCCAGATTGCCAAGCATCATTAAATCACTCAAGCCTTGATTATAAACATATAGAATATACTACAAAAGGTCAAAGAATCTTTGCAAGATATTGAATATGATTATAGCCAAGGGTGTTCACCAGCACTTGCACTAAAGGAGAGGAACTGCATACAAAGAAAGTTGTCATCAAAAGGTAAAAAGAATAAAGAGAAACAAGAATCAGAGGCAGATATTGTCTTTTATTTATATTATGAGCATAAAGAACTTTAATACAGAGTTTCTAAAAATTAAATGCAAAATAACTATTTCAAAGAAAAGCTGTTGATTCAGTAGCTTTTTTGAATGCATCAAGAATATCTACAAATATTGAAACCTAATCAATAGTTTGATCAATAATATTTTATTTGAAGAGTCCCCATTATGAAAACTTAAAACCTTCTATGGACTCATCATTCAGTCCTGGTGAAAGTCCAGGACCCAAGATTCAGATAAACACGAGCAAGGGGCGGAACACTTGGATTCAAACCACTTTTGAAGCCTGACTGTGTCACTGGCTGAATGTTGGGTGCACCTGAAAGTTCCATAGCCAGACTCTAGGCCAACAAAACAGATAGCAGATTGGTAAAGAATATTATAGCTCAGGTAAGTGCTAATTATAGAAGAGAAATACATGTGATACCTGCAGCCTAACAAATGCTTCTCGACGCTTCGAATCCTCTCCAAGTGACCACTAGTACTTCAAGTACGCGCATTACTTGAGGTGAGCCATGATATCGTACACTTTCGGGAGATATTTCGGGGTCATACTGATGGAATAAAAAATAACTTGATTAGATATGTGACAATAAACAAAGATAGCAACCTTCATAAACCAGGTACAAAGTACAAACCTGAAGAAGTTTAACTAAAGTAGACCTTGCTTGGCTAATGCACCCACTTTTTCGGCACAGAGAAGCAAATTTGAGCCATGTTTCAATGTCTTCCCCAGGAGGCAGCACAAGTGCTCTAACAGCCAAAAGTGCTTGCCAAACCTGCAAAAGGCATCAGAAAGTCAGAGGAAGGAAATTAAAAGCCCAATTTTGCAAAATGTTAATTATACAAATAAACTTTAGGCTGCAAGAGCTCATAGTATACTTCAGTTGTTAGAGATTTGAAACTGAATATGGGCCAACATCACAACGTCACATTTTAAATACTAACAATGCTAAGCCTCCCTACTTCGCCTCCACTTGCTGTAACGCGTTCCCTCCTGTGTATACAATGCAACTCATGACCGTTAGCAATGCAGAAAAAGCTAATTGACTAGGCCTTAGAGATAAAACCATATTAACATACTCTTCAATATTTTCTTCAAGTCTGTTATCAACCCTCAAGTTGCTTCTGCCGCCTTACAAGATCCAAGGGAAATGTTGCTGCAAATAGGAAAATAGATTAATTGAACCATAGACATTCTATTCAAAACAGATTTGATATTACATGAATTGAATACAGTGGATGCATGTAGTTAGTGTCTAAATAATACAGTTTTGATTTCGACATATGAAATATCCACTGCATAGCTTGGGGAGACATACCTAAGTGAGAAGCATACCTCAAAGAGGACACCTAAGTGAGAAGCATACCTCAAAGAGGACACCTAAGTGAGAAGCATACCTGCACCAAACTTTTTTTTCTGCATCAAAAGCATAGTAAAACCACTACAGACATTAACTTCTTTAACATGCGTAGTTTGAGGAAAGTCAACAATTTGACAAAAGGATTCTTAACTGTAATTGAACATCTAATAAATATTTGATGCAATAACACTAAATTTAGTTTTCTGATGCCACACAGAGAAGTAGGAAAAGGGTAAAGTACCACAAGAATGTTCATAACCCCAATTGTAAGAAACATAAAAAAGCAAATTATCAAGAATATGTATCTGACAAGGAACCTTAAAAATTCTAATCATCGAGAATATTTATAAGAGAAGGAAAAGCAAAAGTGCAAGTTATGATTTCGCATTTTGGTTACCAACCTATTGAAGACGCAATGCCTGAAAGACTACCGCATGCCAGACTAACAACAACAGTTGAATCATCGGATGTGATGTGGAGAAACAATCAATATTACAATAATAATAATTATAATAGCTTTGAAAAACATGAAATAATGGAAAATTGGACTAACTACCTTTTTGACATCCAAAATGATCTTAAGCTTTCATATACAGAGAAGTTGATTGCTATATTTGGTCCAACAGTCTGCACTAGCAACAGTATGCAGTTAATTACACAAGAAAGGAATGTTCACTTTAAGCAATGGTGAATTGATAATAACATCATACCAAAAGTGTAGTTCCAAGTCCCTTATAAAGGCCAAGAATTCCCTCTTCCTTGGCAAAATTTTAACAAAGCCAATTGTTAATTGTTAAGTAAAAAATACTCAAACTGATAAATAGTAGGCAAAGTATGATATGCACTACAACATCAAAACATAAAGTGCTCATTAAGAGTCTTATAAGTAAAAATAGCTTAAAAGCAAATAAATTAAACAACCCAAGAAAGAGATCCAACACCCTTTGATTCAAAAAAGTAGCATCACAGTACCTTAGGCTTCCAAGCCAAGCTTCAATCACACCTATAGTTGAGGAGGCTTATTGTAATTTGTTGAATTACCACTAAAGCTCTTGTTGCATATACTGAAAAAGACAGCAAAGATACTCCAAGATAATGATGGAGACAAATGTCCCTGTTACACAACCGAAAAAGACAACAAAACCAGCCCAACTTGTGAAGATAGAAGTCTAGCTGATGTTAAATAAAGGCCTGCACTTCTTATTCAATCTGGACTTCAAGCAAATAGTAAATTCTGACCTTCAGCTCTTCCCACAGAAGGTCCCTACCTCTAAAGCATTATGTATATCTGCATACAGCAATACAAGTTAAATCAATAAATGAAGAAAATGCCAATGATACTTAAGAATCATATTCAAAAGGAACTTCAATACTACTAATTTGTTTTGCAAAAAACTTCAATACCACTACTAATCACTGAATCTGAAATTAATCATTTCAAAAGAGGCATAGACACCACTACAATCACAAATAGCCAAAACTAATGTAATGAAAGACACGATGGCACAACTACTACTAAAAGCAACCACACTCTAATCTTTGGCCCAAAAGTCACACAATCCAGAAGCATCTAACAGTATCATCCTAGTACTACGTCAAAGCAAAGGAAGGAGTAAATAAAACATAGTAAAATCCATTGGGCTAATCAAACAACTATTACCTTCCCTGTTTCAATGTGACAACACTTGCATCCAATTCCATCACATTCAAGTTCAACGATCGCCACGTAAAACTTGTTTGTAAGCGCGGTTGCTGCAAAATTAAAACAGCGCAAACATGAGAAACCCTAAATTTGAACAAACTACAAGATACAACCAACCCAGCCCTTCCATGTATGAGATTAGAAACAAACAACATGAGCGAAGAGAAGAGTAGAGGCAACGCGATTGTACCTTGAAAAAGAAGAGTGAAAACAGATCTAATGATTAAAAAGTGAGAGTGAGAGCAATAGACTTGTGCGAGGCTTATGGCAGAGAGCCAGAGAGATCCCGTGTGGAGCTTCAACTTTAGCTTAGGGTTTGTGTTAGAGGAAAATAGCGGAGGCAACTGAAATTCCGGGAGAAGAGGGTTGGGGAGGAGATGGAGAAGAGGGTTTGGGAGATGGGATATTGAAAATCCGAAGATGGGTTTCCTTTTTTTTTTCATTCAGCGACATGTGTTTTAAGTACTGAACGTTTTTTGTTCAAAAAAAAGTAGTGAACGTTTTAAGTCGGATATAGACGAATCCGACTTAAAAAGACAAGTATCAAAATTTTATTTTCATTTTAATTACAAGTTTGCCACCGCGTCAATGTTTTAAGTCGGATATTTTCTCACCCGACTTTAAAAGCCTAATTCTTTTTCTGATTTTGCACTAGTGATTTTTCATCAATTTTCATAACAGCCAGAGGGTGGCACGCTCCGTGCCAAAGGAGCACGGTCTGCGCCAGTGTGCAGGGACAAATTTCAAAAGTTTTTTCAGTTCTTCTTCTACTTTCTTATGCAGCCCAACATATCCCATTACTTAAATAACATCATAAACCATGTAATTTCACACCAGTTCACACATTCAATGATGTTTTCGTCAAGTGTTCCTGGGCATTTAAAGTCATGCAAATAGTTCACGAGTAAAGGGAAATCTTGAGGGCCAATGCACATATTGTTTAACAAGGATTTCAGAAATTTCAAGCTTCACATAACCTACGTCAACAATATTGTGAAAAGAAACTTGAGAAGCACAAATTGTGCTTTAAACCCTAAGATGACTAAGAAGGGGAGTGAGGAACTCACTTGCATTAGTATCCTCTAGTTCACCTTCTTTTGACAGCACCTCAATTACTCCCTAAGTTTGAATGACTCCAGTCCAAGGTAGCTCCAAAAACCTAGCTTGGAAGTTCCTCTACCCACAAACATTCCTTAAAACTTCAATGCTAACTCTCAAGCTTGCAAGTAACTTGAAATGGAGGTCACAAGGTGGTGATTTCCATATCTCTGTTTTTGGGAGTTGAATGTGTTTATCTTCAGTTTGTGAGTGAGAATATGGTGAGGATAAGAAGGATTATGCAAGTTGAATAATGGAAGAACAATGTTGGAGAGGAGAAGGAAGAAAGTGCTTCAGCTCTCACTCACTTCTATTTTCTTTCATAACTTGAACATATTAATCATAAACCTTGAACTTCCAGGACAATTGTACAAATTTGTTGTACAATTATGAATCCTTGAGTCCATAATTTGAATAACAAAACATGGCTCTTAAACTCATAATCTTGAACAAATAAATCACAACCTTAACTTTAATTGATCCTAATTTGAGATCTATCCTTGACCTAGTAGGTAGAGTTTTGGGGAGTTACAATGGTCTTCCCCAAAAAACTTGGTATGTGAAATAACTGAGATACCCCAATCTTTTTAAAAACAACTACTAATTAATATATATATATATATATATATATATATATAAGTTTTGGAGAAAGCTAAACAATGGAACGATGTGGTGTAGCAGTCGAAGTTTCCTTCCATTCACTCATTCCCTGACTGGGAGACTTCTTCTGTTTTTGTCTTTTTTATTTTAGAATGTTGAAAACTCACGGCCAATTGACAATAATATTTTACTCTAATAATTAATAAGTACAAAGTCTTATGTTAATTTTATCATAAAAAAGTCTTATATTTATGCAGTAAAAATAATTCTTATATATTTAATATTATATAGTAACATTTTTTTCACATCTCTTATATTAGAATTAGCAATTATGAATAAATGGTCTTTAATTATCAAAAGAAAAAAATATTTTCAACATTTTAAAATTAAAATTAAATAAACATAAAATTATATTTATACCAACAACTTCAATTGAGTCTCTATGTGAAATAAAATTAATTTTTTAGTCTTTTAATTTTGTTTATAAATAATTTTTATTTTATATTTGTCGATTTTAATTGTATTTTCCTCATGTTCCACCACTGCTATTACACGACCTTCCGCCTTCCCTCTCCCTGCCTCTCTCGCACGTGTAGCCTTTTTCTCCCTCTCAGCCTCCCTCACGCTCGCTCTTCCTCATCGTCATCGATCTCTACCTCGTCGCTCCTTGCATGTCTTGCTTCTCATCACCACCGCATCATATGATTTGTTGATTGATTTCCTATACATCGTCTTCCGATTCTTGGCATCATCTTCTCAGCCTGGTTATTTGAGAGCGTGAGTGACACTTCCACGGTCAAACCTTTGGAGTTCTCAAGAATCAAACCAGCCCCACTGCCTTTGCCGTTGGAGGAGCCATAAATGTGTAGGGTCCAAGTTGAGGCCTTTCTTCTGGAGTCGGGGTCATTTCAGCGATGAAATCTACCAGCATTTGTGCTTTCGCTGCCAACCTGGCTTCGTATTTGATCCCGAACTTAGAGAGTTCGACATCCCATTTAATCATCCGCCCAGCCAGATCCGGTCTATGCAGAATTTGTCTGATCGGCTGATCGGTCCTGACTACGATCTGGTGGGAGACGAAGTCGAGCGACGATCACTAGTGCCAGAGCGAGTTTTTCCACCTTCTGGTATCTAAATTCGGGTCCCTGGAGGACTTTGCTAACGAAGTTGATGGAATTTTTCCTTGAGTTGTCTTCTCGGACGAGCACAACACTGAGCGCTTCGTCGGCTATTGCCAAATATAGATAGTGTCTCCCCTGGCTCTAGTCTTGTCAAGATCGGTGGTTGCAGCAAAACGGTCTTGAGTTAGTCCAATGCGAGCTCGCACTCTAGTATCCAATCAAACTGCACTCCTTCCTTGAGAAGTTTAAAGAGCGGGAGGGATTTATTTGCCGACTTCGAAATAAAACGGGACAAGGCTGCGATCATCCCGGTCAGCTTTTGTATCTCTTTCTTTGTCGTGGACGGCTTCATTTCCGTGACCGCTTTGCACTTGTCTGGGTTGGCTTCAATACCTTTCTCGATCAAGTAAAAACCAAGGAATTTGCCAGCCCTTACCCCGAAGGTGCACATCTCCGGGTTGATCTTGAGGGAGTTCTTCCGAGCCTCAACGAACACTTCTTGGAGATCGACCAGATGGTCCATATCTGCTTTGCTCTTAACGATCATATCGTCCAGATAGACTTCGGCGACCCGTCCTATTTGTGCTTGAAAAATTTTATTCATCATCCTTTGATACGTCGCCCCTGCATTCTTTAGTCCAAACGACATCACTCGGTAACAATAGTTCCTCTTCGGTGTCACAAAGGCCGTCTTTTTTTGGTCGGGCGGATACATTGCGTTCTGGTTGTACCCCGAATAGGCATCTAGGAATGACAACAAACGGTAACCGGACGTATTATCGACCAGCTTGTCGATGCTGGGGACCGGGAATGCGTCTTTTGGGCAAGCCCGATTTAAATCTGTGTAGTCGACACACATTCACCATTTACCGTTTACTTTTTTGACCAACACGACGTTGGATAACCAGGTTGTATATTTTATCTCCTTCACGAACCCGACCTTGATGAGGTCTTCGACCGCTTTCTCTGGGGCTTGGGCTTTGTCTTCCCTCTCCACTCGCCATCTTTGGGTGGCCCACTTGACTTGTGGATCTACCCTCAAATGATGGCACGCTACTTCTGGTGGTATTCCTGGCATGTCGGCCGCGCTCCACGCAAATAGGTCGGCGTGGTCTCTCAGCAGACACTATATTAATTTCTCTTTTACTTCATCGGGCAGGTCGACCCCGATTTTCACTCTAATAATTATATAGTACCATTTTTATGTTAATTTTATCATTATTGGAATGAAGTACAAAGTCTTATGTTAATTTTATCATAAAAAAGTCTTATATTTATTCGGTAAAAATAATTTTTATATTTTTTAATATTATACAGTACCATTTTTTTTCACATATCTTATATTAGAATTAGCAGTTATGAATAAATGGTCTTTAATTATCAAAAGAAAAAAAATATTTTCAACATTTTAAAATTAAAATCAAATAAACATAAAATTATATTTTTACAAACAAATTCAATTGAGTCTCTGTGGGAAATAAAATTACTTTTTTAGTCTTTTAATTTTGTTTATAAATAATTTTTATTTTATATTTATCAATTTTAAAAGTATTTTCCTCATGTTCCACCACCGCTATTACACGACCTTCCGCCTTCCCTCTCTCTGCCTCTCACGCACGTGTAGCCTTTTTCTCCCTCTCAGCCTCTCTCACGCTCGCTCTTCCTCATCGTCGTCGATCTCTACCTGCACTAGTGCAAAAAAGGGATTTAAAGTCAGGCGAAAATGGGATTTAAAGTAAGGCGCCCGCTTGACTTTTATTAAGTCGACTTTGTATGTAATGAGTTTTAAAGTCAAGCGATAGCCTGACTTCGTAATTCTGATTTAAAGTCAAGCATTTATTTCGCCTGACTTCTTAAGTCAGTTTTAAAGTCAAGCATTTATTTCGTCTGACTTCTTAAGTCAGTTTTAAAGTCAAACATTTATTATTGCCTGACTTCTTAAGTCAGTTTTAAAATCAAGCATTTATTATTGCCTGACTTCGTAAGTATGATTTAAAGTCAAGCATTTATTATTGCCTGACTTCGTAAGTATGATTTAAAGTCAAACATTTATTTGCGCACGACTTTAAAAGTCCATTTTTTTTTTAAAAAAAATTATTTGGTAGCCTTAATTAACAAATTTCTGCCATCAATTATTAAGCATTAAATCCTTACGATAGCCAAAATTAATGAAAAAATTAGTACAACTACCAACATATGAACAAATTTCTGCCATCAATTATTAAGCATTAAATCCTTACAATCATAACACAACCTATGGGATCAAGTTAGAATTACAAAGGCTCTAAAAATTATAACGTGGCAGATATTATTTACACAGTATAGATCTCATATATACATCTAGCAACTATATAATAACAAAGTTATATGTACATGGGCACATAATCATCCAAAAGGAACAATGCCACCAACCTGAATCACACTACCAACCCATCAACATTTTCCAAACTCCTTTCTCATTCTTGTTCCTTGGAATTGATAAGTCTTCCCCTTTATCAACAAAATCCTGAACATAGAGCTTTTCCTGAAATAATAAATAATATATCATCAAACAAATAGAAAATATGACAACAATAAAGAGAACCCAACTTGTAGAAGAACCAAAGATAATCAAAATTATTTTTCCATAAGCATACACAGGAGATGTATATCAGTTAATGCAAAACAAGGTCACTAGCACATAGACACTCTTTCACCATGAGATAACTTTACAAACTCTTTCAAATACCTATAAAAGTAGGAATGTTATAAACTAATCTAGTATATTATTTTGTCATATAAAAGCTAGTGCATCATTCAAAATTTAACTAAAAATATAATCTCAAGTTTCATGTCAATCGCTTTTCCCTTGGTCGCTCTACCTTGTGCCTCTAATAATACTCTATCATTTAAGCCAAGCTTACACTCTGGCATGCCACTGTATTATAAAACAAGCCAAAGATGGAATTTTTGAGTTTTCAGATAAATATTCAATCACTGAAGTTGGTTAGATTAATAGATACTTCAAATATGTACAATTATAATATTTGAAAGACAAATTATGGTATCAGGCAACATGGGGAAATTAAATTATGATAGCTGTAATTGAAAGCAAAATCCAAACAAGAAACATGCATAAAATGAATTTTACTGTATCTTTTACAAAATGCAACCACATACCTTATCTTGTCAGCAATAGATATAATTTTTAAATTTTCACACTCTGCAAACTGGCGAAGCTTACGTAATCTAGCCATGGAGCCATCATCATCATCCACAACCTCACACAGAACTGCCACGGGATCCAAACCAGCAAGTACTGCCAGGTCAACTGAAGCTTCTGTATGTCCAGCTCTCTTCAAGACACCGCCTTCCCTATATTTTAGTGGGAAAATATGGCCTGGGCGGTTCAAGTGGTACCATATTTGGCATCCTACAGATGTAATGTGAAGTGTACATAAAAAAAATGCATTGATGAGACAATTACTACCACAGAATAACAGATTATTAAATTTCAATCATCTTTGTCAACATGATGTCATTCTAGTAAAATTATAATCAAATGCCAGCCGCTTAAATACTAGGCAACAAAAGATATTAAATGAAACAAAGTGAAGTCGTGCTGAGTTTTACACAAACTAAATGCCTGTAGAAGTGCAGCTAAGATGAGATACATTATTCCCTAAAGTTGACAATGTCATATGGTGAGTGCATATAGTGTTTTAGCTGATTTAACCACATAGACTTTGAACAAAGGGATAAGAACAAATTCCAGATAAAAACTTTTCAGTAAAATGATGAAATGATTCAAATCAAGTTTCCTCTTTCATGCTTATACAAACTATCCCAGTTCCATGCCTCACAATAAAATGATGAAATGATTCAAATCAAGTTTCCTAGAAAATGCAATTCTTGATGCAAGTAGAACTCTAATTTACTAAATAACAGGTCAAACGCTTTCACATTTCTAGTGGGGCAGTAATTAACTCAACATGGTAGATTTTAGAAGACACAAGTATTCATTGAATTGAAACTAATAATGTTACAGTGATAAATAGTAAGTACCTTTAAATGAATCTCAAAAACAACTTCAACAGCAACAGTAAATAAACTTTTCAGTAAAACTTGAGCTCTCTCAACCACCTGCTACAAACAAATATATAAGTATGTTACCTTTCAAGAACCACTCAGATTCATGAAGAAAACCAATGACAAGTGAAAATTTCTTAGTATTAAAACTGATTGAAACTGATTGTGAATCTGGAAACGTTATACCCTAGCAAAGAACAGAATAAAAATTGAAAAATAAAAATAAATTAAAAGGAAAATCAAACTAATTGCGTTGTTTACACTGACAGAAATTTCTGCAGACTTGTCCACGGGCATTTTAGTACTGGAAGATTGAATCTTTGACTTAGGTGATGATAACTCTCTCTTCCCATATGGATTCATCTGTATATGAGAGAGTAGAGGATAAGAACATAAGCTGGAAAATAACCCCAACAATATTTAAGGGAACCCCAACATTATTCAAACAATTCAAACAAAAAAACTACACAGAATTACATAGTCAATTTTTGATAAAATGGACTTTGTACTAAAACAACATTACTTAGTTACCTTTACGGATTGTTCCTACAATTCAATTGGCTTACAGCTTCCCCTTCTTCTTCAGTCTTCACAGCCTCACTAATCATTGCAATCATAAAATTAAAATCAAGAACATGTGGTTAAATCAAGCTGATGCACATTTACAAGTTGAAGGGATACAAGGGGCAGCATGTTGATAATATGAACAAATTGAGATATAGCAAAATCCCAAAAGTGAAGTGGCAGTTTTGAGTGAAAGACAGGAGCCCTTGTTGGGGAGTTTCAACTTTCAGCACAAGAAACTTAGTGAATGATGCCTTGAGAAAGATAAAAATATGACATGTTAAATTGATCTTGACCATTGTCAAATCTAACTACTTTTATAGATCCATTGATTTGAGTTTTAACAAGACTTACAAAATTTATAAGATGAGTTCTAGTCAAGTATGCTTATGTAGGAGGAATTATGTAACACCCCGGTATTTCTAACTTGTAGAGAGACCAAAGATGTACAGATGCGGAAGTTCAGAGGACACAGTTCCTGTTTAAGTATTGGACATACAAACTTTTTCCGAAATAAAAACATAATCGGAATAACATTACTTCATAAAATAGAAGTTCATCGGTTCCATACCGAACGGAATACAATATCCAAGTCCAAATACCAAACAGAAACATAAAACGGGTCATATAACTCATAATCAATAAAAGTTTATACAACCAATAGGACAACAAAAGAACAAAGGATCAATGACTAAGTCTGCGGCACCTCCGAGAGTATATCGACTACTCGTGCACAATAGTCTTCCTTTTTCCCTGCTTCTCTGAAAAACAACAAATATGGATTGGGTGAGATAACATTATCTCAGTGAGTCCTATCGTGCCCCCTCACTGACACTCGGTTCAATTTATGAAACCGTTACAACAAAAGCACACATAACAATGTCTTATTTATTAATCGAAATGCCGACTGCACAACTATTGCTAATCCCGGCAAATCGTGAATTTAATTTAACATGATCCGGCTGCACAGCGATTGCTAATCCCGGTGACCCACGAATTGACCACGCCAAGACGTATACAGGGCCTAGGGTGAGGGCTCATGACTTCCCTTCCTAATATGCTACTTGTCGGGTCGTCACCCAACGCGATACATATGACAATACGCATCAAATTCTCGAGAATTAGATAATTTATATCTTTTCGATCACCAAAGGATCATTCACATAATAATTGGATAAACAATATCCATATCGATCTATAACCCGTTTTGAGGAATTCATAAACTTAGACCTCCGGCATTATAATCATTTTAATTTGACATATATATATATATATATATATATATATATATATATATATATATATATATATTCAGTCAGTCCATCAGTCGATGTACTCACACGCGTACTAGGGTTTCGGGTTTTCGATCAATTGGGCTTTCAAAGCTCCTTTTCAAAATCATGAGTTAAACAAGTTCAAAATAAGGTTTCCAATAAGGCAATTTCTTTTTAAATGATTGAGAAAGAGATTAGAAAAGGTTCGGAATCAAACGGAGCGACAAAACGAGAAAACGGGAACTGGCACCAGAACCTCACGCACGACCCGTGCCCAGGGGCGCACGACCCGTGCGTGGTGCACTACATAGAACCCCTCTATCAGAAAGAAACGCACGATCCGTGCCCAGGGGCGCACGACCCGTGCGTCTCGTTTCTTTGCCAACAAGACCCATCAGATTGGGACGCACGATCCGTGCCCAGGGGCGCACGATCCGTGCGTCCTGTGTCTGTTACCATTTTCCCAGTTTTCCTCATTTTCGCTCCCCGTTTTCGCCCAATTCGATTTCTAATTTCAATCACCTGAAACTCAGAGGGTTTCCAAATATTCCAAACAGTATATAAATTATTTCATTTCAGCGATTTAATCAAAATTCTCAATAAACCGTAAAACACCGTTTTGACTCAAAATCGCTTTTCGGTTCTAAGTCTTTCGAAAACGGAATGATTGCTTTATTATTTGAAACAAACACAGTTTTCAGAATACACGAAAATGTCCCTAATCCGTGAGTAGAACTCACCCGTTGATGATTTCGCTAGGAGCTTCACCGAGACACAGGATGACCGAAAGGTACACGCACGAACGAGAACCGAAAGGCGCCAACTAGAGCAAAACGGCTACCTCTTCTACTGAATCACTGAAGCAGGAACTCAATCTCGAGTGAATGTTCCTCAAATACGAAACGTAGGCTTAGAACTTCCTCCCCAATAGCTTGTACTGAACATGCAAGCAAACAACAACTTAGAACTCCACCGTTTTCAATGCTTTGAGCTTCATATTCAGAAAATGGGGTTGAGAGGATGAGTGAGAATCAAGCTCTGAAAGTGGTACCAATAGATTGGAAATTGAAAATGGAGTAGAATGGGAGTGAGAGCACTTACATGCATTCAGATTTGTGGTGGATCCCTTCCTCTCCCTTCCTTCTCCTTCGCGCCCCTCCTCCTTCTTTTCCCTTTTCTGTTTTCAGTTTTCAAACTTCAGAATTCATTGAAAGTGATAAAGTGAGGGAGATATGGTTGGAATGGTTCAGACTTGAGGGATTTATATGAGGGGTGCGAATTTACAAATTTGCCCTTCAGCTTGAAATCTTCAATTAAATTATGACTAATCCATAAGTGAATGTGAGATAGGATTTCTTTGGGCTTTTACTCGAATAATAATCCCCTTACTGAAAGAGATATGAATAATAATACGAGTCTTTAAAAATTAGATATGAACGTACCTTACTGAAAGAGATATGGATATCGAGCGCGCATGTCTTCTTCCAGTTCCCAAGTAGCCTCTTCGGCCGAAAAGCCATCCCAGAGTACTTTGACAATCGGAATAGTCCTTGAACGCAGGGTCTTCATACCGCGCTCTATTATATGGCTAGGATAAGGTTGAAATGACAAGTCCGGTCGCAGGACGATTGTATCAACACTCAACGGTTGATGCAGATCGGGAACATACTTCCTCAACTGAGACACGTGGAACACATCATGGAGGTTTGACAGGGCCGGAGACAATGCGAGGCGATAAGCAACTGGCCCAATCCGCTCGATGATTTGGAAAGGTCCCACATATCGAGGACTGAGTTTCTTCGCTCGCAAAGCTCTCCCGGTGCCTATAGTTGGAGAAACTTTCAAGAACACATGATCACCAACCTCAAACTCCAACGGTCTCCTTCGGTTGTCAGCGTAGCTCTTTTGCCGACTCTGAGCAACCTTCATCCTTTCTCGAATTAACTTGATCTTCTCAGTAGTCTCGCGAACCATATCGGGTCCCAAAAACTTGTCTTCACCAATCTCCCACCAACACAACGGAGTTCTACACTTCCTACCATAAAGTGCTTCAAACGGTGCCATTTCAATGATGGAGTGGTAACTGTTGTTGTAGGAGAATTCTACTAATGGAAGATGGTCCTCCCATTTTCTCCCGCTATCGAGCACAGAAGCCCGAAGCATGTCCTCAAGAGTCTGAATAGTCCTCTCAGTCTGGCCATCAGTCTGAGGATGATAAGCAGTGCTAACCAGCACTCTTGTTCCCAAAGCTTCATTCAATGCTTTCCAAAATCTAGAAGTGAATTTGGGGTCTCGGTCTGACACGATACTCGTTGGAACTCCATGCAGTCTGATAATGTTCTTCACATATTCATCTGCTAACTTGGAAACCTTATAAGTCGAACGAACGGGAATAAAGTGAGCGGATTTAGTCAATCGGTCCACTATTACCCAAATAGAATCATTGCCGGTATGTGACCTCGGCAAACCCATAACAAAGTCCATTGAGATATCTTCCCATTTCCAAACGGGTACGTCTAGCGGTTGTAACTGACCGCCCGGTCTTCGGTGTTCCGTCTTAACCTTCTGACAAGTTAAGCACCGAGAAACAAATTCTGCAACCTCGGCCTTCATCCCAGGCCACCAATACATTAACTTCAAGTCTTGGTACATCTTGGTGGATCCCGGATGTACAGAGTACTGACTCCTATGAGCTTCTTCCAATACTTGCCTTTTGATATCATCATCATCGGGAACACAAATCCTCCCATTAAAGCAAATCATGCCGTCACTATCCTCAGTAAAATCTGGCGATCCTTTCTGAGACTGTAACTTCATATCGGCTCCTTGAGCTACACGGATTTGTTCCCTTAGCACACTTGCTATCCGTATATGCCGCAACACTATGCGGTCCTTCTTTCTTGTTATCTTGAGTTTCAAGTATCTGAATGACTCCAACAAAGCCATCTCGTGAACCATTAACCTTGCCGTGTCGATAGACTTCCTTCTCAGAGCATCTGCTACCACATTGGCTTTCCCAGGGTGATATTTCAATTCGAAGTCGTAGTCCTTCAAAAATTCAGTCCACCTTCTTTGTCTGTTATTCAACTCTTTTTGGTCGAACAGATACTTCAAGCTCTTGTGATCACTAAAAACTTCGAAACGAGAACCATAAAGGTAATATCTCCAAATTTTCAGTGCAAACACAATAGCCGCCAATTCTAGGTCATGAGTTGGGTAATTCCGTTCATGCGTCTTCAATTGCCTCGATGCATAGGCCACAACGTGTTGATTTTGCATGATAACACATCCTAAACCCTTCCCAGATGCATCACTGTAAATCTGAAATCCCAATGATGGGTCTGGAAGAATTAGGATCGGAGCAGAAGTTAACTTTTCTTTCAATTCAAGGAAACACTCTTCACAATCGGCATCCCAAGTAAACAGTTGACCCTTGCGAGTCAATCGAGTAAGCGGAAGTACCAATTGTGAAATACCTTCAATGAATCTTCTATAATAACCAGCTAGACCCAGAAAGCTTCTATTCTCAGTCACTGACGTTGGTCGTTCCCAATTCAATACTGCTTCTACCTTGCTAGGATCAACTGCAACTCCTTCCTGGGAAATCACATGACCCAAGAATTTCACTTCGGACATCCAGAAGTCACATTTCGACGGTTTAGCATAAAGCTTCTTCTCTCGGAGTACTCCTAGGACAAAGCGGAGATGCTGAGCATGCTCCTCAACTGACTTTGAGTAAACCAAGATATCATCAATAAAGACGACCTCAAACTGATCTAGATAGGAATGAAACACTCTATTCATATAATCCATGAATACGGCTGGAACGTTAGTCAATCCGAAAGGCATCACCACAAACTCGTAGTGTCTGTACCTCGTACGAAAAGCAGTCTTCGGAATGTCTAAGGCTCTTACCCTGATTTGATGGTACCCTGACCTTAGATCAATCTTGGAGAAAACTTTAGCACCTCGAAGTTGGTCAAGCAGATCATCTATCCTTGGCAATGGATAATTGTTCTTGATAGTGATTTTATTCAGCTGACGGTAGTCTATGCATAATCTCATGCTCCCGTCCTTCTTTTTGACTAGCAATACCGGAGCACCCCATGGAGAAGCACTCGGTCGAATGAACTTCTTGGAAATTAATTCCTCAAGTTGGGACTTCAATTCCTTCAGTTCGAGAGGAGACATCCTATAAGGTGCTATGGATATTGGCCCTGCACCAGGCGCCAAATCTATAGAAAATTCTACCTCTCGTTCTGGAGGCAAAGAGGAAACTTCCTCGGGAAAAACATCTAAGAATTCATTAACAACTTGAATAGACGATAAATCCAAATCAGCTTCAGTTGATGCAGACAAAATAACAACAAAAGCTTCCGCACCTTGGAATAGAGACTGGCTGGCTGAAGCGAACGAAATAACACCATCATCTGCAGGTAGTGAATGTTCCGCTACTTCAGAAGGAAAATTAATTGCACGATTGAAACAGTCAATAGTAATGTGATTGGAAGTCATCCAATTCATTCCCAAAACGATCTCCATCCCCCTCATAGGCAAACAGATAAAATCAACGACAAAGTGTTGCACCCCGAAAAATCCCCTTTTGGGTTTCTCAATGTACAACGTGGAAAAAATTTGGAGCCGCCACCAATATTTTAATTTTAAGACCAAAACATTGAAAAAAGGTCTTTTGGACAAGGCGGATGGTCTTTGAAAACTAGAGATATAGGTTCGGGGGTCGATTACGTGCGAGGAAGGTGTTAGCACCGCGCACGTCCTTTCTACCGAAAGGGAACCTCTAACTAAATGTGTGGTTTTAACATTTGATTTGAAAAATACCTAGATTTGCCTATTTATTTCTTGTTTGAAGGCTTAATGAAAATTTTATTTTTGGCGAGGAAGGGGGAAAAAAAGGTTTTTTTAGGAAAAGTGTTTGACGAGACATGGCCCGCTCCTACGTATCTCCCGGTGCGATGGAGAATTCAAAGCTACGTAGTTCTTGGATAGAAAATGTTTGTGTGTTGGTGTTTTTTAATATAGGGGTCTTAGGATTGTGTGATCTGTGTTGAAGGACCACTGGGGGTCTGGAGGGCCGCTGGGGGCTGAAGGAGCGCTGGGGCTCTGAAGGACCACAGTTCACTTATCCTAAAACGATGATTAACCCGGCCGTACGACCGACTTAATCCCCTACTTTGAATAAGATTTTTGATTTTTTTTATGAAAGAGATGTGTTTGTATTTTTTAATTTAGAAATTGTTTATTTTTGCGCTTGACAAGGGCGTGGCCCTGCTCCTACGTATCTCCGGGTGGAGAATCAAAGGCGACGTAGTTCTAGGTTGTCTTTTTGAAAAGTTTTGTTTTTTTATCTTTTTTTGGTGAGTTTTTGAAATAGGACGAGCATTAGTGAATGATTAAACTAGCAGAGGCTATGATGAATCACTTACTAAATACTCAAAAGAGAGAGTTGTACCGCTAGTCAAACGAACGGAGGTTCTGATGGACTATTGATAACAACTCGTTTTTTATTATCTTTTTTTTGAAAGTGATTTTCGAAAGAGATTGATTCGCACGATGATCGAACTAACAAAGGTTATGATAGATCATCGTTTATTATTTTTAGGAGAAAAGGACATTGTCACTAATAGCTAAACGAACAGAGGCTCTGATGAGCTACTAGCAACAATGGGTTTGAAAATGATTTTTGTTTGTTTTATGAAAATGATTGGTTTAGGGGGGTGAAAAGAATTTTTATTTGTTGCTCTTGACGAGAACGTGACTCGCTCCTACGTATCCCAAACGGGAATCAAAGCGACGTAGTTCTAAAAAATGTTTTTGAAAGGGTTTGAAAGGGGCAAGCTGAATCACTCGAGACCATCTTCACCACTTAGAACATGATGCACTAGGCATAAGTGGGAATCATATGGTTCGTCATCAACAATGGACGATAATATACAAGAACGAGTAGATAAACGCTATAGCTAAGTTAAATCACATGAATCACAATAACTAAATATTAACAAATGAAAAGACTGAAATACCTCTGATGAAGACAGATATTGCAAACCCCGACTAACCCTTGCAGGAGATCAGCTCAGACGGACCAACGGCGCGAATAGAGCAAAAATGAAGCGTAGAACTGGAAAATGAGATTTGCGAGAGTTGTCTTCTCAGATCTCGTGAAATGTGTCTGGAGCAATTCCTCTCTGATCTTGTGAGATGTGTCTGGAGCAATTCTTCTCTGATCTTGTGAGATGTGTGTGTGGAGCAATTCTTCTCTGATCTTGTGAGATCTGTCTCTGTCCCAAAATGAAAATCACACCTACGTATTTATAGGCTTAGGCAACAGTAGAATTTTTGAAAAGACAATTAATGTAAGTGAAGAATCGATTATTGTATGAAGTGTAACAAGTGTATAATCGATTCATTGCCTTTAGAAATTAAAAGAATCGATTGTTTGCTTAGTTGAAATAGGGAGGAATCGATTCATGGCCTTTAGGTGATCCTGGAAATCGATTATGTGGCCTTTGGAAATATGTAGGAATCGATTTTCAGGACATTTGGAGATCCTGAAAATCGATTATGTGGCCTTTGGAAATATGTAGGAATCGATTCTTTATTTTTGGAAATGATAAGAATCGATTATATGGCCTATGGAAAAAGGTAGGAATCGATTTTCAGGACATTTGGAGATCCTGAAAATCGATTTCATAGTCTTTTAAAATTTAAGGAAATCGATTCTTAGCTTTTGCATGAGTATGTGTAGAAATCGATTTCATGCTTTAAACATAGGCAAGGGAAATCGATTTTCAGGACATCCTAAAAGGTAGGAATCGATTCTTCACTTAGTTAAAACAATTAGGAATCGATTCATGGCCTAGGGAAGAGCCTGAAAATCGATTTCAAGGCCTATGCAATATACTATAAATCGATTCTTGGCCTTTGGAACAAAATAGAAATCAATTCTTGCTTTCCACAAAAATGCTTTTAGGTCTTTGCCATAAAATATTTTCCAAAGCTTGCCATGCATAACATATTTTTTCAAAACTTGCCATGCATACATAACACATTTTCAAAAACCCTAATTTGATGCATGAGGCTTATTGCAAAAATTATTTTTATAGACCCTTTTGTGAGAAATGACCAAAATGCCCTTTTTGACCCTAACTTCCCAAAACGTGCATTCTAACCCTAAAAATGATTTCAAAAACTCTGGGATGGTTTCTAGGGTCCAAAATGCATAATTTATTTTTGTGTGGAAAATTAGGGTTTGGACCTAAGCCGGACAAAATTGGGGTATGACAGCTGCCCCTCTTTATCTGAATTTTAACGAGGAATATGAATTGGCCGAAACGTATTCCAAGGCAAAATGAAGATAAAGAATTCAGAAATTATACCGATTTTGTCCACTTGGGGAAAACCCGAATTTTCCTCTTTTTCTTTTTCTATATTTTTTGAATAGATGGGCTTGAGAACAAACGGGGAACGGTTAACACTTGGCGCATTAACCGAGAGAGAAAATGACGGACCATTCGGGAGCTGAAGGAGCACTAAGGCTCTGAAGGACCACTCAGGGTCTGAAGGAGCACTAAGGCTCTGAAGGACCGCTCAGGGTCTGAAGGAGCACTAAGGCTCTGGAGGTCTAATTTGCAGTCGATGCTTGGCGCATTGATTGGAGTTAAACTGAAGGACCGACGAGGTCTGAAGGGCATGCCTAAGCCTGATGGACCAATGGGTCTGATGGAACGCAAACTAGCAACGGTACTAGTAAAACGGTCTGCTTGGGGGGTGGCCTTTTCCGAGCGGCCAGGATGGGTCAAGATCAGATCCGGAACTGATATGCTGACCATGAAGGACGTCCGCTGTGTCTTAGGCTGACACAACTAGTCTGAAGGACCACTTGGGGTCTGAAGGACTAACCCGCAGCTCGAATACGAGGTGAAGTCTGTTTTTGAAGGGACACTTGGGTCCTGAAGGGATTCACGAATCCTGTAAATGAACACTGACGTGCGGACTGAAAGGTAAAATGGGCACTTGGCGTGCCGACAGAAAAGTAAATGGGCACTTGGCGTGCAAACAGAAAAGTAAATGGGCACTTGGCGTGCAAACAGAAAAGTAAAGTGGGCACTTGGCGTGCAAAAGCAGGAAAGTAAATGGTAAAGAACGCGGTAAAGAAAGCAGTAAGGAAGGAGCACTGAGGGCTCAAGATGAGCGCGGAGGGCTCAGGATGAGCACGGAGGGCTTAGGAGGAGCACAGAGGGCTTGGGATGAGCACAGAGGGTTCAGGACGAGCGCAGAGGGCTCAGGAGGATGAGCACAGAGGGCTCAAGAGGAGCACAGAGGGCTCAGGATGATGCACTGAGGGTTCAGGAGGAGCGCAGAGGGCTCAGGATGGGGAGCGCAGAGGGCTCAGGAGGAGCACAGAGGGCTCAGGATGAGCGCAGAGGGCTCAGGGGGGAGCGCAGAGGGCTCTGGATGAGCGCAGAGGGCTCAGGGGGAGCACAGAGGGCTTAGGATGAGCGCGGAGGGCTCAGGATGAGCATGGAGGGCTCAGGAGGAGCACAGAGGGCTCAGGATGAGCACAGGGGGCTCAGGAGGAGCACAGGGGGCTCAGGAGGAGCACAGAGGGCTTAGGGGGAGCACAGAGGGCTCAGGATGAGCGCAGAGGGCTCAGGGGGAGCACAGAGGGCTCAGGAGGAGCATAGAGGGCTCAGGGGGAGCGCAGAGGGCTCAGGATGAGCACAGAGGGCTCAGGGGGGAGCACAGATGGCTCAGGATGAGCACAGAGTGCTCAGGATGAGCGCAGAGGGCTCAGGGGGAGCGCAGAGGGCTCAGGATGAGCACAGAGGGCTCAAGGGGAGCACAGGGGGCTCAGGATGAGCACAGAGGGCTCAGGGGGAGCACAGAGGGCTCAGGATGAGCGCAGAGGGCTCAGGGGGAGCACAGAGGGCTCAGGAGGAGCATAGAGGGCTCAGGGGGAGCGCAGAGGGCTCAGGGGGGAGCACAGAGGGCTCAGGATGAGCACAGAGGGCTCAGGATGAGCGCAGAGGGCTCAGGGGGAGCACAGAGGGCTCAGGAGTTCTGTTGATTGGTTGATTTGAAATGACCGATGCTGCTGCACTGGATTGAGGTACCTGCATACGTCAGTTGATGCAAGGAATAGTGCATGGAGTATGGGTGCATGTTATGCAAGGGCATGTTATGCATGTGCATGCAATGCTATGATTTTGGTGTAATGATGAATGTGCAAGATGCGGTTATGCAAATGTAATGCAGATGTATGCTACGTGGATGCATGTGACGCTGATGCATGTAATGCTGGACGCTTTTGATATTCTCTTTTGGCTTTCCTTGATGGTTGCTTTTTTTATTTATGAAGTGCGGGTATGCAAATGCAATGCTTGAGAGTTGTGAAATGCTTTGGTTTATTTGATGGAATGCTAAATTATGGACTCGACATTAGTCTGATTTAAGGATCACAACGAGTCAGGTTTATGGGCCAACAAGCCTGGTTTATGGAGCAATATGTGTCTGCATATTGGTCTGGTTTATGGACCCTAAAGGTCTGGTTTAAGGACACAAAGGTCTGGTTTGACCGCATGGAATGCCAGTGTATGCAATGGAAGGCTTCATTTTGTTTTTTCTATGAGATGCATGATGCAAATGCCATGATTGCTATTTTCTTTTTCTTTCTCTTATTATGAATGCAAATGCCTGAATTTCTCTTTTTCTTTACTTTATTATCATTATTTTTATGTCTGATAAATGCATGATTTTATGCATGATGAATGTAATGCATGACTGTGTTTGTTTATTGCCTTTTTTTTGCTTTTTTTTTTCTTTTTTTGCTGGTTCAGCCAACCCGCGACACTCATGACACGAGACTGAGGAACCTGTTGGACTTGCGGGGCTCATGGGCCGAGTGCATGTTGGTCTTGACTTTGCTGGTTTGAAGCAATCGTGGATGTAGTTGCTTTCTCTTGCATGATTGACTGATTTTGAGGGTGTGCTTTCTCTCAGGACTCTTAAGAATCTCGTAATGATTTGCAATGCTCTATGATATATGCACATGTTTTACAGTTCAGGACCATCATCATCATAAAACGTTTATTTTGAGCAGAAAAAGCAGAAAATAAAAGAGTGAACAGATACGAGAAATTTGAGCTTTATTAATGCGGAAACCGGTCGCACAAGAAGTTACGCCGATTGTTTATTACACTTGGAAGTTTAAACTGTAAAAAAAACACGAAAAAGGAGAGGAGCCAATTTCTGACTGTCCGTCTCTGTGGAACAGTGCCAAACATCTATGTCCTTGACCTCGATCACTCCCTCATCCAAGCTTGTAGGAGAGTTGTATGCCTTTCTTTACTTTTCATGCCTAAGTTTTTAGACCCTAATTTTTGCCTGGATCGCCCTTTGCGGGTTTTCAATCCACCGGGTCGCTCTGATTTTGCCTAGGCCGCCCTTTGTGGGTTTTCAACCTAGCGAGCTAATTCTTACTTGGCTTGTCTTTCTCTTTTTTTTATATTTCTTTCAGGCATAATACTTCTTCACTTAATCTGAATTGACTGGATTCCCGAGATCTTCGCCGTCTATATTTATGAGTATCGGCGCTCCTCTGGAGAAAGCTTTCTTGACTTCATATGGACCGTCATAAGTGGGTATCAACTTCCCACGGAGTCAGTCTGGATAGGTAGGATCTTTTTGAGTACAAGGTCTCCTTCGTCGAATTCTCGAAGACGGACTTTCCTGCCGAAAGCTGTCTTCATCTTTTGTTGGTACAACTGGCCATGGCGCAGGGCAGCAATTTTTCCTTTAATGAGATTCAGTTGATCTAGACGAGCTTGGATCCATTTTGCTTCTTCTAACCCGGCCTCCATGACTACTCGTAGAGAGGGTATTTCAACCTTGATGAGAAGAACTGCTTCTGACCCATACACTAGAGAAGAAAGGGGGTTGCCCCTGTATGATTTCAATGAGTGCGACAAGGGATGAGATAGGTGTAGGGTCAATTTCCCCAGTTGTAGGAGGGGTGAAGAGCGACAGAATTGCCCCACTTGGCATATTGTAAATGTTCTGGAGTGGCCCAATAGGCCCAACGAGACAGTCCAACGCAACCTGCGGCAAGGAGGTGCTGCGCGCAGCAACCAGGTGCAACATGGGCCAGCAGCCCAATTCGGCCCACGCAAGGCGTGCTCCGCAAGACGCGCCAACGGCCAGGGCGCCCCTATCACTATAAATACATGGCAGAGCTCCATAATCAGGTATGTTTTACTCACCTTGTGACCCTGCCCGTTGAAGCACCTCTGACTTGAGCGTTGGAGTGCCTTTGCAGGTACCACCCGCGTGCGGCTCAGAACTCGGTCCCTCATCCCAGCGACCGAGCAGCATCATCAGCAACAACTCATCGTATTGATCAGGTACGATCAATTGGCGACCACAGTGGGAGGCCCGAGCGCTATTCCACATCAAATCATGCTGCCGCGTCAGAAACGTACTTCATCCAGGCTCAATCAACCTGGGTCGAACGCCCAACCTGAGCATACCCCGGAGGGCGTGCCCGTGACCATTCACGAATCACAAGGCGACCCTCACCAATCTCCTGCGGTGCAGGGCGGTCGAGGACCGGTGTTGGGACGAATTCAACGGCCGGTCCAGCAACAAGAAATCCCGGCCGAGCTGGCCGATGCCGGGGTCACAGAGCCTCTCCCAGAGCATGTGACCCAGACATTCCTCCAAATACTGCAGAACAAGAATCAGCTCATAGCCGACCGAGAAGCGCTCATCTCCCAGTATGAGCGGGCTGAAGCCTCGACCCGCCCGCGTGCGGCTCGCAGGAACGATCAAATACAAGAACCTAGGCCGCCTCCTAGATATAGGACGATGCCTAGAGGAGGCATTTCACGTAGAAGTGTGTCACGCCGAACTCCTCCGCGTAGGAACAGGGTGCACAGGTCGCCCCCGGATAGGGGCGGACGACGTCGTCGGTCCCCTTCCAACGACTATGATTATGATTACGACTATGCTGACTCGAGCTACCGACTAGAGTCGAGCAGGTCGCCAACAAGATACTCGTCCGACGAGTCCTCAGGATCCCGCCGATCAAGAAGCAGGTCGTGGGACTCGTATGAGGAATTTAATGACTACCGCAACGGGGAGATAAGAGATGTCTCCCGTGCCATCAGCCAATCAAGAAGAAACTGTTCAGAGCGGCCTAGAGGACGGTCGTCGTCGCATGCTCCAAAATACCATGGCCCCCATGGACCCCCTCCAATTGCCGACGGATTCCTTGGCCAACCGGTCGGCCTTTACGGTCTGCCCATCGACCAAACTGCCGCCATGCAGCCCTACGGACAGAATTACATTCCGACCGGACAAGGACCCTTCACCAGAGAAATCAGACGCTATCGCATTCCAAGGGATCTCAGGAAGCCCCCGAACCTGAACAAGTTTAACGGCCGCGGGGATCCCGATAAACATCTCATGTACTTCAACAACTACTGCAGCTATAGAGAGCTAGGTCGGACAATGAAGTGCAGACTTTTTCCTCAGTCGCTCGAAGGTCGGGCGTTAGAATGGTGGGAAACCCTACGTCCCAACACCATCTCTTCTTGGGAAGGTCTCGTGACAATGTTCCTAGCCAATTATACAGCCAACCGCTGCCAGTACAGATATGAAGAGCACTTGGACACGATCGTCCAAGGAGAGAATGAATCCCTGAGGGAGTACACCGACCGATTCAACACTGAAGCCGACGCGGTCCGCGACCTGTCAGATAGAGACAAGTTGAAATATCTAAAACGTGGTATAAGAGAGGACCACAGGTTTGCAGTAGAGTTCACGTTGAACCACTATAGCGACCTCGGCATGTTTCTTCGAAGGGCCAACGATCATATGGCTTACGAAGAAAAATTGGCCTCTAGGAAGGGCGCCCGAGCGCGACCCAAAGAGGAGCACAACAGGCCAGGTAGCGAGCAAGAAAGCCACCGTGAATACCGACCTAAGAAATATGAACAGCGCACGAAGTTGAATACTCCCGTTGCGCAAATCTATTCTGAGCGACAGAACAGAGAATTCCTGAACATGAAGCGACCCGACCCCCTCATCCTCAAAGAAAGGCATCGACCGACCAAGAAGTACTGCCAATACCATTGTAGTAAGGGGCACGATACGAACGATTGTCTGGCCCTCAAAGATGATATCGAAGACCTGATTCAAAGGGGAGAGCTGGGGGAGTATGTTCTAGAGGGAGATGATGAGTTCAGCCCGCGAGCTGAAGAATGAATTCAAACGACCCTACAAACTGGTACTGATACTCGATCGATCAATAAAGGACAGGCGAGCACTCTTTTTACTAAGGCTCGACCTTTTGAAAGATTGTTTTTGTTAACATGTACGAGTGCATGCCCGAACACTCAGTAAAGTAGCGAGCGATCGAACAGGAACTAAAATTAAAATTTCGAATCAAAAGTACACAACGGGTTCACCACGGTCGAAACCGGGCGCCCAATCCACCGACCGTTCGCAAGCCGGCAAGATGCATCAAGCCTCGAATAGGCTACGCTACTTCACCCCTGTAGGTCGGCCGCGCGAGGCTACACAGGGAGCAACGAATCAAGCCTCGAATAGGCCGCGATTGGTCGCTTCCTACAGGTCGATCCCGCGAGGCTCTCCGGCGACCAAGGGTTTGAATAACCCACAAAGCGTAGGTCGCCGAGCGACCTACATCGAGCGCCATCGAAGTGGCCCAAGGGTCAGAATGACCCACAATCAAACGTAGGCCGCCGAGCGACCTACATCGGGTGTCACCGCATTGACACAAGCGAGTGCCACCGAGTTGGCCCAAAATAGATCACCGTGTTGATCAAATCGAACGTAGGATCCCGAGCGACCTACAACGAGTGTCATCGAATGGCCCCAAGGTCCCGAGCGGCCTACTAAGAGTGCCATCGAATGGCCCAAAGCGAGCGCCATCTAATGGCCCAAGCAAAGTGAGTGGCCGCGACCACGTTCCAATAGGAGTGGCAACGACCACGTTCCCATACGAGTGGCAGCGACCACACCCCCAACGGTTTACGCTAAGTCGCTCCCTGTAGGTCGGCCGAGCGAGGCTACACGGGGGCAACGAGTCAAGCCTCGAATAGGCTGCGATTGGTTGCTCCCTGCAGGACGAGAGCCCCGGGCGACCAGTCAAAACGCTTAAGCGAACTTAAGTACAATCGAAGCGACCTAAGAATAGTCGCACCCCCAAGGGCGAGTTCGATCTGAGTCGATACTTGGTAAACTGCCCAAGGGATAGGGCCGAGACCCGACCGGTTAAAACGATTCAAGCCCCAGGTCGGTCTTAAGCGAGCCAACCTGGACAAGAAGCTTTTCCTGCCAGCGAGCCTATCCTTCTCTTGCATGACCGACTTCATACCCGCTAAAGTAGAATCCAGAGCGACCTCTGCCACACCGGTCCCGCGCGACCTAACGAGGGGCATCGACCCCAGAACTTCGGCCGGTCCCGTGTGACCACACCGGTGGCAGCGACCGCCTTCCCATCGGCCAAACGTCACGTCTTCTCAAACGGAGGTCGGCAGCGACCGGCGCCAAACTCAACGATCAATAGGCGGCAGCGACCGTCAGTCACACTTCCACAACTCGAATGTAGGGGGCAACGATTCAAGCCTTAGCCCGCTCTTAAGCGACCTAGGCTTGGGGGGCAACTGTTCTGGAGTGGCCCAATAGGCCCAACGAGACAGTCCAGCGCAACCTGCGGCAAGGAGGTGCTGCGCGCAGCAACCAGGTGCAACATGGGCCAGCGGCCCATTCGACCAAGGCCTGCCCAATTCGGCCCACGCAAGGCGTGCTCCGCAAGACGCGCCAACGGCCAGGGCGCCCCTATCACTATAAATACATGGCAGAGCTCCATAATCAGGTATGTTTTACTCACCTTGTGACCCTGCCCGTTGAAGCACCTCTGACTTGAGCGTTGGAGTGCCTTTGCAGGTACCACCCGCGTGCGGCTCAGAACTCGGTCCTCATCCCAGCGACCGAGCAGCATCATCAGCAACAACTCATCGTATTGATCAGGTACGATCAGTAAACAAATGAATTTACTTGTCCTTGAGCTAAAACTTTGAGAAAACAACAGCAATCAATCATTGATCGGGATGGACCTTTCGGGATTGTGGTGTTTTGTGGAGGAGAGATGAGTAAGCTTAATGAAGCATTTGGGGCTAATGGCAGGATGGTTTTTATTCGGTGTTGGCTGTTGATTTTATGATGGTTAACGTGCTTGATGAGGTATTACGAGGTTTTATTCCTGGCTAAGGTCTGTGGAGGGCGGGTCATCGCGGTCAAATGAGAGTGTTTGCGGTTTATGAGAGGAGGGGTGTATGGAAATGAGAAAGTGTTTGAAGGTTTATTGAGACGAGGATCTCTTGAGTTTTGTGGTAACATGTATCAACTCACTACTTACATTTCTTTTGTATTTTTCTTTTGGTTTTGGGATTTTCCTTTTTGAATGATTTTTCCTTCTTTGACTTCTTCTTTTTCTTGAGCTTGGGTGAGCTGATAAAGAACGATGCACTGTTTTTTATTCGAGGTGATCCTTGTCTAAGGTGACTTTTGGAATTTTGGCTTTTTCTTGGCTTAAGATGGGTCGGAAAGGATTTTGTTTTTCTCTTTGGGATTTTCTTGGCTTAAGGTGGTTAGGAGAGGATTTTGTTTTTGGATATGGAATGGTAGTCCGACTTCATTTCAAATCATGATTGCTTATTTCCTCAAAAATTAACTCTGGGACAATAATTCACTTATTTTCATGCACTTGCCCTTCTTCTTTATTTCCTTTTTGCGCTCTAATTTTCCTTTATTGAAGTACCCATCTTGACCTGTTTCTTGTTCTCAGCGATCCCCAAGTTGATCACTTCAGTGGATTCCCCGTGATGCTGAATAACCCTTTTTCCTTGCTTCATTAACCTTCTGGAGGATTTTCCCGGTCTTTCTCAACGTCCCACTCTGCTTGATTGATAAGGTGATCAAAGTCAAAATATGGACCGTTGGCACTGTTATTTTGAGAGACAATTGCTGCGGATTTGCTTTTTTGCCGAGGCGAAAAAGCAGAATGGAAGGTGAGACATGCAGGCAAAAATAATAAAGAAAAGAAGAGACACATGAAATGAAAAGGAATTGATTTTTATTGATTGGAATTCAAAAACAACATTTTTATTGATGATGATGATTTAGAAAATAAAAACATGTGCGCCCCTAACAACTGGTCCTGTGGCCTTGGGCAGAGCCACAGGGTTGCATTACAAATGACTACTTTAAATCAAAGGTCCCAAGAGGATCAACAGCCTTTCAATTCTTTAATTCTTTCACCAGCACTGCAGCGACAAACCAGGTTTGCACCACCCTCATCCTTGATGACAGCAATTTGATCGTGTTGTTCCTCTTCCTCATCCCATCCTGTGGGCTGGATGTCTTCTATTCGGATTTGAGCACTCTCGGGAGCGTCATATCTGACCAAGTAGTCAAACTTTCCACTGGACTCCCCTAGGGTATCCCAACATCTCTCTTTCATAGGCACCGCTATTACTTCCTCATTGATTTCTTTTTCATCTTCAATATCATGGGTCCCTATCTGAACCACGCACCGATCTATCATGTCTTGCAGGACTGACTTGAAAACTTCACAGGCACCCACACATAAAGGATCGACGCATACACAGCCCTTCTTGATAACACCACGACGACACAACTCAGCATGTATATTTTCCAGAGGAGTCTGGATACACTTAACATCTTTTATCATTGTCTGCCCCACAGAATCCTCTACTGCATTAGCGGATGGTGTCCCATGTCCCGGTAGGGGGTTTGTAGTTGTACTGGGACTGTTCGGCTTGAAAGAGATCCAGTTGGCGTCAATCAAATCCTGGACTACATATTTGAAAGCCTTGTAGTCCTCCACCGTGTGGCCGACTCCTCCACTATGAAAACTACAAGTAGCATCAGCATTGTACCCCCTAGGAAAGGGAGGTTGTATAGGCTTCATGGGGCGAGTATTGACCAAATTCTTTGAGACAAGATGATTGAACAATTCAGTATAGGTCATTGGGATCAGATCAAAATTAGCACGCCTCTTCTCTTGATAGTTCTGGGCTCTGTAGCCCGAATTAGTTTGCTGCGGAGAGTTGAAAGATAATGGCACCGCCTGCTGTGGAGAGCTGAAAGATGGGCCTCCCCCTGCGGAAATAACATTGGTTTCCCCTTCTTTTTTCTTGGGGAAGTTGGGAAAGGGTTTCTTTTGTCCACTAGAATTGCCAAAACCTCCAGCAATCTTTCCGCTGCGCAATCCGTGCTCTAATCGTTCCCCAATGACAACCATATCTGAGAAATTGGACGAAACGCTCCCCACCAACCTATCATAATACAGCCCTGGAAGGGTCTCCATAAACATGTACACCATCTCTTTTTCAGTCAATGGCGGCTTCACCTGAGCAGCTATGCTCCTCCATTTTTGAGCGTATTCTTTGAATGACTCTCTATCTCCTTTGCTCATGTGCTGTAATTGAGACCGGTCTGGAGCAAGGTCCATGTTATACTGGTATTGTTTTAGAAAGGCTTCAGAGAGATCCTTCCAACTGTGAACTTCGGAGGATTGCAGCTGCATGTACCAATCTAGTGATGCCCCAGTCAGACTGTCCTGGAAATAATGAATGAGCACCTTGTCATCATGAGCATAAGCGACCATTTTTCTAACATACATCGTCAAATGGCTAGATGGACACCCGGTGCCGCGATATTTATCGAAGTCAGGTGCTTTGAATTTAGGGGGTATAACAACATCTGGGACAAGGCACAAATCTCGGGCATCCCTGGCTCTAGTTCCTGATCCTTCCACAGCTCTTAAGCGCTCTTCAAGCGAGTGATACTGATCCCCATGCTGAGTGTTCCCAAACAAATGACCTTGTGGATAGTTCCCCGGACCGTGATAATAACCCCCATACTGAGCAGGGTTTCCCATATGATGGGCAGCGTTCTGAGGGTTCACAGTAACTCCCAGAGTAGGACTAGGTGAACCTCTTGGCAGTACAGTATCAGGACTAGGAGTATGAATTTGTGGTCCCATAGCAGCTCCACCAGGCATAGTCGTGACAGGTTGACTCGGCCCCACAGGAATAGCTTCAGCAGCAGGCGGCATATAACCCATTGGCTTCCCCCAAGGATATATCGGTGCATTCAGATGACTCTGTCCGCTCGCCCCTGGAGGATGGGCAAAGTGACTGACCCCCTGTCCATAAGAAGTGTGAGTAGTTGTAACTTCAGCGGACACCGGAGGAGAAACGAAGGTAACAACCCCTTCGGGATTTACAACAGCAGCGGCCCCAGCAGTGGCCCCACCCCTCAAATTCTGTAGCATACTCATTACTTCGACTATCTGTGCTTCCATAGCCTCCACTTTAGTCTTCAAAGCTTGATTATCTTGAGCCAGCTGCTCGGGGTTAAGAATCTCCACAACCGACTCATCTTGACCCAGGGGGTCCTCATTCTCGAGATGTTGATTCCTAGCCATCAATCTTGCTTGTAGACGGGTGGAGTATCGGTGTTGGCGAACCAGCTTGCCTTTTGTTTTTCTCTCTGATGATAGAACATTTTTTATGAGTACAAGTATGAATGCGTAAATGAATGCAATGCATATGGTTTTATGTTATTTTTGTATTTAGATGCATGAGGAATGCTGTATGAATTTTTCAGAATTTTGCTTATGTAATGCATGCTGTTATGATGTAAAATGCGGGTGATGAGGATGCTTGTTATAAAGACAGATATTTACAGGTGGGGGTTTTGAAATTTTAGGGAAAGTATACCCTATATGCCACCTCATATAGGTATTCATGAAAGAGAAGGAAAAACATATTCTTTTTTTTGATTTTGTTGTTTTTTCAAAAAAATGTTGGCAGAAATGAACTAAACTAGATGTAATAATGCAACGCACAATTTTGGAAAATCCCTTGTGACCTAAAAAAGAGGTGAGACCTATGATCTAGGGCAATTTAAAGGGTAATCCTCCCATGTAGCTCTATTCACTCCCTCACAAGGCCACCAGAGCTACAGTCCCTTTCACAAAATTCCCCACAAATGCAGCAAACTGCTAGGTGTGAGGCATCATGAAAGAGCACAACTCTGGTTGAAACTTTCGCAAGTAGCCAAACGGACAAAGGTCCTGATGGGCTCTCACTACTCGAATCCACTCTCCTAAGTTTTTGCAGACCTGGGTTATGGTCCCACTCAAAACACATAGTCACAGGGTATAAGTGTAGTGTGTGTTAAGGGCATTTTCCCTAGTACTACCCCCACCTGAAATGAAAACCAGAGCAGTCCAGACAAAAGCAAACAATAACAAGTTATCTACCCTAGGGTTCCATACCTAGAATATCTATAAACAAGGATATTGCTCACCTTAGGAAAAGGAGCCAAGAAGAGGGGATCATGGGGATTGAAAAAATGCATGGGCATAAGCGATAAAAGAAAGGAATAAAAGATGAGACAGGGAACAACATAGAAGAACACAAATGCGTACGCCTACAATTAATGATAAGAAAGAAAGGCAAACAAGGTTTTAATCAAATCAACAATACATTAAACCACACATTTAAATTAGTTAGGCTTGACCCTCGTCTTAAAAAGTCCCCAGCGGAGTCGCCAGCTGTTGCACCCCGAAAAATCCCCTTTTGGGTTTCTCAATGTACAACGTTGAAAAAATTTGGAGCCGCCACCAATATTTTAATTTTAAGACCAAAACATTGAAAAAAGGTCTTTTGGACAAGGCGGATGGTCTTTGAAAACTAGAGATATAGGTTCGGGGGTCGATTACGTGCGAGGAAGGTGTTAGCACCGCGCACGTCCTTTCTACCGAAAGGGAACCTCTAACTAAATGTGTGGTTTTAACATTTGATTTGAAAAATACCTAGATTTGCCTATTTATTTCTTGTTTGAAGGCTTAATGAAAATTTTATTTTTGGCGAGGAAGGGGGAAAAAAAAAGGTTTTTTAGGAAAAGTGCTTGACGAGACATGGCCCGCTCCTACGTATCTCCCGGTGCGATGGAGAATTCAAAGCTACGTAGTTCTTGCATAGAAAATGTTTGTGTGTTGGTGTTTTTTAATATAGGGGTCTTAGGATTGTGTGATCTGTGTTGAAGGACCACTGGGGGTCTGGAGGGCCGCTGGGGGCTGAAGGAGCGCTGGGGCTCTGAAGGACCACAGTTCACTTATCCTAAAACGATGATTAACCCGGTCGTACGACCGACTTAATCCCCTACTTTGAATAAAATTTTTGATTTTTTTTATGAAAGAGATGTGTACTTTGTATTTTTTAATTTAGAAATTGTTTATTTTTGCGCTTGACAGGGGCGTGGCCCTGCTCCTACGTATCTCCGGGTGGAGAATCAAAGGCGACGTAGTTCTAGGTTGTCTTTTTGAAAAGTTTTGTTTTTTTATCTTTTTCTGGTGAGTTTTTGAAATAGGACGAGCATTAGTGAATGATTAAACTAGCAGAGGCTATGATGAATCACTTACTAAATACTCAAAAGAGAGAGTTGTACCGCTAGTCAAACAAACGGAGGTTCTGATGGACTATTGATAACAACTCGTTTTTTATTATCTTTTTTTTGAAAGTGATTTTCGAAAGAGATTGATTCGCACGATGATCGAACTAACAAAGGTTATGATAGATCATCGTTTATTATTTTTAGGAGAAAATGACATTGTCACTAATAGCTAAACGAACAGAGGCTCTGATGAGCTACTAGCAACAATGGGTTTGAAAATGATTTTTGTTTGTTTTATGAAAATGATTGGTTTAGGGGGGTGAAAAGAATTTTTATTTGTTGCGCTTGACGAGAACGTGACTCGCTCCTACGTATCCCAAACGGGAATCAAAGCGACGTAGTTCTAAAAAATGTTTTTGAAAGGGTTTGAAAGGGGCAAGCTGAATCACTCGAGACCATCTTCACCACTTTGAACATGATGCACTAGGCATAAGTGGGAATCATATGGTTCGTCATCAACAATGAACGATAATATACAAGAACGAGTAGATAAACGCTATAGCTAAGTTAAATCACATGAATCACAATAACTAAATATTAACAAATGAAAAGACTGAAATACCTCTGATGAAGACAGATATTGCAAACCCCGACTAACCCTTGCAGGAGATCAGCTCAGACGGACCAACGGCGCGAATAGAGCAAAAATGAAGCGTAGAACTGGAAAATGAGATTTGCGAGAGTTGTCTTCTCAGATCTCGTGAAATGTGTCTGGAGCAATTCTTCTCTGATCTTTTGAGATGTGTCTGGAGCAATTCTTCTCTGATCTTGTGAGATGTGTGTGTGGAGCAATTCTTCTCTGATCTTGTGAGATCTGTCTCTGTCCCAAAATGAAAATCACACCTACGTATTTATAGGCTTAGGCAATAGTAGAATTTTTGAAAAGACAATTAATGTAAGTGAAGAATCGATTATTGTATGAAGTGTAACAAGTGTATAATCGATTCATTGCCTTTAGAAATTAAAAGAATCGATTGTTTGCTTAGTTGAGATAGGGAGGAATCGATTCATGGCCTTTAGGTGATCCTGGAAATCGATTATGTGGCCTTTGGAAATATGTAGGAATCGATTCTTTATTTTTGGAAATGATAAGAATCGATTATATGGCCTATGGAAAAAGGTAGGAATCGATTTTCAGGACATTTGGAGATCTTGAAAATCGATTATGTGGCCTTTAGAAATATGTAGGAATCGATTCTTTATTTTTGGAAATGATAAGAATCGATTATATGGCCTATGGAAAAAGGTAGGAATCGATTTTCAGGACATTTGGAGATCCTGAAAATCGATTTCATAGTCTTTTAAAATTTAAGGAAATCGATTCTTAGCTTTTGCATGAGTATGTGTAGAAATCGATTTCATGCTTTAAACATAGGCAAGGGAAATCGATTTTCAGGACATCCTAAAAGGTAGGAATCGATTCTTCACTTAGTTAAAACAATTAGGAATCGATTCATGGCCTATGGAAGAGCCTGAAAATCGATTTCAAGGCCTATGCAATATACTATAAATCGATTCTTGGCCTTTGGAACAAAATAGAAATCAATTCTTGCTTTCCACAAAAATGCTTTTAGGTCTTTGCCATAAAATATTTTCCAAAGCTTGCCATGCATAACATATTTTTTCAAAACTTGCCATGCATACATAACACATTTTCAAAAACCCTAATTTGATGCATGAGGCTTATTGCAAAAATTATTTTTATAGACCCTTTTGTGAGAAATGACCAAAATGCCCTTTTTGACCCTAACTTCCCAAAACGTGCATTCTAACCCTAAAAATGATTTCAAAAACTCTGGGATGGTTTCTAGGGTCCAAAATGCATAATTTATTTTTGTGTGGAAAATTAGGGTTTGGACCTAAGCCGGACAAAATTGGGGTATGACACAAAGTCCCTGTTTTCTATCGTGAGCAAACAGTTAAGGCATAATGATTGGGTTCGCACACGACCCTTTGCAGCAGTAAGGATAGTTATTGGCTCGGATATAGGAGATACTATTAGTCCTAACCGTTCATCACATGCTTCGGAGATAAAGCAATGAGTAGCACCAGAGTCATACAGAATATTAACAGTTTGATTAAAGAGAGAACCTGTACCCCTTATAAGATTATCAGCTGGCTTGATGGTCTTGGCATCCAAAGTGTTGACTCGAGCCTGCCTCGGAGCATCAGGAGACTCCAAGAAAGCTTTCCTTGACGGGCAATTATTAGCATAATGGCCCACTTCTTTGCAAAGGTAACATTGGTTCGGTCCCACCTGGCATTTGCCTTTATGAAACTTCTTGCACACATGACACCGGTCATATCCTGCAGAGTCTCTTGACTGTACTCGTTTCCCCTTGTCTGAATTCCCTTTATACCTCGGGTTTGAAGAAGTTGGCTCATTACCCTTCTTCTTATCCTTCTAGAAATCTTTCCTCTCAGCGTACATTCTTTTGAGATCGCTCTCAGCTGAATGAGCTTGTTGAACCAAAGCGGGATAAGTGGTCATGGAATAAGAGCTGAGACCTTGATTCACATCGCCTCTAAGGCCTTGTCTGAACATCACCATTTTCCACTTATCATCAGGAGCGGTGGTCCCCAATTCATAGAATTGTGACAACCTCTCAAATTTTGCAGCATATTCCCCAACTGTCATCTCTTCCTGTTTCAAACTCAAAAATTCCATCTGCTTGGCAAGTCTTTGAGAGTCGGGAAAATAATGACCCAAAAACAATTCCTTGAAATTAGTACACTCAAGAGGAGTTCCTTGAGTTTGTAGCATTCTACGAGCGTTAACCCACCAGGTGTGAGCATCCTCGTCCAGAGCGTTAGCAGCACAAGTTACTTTTTCTCCTTCATTGCATTGCAGAGTATCAAAGATCCGCTCCATGGCATCTACCCAGAAATGGGCTTTCATTGCCTCGGATCCTCCTTTGAAGGTTGGGGGTTTCATCTTCAGAAACCGGAAATACACCCTGTTGGGATCCTCAGGTGTTGGCACATTGACTGGCTCAGCTGGTTGTGATTGAGGCATCTGATGCATCTGCTGCATTTGAGCCATCTGAGTCATCTGTTGCTGTTGCAATAGCATCAAGTCATTCATCATTTTCTGCTGAGTCTCGATGACATTCTGCATCCATTCTTGATGAGGATCAACAGGTGGGTTTCTCCTACCCCTTCCAGCCATGATTCTGCGAAGTATGCACAAAGTATTAAGTTGATCAGGCTCAATGTCTAATAGCATACTAAGAAAAATCAGACTTAGAAGACGTAAAAGACTCTTAACATCTAAGTCCGACTAGGTCGAACCACTCTGATACCAATTGTAACATCCCGGTATTTCTAACTTGTAGAGAGACCGAAGATGTACAGATGCGGAAGTTCAAAGGACACAGTTCCTGTTTAAGTATTGGACATACAAACTTTTTCCGAAATAAAAACATAATCGGAATAACATTACTTCATAAAATAGAAGTTCATCGGTTCCATACCGAACGGAATACAATATCCAAGTCCAAATACCAAACAGAAACATAAAACGGTTCATATAACTCATAATCAATACAAGTTTATACAACCAATAGAACAACAAAAGAACAAAGGATCAATGACTAAGTCTGCGGCACCTCCGAGAGTATATCGACTACTCGTGCACAATAGTCTTCCTTTTTCCCTGCTTCTCTGAAAAACAACAAATATGGATTGGGTGAGATAACATTATCTCAGTGAGTCCTACCGTGCCCCCTCACTGACACTCGGTTCAATTTATGAAACCGTTACAACAAAAGGAGACATAACAATGTCTTATTTATTAATCGAAATGCCGACTGCACAACTATTGCTAATCCCGGCAAATCGTGAATTTAATTTCACATGATCCGGCTGCACAACGATTGCTAATCCCGGTGACCCACGAATTGACCACGCCAAGACGTATACAGGGCCTAGGGTGAGGGCTCATGACTTCCCTTCCTAGTATGCTACTTGTCGGGTCGTCAGCCAACGCGATACATATGACAATACGCATCAAATTCTCGAGAGTTAGATAATTTATATCTTTTCGATCACCAAAGGATCATTCACATAATACTTGGATAAACAATATCCATATCGATCTATAACCCGTTTTGAGGAATTCATAAACTTAGACCTCCGGCATTATAATCATTTTAATTTGACATATATAAAGATATATATATATATATATATATATATATATATATATATATATATATATATATATATATATATATATATATATATATATATATATATATATATATATATATATATTCAGTCAGTCCATCAGTCGGTGTACTCACACGCGTACTAGGGTTTCGGTTTTTCGATCAATTGGGCTTTCAAAGCTCCTTTTCAAAATCATGAGTTAAACAAGTTCAAAATAAGGTTTCCAATAAGGCAATTTCTTTTTAAATGATTGAGAAAGAGATTAGAAAAGGTTCGGAATCAAACGGAGCGACAAAACGAGAAAACGGGAACTGGCACCAGAACCTCACGCACGACCCGTGCCCAGGGGCGCACGACCCGTGCGTGGTGCACTACATAGAACCCCTCTATCAGAAAGAAACGCACGATCCGTGCCCAGGGGCGCACGACCCGTGCGTCTCGTTTCTTTGCCAACAAGACCCATCAGATTGGGACGCACGATCCGTGCCCAGGGGCGCACGATCCGTGCGTCATGTGTCTGTTACCATTTTCCCAGTTTTCCTCATTTTCGCTTTCCGTTTTCGCCCAATTCGATTTCTAATTTCAATCACCTGAAACTCAGACGATTTCCAAATATTCCAAACAGTATATAAATTATTTCATTTCAGCGATTTAATCAAAATTCTCAATAAACCGTAAAACACCATTTTGACTCAAAATCGCTTTTCGGTTCTAAGTCTTTCGAAAACGGAATGATTGCTTTATTATTTGAAACAAACAAAGTTTTCAGAATACACGAAAATGTCCCTAATCCGTGAGTAGAACTCACCCGTTGACGATTTCGCTAGGAGCTTCACCGAGACACGGGATGACCGAAAGGTACACGCACGAACGAGAACCGAAAGGCGCCAACTAGAGCGAAACGGCTACCTCTTCTACTGAATCACTGAAGCAGGAACTCAATCTCGAGTGAATGTTCCTCAAATTCTAAACGTAGGCTTAGAACTTCCTCCCCAATAGCTTGTACTGAACATGCAAGCAAACAACAACTTAGAACTCCACCATTTTCAATGCTTTGAGCTTCATATTCAGAAAATGGGGTTGAGAGGATGAGTGAGAATCAAGCTCTGAAAGTGGTACCAATAGATTGGAAATTGAAAATGGAGTAGAATGGGAGTGAGAGAACTTATATGCATTCAGATTTGTGGTGGATCCCTTCCTCTCCCTTCCTTCTCCTTCGCGCCCCTCCTCCTTCTTTTCCCTTTTCTGTTTTCAGTTTTCAAACTTCAGAATTCATTGAAAGTGATAAAGTGAGGGAGATATGGTTGGAATGGTTCAGACTTGAGGGATTTATATGAGGGGTGCGAATTTACAAATTTGCCCTTCAACTTGAAATCTTCAATTAAATTATGACTAATCCATAAGTGAATGTGAGATAGGATTTCTTTGGGCTTTTACTCGAATAATAATCCCCGAGACACGACTAATTATTCCCACAAATAATTAATCGGTCCTAGGCATCATAATACGAGTCTTTAAAATTTAGGGATGTTACAAATTAAGAATTAAGAAAAGTAAACAAGAGGGAAAGGGGGAACACCATTTTACGCTTTCAAAGTTCTCTACGTGCATTTTTTCTCCTCCAATGAATCAACGAACAACCTCCGATGGTTAATTTCTCTTGTGCTGAAACACAATAATCCAGATTTTTCAGTCTGCTGGTGGTGCCTGCAACAAACAACAAAGGTTGCATTATTTATTCATAATCAAAGGATATACACTAGCAGCCAAATGAGGCCACAAGATAGAGATATATACCTAGTCACTCCTCTGTAAAGAGAGGCCCCTCTAGAGAAACCACGTGGGACCAACTGGGATGCAAATAATGAACTAACTGGTCTGTAGACCAACTGGGATGCAAGTAATTTCTGGTCTTACCCATTTCGGGTCCTTTCTACTTCTTGAAGAAATAAAAGCAATAAGAAGGATTTCTTTCTAAACTTTATTTCTATTGGTATGTAAGTAAAGGCTTGCATCTTGAACAAAGTCAACAGAATACAACAAGACTTTATCTACTACAATCATGACACCCAAATTTTAATATAACTTTTCGATCAATTTTATTCTTCCATTGCAAGGTTCCAAACACATAAAGTAAGATTCAGAAACATTGAAAGCAATCAGGTCGATGGAATCTTTTACACTCAGACCAGACAAGTAGACTGATAAAAACAAAAGACCGGACTGGTAGCTAATTCACTCAAATGGTGGAGTTATCACAAACATCATACAAATATGACTATAATCAGGTCGATCGAATCTTTTAAACAGTTGCATCATCAGTAAAAAAGTGGAGTTATCACAAACAACATACAAATATGACTACAACGACAGTAGCTAATTCACTCCTCTCACGTCTTCTAAAATAAATGATACTAAAGTAAACACCAGAAATCAAATCGACATCAGGCTCTTTGTTAGGTTAATCAACAGTTCTCATCAGTACTTGCAGAAAAGAAAGAAGATAAATGAAGGAGCAACTTACCAAGGGAACGTTCTTTTTGAAGCCAACACCTAGATGGAAAATCTTTGCTAGCTGGTAGAAAGCCTTGGGTTGACCGTGGTTGGCAGCCACAACAAAGTAACAAAACAACAAAATCGTATTAATCTCAGTGAATCAGAAACTTACACTGAGTAACAAAACAACAAAATCGTAGTCTATGGTGGAGAGGAAGCTTACACTGAGTAACGGCGGTGCGATTTCCGGCACGGCAGAGCTCTGGTGGTGCGATTTCCGGCACGGCGGAGCTCCGGTGGAGAGTTCTCCAAACTTAAAATTTTCTTGAGGGGTTTTCATGCGGACGTTTAGGGGATACCAAATATCAAACTCATTTTTTGATTGGACCCGTTGAACCCGTTGAACCAGAAGAGGTAGAAGACGAATACGAAGGAGATTGGGTGGAGCACGGCCAACAATCGTTGCTAGGGTTTGAGCCACCTGAAGCAGAACCCGTTGAACCACCAGAAGCAGAACGAAGAAGTCAAAAGCCAGGGAAGAACGCCCTACCCTATCTTCTCGTTGCTAGGGTGCTGATTTGGGAACGATTTGTCTTCTCCTGTCTCCTGTGTTTTCGTTGAGAGGAGAGAATGATGTCTGAGAGGGAGAGAGTGAGGGGATTCGCGTGAGAGAGTGAAAATGGAGAGGGGGGAGATTCGACGGGGATAGAGGAAAGGTAGTTAGGGTTCGCGTGAGAGAGTGAGAATGGAGAGGAGAGTCTTCTGAGAGTGAGGCGTAAGTGAAATTATTTTGTTTCTATTTTGGTACTTTAGAAGTCAGGCGTGATACACGCCTGACTTCTAAAGTACCAAAATAGAAACAAAATAATTTCACCCTTAACTACAAGTTTGCCACCGCGTTACTTATGTAGTCAGGCGAATACACGCCTGACTTCTAAAGTCTAATTTTTTCTCTATTTGTTCACTTTAGAAGTCAGGCGTGTATTCGCCTGACTTTAAAACTCGCGAGTTTTGCCTCTTAATTACAAGTTTGCCACCGCGTCAACATATAAAGTCAGGCATCTGAGCGCCTGACTTTAAATGCCTAATTCTTTTCTTGATTTTGCACTAGTGCTGGTCCCTCCTTGCATGTCTTGCTTCTCATCACCACCGCGTCATATGATTTATTGATTGATTTCCTCTACATTGTCTTCCGATTCTTGGCATCATCTTCTCATCATTGATGTGAGTTTCTTTCTTTCGGTGAATTTCTAAATGTAAGTTTCTGCATTTCTACACGTAACGGTTCATGCATTTATGAGTTTCCATTTCTCTTTCAATAGCGGCCCACCTGAACTTATTAGTCAAGCTCCACCACTGGGCCCACTCCTGTAAAGCAGAAAAAATTATTCTCTCGCCAGATGAGTTCAGCTTATTGAAAAACAAATATGTTGCAGATAATATAATATTCACATTACAAACCGAAATAAGATTTATGGGTTAGGGTAATAGCTCAATTGATACATTTATGAAGTACAAGTCATTTTTAAAAATAATAATTTTACATTATGAGAAACATTGTTAGTTGCTTTAGCACACCTAAAATGCAAAAACAATAAGCTAATTCAAGAAATAAAAATAATTATATCAAAGGTAATGAACAATACAATGTAAATATTTTGTAAATGAAAAATACATTGTAACTTTTTCCTATCATGACTAAAAAAAATAATCATTTATAGAAAACAAAGACATCCATAAAAACAAAATATATAAAAAGTAGGCGCGGATTGACGGATTGGTGTGCTGTTGCAGTAGCTAGTTTATTCATGTTGTTGTATTATTGTATTTGGTTATATCCGATTGTATTCGATGACAGCACTTGTGATGACTTTTGGGGGTACCCTTTTTCCAACTCGGGTCTTTTTTCCACTGGGTTTTGGCCCTTGGCGGTTTTAACGAGGCCCCCCCGTAATTTTCCGAGACACCTTGTACTCCGGATTAATAAAATTTTGCTTATAAAAAAAAATCTTGAATAACAACTATTAATGCTCCCTAGTTACAAAAGTTATAGTACCGGTAATCAAGAAGGAAAAAAAGAATATTTAAGCAATAATGCTATAACCAGGGCCGTCCCAAAAAATTTAGAGCCTCTGTTCAAATCTTAAAAATTGGGCTCCTAATTGGGCCATATATTTATCAAATTGGCCTCCACATATTACTTCATTTTTTAAGATAAAATAAAATCCACATAATAAAATTATCAACAATTAATTTCTTAGAAAATTATTTTAATTATCAACAATTAACAAGGAAGGTAGCTCAGTTGGCGAGCTAAGGGACATGAAGGAGTTGCAAGAAGGAGGTCTAAGATTCAAACCCTAGAAACAAACATTCTCCCATTCCCACTAACATTTGCTAATAAAAAAACAAGCAGTGGAGACCTTGAACCCTAACAATTTTTGTTTTTGTTTTTTCTATTGCTATATAGATATATTTTTGTATCAACTATATATGTATATATATTTATATATATACACATTACCTACCTGCAAACAAATGATTGTTGACAACTAGTGATCGAGTGGTAAAACTGAAATTTACAACTAGAAGCATTAGGGTTCAAATCTCATAATTGACTTTTTTATGCAAAAAACTTAGCTTAGCAACTGCATATTGTAGACTGACAGAAAATAATTCGGATGCTATGTTGTTGGCTGACAGTGAGAAAGAAATACTGCAGAAATTGTGGTGCACTGCTGCACCATCTAAGTATTTGGTGCTCGGATGGAGGGTGTTAATTGATCGGTTACCAACTAGAAAAGCACTAATGCAGCGTGGTATATTAGAAGGAAACAGAGGGATTGGCTGCGTTTTTTGCTTTGGAGTGGAGGAGGATACTGCTCATTTGTTTGCTCACTGTAACCTATCGGGTCAATTGTGGAGGAAGGTTTGGGAGTTGCTTGGTATCATAAGGAAGGACTTTAACAGTATGTGGGATCATTTGTGGATGCATAAAATAAATATTGAAGGAAAGAAAAAAAGGAGGGTGCGGTTCATAGTATGGGTAGCTGTCATTTGGGTTATTTGGATCAACCGGAACAGAGTTATTTTCAGAGGGGGAATGGCCAGTGTAATACAAATGCTAAATCATGTAAAAGGTTTATCTTGGAGCTGGGTTGCAAATAGATTGGGAGATCACAACTCTTGCACTTTTGAAGACTGGAACAACGATCCTATTAATTGTTTGCTCCAAATGAGCTAAATGTACACGGGTTGAGGCACCCCTAGTGCCCCCAATCTAATAAAATCTTTGACTTATCAAAAAAAAAGAAGGAATTCATGTCATTAGTTGAAATAGCTGCCAATATATACAATTTGTTGTTAGTTTTGGGCCCTCAAAAAATGGCATTGAGCCGGGCTCTATGCTGTAGTACAGGCTGCATAGGCCCATGGCCGGCCCCGGTTATAACGATGCCAAAACAATAGGATGACCTAATAAAATATTTTTCAAATTGACCTCCGTATATATGTCACCACTGCTACATTCTGCTTGTATGCAAACGTATGTCAACTGTCAAGCATACATCCCCAGTGTAGTATCTGGTTTTTGACAGTTTGTCCTTTTATAGGAAAACCATAACTAGGTCACAATAGCTATATTTGGGATTGCTCCAAAGTCACAACAACACTATTCTTTGAAAAGTTATATCTTGCCCAGTAATGGCATTTTCTTAGAGGTCTAATGGTACTTGATCTTCTAAGAAGTTAAGAGTTTAAACAAGGCTGGCAGAAAAAATCATAAGGTTGTTAAACTTTGAAATTTTTAAAATCCTTATGGCTCTCTTAAGGGAATCTGAAGTCGCAGGATTTTCTAAGTGATTACGTGGTAATGAAAATAAAGTTTCAACGAAAGGAATATTTTTTCAATTAAAATTGATTACAGACTTGTTCTCATTGAAGGAATTTCTTGTGGATTTCAAGAGTTTTTTTCTTGAAATGATTTCGAGAAAAAACACTAAATTATTTTAAAAAGAGAGATTCTGTGAAAAAACTGAAAGTGAAAATATCTCACTTCCTTCTATTCATTAAAGAATGGGGATACTCGAAGTCTACATCGAGTAGTATGAGATGCTTAGTGGAGCATTTCAACTTTGAGTGTCTTATTTACAAAAAAGGTTTTAAGACAAATGAGTTTCCAAGTTTAGTACGTCGTTTTGAAGAGAAGGATTTTCCAGTATATAACAAACAAATTGTTAAGAGGAATTTGTTTTTGGTTAAAAAGACCACATGAGAAAAAAAGATGAAAAAAAAAATATTTTGATCGTTGTGATGACCCTAAGATAAAATAAGAATTACGACTTAGTTTTGTTGCAAACAAAAATCAACGTTGTCTCATTTTCATGACCTATGTACTGAGTGGCCTATAACATTATAATTTGTTCTGTTGAACTAGTTACCAAGTGACCTAGTGTATAAGTGAAGTATGTTATCAACCTTGATGTGTGAATGGTCTAATGCTGAAGGTTTCTTACATGTATGGTTGTTGAATGAATGTACCCTAGATTATGAAGAGCACCAAAGACGCGTTGGTACTGAGTGTTCTCGTACTTCGGTGTTGATCTAGATTACTAGTCTATTTTTTGACCCAGAGTAAGTTGTGGCTAGTGTTCTTTTTACCTCATCGGTATTGGTTTTATCTCTTTTGTCCTAGAGCGGTGAGTTTGTGGCTAGTGTCCTTTTCGACCTTGAACGAGTTGTGGCTAGTTTTAGTATTGTTGATTTGTTGCGCATCTACCCCGGGCATTATGTATTGGCATGATGTTGTAGAGTGATGTTGTGCAAGTTGATATGATGGAATTAGTCTGTCGAAGACAAGTGGCCAATATGATTTAAATATGAGTAATGCTATTTAGCCAAAGTTTTTCAGCCAAAAATAGACAAAAACCACATTACAACATCAATTAACCAAGTTTTTTAAGCCACTAACCAACCTACTTTTTCACAGTTTTCTAGACCATTGACTAAAAACTGTGAAAAAGTAGGTTGGTTATTGGCTTAAAAAACTTGGTTAATTGATGTTGTAATGTGGTTTTTGTCTATTTTTGGCTGAAAAAATTTGGCTAAATAGCATTGCTTTTTAAATATGAGTAATGCTATTTAGCCAAAGTTTTTCAGCCAAAAATAGACAAAAACCACATTACAACATCAATTAACCAAGTTTTTTAAGCCACTAACCAACCTACTTTTTCACAGTTTTCTAGACCATTGACTAAAAACTGTGAAAAAGTAGGTTGGTTATTGGCTTAAAAAACTTGGTTAATTGATGTTGTAATGTGGTTTTTGTCTATTTTTGGCTGAAAAAATTTGGCTAAATAGCATTGCTTTTTAAATATGAGTAATGCTATTTAGCCAAAGTTTTTCAGCCAAAAATAGACAAAAACCACATTACAACATCAATTAACCAAGTTTTTTAAGCCACTAACCAACCTACTTTTTCACAGTTTTCTAGACCATTGACTAAAAACTGTGAAAAAGTAGGTTGGTTATTGGCTTAAAAAACTTGGTTAATTGATGTTGTAATGTGGTTTTTGTCTATTTTTGGCTGAAAAAATTTGGCTAAATAGCATTGCAGCATAATGAGGTTTCCTAGGCTCATTCATAAACCTGCTCAGCACACCCACAACATAACACAAGTCAGGTCTGCTGTTACAAAGATACCTTAATGACCCAACTATCTGCTTGTACAATGTTGGATCAACTTTCTCTTCATCTAGACAGTCTTCAAGCTTCAAATTCATATCAGCTGGTGTAGCTATGGCTTTGCAATTAGCCATATCAAACCTGTTCAGTATCTCTCTAGCATACTTCAGTTGATGCATGATAATTCCTTTTTCTTGCCAAAGGAATTCCAGTCCTAGGAAATAAGATACTCTTCCTAGGTTGGTCATCTTATATTCCTTCATCATGATTCCCAGTAACAAGGAGATCATCCACGTATAAACACACCAACAGTAGAATAGACCCACCTTTCATCAGCACATACACACCATGCTCTACTTCACATCTCTTGAAGCCCATTTGACCCAAGGTGCTGTCAATCTTCTTGTTCCATGCTCTTGGAGCTTGCTTAAGCCCATAAAGAGCCTTGTGTAATCTATACACCTTTTGTTCTTTGTCTTTCACCTCAAACCCAGGGGGTTGAGTTACAAACACAGTTTCCTCTAGATTTCCATTTAGGAAAGCTGACTTGACATCAAGGTGAGACAGATTCCACCCTTTATTGCAAGCCATGGCCACAATCAATCTCACAGTTTCATGTCTAGCAACAGGAGCAAAAACCTCTGAATAGTCTATGCCCTGTTTCTGCAAGAATCCTCTAGCAACAAGTCTAGACTTGTGCTTCACAATCTTCCCTCAGGACTCAATTTCAACTTGAACACCCACTTGACACCTATTGGTTTCTTTCCTTTAGGTAGATCAGTGAGTTCCCAGGTTCCATTCTTCTCAATGGAACTCAATTCATCAATCATAGCATTCTTCCATTCCTTATCTTTCAGAGCATCTTTGTAACTTACTGGTTCAGCATCAGCCAAAAGGGTAAAGTGGATTAATTCACCTTCATCAGTGACTGCTGAATCAGACAGAACTTCACAATCATCGAGTCTTCTTGAAAGTTGCCTATTTCTTTGAGCTCTAGTTTCTGATACAGTGGTTGCATCAAGTGCTGTAGCATCTGGTGCTGTGACAGCATCATTCTCAGCATCACTGTGATCAATCTCATAAGTACAGATATCCATCTCAATGATTGGAACAGTCACAGCTTCCCCTTTCTTCCAATCCCAGGCCTCATCTTCTTTAATCACCAAGTCTCTACTCACAACAACCTTCTTGGTGACTGGATTATACAGCTTATAGCCTCCAGTGTTATGATAGCCAATCAGGATCATTACTTCACTCTTGTCTTTAAGCTTAGTTCTCTTAGCATCAAGAATGTGCCTGTAGGACAAAGATCCAAAAACTCTAAAGTGGCTGACTGAAGGTTTCTTTCCACTCCACACCTCTAGTGGAACCTTCATTTTCAATCTCTTAGTAGGACATCTATTCAAGATGTATGCAGCAGTACTCACTGCTTCACCCCAAAACTCATGAGGTAATTTCTTTTGCTTGACAATACTCCTTGTCATATCTAACAAAGTCCTATTTCTCCTCTCAGCAAGCCCATTGTGTTGAGGAGTATAGGGTGGAGTCACCTCCCTTATGACTCCATGTTCTTCACAAAACTTATCAAAATCCTTAGATGTGTATTCTCCACCGCCATCAGTTCTAAGGATCTTGATCTTCAAGCCATATTGGTTTTCTGCCACTGCCTTGAACTTCTTAAACTGATTCAAAGCCTCACTCTTATGTTTGATTAGATACACCCAAATCATTCTGGTATATTCATCAACAAATGATATGAAGTACCTGCTTCCACCCAAAGAAGGCACCTCAAAGGGACCACAAATATCAGAACTCACCACATGCAGAGCTGCAGTAGCTCTCATAGGAATTTCTGCAACAAAAGGCAGCCTGCTTTGCTTGCCTTTGAGACACACATCGCAACTTCTTTCTATTGTAGTCATTTTAGGCAGTCCTTTTACTGACTCTTTCTCACTCAGCTGAGTTAGACTTTTGAAGTTCAAGTGCCCATACCTCAAGTGCCACAGCCAATTCTGTGAGTTTGATACTACATCACTAAGACTGTCTACACTCACAGTTTTCATGCTGCACTTGAAGGTCTTATTCTTTGATAAGATAGACTTCAACACTAGTCTATCACTCTTATCAAACAATTTCAGCACCTTATCCTTCATTATTACTGAGAATCCTTTTTCAATTAATTGACCTACACTCATCAAATTGCATTTGATAGTAGGTATATAAAATACGTTTTCAATTACTGCTTCCTTTCCATTCTTTATTTCTAACACTATATCACCCATTCCTTCAGCCACAAGTGTTCTACCATCAGCTAGTCTTATTGTGGTTTTCTTACTAGTGTCTAGATTTCTTAGCCAGTGCCTATTGGAAGTCATGTGGTTTCAGCAGTCAGTGTCTAGATACCATACCTCAGAAGCCTGTGTTCCTTCCTCATTTGCCACCATTTGTAGCAAAGGTTCAGCCTCAGAGTTACTGTCATGAGTAGCTTTGACCTCCTCCTCTGTTATGGTAGCCATCAGCAACACTAGATCTGAATCAGAACCAGAATCAGAGTTACTATCTTGAGCAAAGTTTGCTTCCTCATCCTCATCATCATCAGATTTCTTTCCCTTCCCTTGCCAGCACTCATCAGCATAGTGCCCGAATCTTTCACAATTATAGCATTGAATCTTTCTTTTGTCAAATGGCTTGTTCTTTCCTTGATTAGAGCTTGATCCTCCTCCTTTCTTGAAGGATTCAGGCTTACTCTTAACAGATTCCTTATTTGACTTACTTTATCCTTATTTGTTGATTCCTTCTTAGCTAACCACTTCTTCTTATTTTCTTCCAAGGATTTCTTTGAGATTTTCGCCTGAAGAGCATGATCAGATCTCCTCTCCTTTCCTCTCTCTTTCAACTTCATTTCACGTGCTTGTAATTCACCTTGCAACTCTTCCACCTCCATTTCATCTGTGTTTCTTGTTTGCTCAATTGCAACCACGAAGTGATCGAATTTCGGAGGTAGAGTGCGAAGTATCTTCTCAATTATCTTCTCATTAGTAACCTCTTCTCCACAGTTCTTCATTTTGTTGGAGATTTTCACTATCTTCGTAAAGTATTCGCTGATTTTATCATCATCTTCCATATGTAGTAATTCGTACTGTCTTCGCAAGGATTGCAGCTTCACCTTTTTCACTTTCGCATCGCCTGTTTAACACTTCGTTAACGTGTCCCACGCTGCTTTCGAGCTTATCGCCTTCGCGTCTTCTCAAATTTGACGAATCAAGACACTGTTGGATGTAGAACAGAGCCTTACAATCCTTCTTCCTCGCCTCCTTGAACGCATTACGTTTAGCCTCTGTTGGATTCGCTCCCAACGCCCCGTAACCGTTCTGCACTACATCAAGGAGATCTTGCGAGCCAAACAAGGACTTCATCTGCACGTTCCATCGCTCCTAGTTCTTGCCGCCGAGAACAAGTAGATTCATCGAAAAGTTTCTGTTCGTCGCCATTGATGAACTGATGAAGAACAGAGTGAGCAGCAGCTTCACAGGATCGAGAAAAACACGGGCTCTAGATACCAATTGTTAGAATTGCAGTGCCAATTTGCACTGAAATCAGAGAATTTTGAGAGAGGATTCTAACAGAAAATTGGAAGAAATGAAATCTGTTATTCAATTATTGAAAACGGTTACACGGATGCCTTATGTAGGGCACCTTAACTATGGTTTAGCTAATCAGAAGTTTTAATCACTAAGCTAACCATGGTCACTAATACAAGCTGAAGAAGGAAACAATCAACAACAATTAAAGGAACAATAGTTGACTGGTGCTGTTGCATGGCAAAGAACCAACAGTTAGGGCTTCAAATTGAAGTGAATTTGGATTACATTTCAATAGTGATAAACTTTAGTATGACTTAGAGTACTAAGGAATTCCTTAGTAATTGTTACTAAATGGCATAATAGTCATTTTCCCATCAATGAAAAATTCGTTAACCACACAAACACTAAATTGTGGTTAGTATGTACTAACTATTGGATTGTTGTATAATGGTTAGTAGCATATACTAACCACACAAACACTAAATTGTGGTTAGTATGTACTAACCATTGGAGTGTTGTATAATGGTTACCGAAAACTTTAGTAATTGTTACTAAGGAATTGCCGAAAAACTCACATATAAGATATATAGAGCCTGTTTGGATCGGCTTATTTGAGCTTATTTATTGGCATAAGCACTTGTGAAACTGTTTGGGAGAGCTTATGGAAACGGCTTACGACATGTTCATAAGCTGTTTTCAACTAATTTCCATAAGCTCCAAAAGATAGCTTATGGCTTATAGAAAAAATTGTTTAACATTTTTTCATCCTTTATTTTATAAACAACTTATGCATAAGCATTTATATGATAAGCGCTTATGCCATAAGCACTAAATTAAGCTGTTTATCCAAATGGGCACATATTGTTGTCGGTCTGTTTGTATATCCAATGTATGGGGGGTACTCGAGAACGGATGTTTCAAGTGCGTCGGGAATGAATCCCAAGAATGATAGAGAAGACCAAATAAGGGCCAATTGGTGGTGCCGCTGAAGCTGCACTATTTTTTAGTGTTCTGATGAACTCTAAAAATGGGCGTCCGATTGAAGACTCTGTATTTGTCTAGACTTATCAAATATATATTAGGTATATTTGCATTGAGAATTTTTCTCTTTTTTAGCATCTGACTTGTGATCTAGATCAACAGACTTATATTTTTGTTTTAACTAGCTCTTATAATTGTTATCTTAGTCTGGTCTTCTAACTGGGAGTAAGTATCTTACTTTTGAACAATTTTGCTTTATGTTCAAGATGATTTTATTATTGATTATAAAATTGATTTATGATTTGTCGGGTTGTTAGAATTTTAAAAATGATATCAGATTTTCCACAAGTAGCGTACATATATAGTAAATTTTAGAAGGACTTCCTGCGAGCCATGTGCTCTCTTAGGGTTTTCTCCCTGCAAGCCTTTGGCTTAGTCAAGGCTCTCACTGCAAGAAAAATTGGACTTTTCGGCAGGCAAAATCCCTCCGGAAAGCCCAAAATCAGCCGAAAATGTTGTCTTTTCGGCGGATTTTTGGCGCCGGTAGCCAGCTCGCAGCAAACGGTTTTCGGTGGATTTCGTGGCACCGAAAAATCAGCTGGAAATTTCCGGCAGATAATCCCCCAGAAAATCAAAAAAATAATTCGCATCAGTTTATCAGCCGGAAAGTCCACAAATCTGCCGGAAAAACCGTTTTTTTTAAAAAATTAATTATTTTTAAAAAATAAATATTTATTTTTTTGAAAATCGTTTTATTTAAAAAATTAATATTATTTTATTAAAAACTTTAATTACTGATAAAAAAATAAAATTTAATAATTAATTAATTTACTATTTAAAAAAAATAAAAATTAGGAATGAAAATTAATAATTAATTTAAATAAATATCCATACAAAAAAAAATCCATACAATAAAAAAAAATATTCATACATCAAAATAAAATAATCCAAAGCTACTGGGGTGGCTGCTGGTCTGTGTCATCACCATGATAATAGGTATCATCAGATGCAAGAAAAGCACTAATCGCATCGATATTAAGATCGATGTGGGGCTGCTGGGGTGACCGCCGCTGGGGGTGCTGGTTTGGCTGGTGGGGTGACTGCTGCTGGGGCTACTGGTATGGCTGAGGTGCATACTGCTGGGAATACTGGGGTGCATACTGCTGCTGAGGCCACTGCTGAAATGCACCGCCGTAATGCTGCTGCGGCAGGTAGGATGGCATATGTGATGAGGATGGCCTCGAGTGGTGAGACATCAGCTGATCCTGCAAAAACTTAAAGCGCTCCTCATTTAACCTAGCCTACTCCGCATCTAGCCTAGCCTGCTCCTCCATGCGCTCCGCAGCTACCCTAGCCTGCTCCTCCATGCGCTCCTCAGCTATCCTGGCTTTCTCTCGAAGTGCCTGCACTTCCCGTTCATTTTGCTCCTGCCGCTCGCCAAACTGACGCTGGGCCTCGCTCAGTTGTTGTGTCAATTGCGTAACAACATTCAACTCACCAGCATTGGGAACATTAGAGCGACCAGTACTCGAGGAACCAGAATGTGAAGCTGATAGACTCGGAATATTGCTTGTTCGGAAAGCAGCCGGTCCAATACCACCTGATCCTACCATACGATTATGCTTTTGGGGTCCAACTGCTCTCTCCCAAATATCACGAGCTACTCTAGCCTCCTCCACTAGATCGATATCAGCTGCCCCACTGCTCTGTTGTGACTCATGGTACTCAGCCAGCCCACCCTGGAAGCTCTCCTGAAAAAAATAACCCAACAAATAAATAACTATAGCAAAAGTAGTTTTAATATAATATTCCTCGCCCGATATAAAGATTAATATAAATAATAAACATTAATATATAATTGTAAAAGTAGTTTTACCTGAATATTCCTCGCCCGATCTGTAGCAAACTCACCAGTGTCCTCCCGCATATGAAGGTAGCGATGCAACTCAGGCAAAGTGATATGTATATATATATATATATATATATATATATATATATATATATATATATATATATTATTAATTAATACACATGAAAATGACTAGTTAATTATAAATAATTAATTAATCATGTAATAAAGTAATAAATTTACCAAACGCATGTGATGCGTTGTAGTATTAACACTCCCCTCTGTGTGTGCAGCCACCTTCTTCAGAAGCACGGTTCTTCTTGACTTTCTCACAATAATTCCTAAATTCTGGTGTCTAGCAGCACTCCTTTAACCCAGCCCAAGTTGAGTCTCCCATATAAGATGGCTTCGCATTCTTACCGCGCGCCTCCCGCAGTAATTCAGAATAGCGATGGGAACATCTCTTATGGAACACTCTCTCAACTTCTTTTTGCTGCTGGTAACCATTTACATTTTTCCTATTTAAGAAATTTACAAAAATGTTGTTAATTATAAGACAAATTAATTAATCAATTCAATAAGATAATACACCAAACTAATTATTTCCTAGAACAACTTACCCAAAATGATTTTAACATCCTCTCAATTGCCTCTTTATCTTTTCTAACGACCGTCCAATTCTTCCAGCTGCTGGTGAAATTCTCCTTGATTGTTTTTGTGATGGCGCTAGCTGTAGCCTTCGAAGGAAGAAACCTGCATTAAAAAAAGATGAATTTTATTACACAAAATTATATAATTTATATAAAAGGCAACAAAAATAAATTAATAAATAATAATATATAGACTTACGAATCGCCAGCAGTCTCCAATATGATACGCCCATCAGTTGTATACCTCACCACCTCACGATCAACACTGAATGTGCGTACCCCATCTGCATCAACATCTGTCGGGGCTAAGCCCTCAGTACCAGCAGGAATCACTGGGTCCCCTACAGTACTAGTACTAGCACCCTCAGACCTAGGTGGTGGCAAATATCTGCCACCAGAAACAACAACACGAGCAGGCTGAACACAACGCCCTAGGCGAGTAGAAGTCTTTCGCCTGCTAGTGCTGGCGGCATCACGCGTGACAGGTGGAGGAACATATGTGTCTTCATCGGGTCCTGAGTGAGATGCCATGACCGTATCTAGACACACACACACACACACACACACACACACACACACACATATATATATATATATATATATATATATATATATATATATATATATATATATATATATAAACATACTAAACAAATTAAAATATATAAACATACTAATTAAACAAACATAAATTAAAAATAGGTTAACATATATTGTTGAAACATAAATAACTAATTGGAATCCCATTCATTCTCAAAATCATCATCATCAGAGGAGTGAATTCTTGATACACCAATGTGGTCTGTTGCATCTTCATCAGCATCTTCTTCGTCATCAACTTCATCGCCGGTGTTTGGCTCATCACATAAACGACTAATGGGTTCAACTTGAATCACTTCATTTACATTAGACATCTCTTCCATTTGATATGGCACATCTTCCACCGTGTCATCATTTGTCTCAATGCGACCTCTTGGTTTTGTTTTAATTGCGACACACCAACCACGCCTATCAGTCCGCGTTGATGGATAAGGGACATAATAGACCTGTCTCACATTTTGTGCAATGACGAACGGATCATACAGTCGATATCTACCATTCATTTTAATGTCCACTATATTTGACTTTGGATTCACGTTTGTTCCTCGAGCAGACGGATCAAACCAATTACAATAAAAAACCACTACCTTTTGACTAAAATCTAGATCGGGGTATGAAAGTTCATATATGTGTTGAACCACACCATAAAAATCATCTTCACCTCCTCCAGTGACAACCTTCATGCACACTCCACTATTGACTGTCTCTCTGCCCTGTGTCCATTCATTGGTGTGAAATTTGTATCCATTGACAAAGTATGTGTGCCATTCTTTAACACATCTTCGAGGACCGTCTGATATGTTCCTCAAGTGTTGGTTGGTAGGAGTTGGTGGGAGGGCATAAACATGTTGCCTAAACCACGTTGGAAAATGTGCATTAATATGAGTAGAAGATTGTTGCTCACTTACGTCCTCTGATGATAAGAATTCCCTAAAAAAAAATAATTAATTGTTACAATGTCTACTTTATATTAACTAATTAAGATCGATAGTTAATGTTGAGGAACATACTCAATAAATGGTTGCACCTCAGTACAGTTTATCAACACATGAACATGTGCTGAACTTAACTCTTCATCTGTTAGCCAGTGAATTGACTCCTTCCCAGATGGACGACCGGGTAGACAAAAGACAGACAAAGCTAAATGATGTCTAGGCCATTCAGTATCAATTTCATTTCGACTGCTTCCAGGAGCAAACTCATTCTTGAAATAATAAGAACAAAAATGTGTTGTTTCACGGTGTAAGTAAGAAGAACGTATCGATCCTTCAACTCTAGCTTTGTTTTTCACCGATCTTTTTGAATCACCCATGAACCTAGAGAAAATGATATTAATTAACATAATAATCATATATTTTAAACTTGTTTCTTATATTATAAAAATTAACTGACCTTTCAAATGGATACAGCCATCTGTATTGGACAGGTCCGCCAAGTTTAGCTTCATATGCGAGATGCACCGGTAGATGCTCCATAGAATCAAAGTAACCAGACGGAAATACTCTCTCCAACTTGCATAAGATAAGTCGGATGTCTTGTTCCATTTTTGAAAGAACATCAGCTTTTAGCATTGCAGAACACAAATTCTTAAGGTATTGATTTATTTCAATGAGCGGATTCAAAACGTGTGTTGGCAACGAACGAAAAGCGATAGGATGTAAGCACTCCATGAATACATGACAATCATGGCTCTTCATCCCATGCAACCTCCCATTATCCACATCCGCACATCTAGATAAATTGGAAGAATAACCGTCTGCCATTTTCAACTCTTTTATCCACTGATAAACTGCTTTCGCTTGTTCGGTAGATAAAGTATAATTGGCTTTGGGTTTCAAAGTCCTAGTACCTTGCTCAACCAACAACAAAGCCTTTCGTCTATAGTAATGATCTATATCCTTCCTAGCTTTCTCATTGTCTTTCGTTTTGCCTTTCACGTTCATGACAGTGTTAAATATGTTGTCAACAAAATTCTTCTCTATATGCATGACATCGAGATTGTGTCTCAACAGATTATCTTTCCAATAGGGAAGTTCCCAAAAAATACTTTCTTTTGTCCAATTGTGCCATTGTCCATAGCCATCTGGACGAGAAACAACACCCGCTACGACTTCCACAGGAGGGATATCCCTAACACTATTCCAAACTTCCTCTGGTGTCAACTTACGAGGAGGTCTAGCTGTTTCAACATTTCCCTTGATGAACGCATATTTCTGCTTTCTAAATGCGTGATCCATAGGTAAGAACCTACGGTGCGAGTCAAACCATGAAGTTTTTCCTCCGTATTTAAGACTAAAAGCCTTTGTGTCAACCATGCAAATCGGACACGCCATCTTACCATGTGTCCCCCATCCAGACAACATTCCATAGGCAGGGAAGTCATTAATGGTCCACATCAAAGCCGCCCTCATCACAAAATTTTGTTTGTGTGCTGCATCATAAGTTAAAACACCATTCCACAACCTTTTTAGGTCATCAATCAAAGGTTGCAAATATATGTCAATACCAGCTGTTGGATTACTTGGCCCTGGAATAATAGAATTTAAAAACATGTATGGTTTAGACATACACATTTCTGGAGGAAGGTTGTATGGGGGTAACAACAACTGGCCAACATGAATACGGTGTTGCCGAGGCTTGAATATATGGTGTGAAACCATCTGAGCATAAACCAAGCCGAACATTGCGTGGATCATTGGCAAAATCTGGATGAACATGATCAAAATGCTTCCAAGCTTCACCATCCGATAGGTGACGTAATTCACCAGAATTATTTCTATTTTGATGGTGCCACGTCATTTTACCCGCGGTCTCCATTGAAGTAAACATCCTCTGTAGCCTTGGTATTAGCGGCCGACAGAACATTGCTTTTCGTGGAACCGGTTTGCCTCTGCTCATCCCTTTCCTACTGACACGATAGCGTGGCTCTGCACACAACTTGCATTTCGACAGCTCTCCATCATTTATGCCAAACTCATTATTCTTTTAGATTTTAAGCCAACCTTCGATACCAGTCTTTTAGCTTCATAATAACTTTGCGGCAAAAGACCTCTAATGGGGGTTGCATCCAACATCATTTTGGTCATATATTCCATGCACAACTTAGCAACATTAAATTGAGACTTAAGACCCAACAACCGAACACACATTGATAATTTTGAGTTTTTAGATCCTTCAAATAATGGTTTATTTGTCTCACTCAAATACATGTAAAACCTTTGAGCTTCCTCATTTGGAACTTCTTCAGCATCATATTCTGGTTCTTCAAAATCCAAATTTACTCCAACAGCGTCAGATATCATTCCCTGATAAACATCTAACGGTTGTATAATTTGGCCTTTAGATGTCGTAGTCGCTGGATAACTACTTGATATGGGAGCTACTACTTCAACCGGAACATTAACTGCAGGAACTGCAGCTACCCCTGGTCCTACTTCCCCGTGACGACTCCATATCCAATAATTTTGCCTAAACCCATTATTGTACAAATCAAGTCTAACTTCTTCTTCATTTTTTATAAATCGAAAGGAACATTTCAAGCACGGACATCTAATACCGCCTTGTCGCGCAAATTCTTCATGACACTTAGCACAAAAAATAAACTCTTCTACTCCTTCTACAAAACGTCGCTTTAAACCGGATCTTCTAGGAAACAATCGATCATACATCCAACTACGATCCATAATTTCAAGATCTATGTACTACACTACAATGTAAATGAAATAAACTATCAAATAAACTATCAATTACTTTATATTTTGATATATATATATATTGATATATTAATTACTTTATTTTGATATATCAATAAACTATCAATTACTAGCAACACAATGAATTTTTAGATAATGTTATATATTAATAATTTAAACATTATAAATAATAATTGCAAATTTAATTTTAAATTTAAATTTTTATAAGACAATATCTGTTAATAAAATTTATAAGTGAACTTAATAAATAAGTTTTTTCAATATAAATTATTTTGTATTATTATTGCAAACAAAATTTGTAACAAAATTTTACTATAAATAGTGAAGTAATTAATAATCTATTAATTTTAATATTGAACAAAAAATGTGATTTGAGAAAACCAACTTCTAAGACACGACAATGAGACACAAGAACATGTATTCAAATCATCGACAATAAGCGTTATTAAAAGTCAACAAGGACTAAAAGAAAAAATCCAAATTTTACGGTGACCAAAAGTTGGTAAAATTTTTTTAGACACTAAAAACAAAAAGTCCATATATATATATATATATATATATATATATATATATATATATATATATATATATATATATATATATATATATATATATATATATATTGATATATTAATTACTTTACTTTGATAACTAACCGTAGTGAAGAGAAGGCTCTGACTTGAAGCGTATCCCCAACTCAAACAAAGAGGAAAAAAGAGGAACACAAACTCAAACAATACCTAAACAAACAACACCACAATTAGTAACAAACTCATATTATAAAATAATTCAAAAACTAAAACTATTAACTCATGTTACAAACATACCTTAGATCGAAGAAATTTGTCAAAGAGAGGAAGTGATTTAGTAGAGAGAAGAGAGAATTTGTAGGGAGGAAGAGAGGAATTTCAAGAAGAGATTTAGTAGAGAGAATGAGAGTATTGGTAGAGGTGTGAAGAAGAAGAAGTGGAGAAGAGATTTATATAGAAGAAACGAAGTCAAACGGTCAAAAGGCCGAATCCGCCGGAAATGTCATTTACCGGCGGATTTAGGGGAATTCCGGCGGATTTTCAAGGATTTCCGGCGGATTTTCAAGGATTTCCGGCGGATTTTCAAAAATCAATTCCCCCGCTTTTTTCAAAAATATCTGCCGAAAATGACGTTTCCGGCGGATTTTAGTCGGGTTGTCATTTCCGGCGGATTTTTACGCATTTCCGGCGGATTTTCGAAATTCAAAGTTGGCGGTTCTTTTAACTATCCGCCAGGAATGACTTTACCGGCGGATTTTTTAAATTTTTTTTTTTGTAGACCCAAATCCGCCGGAAATACCTAATAATCCGTCGGAAATGTTGCGGAGGAAAAACATCCGCCGGAAAAACCAACAAATCCGCCGATAATGTTTCGGCGGATAAAATCCGCCGGTAAGTCCTAAAATCCGCCAGAAATTTTTCGGCGGATAACAATCCGCCGGAAAGTCCTGGCGGTAAAAATCAGCTTTTCTTGTAGTGATCGTATCCACAGGGATTTGGTAATATTAACAAGCCGTTCAACTATTCTTATGCTAAAGTGAAGTATAAAGAGAAGGTAGTTGCTGTTTGCATAAAAACAAAAATTTGGAATTAAAAAGGGTTGTGATTCAAACACTTAAAAGCATTGGGATTAGATTTCATCAACCCTATCTAGGGGTATGTATGTGATCCTTCATTAATCCTATGTAAATCCTAGTATTGACTTATCTTACCATTTCATCCTACAATGTTAATTCCTTAATCAAAGTTGAAAAAATCTATTGAGTTAGACAAATGATGATTCCTCAATCACTTGAATAAACAATAGCATTAAGCTTAGGTAATAAGACTATAGCAACAATTCTATTCCTAGATATTTAATTATATAGGTGACTTCAACTAGATCAAACACAATACATAGTTTTTCAACTAAATATCATGTCTCAAATCATTCAATAGGTGATCAAGCTATCAAAAGCATTAAGCATAAGATGAAATCACTAAATCAACACATAGATTCAATATAGAATAACTCAATTGAGGAATCAAATTACAAGATTCACTCAGAATGATGGGGAGTCTCTTTATGATGCATGGGAGCGTTTCAAAGAAATGCTAAGGCTTTGCCCCCATCATGGACTAGAGAAATGGTTGATAATCCACACTTTTTATAATGGTCTATTGTACACAACAAAAATGACTGTTAATGCAGCTGCAGGTGGTGCTTTGATGAACAAGAATATTGAAGAAGCTTATGCTCTGATTGAGGATATGGCACAGAATCACTACCAATGGACAAGTGAGAGAGCTATCACAGCTCCATCAGCACAAAAGAAAGAACCAGGTAAGTACGAAGTTTCTGCCCTTGATCATGTAGCTTCTAAAGTAGACGCATTGTTTGCTAAATTTGATAAGCTGAGTGTAAATGCTGCTTCATCTTCTACTCCATCTTCTTCTTCATCTTGTGAAATCTGTGGTGTAGTTGGTCACATTGGTACAGAATGCCAACTAGGGGCATCTACTGCTGGTTCTGAACAAGCAAATTTTGCCCAAAAGGGGGATCCATTTTCAAACACTTATAACCCCGGATGGAGGAATCATCCAAATTTTTCATATAAAAATCCTCCATCAAACCAACCAGCAGCTAGAACACCCCCTGGTTTTCAAAACAATCAAAGGACTCCTCAAAAATCCAATTTAGAAACTCTATTGGAAACTTTTGTGTTAACTCAAACCAAACAAAATGAAGAGTTCAAAAACCAAAACTCATTTTTGAATGATACTCTTATTAAGTTAACATCAAAAGTAGACTCTATCACCACTCAACAAAATGCTGGAAACCCAAATTTCTCAAGTGGCTCAACAAGTCGCTTCATCCTCTAAATCCTCCGGAATATTTCCTGGACAGCCAGAGCCAAATCCCAAAGCCCAAATTAATGTTGTCACCTTAAGGAGTGGAAAACATTTAGAGGAACCAAAGAATAATAAAAATGAGAGTGAAAAAGAGAGTCCACAAAGTGAGGAGGTAGAGGAAAAGAAAGAAAAAGAAACATCATATGTGTCACCTCCACCATACAAGCCCACCATTCCCTTCCCACAAAGGTTTGCGAAAACAAAACTTGATGAGCAGTTTAAGAAATTTGTTGATCTTTTGAGTAAGCTCTACATAAACATTCCTTTCACCGATGCACTGTCTCAAATGCCATCTTATGCAAAAATTTTGAAATAAATTCTGTCTAAGAAAAGAAAGATAGATGACAATGAGACAGTGACTCTAACTGAAGAATGTAGTGCTATAATTCAAAATAAACTACCAGCAAAGCTAAAAGACCCTGGAAGTTTTTATATACCATGTGTGATAGGAAGTGAAACCATAAACAAAGCCATGTGTGATTTAGGAGCCAGTGTGAGTTTAATGCCATTATCCCTTTTCAAGAGGCTAGGTCTAGGAGAATTAAAACCCACCAAAATGACTATAGAGTTGGCTGACCGCTCCATTAAATATCCAACCGGAATTTTAGAGGATGTTCCTATCAAAGTAGGACAAATTTTCATACCGGCTGATTTTGTTGTGATGGAAATAGAGGAAGATTCCCAGGTTCCAATTTTGTTGGGAAGACCTTTTCTTGCCATTGCAGGTGTAACATCCGCAAAATAATTAGTAGGAATTATTTGGGTGTTAACCCAATTAAATTAATTTAGTACTTGACTGGTAAATTTACTGAGTGCTAAAATTATTTATTGGTTGCCATCGGATCGTTAACCGGATAATACGGATCAAGGAAGTTTCGGAATCGAAATAGGAGATTTAGATCAATATGGTAATTGGACCACGTTACCAAATATATTATATATATATATATATATATATATATATATATATATATATATGTAACCGTGTGTGTGTGTGTGTGTGTAAAAAGAAAACAAAAGAAAGAAATAAAAAGAAGAAAGAAAGAAGGGAAGAAACAGAGAACGAGAAAAAGAAAAGAAGAGAAGGAGAAAAGAAGGAAAGTGGCGTGAGAGAGAAGAGGAGAGGAAGAAGAGGACTTTCATGAAAACTCCATTTTTATGGCACAAAAATACTCACCTCTTCACCCTCTTCCTTTTGACACAAAGATCATCAACAACAACCCACTCTCTCATATTCTACCATTTTCGTTTTTAGTGAGAAATTGAGAGAAATCTTGTGTTGTTTCTTCTTTCTAGTGTTATGAAGGTTAGGGAAGACCAATTGTGTGTTTGGTTGTTAACTTGGAGAGAAGGAATCAAAGATTGGTGAGTTAGGGTTTTGAAAATCAAAAATTGGGTTTATGTGTGAATAGTAGTTTTGGAGGTTGAAGATGATGAATAGTGCCCATGGAGGATTTCGAGGAATTCGGCATTTCGGTCAAAAGCGGTTTCGTGATCGAGTGGGAAGCTTTGGAAGCGGATTGGGTGTCGCCGGAGCGGGGATCGTTCGTGTGGCTACTCGGTGATTTCGGCTCGATCGTGGTTCACGCTTCAAGGGTGAGTTCTACTCACGTTTAGGATTTTATGTTTCGAATTAATTAATTAACTGTTTTATCGCTTTCGCTGGACTGGAATATTTCTGGATAATGTCTGTTTCGAGTTAGGAATTAATCGGAGCGAGTCTCAGGTTGAGTCGTGTTGAAACGGAATTGTTGGTGATTTGATTTCGAAAGATTTTGACTTAAAAACCGTTAATTGGAAAATATGTCGTTTTTGATACAATCCGTTTTGATTATGTTTTTGATTGGATTGATTGATTGTGTGGTTTGTATTGGGTCTATTATATTGGTCGTCAAATCTGTTTTCGATCGGAACTAAAATCGGAATTGAGCGGAATAGCGGATTTCGCGAAAATCGCAAAATCTGCACCCCACAGACCCCCTTGCTGCCAATTCGCGCCCCACTTGCGCCCCAGGCGCAACTCCAGCGCCATTTGGCAGAACTTTCTGCGAGTTCGCGCGTAACTCGCGCGCCAGGCGCGACTCCAGCGCCATTTGGCAGAATTTCAGCAACCAAACACTGTTTTTCGTTTCGCGATAACTTTTGATCCGGGAACCCGATTGAGGTGTTCTAAGATGCGTTGGAAAGCTTATTCAGAGGCCTAACTGAATATTCTATTTTTAAGGCAAAATGAATTGTTTTTGATATGGAAAATTGTGTTGAAAAGCGGTCAACTAGAGTGCGAGTGTGAACTTGGATTTTATAAAATGTGGATTAAAGTGTTTCATTGATTGTCTGATTTGATGGACCGTGGGTTCATAGTACTGTAGATATATACGTTTATATATATAGAGTTTGGGTGACGACCCATGTTGACATACTAGGCGGGGCAGTCATGATCCCTTACCCTAGGCTCCGTGCCATTAGGAAAAATGCTATTGGTAAGGGGGTTCACCGGGAGTTAGCGGTTACGCAGTCGGTGTTATGTTAAATTGTTTGTTGTGCGGTTCACCGGGAGTTAGCAGTAATGCAGTCGGTGTCGTACTAAGTCATAGTAGATTCACCGGGAGTTAGCGGTAACGCAGTCGGTGGAATGCTATGCGTAAAAATAATGCGGTTCATCGGGAGTTAGCGGTAACGCAGTCGGTGCCGTGTTGAGTTAAAAGGAAAATGTTTTTAAAATTGTTTGTTGTGCGGTTCACCGGGAGTTAGCAGTAATGCAGTCGGTGTCGTACTAAGTCATAGTAGATTCCCCGGGAGTTAGCGGTAACGCAGTCGGTGGAATGCTATGCGTAAAAATAATGCGGTTCATCGGGAGTTAGCGGTAACGCAGTCGGTGCCGTGTTGAGTTAAAAAGAAAATGTTTTTAAATTGAGCCGAGAGAGTTAGTAGGGGTCTCGGTAGAACTCACTGAGATTGTATCTCACTGTTTAAATGTTGTTGTTTTACAGAGACACAGGGACAGCGAAAATCCAAGAGGCACGAGTAGGTTGAGCTCGGATTGGTTGCTGATAGCCCAGCTTTATGTTTAAGCTTATTTCCCTTTTGTTGTCTGTATACTAAAACATTATGTATTTAAGGTATATCTTTCTTCCGCTTTCTTGTATGATACTGAATACTATAATTGCTGATGGTATATGGTCTGAGAACCATATTGTCTTGTTGTAAATAAGACTGTTTGGGTAATATTCAGCGAAAAATTTATAGTGATATTCAGTGTCTAAGCAGGAAATATATCTCTGATGTATGTTTAATGTGCACTTGGGTGTTTTTAACAAATAAAAATACCAGGGTGTTACAGTTGGTATCAGAGCAGTTCGACCTAGTCGGACTTAGTTTAGGGTTGAGTCGATTCCTTGCTAGTCCTTTTTGTAATTACACTTGTGATGCTAAGAGACATTGAGCCTGATCAACTTAATACTTAGTGCATCATAAGCGGAATTATGACTGGATGATCAAGATGCAATCCTCGACCACAATCGGAATCTTCAACCGGTGCATCCTCAGGAAAGGTGACATGACGGTGGGAGAATACACCGCTAAGTTTGAGAAGTTGTCTCAGTTTTACCAAGTGGTAAAGTAAGCTTCGGATGACGAACGGAGAATGCAGAAGTATAAGACGGGCATAAGTGTTTTTATGATTTATGGTCTCAGTTCTTATACTGCTACCAATTATGTTGCCTTGGTGCAATCATCCTATGTCGCCGAGGATGACCTCATAGGGAGTATTGGATAGGAAAGAAGGTAGTTGAATTATCAACTCCGAATGCAAAGTCCTAGGATAATTTCATTAAAGAAAGAATGCGAGAGAGAGAGAGAGTTACAGAGAGGAGAGTTCAAGAAGTTACAAGCAGCTCTAAGGCAAGGACGAGTCAACATTCTGGATGTTTAGACAGTTTCAACTGCAGACAATCTACTGAGGGGTATAGGATCAGTTTTCAATAACTTGATCAGTATATTATATGATTCGGGTGCAACCTATTGCTGTAGATCCCGATCGCGTGAGAATCGGTTGGGATTAGCCTTATCATCGCTATCCGAGCCGATGACTATTTTAACTGCTGCTAAGGGTCGTGTCCAGACATAATCTTTGTATAAGATTGTCTACTTGTCATAGGAGGCAGAGATTTCGTTATAGAATTTATTGTTTGCCTATGAGAAGTGTGGACACCATTTTGGGTATGAATTGGATGACTGTAAATCATGTTGCAATCGACTGTGTTAATCAACTATCAGCTTCGCTTCAGAAATAGTTGAATTGTCTAGGACAAATTCTGAAGCGGTTACCCAGTTCACCTTAGACGGTCAATCTTCATTCCAAGATGCGGAAGCACATGTTAGTATGTTATCTGCATCCACTGGAACTAGTTTGGATTTGGCGAACGTTCAGGTCGTGAATGACTTTATGGATGTCTTCACAATGAAGTTTCTTCTGAACCTCCAGAGCGAGAAGTAGAGTTTACTGTAGAATTGATTCCTGGCACGGGATCAATATCTATTGTTTCTTATTGAAAGTTCCTTTAGAATTAAAGGAAATGGAGTCTCAACTTGAAGAGTCGATGTTAGAGAAATTTATCCGACTGAGTGCTTCTCTAGGAGGAGTGCTCTGGTGTGATTAGTCAAAAGAAAGGTTAGTAGCAAGAGATTGTACATCGGTTATCGACAACTCAACAGAGTGACGATCAAGAATAAATATCCCTTACCAAGGATAGACGATTTGCTTGAGCAATTTGAGGTGCTGCAGTGTTTTCAAAAATTGATCTGATGTCAGGTTATCATCAATTAAAGGTAAGAGCCTTAGATATTCCGAAGACAGCTTTCCGTACTAGGTATGGACATTGCGAGTTCGTAATGATGCCCTTCGGTTTGACTAATGCTCCAGCAGTATTCATGGATTACCTGAACCGAGTTTTCCTCAATTGCCTAGAACAATTTGTAGTCGTTTTCATCGATGATATCTTGATGTGCTCGAAGACCATTGAGGAGCATGTCCAACATCTCCTCATTGTTCTGAGTGTACTCCGAGAAAATGAGTTGTACTTGAAACCTTCGAAGTGTGATTTTTGGGTGTCAGAGGTAAAGTCTTTGGGACATGTGATTCCCCAAGTCGGGAGTTTCTGTAGGTCCCAGTGAGAAGGAAGCGGTGTTGAATGGGAGTGACCGACGTCAGTCGCAGAGATCAAAAGTTTCTGGATCTAGCCGGTTACTGTAAGAGGTTCGTTAAAGGGTTCTCACAGTTAGTTGTCCACTTACTCGGTTAACTCGTAAGGGTCATCCGTTTACGTGGGATGCTGATTGTGAAGAATGTTTTCAAGAATTGAAGGTTTGGTTGACTTCTGCTCCATTCCTGATTCTTCCGGATCCGTCATTGGAATTTCAAACTTTCGATGACGCTTCAAGGAAGGGTTTAGGATGTATTCTGATGCAAAATCAACCAGTGATAGCTTATGCGTCCAGACGATTAAGGTCTCATGAGAGGATTTATCCGACTCATGAATTGGAGTTAATAGCTATTGTGTATGCACTGAAGATTTGGAGACGTTACCTGTATGGGTCTCGTTTCGAAGTCTCTAGTGGTCACAAGAGTTTAAGGTATCTGTTGATCAGAAAGAACTGAATAGCGGGCAGAGAAGTGTGTTGAGTTTCTGGAGGATTATAAATTCGTGTTGATGTAGCATTCAAGAGAGGCCAGTGTCGTAACTGATGCACTGAGTAGAAAGTCCATCCACATGGCTGAGTTTATTGATGCATGAGATGGAATCATCGGAGTCTTTCAAAGACTTAAATCTGAATTCAAGATCAAGGAGATAGTATTATGTGATTCTGTTTGACAAGCCAAACGTGAATACGAATATGAAAATGAGGTGTCTGTTGACTGTTTTTCACATTGCGAATAAGCACCAAAGGATTAATTGATGGATCTGCTGCAAGGGACTGGAATTTCCGAAGTGAAGCTCGGCGTGCGGTGTGATAATTTTGAAAAAATCATTTTGTGAAAACCCGCATGCTAAAGTTAATTTTGGGAACGAATCAAGAGGCTAATAGAATATGATTGAGGAGGAAAAATCCTTGGAGGATTACTTAGGTTGAGGGGAAGCTCTCAACGCTATTGACTAATTCGGAAAGGAGCTCTGAGTTCTGTTTGATAGTTGTTTGGAGAACAACTGAGGTGATTTTCATTACGTTCAATTTATTTGATGTCCCCGTGGTTTATTTCTACGTTTAAGGTCAGAGCTTTTGATAAAACCCAAATCTCATCTTTTTGAAAAAGTTTTACCTCCAAGACTTGGAAGCGAGTCAAGGAAATTCACAGTGACTTTCCGTCACATTTTTCAATGTGTACAGGAACTGTTATGGATTTTTAGAAAATTTGCGGAGAACGTGTTTACGCCCTTTGAGAAAATCGTGTTTGTTTTTACCTCTGCCGAGGAGTACCAGTTTGTGGATCTCATATTCAACATATATTCTGGCAAGTGCCTTGTATTAGGCCATTTGATTTAGATTAATCAAAGTTGGGGAGCAAGCGAGGATATTTAGAATGAAGCTTCAGAAGTGTTTTCAAATACGGTGCCGAGCTTATGTAGGCGAAAGAGGAGTTTCTCGTGTCGATTCGTAATAAGGGAGTTCGGACTGTAATCTTAGAAGCGTTCTGGGGTAGTAGTGGATCATACCTGGAGATTGATGTGCCAACTTGGAAAGGTTTTCTACCCTCATTTCGTTAATTCAAAAATGTTTTCCAGCAAATTTGAACCTTTCTGAGAATGTCGATCCTCGGTTAGTCAATCGTAAGACTTGACGAAATTTTGAGGACAAAATTCTTTTAAGTTGGGGAGAATGTAACATCCGCAAAATAATTAGTAGGAATTATTTGGGTGTTAACCCAATTAAATTAATTTAGTACTTGACTGGTAAATTTACTGAGTGCTAAAATTATTTATTGGTTGCCATCGGATCGTTAACCGGATAATACGGATCAAGGAAGTTTCGGAATCGAAATAGGAGATTTAGATCAATATGGTAATTGGACCACGTTACCAAATATATATTAAATATATATATATATATATATATATATATAACCGTGTGTGTGTGTAAAAAGAAAACAAAAGAAAGAAATAAAAAGAAGAAAGAAAGAAGGGAAGAAACAGAGAACGAGAAAAAGAAAAGAAGAGAAGGAGAAAAGAAGGAAAGTGGCGTGAGAGAGAAGAGGAGAGGAAGAAGAGGACTTTCATGAAAACTCCATTTTTATGGCACAAAAATACTCACCTCTTCACCCTCTTCCTTTTGACACAAAGATCATCAACAACAACCCACTCTCTCATATTCTACCATTTTCGTTTTTAGTGAGAAATTGAGAGAAATCTTGTGTTGTTTCTTCTTTCTAGTGTTATGAAGGTTAGGGAAGACCAATTGTGTGTTTGGTTGTTAACTTGGAGAGAAGGAATCAAAGATTGGTGAGTTAGGGTTTTGAAAATCAAAAATTGGGTTTATGTGTGAATAGTAGTTTTGGAGGTTGAAGATGATGAATAGTGCCCATGGAGGATTTCGAGGAATTCGGCATTTCGGTCAAAAGCGGTTTCGTGATCGAGTGGGAAGCTTTGGAAGCGGATTGGGTGTCGCCGGAGCGGGGATCGTTCGTGTGGCTACTCGGTGATTTCGGCTCGATCGTGGTTCACGCTTCAAGGGTGAGTTCTACTCACGTTTAGGATTTTATGTTTCGAATTAATTAATTAACTGTTTTATCGCTTTCGCTGGACTGGAATATTTCTGGATAATGTCTGTTTCGAGTTAGGAATTAATCGGAGCGAGTCTCAGGTTGAGTCGTGTTGAAACGGAATTGTTGGTGATTTGATTTCGAAAGATTTTGACTTAAAAACCGTTAATTGGAAAATATGTCGTTTTTGATACAATCCGTTTTGATTATGTTTTTGATTGGATTGATTGATTGTGTGGTTTGTATTGGGTCTATTATATTGGTCGTCAAATCTGTTTTCGATCGGAACTAAAATCGGAATTGAGCGGAATAGCGGATTTCGCGAAAATCGCAAAATCTGCACCCCACAGACCCCCTTGCTGCCAATTCGCGCCCCACTTGCGCCCCAGGCGCAACTCCAGCGCCATTTGGCAGAACTTTCTGCGAGTTCGCGCGTAACTCGCGCGCCAGGCGCGACTCCAGCGCCATTTGGCAGAATTTCAGCAACCAAACACTGTTTTTCGTTTCGCGATAACTTTTGATCCGGGAACCCGATTGAGGTGTTCTAAGATGCGTTGGAAAGCTTATTCAGAGGCCTAACTGAATATTCTATTTTTAAGGCAAAATGAATTGTTTTTGATATGGAAAATTGTGTTGAAAAGCGGTCAACTAGAGTGCGAGTGTGAACTTGGATTTTATAAAATGTGGATTAAAGTGTTTCATTGATTGTCTGATTTGATGGACCGTGGGTTCATAGTACTGTAGATATATACGTTTATATATATAGAGTTTGGGTGACGACCCATGTTGACATACTAGGCGGGGCAGTCATGATCCCTTACCCTAGGCTCCGTGCCATTAGGAAAAATGCTATTGGTAAGGGGGTTCACCGGGAGTTAGCGGTTACGCAGTCGGTGTTATGTTAAATTGTTTGTTGTGCGGTTCACCGGGAGTTAGCAGTAATGCAGTCGGTGTCGTACTAAGTCATAGTAGATTCACCGGGAGTTAGCGGTAACGCAGTCGGTGGAATGCTATGCGTAAAAATAATGCGGTTCATCGGGAGTTAGCGGTAACGCAGTCGGTGCCGTGTTGAGTTAAAAGGAAAATGTTTTTAAAATTGTTTGTTGTGCGGTTCACCGGGAGTTAGCAGTAATGCAGTCGGTGTCGTACTAAGTCATAGTAGATTCCCCGGGAGTTAGCGGTAACGCAGTCGGTGGAATGCTATGCGTAAAAATAATGCGGTTCATCGGGAGTTAGCGGTAACGCAGTCGGTGCCGTGTTGAGTTAAAAAGAAAATGTTTTTAAATTGAGCCGAGAGAGTTAGTAGGGGTCTCGGTAGAACTCACTGAGATTGTATCTCACTGTTTAAATGTTGTTGTTTTACAGAGACACAGGGACAGCGGAAATCCAAGAGGCACGAGTAGGTTGAGCTCGGATTGGTTGCTGATAGCCCAGCTTTATGTTTAAGCTTATTTCCCTTTTGTTGTCTGTATACTAAAACATTATGTATTTAAGGTATATCTTTCTTCCGCTTTCTTGTATGATACTGAATACTATAATTGCTGATGGTATATGGTCTGAGAACCATATTGTCTTGTTGTAAATAAGACTGTTTGGGTAATATTCAGCGAAAAATTTATAGTGATATTCAGTGTCTAAGCAGGAAATATATCTCTGATGTATGTTTAATGTGCACTTGGGTGTTTTTAACAAATAAAAATACCAGGGTGTTACAGTTGGTATCAGAGCAGTTCGACCTAGTCGGACTTAGTTTAGGGTTGAGTCGATTCCTTGCTAGTCCTTTTTGTAATTACACTTGTGATGCTAAGAGACATTGAGCCTGATCAACTTAATACTTAGTGCATCATAAGCGGAATTATGACTGGATGATCAAGATGCAATCCTCGACCACAATCGGAATCTTCAACCGGTGCATCCTCAGGAAAGGTGACATGACGGTGGGAGAATACACCGCTAAGTTTGAGAAGTTGTCTCAGTTTTACCAAGTGGTAAAGTAAGCTTCGGATGACGAACGGAGAATGCAGAAGCATAAGATGGGCATAAGTGTTTTTATGATTTATGGTCTCAGTTCTTATACTGCTACCAATTATGTTGCCTTGGTGCAATCATCCTATGTCGCCGAGGATGACCTCATAGGGAGTATTGGATAGGAAAGAAGGTAGTTGAATTATCAACTCCGAATGCAAAGTCCTAGGATAATTTCATTAAAGAAAGAATGCGAGAGAGAGAGTTACAGAGAGGAGAGTTCAAGAAGTTACAAGCAGCTCTAAGGCAAGGACGAGTCAACATTCTGGATGTTTAGACAGTTTCAACTGCAGACAATCTACTGAGGGGTATAAGATCAGTTTTCAATAACTTGATCAGTATATTATATGATTCGGGTGCAACCTATTGCTGTAGATCCCGATCGCGTGAGAATCGGTTGGGATTAGCCTTATCATCGCTATCCGAGCCGATGACTATTTTAACTGCTGCTAAGGGTCGTGTCCAGACATAATCTTTGTATAAGATTGTCTACTTGTCATAGGAGGCAGAGATTTCGTTATAGAATTTATTGTTTGCCTATGAGAAGTGTGGACACCATTTTGGGTATGAATTGGATGACTGTAAATCATGTTGCAATCGACTGTGTTAATCAACTATCAGCTTCGCTTCAGAAATAGTTGAATTGTCTAGGACAAATTCTGAAGCGGTTACCCAGTTCACCTTAGACGGTCAATCTTCATTCCAAGATGCGGAAGCACATGTTAGTATGTTATCTGCATCCACTGGAACTAGTTTGGATTTGGCGAACGTTCAGGTCGTGAATGACTTTATGGATGTCTTCACAATGAAGTTTCTTCTGAACCTCCAGAGCGAGAAGTAGAGTTTACTGTAGAATTGATTCCTGGCACGGGATCAATATCTATTGTTTCTTATTGAAAGTTCCTTTAGAATTAAAGGAAATGGAGTCTCAACTTGAAGAGTCGATGTTAGAGAAATTTATCCGACTGAGTGCTTCTCTAGGAGGAGTGCTCTGGTGTGATTAGTCAAAAGAAAGGTTAGTAGCAAGAGATTGTACATCGGTTATCGACAACTCAACAGAGTGACGATCAAGAATAAATATCCCTTACCAAGGATAGACGATTTGCTTGAGCAATTTGAGGTGCTACAGTGTTTTCAAAAATTGATCTGATGTCAGGTTATCATCAATTAAAGGTAAGAGCCTTAGATATTCCGAAGACAGCTTTCCGTACTAGGTATGGACATTGCGAGTTCGTAATGATGCCCTTCGGTTTGACTAATGCTCCAGCAGTATTCATGGATTACCTGAACCGAGTTTTCCTCAATTGCCTAGAACAATTTGTAGTCGTTTTCATCGATGATATCTTGATGTGCTCGAAGACCATTGAGGAGCATGTCCAACATCTCCTCATTGTTCTGAGTGTACTCCGAGAAAAGGAGTTGTACTTGAAACCTTCGAAGTGTGATTTTTGGGTGTCAGAGGTAAAGTCTTTGGGACATGTGATTCCCCAAGTCGGGAGTTTCTGTAGGTCCCAGTGAGAAGGAAGCGGTGTTGAATGGGAGTGACCGACGTCAGTCGCAGAGATCAAAAGTTTCTGGATCTAGCCGGTTACTGTAAGAGGTTCGTTAAAGGGTTCTCACAGTTAGTTGTCCACTTACTCGGTTAACTCGTAAGGGTCATCCGTTTACGTGGGATGCTGATTGTGAAGAATGTTTTCAAGAATTGAAGGTTTGGTTGACTTCTGCTCCATTCCTGATTCTTCCGGATCCGTCATTGGAATTTCAAACTTTCGATGACGCTTCAAGGAAGGGTTTAGGATGTATTCTGATGCAAAATCAACCAGTGATAGCTTATGCGTCCAGACGATTAAGGTCTCATGAGAGGATTTATCCGACTCATGAATTGGAGTTAATAGCTATTGTGTATGCACTGAAGATTTGGAGACGTTACCTGTATGGGTCTCGTTTCGAAGTCTCTAGTGGTCACAAGAGTTTAAGGTATCTGTTGATCAGAAAGAACTGAATAGCGGGCAGAGAAGTGTGTTGAGTTTCTGGAGGATTATAAATTCGTGTTGATGTAGCATTCAAGAGAGGCCAGTGTCGTAACTGATGCACTGAGTAGAAAGTCCATCCACATGGCTGAGTTTATTGATGCATGAGATGGAATCATCGGAGTCTTTCAAAGACTTAAATCTGAATTCAAGATCAAGGAGATAGTATTATGTGATTCTGTTTGACAAGCCAAACGTGAATACGAATATGAAAATGAGGTGTCTGTTGACTGTTTTTCACATTGCGAATAAGCACCAAAGGATTAATTGATGGATCTGCTGCAAGGGACTGGAATTTCCGAAGTGAAGCTCGGCGTGCGGTGTGATAATTTTGAAAAAATCATTTTGTGAAAACCCGCATGCTAAAGTTAATTTTGGGAACGAATCAAGAGGCTAATAGAATATGATTGAGGAGGAAAAATCCTTGGAGGATTACTTAGGTTGAGGGGAAGCTCTCAACGCTATTGACTAATTCGGAAAGGAGCTCTGAGTTCTGTTTGATAGTTGTTTGGAGAACAACTGAGGTGATTTTCATTACGTTCAATTTATTTGATGTCCCCGTGGTTTATTTCTACGTTTAAGGTCAGAGCTTTTGATAAAACCCAAATCTCATCTTTTTGAAAAAGTTTTACCTCCAAGACTTGGAAGCGAGTCAAGGAAATTCACAGTGACTTTCCGTCACATTTTTCAATGTGTACAGGAACTGTTATGGATTTTTAGAAAATTTGCGGAGAACGTGTTTACGCCCTTTGAGAAAATCGTGTTTGTTTTTACCTCTGCCGAGGAGTACCAGTTTGTGGATCTCATATTCAACATATATTCTGGCAAGTGCCTTGTATTAGGCCATTTGATTTAGATTAATCAAAGTTGGGGAGCAAGCGAGGATATTTAGAATGAAGCTTCAGAAGTGTTTTCAAATACGGTGCCGAGCTTATGTAGGCGAAAGAGGAGTTTCTCGTGTCGATTCGTAATAAGGGAGTTCGGACTGTAATCTTAGAAGCGTTCTGGGGTAGTAGTGGATCATACTTGGAGATTGATGTGCCAACTTGGAAAGGTTTTCTACCCTCATTTCGTTAATTCAAAAATGTTTTCCAGCAAATTTGAACCTTTCTGAGAATGTCGATCCTCGGTTAGTCAATCGTAAGACTTGACGAAATTTTGAGGACAAAATTCTTTTAAGTTGGGGAGAATGTAACATCCGCAAAATAATTAGTAGGAATTATTTGGGTGTTAACCCAATTAAATTAATTTAGTACTTGACTGGTAAATTTACTGAGTGCTAAAATTATTTATTGGTTGCCATCGGATCGTTAACCGGATAATACGGATCAAGGAAGTTTCGGAATCGAAATAGGAGATTTAGATCAATATGGTAATTGGACCACGTTACCAAATATATATTAAATATATATATATATATATATATATATATATATATATATATATATATATATATATATATATATATATATATATATATAACCGTGTGTGTGTGTAAAAAGAAAACAAAAGAAAGAAATAAAAAGAAGAAAGAAAGAAGGGAAGAAACAGAGAACGAGAAAAAGAAAAGAAGAGAAGGAGAAAAGAAGGAAAGTGGCGTGAGAGAGAAGAGGAGAGGAAGAAGAGGACTTTCATGAAAACTCCATTTTTATGGCACAAAAATACTCACCTCTTCACCCTCTTCCTTTTGACACAAAGATCATCAACAACAACCCACTCTCTCATATTCTACCATTTTCGTTTTTAGTGAGAAATTGAGAGAAATCTTGTGTTGTTTCTTCTTTCTAGTGTTATGAAGGTTAGGGAAGACCAATTGTGTGTTTGGTTGTTAACTTGGAGAGAAGGAATCAAAGATTGGTGAGTTAGGGTTTTGAAAATCAAAAATTGGGTTTATGTGTGAATAGTAGTTTTGGAGGTTGAAGATGATGAATAGTGCCCATGGAGGATTTCGAGGAATTCGGCATTTCGGTCAAAAGCGGTTTCGTGATCGAGTGGGAAGCTTTGGAAGCGGATTGGGTGTTGCCGGAGCGGGGATCGTTCGTGTGGCTACTCGGTGATTTCGGCTCGATCGTGGTTCACGCTTCAAGGGTGAGTTCTACTCACGTTTAGGATTTTATGTTTCGAATTAATTAATTAACTGTTTTATCGCTTTCGCTGGACTGGAATATTTCTGGATAATGTCTGTTTCGAGTTAGGAATTAATCGGAGCGAGTCTCAGGTTGAGTCGTGTTGAAACGGAATTGTTGGTGATTTGATTTCGAAAGATTTTGACTTAAAAACCGTTAATTGGAAAATATGTCGTTTTTGATACAATCCGTTTTGATTATGTTTTTGATTGGATTGATTGATTGTGTGGTTTGTATTGGGTCTATTATATTGGTCGTCAAATCTGTTTTCGATCGGAACTAAAATCGGAATTGAGCGGAATAGCGGATTTCGCGAAAATCGCAAAATCTGCACCCCACAGACCCCCTTGCTGCCAATTCGCGCCCCACTTGCGCCCCAGGCGCAACTCCAGTGCCATTTGGCAGAACTTTCTGCGAGTTCGCGCGTAACTCGCGCGCCAGGCGCGACTCCAGCGCCATTTGGCAGAATTTCAGCAACCAAACACTGTTTTTCGTTTCGCGATAACTTTTGATCCGGGAACCCGATTGAGGTGTTCTAAGATGCGTTGGAAAGCTTATTCAGAGGCCTAACTGAATATTCTATTTTTAAGGCAAAATGAATTGTTTTTGATATGGAAAATTGTGTTGAAAAGCGGTCAACTAGAGTGCGAGTGTGAACTTGGATTTTATAAAATGTGGATTAAAGTGTTTCATTGATTGTCTGATTTGATGGACCGTGGGTTCATAGTACTGTAGATATATACGTTTATATATATAGAGTTTGGGTGACGACCCATGTTGACATACTAGGCGGGGCAGTCATGATCCCTTACCCTAGGCTCCGTGCCATTAGGAAAAATGCTATTGGTAAGGGGGTTCACCGGGAGTTAGCGGTTACGCAGTCGGTGTTATGTTAAATTGTTTGTTGTGCGGTTCACCGGGAGTTAGCAGTAATGCAGTCGGTGTCGTACTAAGTCATAGTAGATTCACCGGGAGTTAGCGGTAACGCAGTCGGTGGAATGCTATGCGTAAAAATAATGCGGTTCATCGGGAGTTAGCGGTAACGCAGTCGGTGCCGTGTTGAGTTAAAAGGAAAATGTTTTTAAAATTGTTTGTTGTGCGGTTCACCGGGAGTTAGCAGTAATGCAGTCGGTGTCGTACTAAGTCATAGTAGATTCCCCGGGAGTTAGCGGTAACGCAGTCGGTGGAATGCTATGCGTAAAAATAATGCGGTTCATCGGGAGTTAGCGGTAACGCAGTCGGTGCCGTGTTGAGTTAAAAAGAAAATGTTTTTAAATTGAGCCGAGAGAGTTAGTAGGGGTCTCGGTAGAACTCACTGAGATTGTATCTCACTGTTTAAATGTTGTTGTTTTACAGAGACACAGGGACAGCGGAAATCCAAGAGGCACGAGTAGGTTGAGCTCGGATTGGTTGCTGATAGCCCAGCTTTATGTTTAAGCTTATTTCCCTTTTGTTGTCTGTATACTAAAACATTATGTATTTAAGGTATATCTTTCTTCCGCTTTCTTGTATGATACTGAATACTATAATTGCTGATGGTATATGGTCTGAGAACCATATTGTCTTGTTGTAAATAAGACTGTTTGGGTAATATTCAGCGAAAAATTTATAGTGATATTCAGTGTCTAAGCAGGAAATATATCTCTGATGTATGTTTAATGTGCACTTGGGTGTTTTTAACAAATAAAAATACCAGGGTGTTACAGCAGGGGCTATAATAGATGTCAAAAATGGTAAGTTGGCATTCAATGTGGGTGAAGAGAAGATAGAGTTTGAATTTGCTAACCTTATGAAAAGTCCTTCTATTAAGGACTCCTGTTGTAGAGTTGATATTGTTGACCATTGGGTGGAAGACTGCTCTTTAGCTACATCTTCACGTGATGGTTTAGAAACATGCCTAACAGGTAGTACAAATAAAGAGATGGCTGAAGAAGCCCAAGCCTATGCCGAATTGCTGGATGAAAACCCTCCTATAAAAGGCTTGGGCATTGAAGACTTGATTGAGGAATCTGATCCTCCTCAAAAAGGAGCTCTAAAGGTGGAACTGAAGCCTCTCCCTACATCTCTGAGGTATGAATTTCTGGGCCTAAACTCTACTTTGCCTGTTATTGTCAATGCAAACTTGAATGAGGTGGAAACAAAGAAATTACTTAATATTCTCAAGAAATATCCTAAAGCTATAGGATATACTATTAAGGATATTAAGGGAATAAATCCCTCATTATGTATGCATAGGATACTACTTGAAGAGGATTATAAACCCTCCATTGAGCATCAAAGGAGATTGAATCCTAACATGAAAGAAGTTGTGAAAAAAGAAGTACTCAAACTCCTTGATGCTGGGGTTATATATCCAATTTCAGACAGTAAATGGGTTAGTTCGGTTCAAGTAGTACCTAAAAAGGGAGGCCTTACAGTTATAAAAAATGAGAAAGATGAATCCATTGCAACTAGGACTGTCACGGGATGGAGAATGTGTATCAATTATAGGAAGCTTAATAAAGCAACCCGTAAAGATCATTTTCCCCTCCCTTTTATTGATCAAATGCTAGAAAGGTTAGCAAAGCATTCACACTTCTGCTATTTGGATGGGTATTCTGGATTTTTTCAAATACCCATTCATCCTAGCGACCAAGAAAAAACAACTTTCACTTGTCCTTATGGAACTTATGCTTATAGGAGAATGCCATTTGGTTTGTGTAATGCTCCTGCTACTTTTCAACGATGTATGATGTCCATCTTTTCGGATTTTGTTGAAAATATAATGGAAGTCTTTATGGACGATTTCTCGGTACATGGATCAAGTTTTGATAACTGTTTGGCCAACCTTGAAAAAGTTCTTGAAAGATGTGAAAAGGTAAACCTTGTTCTTAACTGGGAAAAATGCCATTTTATGGTAAGGGAGGGTATTGTACTAGGACACTTGGTTTCTGAACGAGGCATTGAGGTTGACAAAGCTAAAATTGAAATAATTGAAAAAATGTCACCTCCTGCCTCGGTCAAAGATGTAAGAAGTTTCTTGGGTCATGCGGGTTTCTACCGCCGGTTTATAAAAGATTTTTCCAAGATTACTAAGCCACTGACAAGCTTGCTCCTTAAGGATGCAGATTTTGTTTTTGATGATCTTTGTCATGAAGCATTTTGCAGGTTAAAAGAAGCTTTGACCACTGCCCCAATCATGCAACCACCGGATTGGAATCTTCCATTCGAGATAATGTGTGATGCAAGTGACTATGCGGTTGGGGCAGTCTTGGGTCAAAAGAAAGATAAGAAGATGCATGCCATCTATTATGCCAGCAGGACCTTGGATGATGCGCAAGTGAATTATGCCACAACAGAAAAAGAGCTCTTAGCAGTTGTGTTCGCCATTGAAAAATTTAGGCAATACTTGGTGGGGTCCAAAATCATCGTTTACACTGATCACTCGGCAATAAAATATTTGTTAAATAAAAAAGATGCTAAGCCAAGGTTGATCCGATGGATTTTGCTCCTCCAAGAATTTGACTTGGAAATAAAAGATAAAAAAGGTACAGAAAATGTTGTGGCTGATCACTTGTCCAGACTCCAAGAAAACAATGAGAATGAGCTGCCGCTTGATGACTCTTTCTCAGATGATCAGCTATTCTCATTGATCCAAACTGAAGCTCCATGGTATGCAGATTTTGTGAACTACCTCGCAGCCGACATGCTGCCTCTAGATCAGAGCTACCAACAGAGAAAGAAATTCCTCTCTGATGTCAGACACTACTATTGGGATGAGCCTCTCCTTTTCAAAAGGGGAGCAGATGGTGTGTTCAAAAGATGCATCCCAGAAGAAGAGGTAAGTAACATTCTTATTCACTGTCATTCTTCTTCTTATGGTGGCCATGGCAGCTCTAAAAAGACCGCTTTCAAAATACTCCAATCTGGTTTTTTTCTGGCCATCACTTTTCAAGGATGTACATCATTTTGTTTCTAAATGTGATCAGTGTCAGCGCACTGGGAGCATTTCTAAAAGAAACGAAATGCCTCTGAACAGTATTCTAGAAGTCGAAATTTTCGACGTCTGGGGATTTGACTTCATGGGGCCATTTCCGTCTTCTTTTGGGAATCAATACATCCTGGTTGCTGTTGACTATGTGTCAAAATGGATTGAAGCCATTGCTTCTCCAACAAATGATGCACAAACTGTGATTAAACTTTTCAAAAAATTCATTTTCCCAAGGTTTGGAGTACCAAGGGTAGTAATCAGCGACGGAGGATCCCACTTTATCTCCAAGCACTTTGAAAAACTTTTGCAAAAGTTTGGGGTGAGACACAAAATTGCAACACCCTACCACCCCCAAACTAGTGGCCAAGTTGAGGTCTCAAATAGAGAGATCAAAAGCATTTTAGAAAAGATGGTCTCTCCTTCTAGAAAAGATTGGTCCATTAAGCTTGATGATGCTCTTTGGGCTTATCGGACAGCGTACAAAACCCCCATTGGTATGTCTCCTTTCAAACTGATTTATGGGAAGTCTTGTCACCTTCCGGTTGAGCTAGAGCACAGGGCTTATTGGGAAATAAAGACCCTCAACTTGGACACAGAATTAGCCGGTGCAAAAAGAAAACTTCAGCTAAATGAGTTGGAGGAACTGAGGATGGACGCCTATGAAAATGCCAAAATTTATAAAGAAAGAACAAAAAAATGGCATGATAAGCGTATTGTCCGAAGGGAATTCAAAGAAGGTGATTTGGTGCTACTCTTCAACTCAAGGCTGAAGCTTTTTCCAGGAAAGCTAAGGTCAAAATGGTCCGGCCCCTTTCAAGTCCGTAAGGTATTCCCTTTCGGAGCTGTTGATGTCTGGAGTGAAAAGACCGGATCCTTCAAGGTAAACGGGCAGAGATTGAAAAACTATTTAACTCGAGAAGAAATTGAAAAGGGAACCACATTGGTTCTCGATGACCCAAACTGAATTTCATAACCGTCAAGCTAGTGACGTTAAAAGAGCGCTGTGTGGGAGGCAACCCACGAGTTAATGTTTTAGTTCTGTTTATTCTTCTTTTTCAGGTGTTTAATTCAGAAGAAATAAGTTCCTGGTGCAGAAACTTCCGCACGATCCGTGCGCCTACTGGTGATCAACGCCTTGCTATCAGATTCTTTCACACGATCCGTGCGTGAATAAGCACGACCCGTGCGTCCTGGGAAAGTGTTTTTTTTTCGTTCTCCTTCTCATTTATAGCAGCATACCAACCGTTCCCTCCCAACCCTCTTCATCTTCTTCATCTCTTCTCCTCAAATCTCTCCAAAACCCTACCTTCCAAAGTTGGTCCAATGAGTTCTATGGTTTTGCTTGAGGACAAGCAAAGATTTAAGCATGGGGGAGTTTGATAAGTCATATTTTAGTAGGTTTTTAGTACTTATTTTAAGTAGTCTATTTGATGTTTTTACTTCAGTTTAGAACTGTTTTACTACAATTTTTTGTTAGTTGCTTTCAGGGCTTACTTTGGAAGAATTGAAGAATTAAAGAGTTATTGAGGATTAAAAGACCAAGGAACAAAAGAGCATAGAAAAAGGAGCAAAACCAAGCAAAAGAAAGGCCGGAGATCAGAAGAACACGCATGACCCGTGCGTGGGTCAGCACGATCCGTGCACATTTGTACGAAAATTGGAAGCATGTTTCAGAAAGTTGCGCACGATCCGTGCGTTGTTCCGCACGACCCGTGCGCCTCATCAGTTGCCAGAAGTCCTACAGTCTAATTTTAAGCACGATCTGTGCGTCTTTGGCACACGATCCGTGCGCATCCATCTGATTCTGAAAACTGTCACAAACTCTTCTTATTCCTTTCATTATGGTTGTAATTCGTAATTAGTACCTTGTCTGCTGATTTTAGGCTATAAATAGGACCTTAGATCAGCTATCAAAGGGGGCATTGGTCATTGGAATTTTACTCCAAAATTGAATCTAAGTTTTTGTTGTTTTAGTTTTCTGCTCTTTACAATTCTGTTCTCTTTACAATTCTGCACTTTTACTTTCCAGCACTTTTACAATTCTTTCTACCTACATTCAGTCATTTACAACTTTACTTTATTTCTCGCTATTTACATTATGTCCTTCTCTTCTACTCCCTTGTCTACAATGAGCTATTGTGAGTAGACTTCTTTAGTCTTGGGATTTTGGGAAACAATCCAATGATGGGTCCCTGAATAATTCCAAGACTAAAACCTATCTTATTCGGGTTTGGATTCTAATCTAATTTCATCGTGCGTTTTGTATAATCCAAATGTCAAGTGATGGACCGGAAGGGGAAGCTTGACATTGGAACAAATGAAATTAGACAAGGTCGATCAAAGCTTGAGAATAGCATTGATGACCTTGGGATAATAAGGTTGTACTTAATGGGTTTCGGCAATGATCTACCATGAGAATAGGCTTGATCATTGTTTCGAGACACGTTCTTGTTGTCCGAAAGGAAACTTGAATTACACCAAAAGAATACCTTGTCCTTAGAAACAAACTTAAATAATAAGATAGGGGATAGTTAAGGGGTTATTTTTATACCTTCATTGTGATCTAACCAAGATCCCAAGACGTTTTTTATTCTAAGTTAAAACCAATTTTTACCAAATCATTCCCTTTCAGCTAATCACCACTAGAAATTAGATTGGTAGTCACATATAACTCCCTGTGGATCGATATTATTATTACTCGATATAACCGTATACTTGCGGCTTATCACTCACTCTACGCTCTCACGCTCACTCTCTGCTCTCACTCTCACTCTCCACCCTCACTGTCACTCTCCGCCCTCACCACCACCCTCGCCTCCGCGTCGTCCCAGCCTTCTCCCTCTCCTATCACTGTCGTTCACTACCGCTCCCGCGACAACCACCGCCGCCAACCACTGTTGTTCTCCTTCTCTCGGTCGCCTCTCCTGTCTTCTTCTTATTGGGTAAGTGGTTTTCTTCTACTCTACTTCTATTGACAGAAAGACATCAATTTTTGGTTGAATCATAACCCTAACTCCTCTTCATGTTTTTTCCAGGCCCCAATACTGTGTCATTCTTCTTCCTATCAGCTCCTTTGGCATTCAGTGGCTGAGTAGTTTGAAGCTTCCAGGTAATTTGTGTTTTATTGTTCCAAGCATATTTTTTTTGGGTTTTATTGTTCATTGGACTTGGAATCAGTAGATGTTAGGGTTTGATTTAGGTTTCATTAGTTGTTGTTGTGGAATCTGTGACAATACATCGAATTTAAGGGTTTTAATTTAGGTTTGATTTAGGGATTCTGGTGGGGGTATTAGTAGCTGCTGGATTTCTAATTTTGAGGGTTAATTTGTTTATTTGGTTTTCAGTAAATTGATTAAGGTGATTGATTATTTGATTTAGGTTTCATTAGTTGTTATTTGTTAATTTGTTTATTTGGTTTTCAGTAAATTGATTAAGGCATGCAGCCAAATTGACCAAAAAAGACTCAATGGGTATAATTAGAAATCTGAAAATTTGCGAGTTGCACGCGAAGCCTAAAATTAAAACTCGTGCTTTGCAATTTACAGGATCCTAGTGTTTATGAGTATAAGTTGTACCTAATATAATTGATGTGATATTCATTGCAAATTTGCTCCTACTCACCAAATATTTTGTAGATTTTTGTTGCCTGTTTGGATGCGCTTCTAGATATTTGTGGATGGAAAACATTTCACTGCATCCAGTTCAAAATAATTGGATTGAAGTCATTCAGATTGAAATGTTTTTCGCATTCTTGTAACTTTTGGGAGGGAGTTGGCGTGGAAGTTCCCCCTCCCCCAACACACACATTATGTTTCATGATTTTGAGATATAAGGACATAAGAAGTTGGGCCTATTTTCTTGGTTATCTTTAAGTTATACTATTTTTCATGTTGCTGATATGCATCTATTTTTGCCAGCATTCGAGTTGGTGGTGTTTGAGTGAATCTTCAAGCCGCGGACACAGTTATATTATTTGACACAGATTGGAATCCACAGGCAATGAAATTTCTTTTATATGACTCTCTGAATTGTTTGCTTTATTGCCCATTATTTATGGTCTGTCTGTTTGTTGGTATATTTTCAGGTTGACCTGCAAGCCCAGGCAACTGCTCATAGAATTGGTCAAAAGAGGGATGTACTTGTTCTCCATTTTGAAACAGTTAGTACTTTTTGCTCTAATTTACAGTTTGTCATTGTTGGGATCATTGTTGATATAATTGCATGTATGCTACATCATAGTCACGTGAATATTTTTGCCCTGCATTTAGCCTGTCAGTTTTGATGAATAGTTATAGTAGTATTTTTAGGTGTTAGTTTGGTAGCATTCTGTATCAAGCTGATAGTTAAGAGGGCATATGTTAGGAAGAAGGTGGGGAACAACTTGCTGAATGTTTCTGAAAGAGTTAGTAGTTAGTTGGGATGTAACCATATGCGGTTTTGTTCCTTGCTTTATGTCCTTGCCTTGCTTTCCATGGTATCTTTTGATTGTTTCATTTATGAGTTGACAGGTGCAATTTTGTGCTTCTTATTCATTTGCTTGCATAGCTACAGCTGGTAGAAACAATCTTCTGCAGTCACTGTTGCACCCCGAAAAATCCGGTTTGGGTTTCTCAATGTACAACGTGGAAAATTTTTGAAGCCGCCACCAATATTTTAATTTTAAGACCAAAACATTGAAAAAAAGTCTTTTAAACAAGGCGGATGGTCTTTTGAAAACTAGAGATATAGGTTCGGGGGTCGATTACGTGCGAGGAAGGTGCTAGCACCGCACACGTCCTTTCTACCGAAAGGGAACCTCTAATTAAATGTGTGGTTTTAACGTTTGATTTGAAAAATACCTAGATTTGCCTATTTATTTCTTGTTTGGAGATGAATGGGAAGACTTAATGAAAATTTTATTTTTGGCGCTTGACGAGAGTTGGCCTCTCGCTCCTACGTATCCCCTGGTGCGATGGAGAATTCAAAGCTACGTAGTTCTTGGTTTGTCTTTCTTTTGAAAATGTTTTTGTCTTTTATCTTTTTAGTGAGTTTTCGAAATAGGACGAGCATTTAGTGAATGATTAAACTAACCAAAGTTATGGGTAATCACCGCTAAGTACTCTTGAAAATGAGAGTCACCACCGCTAGTCAGACGAACAAAGGTTCTGATTGACTATTAGTAGCAACTCGTTTTTTATTTACTCTTTTGAAAGTGGTTTTCGAAAGAGATTGATTGGCACGAATGATCAAACTAACAAAGGTTATGAGTGATCATCGCTTGTTGTTCTTTTGGGAAAAAGACATTGCTACCAATGGCTAGACGAACAAAGGTTCTGATTAGCCACTAGTGACAATGGGTTTAAAAATGATTCTTGAAAAGAGAATGTTTTTGTTCTGAAAATGATCTTGGTTTGCAAAAGTGATTCTTTTTTTTGTGTTATGAAAATAACTCTTTTCTTTTTGTTATGCAAATGCTAATTTTCATGGTTGCGAAAATGACTTTTATTTGCTGCGCTTGACGAGAACGAGACTCGCTCCTACGTATCCCAACTGGGAATCAAAGCGACGTAGTTCTAATAAAAGTGTTTTTGAAAGGGTTTGGAAAGGGGAAGAGCTTTCATAATGACCAACCAAGCAAAGACTTTGAGTGATCATTACTAATAACTCTTGATAGCGTTCATGACAATCAAACAAGCAAAGGCTTTGGGTGATAGTCACTAATAACTTGCATTGGTTAGAAAAGAGTTTGAGAGGTTTTTGGGAAAAAGTGAAGTTATTATCAAAGATTGGTTATAAAGGTCAAGCACATTCGTTAATCGAGCAATCACGCATTTGTTGAACGTCAACTAAGACTAAACATGCCAATACAATCAAAGATTCAAATGTCAAGGATGCAAAGTAAGGTTCTCAAGACAAATGTGTGTGTGTGTAAGAAAGAGTGTATTTACCCTAATGACTCTATGCTACAACAAGCAAGTAGGCTTACGTCTTCATTAGGAGGTCATACAAGTGGAGAGGATGGCACACAATCAAATCAAGACATTTAAGTTGCATTAAGAGCAATTAAACGATTGATCACAGGCATAGAATGATCTTAGTTAAGCTAGTAAACATGTGAGCAATGATTTCTCAATAAAATGAACAAAAGGAATGGCATCAAGACTAGGGTAAGCCTATCCTTTGCAATCAACAATATGAACAAGTGCCCAAAGGCTAATAACACCATCAAAGAGGAGGGAGCATCAAGGTTTTGGGTAACCTATCCCTTGCAATACCCCACGAACCCTAAACCATAAACTTAACTATCTCATCTTTTATTCATTAAGAAATTAAAAGGGGAAGGTTGAATCATCTAAAACCATCTTCACCACTTAGAACATGATGCGCTAGGCATAGGTGGGAATCATATGATTTATCATCAACAATGGACAATAATAAAACTAGAATACAAGAACAAGTAAATAAACACTAAAACCAAATTGAATCACATAGAGCAATCTTCTCACTTGACTCAAAGTGCCCTAGGCACAAGTGAGAATCAACTTGCCTATCATCAACCACTAACAATAAGCAAATTAAAATACAAAGATTAAATAAACACACAACTAAGTTGAATCACATAGAGCAATCCTCTCACTTTGAGAAAAGTGCACTAGGCACTAGTGAGAATCAACTTGCCTATCATCAACCACTAACAATAAGCAAATTAAAATACAAAGATTAAATAAACACACAACTAAGTTGAATCACATAGAGCAATCCTCTCACTTTGAGAAAAGTGCACTAGGCACTAGTGAGAATCAACTTGCCTATCATCAACCACTAACAATAAGCAAATTAAAATACAAAGATTGAATAAACACAAAACTAAGTTGAATCACATAGAGCAATCCTCTCACTTTGAGAAAAGTGCACTAGGCACTAGTGAGAATAAACTTGCCTATCATCAACAATTTACAATAAGCAAACTAAGACACAAGGATAAGTGAACACATAAACTAAATTGAGTCCTTTCTAGCAATCTTCACCACTTAGATCAAGGTGCACTAGGCACTAGTGGGAATCATATTGCTAGATCATCAACCAACAACGAAAATAACCTTTAACACTAAAATGAAATACTAACAACAAGATTAAACATCATCAAGCAAAGAACAACAACAAAATCAACGTGAAAATATTTTTAATCATAAGTATGCGAACCAAAGGAAACATAGGTCCACATTTTATTTAATAAAAAGAACACGAAAATTAACACAAAGCAACATAGATCCATTTTTGCAAGGATTCACATGATTAAGCAAGGAAGTGCAACAAAATCATATAAACCCTAATTTCTTCCTAACATGCGAAATGAAAATAGCCATAAGCAACAATTTTATTCATGAACATGCAAGCAAACAAGAAATATGCACAAGCACACCATTTATTCCAAGTGAGAGATGCATTTCAAACACCCAAACCTCCCTAAGTGTTTGTCAACATGCTTGAAACACACCTCTCATTCAACAACAACAATCAATTCAACTTTAAACAATAAAAGGCAAAGATGATGATGATTATGCGAAATTAACCTATGATCTACATTTTGGATGCTAAAATTTTGAAGATGATGCAAGGGTTTTAGGAATATGCCTCAACTCCAAGCTAGGAAGTAAGATTGAAGAAAGAAACTAGAGCAAATCAACAAATCTTCAAGGAACCCAAGAAGAACCTCATGCAAATTTGATGATCCAAACCACTAGATGATGATGCTTGAATTTTGGGTGAGAAATTGGAGGAAGTATGTGAATGAGGAATGGATTTTTGGTGAAATGGTAGTGTTTGGGTGAAGGAAAACAAAAAGATGGAGGGAGGAAGAGGAGAGGGGGTGTTCAGCCAAGGAGAGGGAAGGAGAGCAGAGAGTTGTGTGCTAGGTTAAAAATGAGAGTGTCCTCCTCCCTATGGTCTCTTATTTTGGGTTTTATATGAGGTGCAAAATTAAGGGTTTATAGGACATTGTGCTTTTGCGAACCATTGAGATTTGAGATAGAATTTGAATCAAAGGCCAAGATTGCAATGCACATGGATTAGGGACAAGGAGAAAACACAAATGAGTGAGGAATGGCTGGTCATACACGAAAATTAGGAGTTTTTGTTGCACAAAAATTGTCAAGGGCAATTAGGGTTTTGTACACAAAGTTGTAGCCTAGAATTTGATCTAGAATTTTAATCAATGGCTAGGAATACAACTCACATGGATCAAGGGCATGAAGAAACACAAAATGAGGTGAAAAATAGCTGGAAAATTCGGAGCCAAAGAGGCCTTGGTGCCCAAGTTTTTTGCAAGCTTGCCAAAAGATAGTACATTTTGTCTTATATGAGGACACTTCCTTATTTTACCATTTTTGATTATTCTTTTCATGATAATTCCATAAATCTTACCATTTTGGGCCATGTCTTAGGAAATCAATCATTGGGCCCAAAATTCTATGATATCACCATTCCCAAAATTGATTTGATACCTCTCCTTGAAGGAAATTCCCATTTTACCATTTCCTTTAAATTTGAGCTTTTATGCAAATGAATAACATCCATGCGCATAAAAAAAATAAAATCTAATTAAGCACATTCTTCCTCAAATAACTCCCCTGATGATTACCCAGTGATTTGTGATGAAAAACCGTTTTTGTTGTGAAATGACCAAAATGCCCTTTTTGACCATAAAACCCTAATTTATCTAGGAAGTGTATTTCAACTCTAAAAATGATTTTAAAAGCTCTGGAATGACTTTTAGGACTCAAAAATGCAATGCATAATGCTCCTCACTCCTCAATTTACTTACTTTTGTGGAAAATTAGGGTTTTGACCTAAACCGGACAAAATTGGGGTATGACAGTCACGAATTTTGCTTCATCTCAACAAAGGTAACACAACTTTTCACTTTCCTTTGCAATATATATGCTGAATCTGCATCTCTCCCTGTTTGTAAAATTTTGTTTCCCTATTTCTGTCCCTGTTAAACTAGTCACGAGCTATAATGTTAAGTGCATTTCTTACAAGTAAGTGGTTTGATGCTTATTATCAGTGAATATAATTTCTTTAGCATGAAAAAAACACAAACAAACTAAGAATATTTCAAGGTATCAAAATCAATGATCTGGTACTTTAACTTGCCCACCATCAGTTCTTTTTCGTTGCTTGATTTGCTTCAGCATTTAATCGAGTCTGATTATATGCTTCTTCCAGATTTTGATGCTTGGTTATTGTGCTTTCCAAAGCATTGATTTTTGCTGTGATGGGGAAAGGAAAAAGTCCTAGGAAATGAAGAGTCTCATGAACCAACTATTACTACTTATGTTGCTACTTATAAGGATATTCTTCCTTAGAAAGCGGGACCTCCTTTGTTTCAATGTTATATTTCCTATTATTAATCAAATATGGTTGGTGCTCTTGAGAAGCAAGAATATATTTTTGATAAACTATTTTGGTTACTTTTTTTTGACAAATATTTGATTTTGGTTACTTTTCAGAATTTCTGATTTTAAATATGAAATTGGTCATAAGTATGCCTTTCTCAACTTAATTTTTTTCCGACCCTACAATATCATAATAACTGAGTATACAGATGCCACATAGCGCGTTTAGCCCGTACGGATGCATGGGTCATCTACTAGTTACCAATATGGTGCATGCTAAGTTTTTTCTCCTGCTTACAATATAACAAGGTACAAACTGTTGAAGAACAAGTCACAGCTTCAGCTGAGCACAAACTTGGTGTTGCTAATCAGAGCATTACTGCTGGATTTTTTGACAACAATACAAGGTAGGCACTTCCTTGATGTAATTCACCTTTTAGTTTTTACAAAAGTCTTTGAGTCCGGTCTGAATTTTCTCTGTCTATGTTTATTGCAGTGCCGAAGATCGAAGAGAATACTTGGAATCCCTTCTGCGTGAGTGTAAGAAAGAAGAGGCTGCTCCTGTTTTGGATGATGATGCAATGAATGATGTCTGATGTTGTTCCTCCCCTTCCTTCTCGTCTTGTCACTGATGAAGACCTGAAAAAGTTCTATGAAGCAATGAATATATCTGATGTGCCTAAAGGCGGGGTAGAGTCTAATGGATTAAAACGAAAGGGCAGAGATCTTGGGGGCCTTGATACTAAACACTACAGGGGAAAGCTGCAAGGGAGGTTTGTCTATGTATTTTATTCATTTGGATTGTTCTGACATTTAAATTTCCATGTTTGCTATTTTCTCTTTCTATGTGTGTGCTCTGCATCATCATATATACATATTAAATGGGATACCCTAGGGGTAGTAGTCTTGTATAATGATGACTGCAGAAGAAAAGGAAATGTGATTGAAAATGTACACATGTAGTACCTTATGTGTTAGGTATACTTTCTAATTTCTTATATCACAATGTACAGGTACGTTCCTATGAAGAGCAATGGACAGAGGAAGAGTTTGAGAAGATGTGTCAGGTTAAAAAAACAAGTTGATTAATACCATATTGGTATTACATTATTTGTAGTGTCTGATCTGTTAGTTCTATTACTTTGACATTTTGTAGTTTCAAGATCATGTTATATTTTGTAATTTCAAGACTATCTTATACTTTGTAGTTTCAATATTGTTTGGTTTTATGGTATTTGGTATTTTGGGATTAAGCATTTTATGGTATTTTGTAGTTTCTGTTGCATTAGGAGAAGTGGTAGAAGAATAAGTAGGATAATTAGGTCTAAGATTGGTCCTGTGTGGAATGACTAGAAACGCTCAATTATTTTTTTTTTTTTAAAATTACATTAGCGTGGGCCTAGCCGACGCTACGCATTAAGTTGACTATTATGTTGTTGACTTTAGCGTCGGCCTGGCCGACGCTACCCTTTAAGTTGACTATTCGGTTGTTGACTTTAGCGTCGGCCTTGCCGACGCTACCTTAATTCGTTGACTTTTTTTAAATAACTAAGTAGCGTCGGCCATGCAAGTAGCGTCGGTTTTAGCGTCGGCCAAGCCCACGCTACAGTTAGCGTCGGCTAAATTTACAGGACGCTACATTTACCTTCGAACATTTTAGCCTCGACACGTGGCCGACGCTACTCCGACGCTAATTCACTGTTAGCGTCCGCTTTTGGCCTGTTAGCGTGGGCTTTTGGCCGATGCTAAAAGCTATTTTTCTAGTAGTGAACAAAACTCTTAAATCTAAACCTTTAATTGCTAAATTCAAATTTGGTGAAGTCAAACTCTTTTTGGGGTAAAACATATTCAAATTTATACCAAATAATTCAATAAGTGCCAATATTTTAGATCAAAAAGTAGGTATCTTTGGCACTTATCAGGGAACCCAATTCGTATAGCTATACCGAATAATGCCAGGCCTTGGCTTTTGGGCTCATGACATCCCATCCACCAAGTGTGCTTATAAACGTTTGGGATCGTCATCCCCATGGTGTTTTATGCCTTTATGTTTATTCAACTCATTCCTCGTTTGTTGACAATTATAACCGTGTAAACATCTCAAATCATGGCCGAAATCATATGCGAATATTTACTTTTGAATTAGGGATGGAAATAGAGTGGAATTGGTACTCAAAGGAATGAGAAAGTAAAGTTTTTGAAATTTGAAGTTAGCAGGGAGCACCGGCCGTGCTTGACCAAAAATCCAGCGCTTGTTAGCACAGGCTCTCGCACGGGTCGTGTGCCGAAGCGCACCGGTCGTGCTTGGACGCACCGGTCGTGCTCCCTGCACAGATTTCAGAAAATCCCATTTTTTTCAAGTTTTGAGCATCCCATTTGATACCAATTCATCCCAATCTCAATCCTAACTCAAAAAGCACATTCACACAATGATATTAAGTCCAAAAACATGTCCAAAACAACAATTCACATCAACAATTAACAATGACATGAGATCCCAATCAACAACACAAATACTCAATTTTCACGAAAATGGTTTTCAACTCGATAAAACAACACATGCAACCTCATTGCTTCAGAATCAATGAACGAAAACCAACATGCATTTTCATAGAAACATAAAATTAGTGAGGAACTCACCTTGATTGTGATGAAAATCACAATACAAGTTGAATGGTGAAGTGCTCTACTCAAAGTTGCTCCTAGGAACCACAAAATCAAAAAATGCAAGACACCAACACTCCTGGTGGCGTCAACTTCGAACCCAGCCCTTAATGTGCCTAGCTCTCCCTTCCAATTCAGAATGTAGGTACGGATTTACCCTTAGGAACTTCCCAAAGTAACATGCAAACCCAAAATAGAATCTTTACACTATCCCCAAGCTCAATGTTGCGAAAATGGTGGAAGAGGTGGAATAGAAAATAGACCAGCTGGGTTATGGTACTCTCAAGCTTTCCAATGTGATGGAATGACTAAGATGAGAAGAAAAGTTTGATGATTTCAGCTGTGACTTTGTGTTTGTAGGCGAGGGTTTGAACTCTTCTCCTTTCTCTTTTCTCTCTATTCGAACTCTCTCTCTCTCTCTCTCTCTCTCTCTCTCTCTCTCTCTTTCTCTCTCTCTCTCACTAAGTGTTTGTTTTTAAAACTGAAATTGAAGTGCCAAAGTGGATAAGTGGGAGTGTTTCTCAAGTCTGGGATTCAGCCGAAGGTAGAGCTTATAAAGAGGAGTTTTAAATGAAGGATAGGATAGTCATTTGAGAAAGCTCAAGGGAGTGATATAGTGAGTGAGGTGTATGGTGGGGTATGTTCCATGAACTTATGTGTTGGAATTTCTATTTCTAACCCCATTCTCCTATTTTATCTCACTCCCACCCAAGGAATTCACACATACATTGGGTTTCATTTAAAATTTTAATTACCAAAAACAAAGAGGAAACAAGCATATAATACCTACAAGTATGGTACTTAGGCAATCAATTCATGAAATTACCAATCAATAATCAAGCAATTAACCCAATTATCAACTAACCCTCAATCCAAAATAATTTAAATCATTCACACATCAAAGTAATTAGAATAATTACTTTGAGATGTTACACAAAAAATCAACATTGGTTTGTTTTTTGATTTCCATTTCAATCGATATGTTTTTGTTTAAAAAACATTATGAAAGAAAGTATTGTAAACAATATCTTAGGATTGTAAATTTACTCTTGAGTATCAATTTTTTACGACATATATGAGTTTTGTTTGCATTTTCTCAACACTGTACTAATTAAGATTTAAAAAATTGATACTCGAGAGTAAATTTACACCATTGTTCTAAAGGAAAATATGAAGTAGCACATCATACAAACGGAACTAGGCTAACCATTACAAATTCCAACCATTTGGACATTGTATACCAACTTAATTGTTGGATTAAAATTAACGGTTCAGATTACCTTATTTATTCACTTATAAAATGTGTAAATATTTCAAATTTTGAATTTGAACTTTTCTTTCTTACGAAAACAAACTCAGTATATATTTTATTTCCTGTATTAAATAAAACTTCAGTTTCATTAAATATAATATTAAAACTTCAGTTTCATTAAATATAATATTAAATAACATTTAATAAGTATTAATTACTAAATAAGGTGTCATTTACAACCTTTGAAAAATAGTTTGAACATATTTATTATTACTTCCGTTTACCTGTGGACATTGACAGACCCAGAAATTTTATTAGTGGGGGAAAAATATAGTTTATAGTATTTTCTAAAAAAAATATTGTAAATTTTTACAAAAATACATAATTTCATTACAAAAGAATCTTAAATACCTAAAGTTATACGAATTACATAGCTAAAAAGGTAATATTAGTACCAACTTGTTTTTTTTTCATTTATCTCTTGTGAATTTCTACATTTAACTTGAAAAAAAAATCTTATGGAGGAAACTCATGTTTTTTATCGGCAAAATAAAAATTTATATATATATTTCTAACAAAAATAATTTTTCAAGAGGGGCAAGTGCCCCCAATTTATTTAACATGGATCCCTGCTTGTGGATTAAGGTTTTTATACACAAAACAATGAAAACAATAACGTTTGTTGTTTTTGACAAAACTAGTAGTCTTTTTTATGTAATTAATATCATTGATTGTTTACTACTGACTACAATGAATTCTCTCTATTTATACTAAATAATTAAGGATATACTCCCTTCGTCCAATATTATATGTCACTTTGGTCATCTCAAACAAATTAATAAGAAATATTGTTAATTTTATATAGAAAAGAGAAATTATGAGTTACTTTACAAAGTTACCCTTCACTAATGACACGATAAAGATAAATTAATAGAATAGAAAGAAAATAGTTATTAAATAATGAATGCTAGGAAAAAAAATTAATGGTTCATTGGCATTGTAAAACGTCATATAATATGGGTTAATTTTTTTGGCTAAAACAACATAAAATATGAGACGGAGGGAGTAATTAAGGAATAACTAAAAAATATAATCTTAAACTATCAAAAATGACAAATAAAAAGCAATAATTTCTTTCCTAAAAACGGGTATGTTAAAAGAAAAGAAGAGAGGAAGGAAGTAGCAGTTACAACCTTTAATAAATGATGATCGACAAATGATATATTAAATATTGTCAAAAAGACAAATGATATATTAAATGGCATATTTACATATATCATACATTTTTTGAAGTAACTTTAAAGCAATTAAAATAATAATTAAAAATTATTGAAATATTTAGGGTGTATCTTCTATAAATACGTTAGGTAGAACTCTCACTTGCATACTCATCCTTGCATTTGTACCCAAAAAAATACTCATCCTTGCCAATGCTTGCAATCGTGTTGTTAGTGTAAGTATCTATAGATCATATTATCTAGCAAGCTCAAGGCAAAGAGTAAAGACATTACTATTATTCTTAATTTCTAAGAGCTAAAATAACATATCTTTTCCTTTATCATTTTTTGCAGGTTATTCTGCTGCTTTAAAGGAACAACAATGGAGAAATCATCTTCATCAGGGTCCAACAGAAGGAGTGGCTCTGGACAGCCATCAACAATACCTCAACGATCCATTGTGTTGGCTCTACCAGCTACTCCACACCAAAGAGTTATTATTAGAAATGTGCCTATGCCTAATGAAGCCAATAATGCCATGCCTATTGAAATCAGGGTTCTAAATCCTCAGGAGAGTGATCAGCCACATGGTCCTGCTGCGAATTTAGAATAAAGGGTTCTTATTAATTTATTAGTATGGCTAAATATGAAGATTGTGAAGCCTTGTTAAATTGTGTCTGTTTGATCATCAATCTATCAGGTGCTTTGTAGTTATTAATAATTTAATATAATTAAAGCTTGAATATTTATCAGTATTTTTCTGAGTATAAATGTGGAGGATCAGAAGTACCATACAATCGATTCCTCCTATCCTATCCCCTGGCACTCCAGGGGGCCACACACCACTCAATTTGTTGTTTGTGAGAAAAGAAGAATGATGATACAAAACTTTCAGTTTTAAGGACAATGAAGAATATCTCCATCACAATCAATCTAAATGATTGTATCATACTATTGCTTTCTACAAAACTTTTATTTTCAAAATCATTTGCTAGAGTTCAAATATTTCTTATATAAAAAACGTTAGATAAGACACCAATGTCTCAGCTGAAGCTATCTCACAATTAAAAATATGCTTTAGACAAGACAATAACAAAAATAAAAATTTCCAACACAATAGAAAATCAAAATCGCTGCTGCTTTGGGTTTGTGGTTATGTTTCTTGGTTTGTATGTTTCATGGAGATTTCTAGGTTTGTTTTTCTGCACATTGTTTGTGCTAGTGTTTCTAGTTGGTGTTTTTGAGATTTTGGGTTTGAATCTTTTTTGGGTTTGAAGAAGAAGATGTCACCATTTTTGTTAGAAAGAAGATGCAGAGGAAGAAGATGCAAGAATGCAACCCACACCAACGGGCATATGCATGAATGCAACCCACACCAACGGGCATGACAATGCATGAATGCAACCCACACCAACGGGCATATGCATGTGGTACCAAATCACCAAAAGTTTTGCCTGTAAATAGAGGCGTCACCAGAATTGAGAGCTTTCACACCCGGCTCACCAATTCACAAAAATTGAGCTTTCACACCCGGCTCACTAGTTTTAGAAAAATTGAGCTTTCACACCCAGCTCCAAGACCAAAGGCCTTCACCAAAATAAATGCGTATGCTGTATGCGACACCATGAATGCACACAGACAATCATCACCAATTAGTCACAATGTGACACACCAAAAATCAATCACCGAATATCACCAAAATTGGGCCTTCACACCTAGCCCAACGACACTGAAACACCAACTACCCGAAACAACGGAATACTAAGATTTTGGAGCCTTCACACCTAGCTCCAACAACACCAAGGTTTGGGCCTTCACACCTAGCTCAAACCGCACCAAGACACCAAGATGACAACAATTTTCCAAAATATTGGGACGACGACAATTTTCCAAAATATTTGAGATGCGACAAATTTTCCTTTCCTAAAAACGGCAACATTTAACGGCTAAGCCAACGGCTAACAATTTCCAGAAAAATAGATCACTTTGCATTAAATTAGAATATTCAGCTAGGCCTCTGAATAAGCTTTCCAAAACATTTTGAAACGTCTCAATCGGACTCCCGAGTTAAAAGATATGTTGAAAACAAAATAGGGGAAAAACTGAGACACATGCTGAAAACGGCGCCCAGGAGCAAGGCGCCTAGCAGAAAAACGCAACACAGAAGACTGGCGCCCATGAGCAGGGCGCCCAGCAACAGGAAACATAACTGAACCTGGCGCCCAGGAGCAGGGCGCCTAGCAACACTGCAGGAGATGGCGCCCTTGGCGCCCAGACAGTCCAGAACACAACAGAAACGAAACATGGCACAGGAATTGGCGCCCTTGGCGCCCAGACAGCCTACAGCACAAACGCAACACAGAACAGGAACACGCACCAGACACGGGAACAGCGCGCAACACAACTCAGGAACAGGCGCCCATGGCGCCCCTACGCCAAGACACAGCAACACACACACACTGGCACACGCGGACACACACCAGACACGGCGCCCATGCACAGGGCGCCAGAAACAGCAACAGAACACCAAGCAACAAGGTCAGGCACGGCGCCCAGGCACAGGGCGCCAGAAACAGCATCTAGGACAATGGTGCCCATGGCGCCCTAGGGGTCAACAATTCCGTTATTTCACCAATTTAAATCACCAATCCTTAACCACCAATGTTAATTATCATGAATTGCCAATCACAACACCAAACAACAATTAATCGAACACCTAGCATGCAATTAGTAATAACAACAATGAATCACCAATTTTTCTAGAGTTACAACAATCACCAACAAGCCAATATTTCAATTAACATAATCATGATATACTATCATCGAATCCACATCAAAATCAAACACTAGACATCATAGGACCTATTCCCACATAACCCCATCATAAAACCCTATTATAAGGAAGAACCCCACCCTTACCTTATAGTAGGAGAGCACTAATCCTCTTGATCAAGTCACCAACAATAACCTCAGCAACACAGCTCCTCTCTGCTCCTTGAATTTGCGAAATCCTCCTCCTCTTCTCCCTTGGATGTGCGCCGTCCCTCTTCTCTCTTTCTCTCCTCTTCGCAAGTTTCTTTTCTTTTTCTCAAACAAATCGCATAATGAGACCAAACCCTAGCCTAGGCGCTTCACCTATGCGCCTAGCTAGTGGGCTTCTAGATCACGGGCTTTCCTCCAGCTTATGCCCGATTACTAACACCATCCCCTAATATCCAATTATACACCTCTTAATCAAATGCTAATATAATTACACCAACTGAAATAAATAACTAAATAAATGGATACCTAAATATTTAATTAAATAATTTAATTAAATATTTGGGCGTTACACTTTGTAATTCAATTGCTTGTAAATATAGGTAGGCGCTAGTAATACAGATAGGTGTAGTAAGTAAGCCTATTATGGGCCTAGTCGAAAGTGTGGGCCTGGTCGAAATCATGGGTCTGGCTTACTATATATATACGTAGTAGCATGTACAGTTACATATTCATGTAAAGAACGATTTTATATAATACAGTTTAATAATTCAGTTTTACTGTATCATTGTCTTGCCCTACCTTTCTCTTCTCTCTAGCGCTTTCGCTCCTTTCCCTCACCCCTTCCGCCGTTTTCCCCAACAAACTGGTATCAAAGCTTTAAAGATCCTTCAAGATCCTTCAAGACTCATGGCAACGCGTGATAACTCTGGAGGAGGTATTCCGGGGAACCTCCCCATCTTTGATGGAAAGGATTACGAACGGTGGCAGCAAACGCCACTGAAACCGTGAGGAACAACCACCCTTCGCTAAGAAAGAAAGATGGAAAAGGGCTGTTCTTGATTCACCAAAGTGTTGATTCCAACATCCTAAACCTGATCATTGATTGCGATTCAGCAAAGGCAGCGTGGGATGTCCTCAAGAACTCGTATGGAGGAGCAGATAGACTGAAGAAGATACGCCTACAGTCGCTCAGAAAACAGTACGAGGCCTTGAAGATGAAAGATGGAGAATCAATTGGAGAATTCATTACGAGGTTAGTAGCTTTAACTAATCAAATGAAAGGCAATGGTAAAACTGTGTCGGAAACAAGTAAAGTCGAAAAGGTGCTTAGATCCTTAACCCAGGAATTCGACTATGTTATTACTGCTATTGAAGAATCCAAGAACCTAGATGAATTGAAGTTAGATGAACTTCAAGGTTCCTTAGAGGCTCATGAATTGAGAATAAGGCAGAGAAGTTCAGAGAAAGAAACTGAACAAGCCTTGTTATCATACTCCTCTAAGTAAAACTGGAAAGCAAACAACAAGAAAGTGAAGGGTAAAGAAAAGGGATCAAGCAGCAAGAAGAAAGAACAAGGATCTTTCGACAAGAAGAAGCAAGATCTGTCGAAAGTGCAGTGTTATAACTGTCAGCAATTTGGGCATTATAGGAACAAATGCAAGAACAAGAAGGTTCCTAGAGATAAAGATGCTGAAGCCAAATTTGCAAGTGATGGAGACACAAATTCTGACTCTGACTCAGAAGGGTTAATGCTAATGGCAGTCGAAGATGAGATTGAAGAAGACATTCATCTCAATGAAGAAATTGCTGAAAGTAGCGAGCAAAACAGTGGGAACACTAGTGAATGTGGAAACGCTTGTGATGCTCAAAATACTTGTGCAATGTGTGTTTGGCAGGGCAGTGGTAACACTGGTGATGCCTCCAACATAGCCAGCAATGATGATGAAGAATTATCCCTCATGACAGCTATTGACCCAGAATTACTGTTGTTGAAGGCAGATACAAATTCAACTGAAGAGAAGTCTGTTGAATGGTATCTCGACACAGGATGTTCGAACCACATGTGCTGCCACAAGGAATGGTTTGTTGAATTAAAGCAGATAAGCAAAAGAATTAGATTTGCAGACAACAGCAGAGTCACTGCAGAAGGAATTGGTACCATAAAGTTCCTGTCGAAAGATGGTAAGTGGTGCTATATTCAAGGGGTATTTTATGTACCAATGATGAAGAGAAATCTGCTAAGTATTGGGCAGATGATTGAGAAGAAATTCTCTGTCGAGATGGATAATAACTGTCTCAGCTTGTTTGATTCAAACAAGAAGATGATCCTGAAGGTGTCGATGCAGAGTAACAGAACCTTTAAGATCAAGTTACAAGTAGTCGAAGAGAAATGCCTCAAAACTACTGTCGAAGAGGAGCACTGGAAGTGGCACAGAAGATTTGGCCACCTAAACTTCAAGAGCTTGAGTCAACTACATGAAAAGAAGATGGTTCATGGGTTGCCTGCAGTAACGGTACCTGTCGAAGTATGTGAGTGTTGCTGCAAGTCGAAGCAACCAAGAAACTCCTTCAAGTCAGAGGTGCCAAGCAGAGCAGAGAAGAAGTTGGAGGTGATATTTTCTGATGTTTGTGGTCCATTTGAGGTAAGTTCATTAGGAGGGAACAAGTACTTTGTCACCTTCATTGACGAATACACTAGAATGACATGGGTGTACTTAATTAAAAGGAAGAGTGAAGTACTGGGAGTGTTCAGAAACTTCATGGTAATGATTGAGAAGCAAAGTGAATGTGCAATCAAAACCCTTAGAACTGATGGAGGTGGTGAGTACAACTCACATGAATTTGTAAAATTCTGTGAAAATGAAGGAATTGTACATGAAGTCACTTCACCTTACACACCTCAGCATAATGGAACTGCTGAGAGGAAAAACAGAACTATCCTCGACATGGTGAGAAGCATGATGAAAGAAAAGAAGCTTCCTCACAGTCTATGGGGAGAACTTGTAGCCACAGCAGTGTATATTCTGAATAAGTTCCCTACAAAGAGATTGATTGGGAGGACACCTGAAGAAGCTTGGCTAGGAAGAAAGCCAAGTGTCAAGCATCTCAGAATAATTGGCTCATTATGTTACAGACATGTCCCTGAGCAACAAAGAAGCAAGCTAGATGATAGAGCACAACAAATGATCCTTGTCGGCTACCATTCGACAGGAGCATACAAACTGTATGATCCTGTGTCGAAGAAAATGGTGAAAAGCAGGGATGTCATAGTAGATGAGTCGAAGCATTGGAACTGGGAAGAAGGCTATGAAAAACCTACAGTGATGGACTTCGACGAAGTTCAGGATCTAGATGATCAGAATGAAGCCACTGAAATCGAAGAACCTGAAAAACCCATTGCTGTCGAACCTATCAGAAGGTCACAGAGGGAAAGGCAGAGATCAGTAAGGCTAGAAGGATTCGACACGTTCCTAGATTCTGCTATTACAGCAGAGGGAGACCTGACACACTTCGCACTGATGGCTGAAGCAGAACCAGTGAACCTGGAGCAAGCCTTGAATCACAAACAATGGAAGGAAGCCATGATTGACGAGTTAAAGTCAATAGAGAAAAATGGTACTTGGAAGCTAGTCGAACTTCCAAAGCAGATGAAGGCAATAGGTGTGAAATGGGTCTACAAGACCAAAGTCAAACCTAATGGAGAAGTGGCCAAGTATAAGGCCAGGTTAGTAGCCAAAGGTTTCCTGCAGAAACCTGGTTTGGATTTCAATGAAGTCTTTGCCCCATGTAGCCAGAATCGAAACAATAAGATTGGTAGTGGCATTGGCAAGTCACAGAGGCTGGCCCCTACATCAACTTGATGTAAAGTCAGCATTTCTCAATGGACCTCTGGAGGAGGAAGTCTATGTTTGCCAACCACCTGGTTTTGAGTCGAAGGGACAAGAAGACAAGGTATTCAAGCTTGAGAAGGCCCTATATGGACTCAAGCAAGCACCAAGGGCAAGGAACAAGAGAATTGATTGTTTTCTCTTAGCTCAGAAGTTCATTAGATGCACCAATGAACATGGTGTATATGTTAAGAAGAATGGAACTTCGACTCAATTTCTACTGTGCCTGTATGTAGATGATCTACTAGTAACTGGCAGCAATGAGGTCGAAGTCGAAGCCTTTAAGAAAGTGATGATGTCTGAGTTCGAAATGAGTGATCTAGGACATTTATCATATTTCTTAGGAATGGAATTTACAGAGTCGAAGAAGGGAATATTTCTGCATCAGTCGAAGTATGCAGCTGATATCCTGAAGAGATTCGACATGATCAACTGTAAGGAGGTTTCGACACCAACTGACACAAGCAACAAGCTATCGAAAGATGATGAAGGGATTGAAGTAGATGCCACCCTCTACAAACAGATTGTGGGATCCCTGAGGTACCTGTGCAACACTCGACCTGACATTATGTTTAGTGTCGGAATGATCAGCAGATTCATGGAGAAGCCGAAAAGCTCCCATCTATTAGCTGCAAAAAGAGTGCTAAGGTATATAAAGGGAACACAAAATTATGGTATTCTCTTTCCTAGCAAGTCTGAGTCGAAGAATAGCGCTGAAGTGTTTGGTTACACAGACTCCGACTGGAGTGGAGACAAGAGTGATCGAAAGAGCACAAGTGGGTATGTCTTCATGCATGGAACGACACCCATCTCTTGGTGCTCGAAGAAGCAAAGTATAGTTGTGTTATCCTCTTGTGAAGCAGAGTATGTGGCTGCTTCCTTTGCAGCATGTCAAGCATCATGGCTGAGCATGTTATTGGTCGAAACTGGGTTGCACAGGGTCGAAGCAATGAAGTTGTTGATCGACAACAAGTCTGCGATAGATCTCGCTAAGAACCCTGTCGCACATGGTAGGTCGAAGCACATAGAGACCAGATATCACTTCCTGCGTGATCAAGTCAACAATGAGAAGCTGAATCTGGAGTATTGTTGTTCGGAATTTCAAGTAGCTGATGCAATGACCAAGCCATTGCAAAAGGAAAGATTCGAAGAACTGAGAACTATGCTTGGAATGATGTCACTTAGCAATGTGAATTAAGAGGGAATATTGAGATATGCTTTGTAATTCAATTGCTTGTAAATATAGGTAGGCGCTAGTAATACAGATAGGTGTAGTAAGTAAGCCTATTATGGGCCTAGTCGAAAGTGTGGGCCTGGTTGAAATCATGGGCCTGGCTTACTATATATATACGTAGTAGCATGTACAGTTACATATTCTTGTGAAGAATGATTTTATATAATACAGTTTAATAATTCAGTTTTACTGTATCATTGTCTTGCCCTACCTTTCTCTTCTCTCTAGCGCTTTCGCTCCTTTCCCTCACCCCTTCCGCCGTTTTCCCCAACATCTCACAATTAAAAATATGCTTTAGACAAGACAATAATCACTACTAGAAAAGTTATTTTTAGTGAGGAATTATTAGAGATGGATAAGTATCCCTCACTATTAGTGAGGGATTTAGCTATGAAAATAGGTAGTCATCGCTAATTTATTTTTGTGACGAATGTAGGGATGAAAAATATCCCTCTCTAAAGATTCCCTCTCTAAATTCGTCACAAAATATCAAAAAAGAGTTTAGAGACGGATTTGGAGATGGAAACGCATCCCTCACTAATAGCGAGGAATCACTAATCCGTCACTGACCAAAAAGTTACTCTGCACGCTTCCCAATTCATTTCCCTCCCATCAGCGCTCTCTAATTTATTTGCGCTGTTTACCACCTCTCTCTCTCTCTCTCTCGTAAAAACCAGCGCACCTCTCTCTCGTATAAACCAAAACCACTCACAACATTTCACCACCGTTTTCGTTTTCCTCCCTCAGCAAAACCCTCACAATCACCACTCACCATCGCAACTCACAGTCGCACTCACCACTCACCACTCACCACTCACCACTCACCATCGCAACTCACTGTCGCACTCACCACTCACCATTTGACCACCGTTTTCGTTCTCCAACATTTCACCACCACTGTCGCACTCACCATCACTCACCGTCATCACTGCACTTACCGAAACCCTCGCCACCGTCAGTCACCATTCACCACCGGCACTCACCAAAATCCTCACCATCACCACTCACCATCGCAACTCACCAACCCTAACCATCTCCACTCACCAAAATGTTCATTTCTGGAACGATTTGAACTCTCTGGAAGCTTGAACCCAGGTACGATTTGAGCCCTAGGGGTTGCGATTTGAACCCTCTGGAACCCTAATCGGCCTCTGGTCTCCTCATCCTCTCTCTGCGCAACCTGACCAGGTACAATTTGTGTCTATCGCTCTCTCACTCTCATTGTTAATTTTCGTCCTCTCCCTTTTTCCCCTCTATTCACTTTTCCCTCTCCCCATGTCTGTAGGTTTTAATTTATTTTTTCCTCTACTCGTTTATGCTATTCTCGTTTAAACAGGATTCAGGAGAAAGACTTTCTGGTTATATAACTTGTTGCATAGCTATTATGACTACCGATTCGTATTTTGAAGGTAACGCTTATATAACTTGCTTATTTTTCTCTGTATTCATCTGGATTTCATCTAATTTTCATGTATATGCTATTATCTTGTTCTGTTAAATTTGGGATGATTGAATTCTGTGAATGATTCGTTGTTTGTGTTATGATTTTGGTCACGTGATTTAACCTACCATATAATTTAACGATCCACCTGTTGATGAATCTGTGATATGATATGGTGTTTTAGCATTGTGATGTAGCTGATTTTTCAATGGTTTGATTAATTTGATGTGATCTCTCCCTGTTTGACCTTTTATGAATGTTGGGTACTGATCAACAAGGTTTTAACTTTTACTATTAAATCAACGATGTGTGGCGTCGCTTGACATCATAGAGAAAGTGGTTAAATGTGGCTGTTGTAGCCTCAATTATCACGAAGAAAGCGGTTAAATGTGGCTGTTGTAGCCTCAATTATCATGAAATTGCCACACACCCTGAACCACATTCTTTTAAACTACACAATTTTGTACTGGAGTTATTTTCTGTATGAATCTTAATTACAATGACTTTAGGTTTCCGCAAATAAAAGCACACCCATGGCACAAGGTCTGCATCTTATCTGCTTTCTGACAGTTGGATTTTCAAATTAATAAAATTTGAGTTGTTTCTTGCATATTCTAACACTTCTTAATTGTGTAGATATTCCACAAAAATATGCCTCCAGAAGCTATTGATCCTGCTTCCCGGCTTTTGCAATACTCTCCAAGCTATTGTTGTTCTATTTATTTTGTTTCTGGCTTTTTGAGCTATTTATTTTGCTTCATTTGGATGGTTGATTTGATTTGTGAAGTTGTGAGAATTATGGTTTGCTTCATTTGGCTTATTTTGCTTCGTTTTAGGGTTTTTATCTTTGATTAGGTTGTTTTTGTGGTACGTTCTCAATTTAGCTTTTCTTTTTGGTGATTTTTGTTTTTTATTTTTAACCTGATTGTTGTGTTTGCTGATACTGAGTTTGGTGTTGTTTTTCTTTGAAGTTTTTATGGTACCTGCAACTGTAATGGCAGCTGCTTCACTACCCTGCAGCCTTGGGTGAGGTGAAGAGAAGGGGTATTGGATGATGAGCATGTGTGCGAATCCGATTACTCTTGTGTCCATATGGGAAGTCAGTTTTCTAATGTCTGCATATGATATGTTTTCACTCTAACAAAATAAAACAAAACTTAACAAATATGAGGTATGGATTGTTCATTCCCTTTCACTTTGAGGAATGATGTGGATGAGTCTGCTCCAATGAATATTTCTTTTCTATCTGTTTCAGTTTCAGATTATCTCTTCCCCTTACTTCCGGTTTTCGGTAAGATTCCCTTTTCCTTCCCCTATCTCTTTTTTGTGTATTTTCTGTGTTCTATAGCTGTGTATAGCAGGGATTCGTTTCCATTATTGTTTGTCTTTCTTTGAACTGAATCTTAAGTTTATTTATTATTAAGTTTCATAAATCATCCTCACTATGGGGCGGGGAAGAGGGAAATGGAGTAGGAAAAAGGAATTCCCTATTTGAATATCTCTCCTATGTGAATCCCCTATCATGGTTTGCTTTTTGGATGATGGTATTCTTTACACAACAAAATAATTCATGGTTCTTAACATTAACATTGCAAAGTCATCCATTTCATTAGTTATTGTAGAACCCCTCTATTATAAACCTGTTGTGGCCTAACTCAATACCTCTAAAGTTCAAACTTTCACCTCAATTTTGTGTAAGTTGTCTTTGATGCTCATAATGTTGTTTATCTTAGGTACAACGATTAAGTTGAGCATATATAAGTCATGGAGATACCCAATACAAAAAAGGCTGTAAAGCATGTCAGTTTTTAAGCTACTATGTCTTTCAAACCCAACCATTCAGTCAAGTTATGTTCACATTTTTTCTTTGCATATTACGGCTTCCTGGTAAAACAAAATAAGTATTTGCAATACTCTCATTTTTCTTTTTTATCTTTAATTGGATTCACTTCTAATAAATTATCTTGAGTATTATTGTTGTGCCAGTTTATGACCAACTCCTCTACTTTCTGTTGTAAGGAAATGAATATTGGTTGGTTTATGGAAGGAAGAAGAATTGATAAACTTGATTGAGGCTACTATCTAATTTTACTTTATTCTACTACCTTTGCTTCTTCTGTTTGGCATATCTAATCTAAGATTCAGTTGTATCTGTTAGTGATTAGAAGCACTAACTTTGGTTACCAAAGTAAGCTTGGAGTTTTCTATTTAATGAAAACCAGTCCATTGCGATATAATTTGGCTACTTATTATAGTCTTGAAAAAGAAGTGCAGGATTCTTTGCCGTTTTCTGTTCCCTCAAGTTCAAGTTCAGATGCAATGTTCTATTATTTTAATAGGCCTGAAGATCCCCACTGTAACCTATTTGAAGCAGGTAACCCACTTGAAACCATACTCGTTAACTTACCATTCTTTTCATTGAGATGACAAAGAAACCTAAATAAAGACTAAAGGAAAAATATAAAAGTTGATGATGAAGCATCTCCCTAGTCCTTACGACGTAGCTACTAGTATTCTTTCGAGAACAATGTTTACATAGTATAATTGTATTTTAATCAAGTGTGTAGACTTTGGTCTCATTGCTGTTTGTAAGGAGCAAATCATTATGACACCTCAAGTGGACACAAATTACTTCACCAACTATCAAATGCCTGAAATGTTATACTCCTATATGGATAAAGCATCTCTAAATGTTTTTTCATAATGTGGTTTATTGGGGCCTTTCATACATTTTTTGTATCTATATGTTTTTTTGTCGGTGCTTATATTCTTTCACCTATGTCTGTATTTTTATGTGCACTTTTTAGATGATAATATGCCCGTTACAGTTTTTGTTTTGTTTGATTTATATGCTTATCATTTTGAGATTCTTATGAAAATAGTTGAAACGTTTAATTCCCTAAATATCTGACATGTGGCATCTTAGTTTTGCAGATGATTTGTACCCTTTCATATACATAATTTAATGTTTAGTTGAGTTAATGGCAATATTTCCTTATGCAGCTGGCAAGTTAGTCGACAACAAAATAAGTTGGAGAGGGGATTCAGCTCTTAAGGATGGAAAACAAGCAAATGTAGATCTAACAAAAGGATTGTTTGATGCCGGGGATACAATATTGAAGTTTGGTTTTCCAATGGCTTTTACTGCCACGGTGTTATCATGGGCGATTCTAGAATATGGAGATCAAATGGATGCTGTTGACCAGTTGGAACCGGCACAAGATTCACTCAAGTGGATCACTGATTATCTTATCAGTGCTCACCCTTCTGAGAACGTTATTTATATTCAGGTTGCTGCTCTTTACAACTGCCATTTGATGCAAGCTTTATATTCAAGTTAGCTAGTATGCATGCATGCATAAGTTTTTTATCTTATCTCTTGTTAGAAGAAATGGACACTCTAGGTGCTCTCCATCATGTAGTTAGACTATAGGATTTGATTTTTATCTACAGACTGTGTAAAAGCCTAACCAGTGAAGATGGACCACCATTGTGTGTGGGTAGTTAACTGTGTTGGGGCTCTAAATTACAAGTATTTCCTTCTTTTCTTGGTATGAACACCTTAGCTGGAGTGACTCTTTTATTATCTAGTTACTACTCGCATGAAGTGCTATTATTTATGAACCACAATGGTTATATTTGGTGTCTCTGGTTTCCTATAATCTGTGCTAAGCTTGTATGTCCACATACTAAAGTGCTTTCTTGTGTGGTTAAAATTTCCTATCTGGTGTAGTACTTTTAAGTTTAGTGAGGGATTTTTCCCTCTCTAATAGAGAGGGAAAAATCCGTCACTAATAGAGAGGGAAAAATCCGTCACTAATAGAGAGGGAAAAATCCGTCACTAATAGAGAGGGATTTAGTCTCCCTCTCTATTAGCGACGGGTTTAGTCTCCCTCTCTATTAGCGACGGAATTAGTCTCCCTCTCTATTAGCGACGGAAATACACTTTTCATCTTCAATTTTGAACTATTTTTTAGTGACGGATTTCATATGTTTGTGAGGGAATTTTCCGTCGCTATTAGCGACGGATTTCAAAATCCCTCGCTAAAAATTTAGTGACGCCAAAATTAGTTACGAATTTGGGTTCGTCACAAATTCCGTCGCTAAAATCGTTAGTGACGGATTTTTGATGGTTTAGTGACGGATTTGCTCCCTCTCTAATTTTGATTTTTCTAGTAGTGAATAAAAATAAAAATTTCCAACACAATAGAAAATCAAAATCACTGCTGCTTTGGGTTTGTGGTTATGTTTCTTGGTTTGTATGTTTCATGGAGATTTCTAGGTTTGTTTTTCTGCACATTGTTTGTGCTAGTGTTTCTAGTTGGTGTTTTTGAGATTTTGGGTTTGAATCATTTTTGGGTTTGAAGAAGAAGATGTCACCATTTTTGTTAGAAAGAAGATGCAGAGGAAGAAGATGCAAGAGTTTTTTTGAGAAGAAGAAAGAATTGAGTGTATTTTTTTAATAAAATAAATAAATAAATATGACTAAAATTTTGAATTGGTGGCCACGTAGGCATAAGTAACAGATACATAAGCTCTATAACAGTCACGTCACCACGTAACAGACATGTCATGAAGAGTGGAAAAAAGAAAAATGGTGTAAACATTTTAAGAGTTAAGGGACCTAAGTGGTACAAAAAACTTAAAGGACCAATTTGTTACAATTAAATAATATTGGGACCTAGTATTCTTGTCCTTAAGAGCTTCCATTTGCACTTCCTTAAAATGCTCAAGTTAAACATATTCAAATTTTTAACTTCTAGCCCACCTGTATCCTTAATTTGGTTTTCTCAGTTGGAACCAATTGACCCAAGCTATCTTTTGGTTCTCATACCTCACAAAAATGAAGTTTGAAGAGAGGTCAATAACCGAAGGACTTTCCTAGGAGCTCTAAAAATGGAGAAAACGATAGATGCTAGGGGCGGGGGGAATTCTAGTTTTAAACCCACTCTTCTATGGTGGGTCCACTCACCCCGTCAGTTTTTTGGCGGAATCATGGCGGGGTGGGGAAGGCCGGTCCATTTTGTCATCCTTAGTTTGTTATCACTACAAGTTTCTTAGAAATTGTTGTATTCACCATAGATTTAAATTTTTATTTAAGTTTTTAGTATTTTTTTACCCACTATTACCTAAAAACAAGAATACGTACAATTTGTCATCCTTAATTTGTTATCACTACAACCTCATATTTTTTTTACCCAGCATTATCACTACAATATTTTTTTTTTGCCTCATAGTTGCCTCAGGCCCGTGTTTTTTTTTGAAAGAGCAAAAACTTGTTATTTATTCACAAATCAGGAACATATGGGGGTATTCAAGCCATTTACTTACAACAGAGATCAAAAGGGCACCCACTGACCCGAAACAAATAAACCGCCAATAACTACCTCATAGAGATACATGTAATCTGTCCACATATCACTCATATAACATATAGTGTGATAACTTTGATATTGCTGGGAACTATTTCCATGAAAAGACCTTAATGTACTCTAGTTAGAAACCAGAGAAAATATATCCATTTCTAAGCTCCTACACGGTCCAAAAAACCACATGCCAACACTGTCATTCCCCTAGGATAACACTCTCGTTCTAAAGGGACATATGAAGGAGTACAACATACATATGGAACTAGGCATAATCATTACAAATCCGAATCATTTGGACATTACATACCAATGTAATTGTTGTATTAAAATTAATAGTTCATATTACATCTTTTATTGACTTATTAAATGTGTAAATATTTCAAATTTTGCATTTGAATTTTTCTTAATTACCAAAACAAACTTGGTATATTTGTTTCCTGGCCTTAGGACAATAAAATTTCTGTTTCATTAAATAGAATGTTAATTTTTTTTGGTGACTAAATAGAATGTTAAATAACATTTAATAAATATTAATTACATTTACTCCATCTATTCCTAATCTTTGATACTTTTGGCTTGTTACACACAAATTAAAATACAGTTAGTTTGTATTCGTTAAGTACTAAAATACCCTTTGTAGTTCTGTTGGGATAATTGAAATTAAAAATAAAAGAGTTAGTAGTTTTCTCGGGTCTCTAGAAGACTCAATCTATACATATATATAATATACGTATATATATATATATATATATATATATATATATATATATATATATATATATATATATATCTGCAATGATCTATAAAAAACACGGAATAACTGTACTGATATATTAAAAAACACAGGATTAATATTTGTCATTGATAATTAAATTTTTTGAAGAGTACTATAAACCTACTTTCTAAAAAACAAGGAGAATTAATGGCTATTTAAACTACTGATTAATAGTTAAAACAAATATTTCTTATTGATAATCTACTATATATCTCTTTTTTACTATCTACTATAATCTACTATTCAACTAAAATAATCAATTGAAACTACGAGATAGCTGCACTGATATATAAAAAAAACACGGGATAACTGCAGTGATATATAAAAAAACACGGGATTAATATTTGCCATTGATAATTATTAATTTTGAAGACTAATATAAACCTACTATCTAAAAAAATAAGAAGGCTTAATGACTGTTAAGAATCATAGGATCATACATGCATAGATCAAAGCCATAGGAGAGGTATTGAGCATAAGAGTACTCATGTGGTAAAATAGGTAAAAACTCTTCATAAGGAATCATATTGAAAAAAGATACTGAATGAGAGTACAAGATGCTGTATATATAGAGCACTAGGAAATACTAACTAACTAAGAAATTACTAATTAGTCCCTAAGAGAATGTAACACCTCCTAAGTCACTATTATATTTAATAATGACTATTTAAACTGATTAATATTTAAAACACATGTGACAAATATTTTTCACTAATACCTAAAAAATGACAAATAATTGTCACTGATATATAAAAAAATACGGAATAAATATTTCTTATTTATAATCTACTATCTACAAAAATAAAAGACCAAAAGTAACAAAAAAATATGAACATGAGTATTAAATAAGTTGTCATTTACACCAGCTATTGAAATTTACAGTACATGGTAAAGAGCTACAGCCCCTAATAGAAAACCAACTCCAAGATATGACTTTAACATGATGCAACATTTCTGGAACCTCCTCTAAAAATTATCTTGTTTCAATGGATCCAAATTACCCACGCCACTTCTACCCAAATGATGAATCTGAATTTCTTGTTCTTGTCCCCCTCCTGGTTATTAGTATGGCTATATATGAAGATTGTGAAGCCTTGTTAAATTGTGTTTGTTTGATCATCAATCATCAATTAAGTGCTTTGTAGTTATTAATAATTTAATGTAATCAAAGCCTCTGAATCTTTATGAGTATTTTTCTTAGTATAAATGTGGATGGCTTTTCTTTTCTTTCTATTTGTTGGTTTTTTTTGGTGATAAATAAGGGGTAACACCCCAAACAGAACGAACAAACTACACGAGAAGAGATTCCTTTTATCCTCACAGAGAAGTGAGTGGATAAGAGGAGGGGCAGATTCGTAAATAGTACAATTACAATTTAAAACTAAACTATGTTTAGCTAACACATCAGCAACTTTGTTGTGGTTTTTAGGAATCTTGGACCACCTAACATCACCTTCCTCATTAAAAATATCTCTAATGCCATCAATTATTGGAGAGAGAGAGAATTGTTGACATCAGACCCCTCACTAATCAGATTCAAAACACCCTGAGAGTCAGACTTTCAATTTGTTGGTTGCGAGATAAGAAGAATGGTTGCACATTTAATTTAAAACAAAGTTGTAATGCTTTAAATTACCGTTGTATAAAGGTACTACCTATACCTTAGGTAAGAGGCAAAAAGGCACTAAAAGTCCTTTGAGTAACGTGTACACACTAGTGTACAAAAGGATTCAAAGTTGGGTACATTAGACTTTTAAAGTCGGGTGCCAACCCGACTTCTATTAGAGCGGCTTAGTAACTCAAATTTAATGTTTGGTAACGATCCGACTTAAAAGTATATTTTTAAGTATGACAATATGTGTCCGACTTAATTACCCATATATGTACGTACTTTTTATTTTCTCTATTACAATCAATCTAAATGATTGTATCTTAATATTGCTTTCTATTGTATTTTCAAAATAATTTGCTAGAGTTCAATTATTTCTTATATAAATAACGTTACATCATACATCAATGTCTCAGCTGAAGCTATGTCACAATTAAAAAGCATTCTTTAGACAAAATAATAATAAAAATAAAAATTACCAACACAATGGAATATCAAAATCGCTGTTGCTTCTGGGTTTGCTGTTGTATTTCTTGGTTTGTGTTTCAAGGAGATTTCTCGGGTTGTGTTTCTGCACATGGTTTGTGCTTGTGTTTCTGGGTTGGTGTTTTTGAGTATTTTGGTTTGAAATTTTTTTGAGTTTAATAAAGATGAAGCTGTCACCATTTTTTTTGCAAAGAAGATGCGGAGGAAGAAGATGCAAGAGTTTTTTTTGAGAAGAAGAAAGAGTTGAGTGTATTTTTTTAATAAAAAATAAATATGCCTATGATTATGAGTTGGTGGCCACCTAGGCATTAGTATCAGATACATAAGGACTGTAACAGCCACGTCACCCACGTAACAGAAACATCACCATTTTTGTAACGGAGAATGAAAAAAAGAAAAAGGTATAAACGTTTTAAGAGTTAAGAGACCTAAGTGGTACAAAAAAATATTAAATGATCAATTTGATACAATTAAATAACTTAAAGAATTTCCGTATTTGCAATTTGCTCAAGTTAAACAAATTCAAATTTTTAACTCCAGGGCCACTCGTATCCTTAAAAAGGAAGTTTGAATATATGTTAATAACCGAAGGACTTTCCTAGGAGCTCTAAAAATGGAGAAAAAGGAAGTTTGAATATAAGTTTGAATATATATATTGCCGAAGTTGAAGAATCTTTAATTTTTTTAATAATTTCTGGTAACAATCAATTGTGGTTTGTTGTAAAAAGGAAAAGGCTAATGTTATGATCCATGTTATGTAATGTAATGATACTTAGGCCTATTGATACTATGATCAATTGGTAATGAGCTTTTTTCTAGATAAGCAACAATTTATTACGGGGAGCATAAGAGATATTCCAATCCCGTACATCTGTAGGGGGCTTCGTTAAAACCTTCAAAGGCAAAAGTTCAGATTTTGCTAACTAGAGCTACCCCAAACTCCTCTAAAGTACCAAACTGAAACTTTATTCAAAGATAAATGACTAAAAATGTGATGTAGCCTTTATACTTTGAGCTCCTCCAAACCTCCCAAATTTGGAGGGTTTTAGAGTTGGAGGAGTTTAAAAATTAGACTAGGAGACGGGTTTAGTTGATACTTTTTCTCTCCATCACAAAAGAATTAACACTATTAGTCTCATGTCCTCCATTAAGGTTTTGGGTGATAGAAATGGTGTTAATCTACTTATATTTGCTCTTGGCCCAATGTGAATATCTATCGCCCCCCCCCCCTAGTGTTTCAAACTCCCCTCGTGATCCAATAGTATCGGGACAAAATACAAAATTAGGTGATTTAATTATATTATTTTCAGGCTCCCCTTAATGCTCTTTTTAACGAATAGGACTCTACGAAGCCTATTTACCATGGTGATGTGTTAGTCTTAACCTTTTCTCTCTCCACTTTGCACGGTTAAAGATGCAAAAAATAATTTACGAGCTTTTTAATCAAGCACCACGTTATCATTCGTATGTTTCGTACAAAATTTCTTTCGTAATAAATAGCAAGCCTCTAAAAAATACTATATTATTTGCCTCAATATTAAGACAAAGTAGAAAGTCAGACAGTTTCTCTTAATTTAAAATATTTTTCAATTTCCGATATTATATTATTTTGTATGTTAAATACTATTATTTAAATTTACTCAGAAATTCATATAATTTTCTTTTAAATGTCTCGCATTTATGATTTTAATGTTTATTCTCTCTATTTTACAAACAGTTGTGTTAATTTTATTAATTCATTGAATATTCAGTATCTTAATTGAGTTTGAAGTTCAATTAATCGCTTTCAATGTACTATACATTTATAAAATGAAACATTGACTGGCTTAATAGTATATATCATAACTATACACATTTCTTTTTGTTGTAAAAAAAAAAGAATATGTCCACATCACTTGCTCACTTAGCCACATCACATGCCACTTAATTGTTTGAAAAAAAACATGTGGCATCCCAATGATTTCGTGGCAAATATGGTAATCAACAGGTACAATATGATTGGTCCAACATATCAAAAACAACCACGTACCCAGTATGGCAAAACCCGTAATAAAATGACTATTAAAAATTAAAAGTATTTCACGGAAATAATATGGCATTCAAGATGCCGTTGCACCAAAATGGAAAGTTTTTATGTCGGTCATCAATCCGTATTAATCCCCCTACTAATATATGTTTAATTTTGTGAATTCAAAAAGTAGATTTAAATAATGGTTATTTCTATCAAATTAACGTTGCTTTACATATATGTCTATTTGTCCTAAATCAAAAATATTGTTACTCAAAAGCACTTGGATGAGGTGGTAAGGGTCTCTTCCAGCTTAGCTTAACTAACGTCTTGGGTTTGAATTCAGCCTTGGACATGCAGCAGTGTTAAATCTATTGAGGGAGAGCTTTGTCGCCCATTGTGATTCTACTCGGCTCGAAGGATTAGTCTCTCAGGTTCTCACTCTCACTCTCTTCAATCGCTCTGATTCAATCCTCTGATTCGTTGATTCTCGCTATATGGCAATGAAAATATAACGTTTTTGTCATAATAAAAATTCAAAGTCAATTAAAATATACAACTATGTCAACATATTTTTGTCAAAAAAAAAACCTATGTCAACATATTAAACCAGATTTAAATTATACACGTTTTACTATTCAGATAATTGAAACAAAAATATTCTAATACTATGGTCCAATTAATTACTCTCTCTGACTGCATTGAATAGGAAAATTCAAATTTAGGAATGTTATCTGTGCATGTAATCCATTTTATGTTTCTTCCAAATTTGGCCTAGTGGTGAGCGAGCTATGGTCCGTAAAGGTCGACTCGGTTGGCTCCCGGGATCAATTCTCACGAAAAGTATTTCATTGGGGAGGTGAGATGACCGATTGCCGCGCTCTCTCGCCGGGACAGTGAAGTCCCCCCTCCATAGTTTTATAAATACAAAAAAAAAATTCAAAATCAATGTATTAAATAAATTCAAATTCAAAAATCGAATTTGAATGACAAAACCATTATAGAGGCTAATAAAAAATCTTTTTGTCAAAAAAAAGACTAATAAAAAATATGATATAATCACGCAATCAATTTAATTTAAAAACCAAAAATCCTTTATGACCTTTTTACAACTTCAATATATATAGAATGTATCATACTCGATTAGCTAACCAGAAATAATCATTTCTTTTACGCATTTTTTGATCATTAGACAATGACATTCTTCTTTAGGATGAAATTCTTATTTTTACTAGTATGTAGCCGGTGCATTGCACAGGAAACAATATCAATTTGTAATGGCAAATTTAAATACTTTTGTGGAAAAAACCAAAATAAATAATTAAAAAATAAGTAAAAAAAAAATTGTAACTAAAGTATGTTAAGATTTCATATAAAAATATAAAATATTTTCTAAGAGAAATTGGATATAAAACTTATATTATACATTTATTACACTTATGAATGACAAAGTAAAACAATTATTAGTAACTAATTACGATTGCATAAAAATAATTACTAATTACTTTTCCATCTGAAAAAGTAATTATTATCGTCTTTTGTAAAAAGTTACTGTTTACTACTTTTTTTATCACACACTTAGTGAACCACATTTATTCATTCAATAATATAAAAATCAATTTATTCATTCGTTACTATAAAATGGGACCAAGTGAGTACAAAAAAGTTTACTGCAGTTCTATCTAGTACTCATCAGTTCTATCTAGTACTCATCTGCGATGTGCCCAAACTATAGTAGAATAGAGCAATTGCTTAGTTGGTGTTTGTGCAAGAATGATTAGTTAAGAGAAGCACAAGTGCTAAAGTGCTGCGCGGAAAAAATAGAGAAAACAAAAGTGTTGCAATAACTATAACTAATTATCAAGTCTCCTTCCTTCTATTTTATTGAATACAAAAATATAAATGAAAAATTAAAGTCTGTAATAAGCATTGGATGGATATATTTTAATATTGAAAAAATAACAAATCAATTATAAAATATTTTGCTTCAAAAAAAATCATAAAATACTATTCAACGAGCACTATTTATTGCATGCCAAAATATGGTTTAACTCTAAAGACCGCTCAAGCTTCACTACATGATTGCACATTCTTATGGACTAAGTATTGTCATTGGTTTTTTCTGTAAAAATAAACTTAACTTATAACATAACTTCAACCATCGGAAAAGATGAACTAATCAATATAGCCTAAATGTCAAGGAGGTGACACAATTGGTTGTAAGAAATTTAAATTTAAATTTAAATTTTATTCAATTTAATTAGTGCAGTAATAGAGATAAAATGAACCCCTGAGAATCTTGATTTAATCATAGAAAATTGGCATTAGCGGAAACTATCTACTCCTTCAGAAATAATAATAATAATAATAATAATAATAATAATAATAATAATATCAACTGTCGTGGTTTATGAGAGAAAATAATTAATCTCTAAAAAATGATACTAACATTTTTCCTCTTTGAGAGTTAGCACCCCCTCTGGAAAGAACCAATTCCCACCTTCATCACTAGAATGTGAATAAATATGGTCAGTGGAGGATATTTCTTTAAATAGCATCTTTGGTCAACTATTTTCCCCATTGTAAACTCATAAATCATAGTTAACCCTGCTTCATGATCCCTTGGTTTCATTCCTTCATAATAACACATGTACACCATCCAATAAGGGAGAAAGAAGATATGAAAATCTTTTATCATAAAATAAAAAAACAAGAGCAAAATGTAATAAGTAGAGGCAACACCTGAAATAAAATAGAGAATATTAAGAGATGTGACTATAGGGAGAAGTGCATCCCATTCCCATATCACTGGTATCTTGTTAAGATTCCTGTAACATCCCTAATTTAGCTAATTTCATTAATTGAAATTAGGAAGAGGCCGAGATAATTAATTAGCATACTTGAGTAAGTGAATTATGTTGTACTTGTGTGCTAAAACATATTAGTACTTAAATTGTTGATTGATTGGCTAGATAATTGGGATTTTAAGCGAAAATACTAGGATAAGGGCATTTTCGTCTTTTCCACTCATTAATGAGTTTCTGCTAAACCATCTTTCACAAAACACAACTTTATGCAATATGTGATTATTGTATAAATTATTGATTATTTATGGGATTAGAAATGAATTAAGTGGAGTTTAAGAGGGGGTAGTGAACCAAGGGTGTTTTGGTCAATTCCCTACCACTTAAACTTTCAACTCCTTATTCTGAAACACAACATCCTTACCTTCATCACCATCATTTCGAGAAACAGAAACATAGAGATGGATTAGAGAGGAGAGGGTGAGAGAGCTAGAGGAGGAAGAAGGAAGGGGATCTTCCACATCCCTTGATGCATGTTACATCCAAAACCACCATTCAAACCAGTTTTTCAACCTCCATCTACTGATACAAACAACATCCACTACACCCTTCTCATCCTCATTCCACCATTTTCGCACCTCAAGTTCCAAGTGAGAAGAAAATGGATTCCTAGTTTGCATGTGGTTCCAATAGAACTTTAGGAGAGGTTTGAAGCCTTACATTTCAGTTGGAGTGTTGCGGTGCAAAATGAGGAGCCACATTTCGATTAGAAACACATTTGGAGAAGGTTCAGTAGCTAGAGGTGCTGGGATTCGAAGTTGGGCTTGAAGATACTCAAGTTCACCAATAGGGAAACAAATCCAGTAGAAAACCCGTTTGTACCATCTTCGTTGTTTATCATATATCTCTCTGTACACAACTCAGTTGATCGTGATTTTTGTCAATTCAGAAACTAGACACGAAATGCTTCGAATTAGGCACAAGAATGAACCGATTTCAATGAGTATGATGGAAAAAAAATGAATTACAAGTTTCAGTTTTGGAGTAGAGACAGTTTTGACCCAGTCCACTTGTTTTTGTTACAACTCCCTGAAGAATTGTCGAATCGGTTTGAAGTCTATACCATATGAAACTAGACAAAATTTTATACACAATGGGCACTGGTTTGAGGGGTTTTAGTTAAGAATTGACCTAGATATATTGGTTCCAAATCTGCTTATTGATGCTGTGAAAACAGAATCGGAGTTGGGAATGTCGGTTCGTCAAGTTTCGATTCGAATCGCCAAAGTTCGAGAGACGCCGATTCCGTAGACAAGAAGGAATTTCAGTAGCTGGGGTTTGAGTTTGGTTGCTGTTCCGAAGTCAGAGTCGAGTCCTAGACGAGTTCGTGACACTTTGGAGCGGATTCGGGATAGTTCGCGAGTTTCGATTCGTTCGAGTTCACGGAGTTTTGATATTGTGTGCGATTTTCATCGAAATAGGTGAGTTCTATACTCGCTTAGGGACATTTTTGATATCGAGTCATAATGTTTTCTGAAACGATACGTTAAAATCCGTTTTTCGAAAAAGTAGACGAAACCGTTTTTATCGAAAAACCGTTAATTCTAAATTGTTCGAATTGATGGAATTGTTGATTGATGTTGGGATGATATGCATTGATTGATTGTTTATCGCTTTCGCTGGTCTGGAATAATTGCTTGCTATGGTTGTTTTAAGTCTCGGATATCCTAGAAAGTCTCGGTATCGGATTGAAAGCGGAACGGAACAAAATCGCATTTCGAAAACCTGTTTTCTGAACTATCTGGAAGCCATCGCGTCGCGACCCGTGCCCCATCGCGTCGCGACCCTTCGTAAAATTGCAACGAAAATGTTTCTGTAAATTTTCGCGTTGAAACGCAGTGTAAATTTAAGCAAAACTTGTCGATTTTGTTTTCGCGATAACTTTTGATCCGGTAATCCGATTGAAGTGTTTTCAGTTGAGTTTTGAAGCTTATTGAAAGGTATACCCAGAGGTGTAATTCAAACTATAAAATTCCCTGTTTTGAAAGTTAAGAATGTTGGGAAAAACCGTACATTAGTGAAACGCGAGTGTACACATGTCAATTCTTACAAGACAAGATAAGCAATGTTTAATTCAAGAAAAGATACCTTCCCTTGTGTAAGGGTAGACGGTACATGAATGAAAATGATAAGACGGCCCAATGCGGGTACATTTATATAAAATATATAAATTGAGGTCAAGGGTGACGACCCTTAGAGGATTGGCATACTAAGGGAGGGGAAGTCATGAGCCCCAAAACCTAGACTCAAGAGGTTTCACCCACTAGAAATAGCGGGATGAGTTCACCAAAAGCCAAAGAAGTGCCTAAGAATAGGTAGGTTTGACGTGTTATGCTAGAATGATAAATGAAAAGGAAAGGTAATGCGTAGTCGCTTAGTAGGGCTACAAATTACAAGAGGTAAAATACATTGTCCACATCGTTGCTTAGTAGGACCATGAGTTCACAAGTAAAGCATAATGAACCGCTAGAGTTAGTAAGGGGTCTCGATAGGACTCACTGAGATAATGTTTATCTCACCCTTCATATTTGTGGTTTTTACAGCGAAACAGGGGAAAGCAAAGGCGACGAAGCATGGTTAGCCGGTGCGACTCTTGGAGTCATTGAGGATTGAGTTTCATGTTTAGACCTTTGTCCCATTTACCGCTTCTATGATATCGATTGTATAACTATCATTGTATCAGTTGTAAATCGTTTCCGCTACTTTATGTTTTGAGTATTGAACACAAGGATTGTATAAGTCTTAAGTTATGGAACTTGAGCATTTTCAGGAAGTTAATGAAGTTCAGAGAACCATTTGATATGTATTATCGAAAATTTTAGTTTTGTTCAATATTTCAATAACAGGAAGTCACTCTGATGTATGTCATTTAGTGCATTTCGGTAATTCCACATGTTAGAATTTATCGGGGTGTTACAATTGCTCTTTAGTGGAAGTCCATGAGTCTGTAAATGATCCATTTCAAGCTTGATCAAATGTTTATTTTTCTTTTCTCCACAACCAACCTAACTAATGTTGGAGTTGATTGAAATTGGCATCTTGAAAAAGTCCCACATTGCTTAGTTTTGTGAAGGAAGAGGGAGACCAAGGCTATATAATGGGCTCAGTTCTTCATTACAAGATGCATCAGTCGGAAATACCTTAAGTTGTATTTGACTTTGTTTTTTCTCTTATACTCTTGTTTTAGACCGTTGTGAGATGTAGTTAAATTTTTTCGTTGGAGGGTGTGGGTGTACTGGGGCCATGGAGGTGTTTTTTTTAGAGAAGTGTGTGTGTTGTAACAATTTTCACATAGTGGTATTCTCTGGTTGTCATTAGACAACGGTTCGTGGTTTTTCTCCGGTTTGGAGTTTTCCACGTTAAATCCTTGTGTTCCGATTGTGCTCATTTTATATCTCTATGTTGTTTTTCCCCAACAACTGGTATTAGAGTTTTTGGTTCGGTGGGGTAAATTTCTTAGTATGCTCTGTGGTTGCAGTTTGTCTGATCTTCCACATCAGAAAAGAAGTTTGATACTGTGAAAGTATTGTTTGAGGAAAGTTCTGGCTACGGAAAGACTTGGTATTTAAGCGCGTCCATTGTGACCCACCTCTCTTTCTTGAGAACCTTCGGTGCACGGCTTACAGTATGTTTACAACTGGGATGTTAAATTTTTCAAGTGCTGTGAAGTTTGACATGTAGAAATTTGATGGAAGAATCAATTTTGGCTTGTGGAAAATTCAAGTCATGGATGTGTTGATGGAATCGGAGTTGCACAAGGTGTTGAAAGGCAACAATTCTGGGCATGTAAAGAAGAAAAAAATTGTCCAGGGGAGCAGGTCCGACAAATTGCTCCAAAGATTGCGAGTCCATAATTGCTCACGAGGAACTGGTTTCACAGTTGTGCAAGGTGCTTGGGGGAGGAAGATTGACATTAATCAACTCGGTACTCTCTTCGTTATCTTTGTACTTTTTCTCCTTTTATAAAGCACCAAAGAAAGTTTTGGCTCAGATAGTAAAGCTATAAAGGCAGTTTATTTGGGGAGGAAATGAAGAAAATAATAAAATGGCTTGGGTTAAGTGGGAACTAATTTGTAAACCAAAAGATAAGGGAGGAGATGGTGTAAAGAATCTAGAGGCGTTTAACATTGCACTTCTCTCCAAATGGAGATGGAGACTTGTCAATGGCAGTGATGACACTGTGTGGAAAAGAATATTGATTAGCAGATATAGATTAATTAATCCATGGGTTGACAAGGAAAGCATAATTAAAGGATCAAAAGGTTCATCCATATGGTGGAGGGATATAATAAATCTAGGAGCAAATACTGCTTTGGGTCCAACATGGTTTAATGAAATTGTAAAGAAGAAATTTGGTAGTGGAAATACTACTTTATTCTGGACAGAACAATGGCTGTGCAGAGAGAGCATAAAATCCATGTTTCCACATGTATACGAATCATGCGAAAACAAGGAAGCACATGTTGATGAGATGGACGAATGGCAAAGTGGTATTGGAGTTGGAATTGGGATCGGATACTCAATTCACAGGCTGATTCTCATAGTGATATAACTGTCCATAATGTAGAATTAAAAGAGTTGTTGAATGGTGTAGGATCAACAGATGGATTGAGCGATAAATGGGTGTGGATACTAGACAACGCGAGAGGATTCACTGTCAAGCAATGCTACGACTGGATCTGTGAATTTTATGCAGGAAATCAAGGACTAGTCACGGAGGAAATTGAAGCTGCTTGCACCAAGCTGTGGAGAAACGACGTTCCATCGAAGGCACTTATTCTTTCATGGAGACTACTATTAGACAGGCTACCAACCAGGTCCGCCCTTCACAGGAGAGGTATATTACTATTCAATCATGACATAAGCTGTGTTTTTTGTTTTAAAGAAAAAGAATCTGCATTGCATCTGTTCAGCGCATGTGAAATCACGCTGAAGGCATGGGAAAGGGTCCTTAGGTGGCTGGGTTCAGATCGGACGCTAAGCAATGAGGTTGTGCAGAATTTCAAACTCTTTGGTTCTTTATGTAGATGAAAAAAGGGGTGGGGAATTAAGGATCTTGTGTGGATTGCAACTGTGTGGTATGGAATGCTAGAAACACAATTCTATTCAAGGGAGGTGTTCGGTCTGTTGGCTCGTTAGTGTTGGCATTCAAAAATACATACATCATGGAACTTGTTCATATCAAGAAGGGGTAGAAACAGTGGGGTTTCATTCTCAGACTGGTTCAGCTGCCCTACGGGCTGTACTCTTTTTCCTCCTCGGATTTTTTTCCCACTAAGTTTTGGCCGAATGAGGTTTTAACGAGGCCCCCCAATTCCGATGTAAGGGTTGGAGTACCCCTTTGTACTCTCATCAATAAACTGATTAACTAAAAAAAAGGGCTACAATCAATTATGGTTGGAAATAGAAAAAAAGCTAATTTTATGATCCATTTATGATCAATTAATACTTACTTACGGGGAAACAATGTATGCTTAATCAATGTTTATGCTTAATCAATATCCAAGGTGTTAGTTAATCGATTAAGGCCACATCTGAATGCTATTGTTAGTCCCCTTCAAAGCAGCTTTATTCTAGGAAGAGGAACTTGAGATAATGCAATTACTCTCCAGGAGTTCGTGCTTAACATGGGGAAAAAGAAAAGAAGGAAAGGAGATATGATTCTGAAGCTAGACTTGGAGAAGGCCTATGATAGAGTTGATTGGCTCTTTTTTTAAGAAAAAATCTTCAAATGTTTGGCTTCCCTGATGGTATCATAAGTTTGATTATGCATGGAGGTTAGAGAGATTTAGTGAAATGATTGCAAAGGAGGTTAGAGATCACAAGTGGCCGCCTCTCCAATTGGCCAATATTGGGCCGGCTATTTCTCACTTATTCTTTGCAAATGATGTTATTATTTTTGCCAAAGCTAGAGTTTCTCAAGCCAAGGTGATCAAGCGTACTCTGGATTCCTTTAGTGCCTGGGCCGAAAGTAAGTATTACTAAATATGTTATTTTTGCTTCCAAGGGGGTAACAGTCACAAAAAAGGAGAAGATTAAGAGTATTTTATATATGAGCTTCACTAATAGCATTGACAAGCATTTGGGGTTCAAGTTTTTCAATGGAAGAGTCAAAAAAGAAGATTTCCATGGTATTCTGGATCGTATTAATTCTAAATTATCTTCTTGAAAAGGGAAATTGTTGAATAAAGTAGGTAGGCTTACGCTAGGTACTTCGGTGCTTTCAGCGATTCCTTCTTATCACATACAGTTACAGTGGTTCCCTCAATCTGTTTGTCAGCAAGTGGATCGGTCTATCAGGAATTTTTTGTGGCATGGTAGTAGTGATGTAGGCATGCATATGGTAGGGTGGAATACTATTACTAAACCAAACAAAATTGGAGGTTTGGGAGTAAGAGTTGCAAGGCACCAAAATACAGCTCTACTAGGAAAAATGATTTGGATATTATGGCCTCTCCTGAAAAACTCATGGTGAGAGTTATGAAGTCTAAATATTTTAAACATCAATCCTTTCTTGGTGTGTCTAAGTCTAGTGGCTGAAGCACTTGGAACTCATACGTTGTTCAAAGCCCGAGAGGAACTAGCTTCTGGTTATCAATTTAAGTTCGGGGAGGGAAACTGTAGCATATGGTACGACAGCTGGTTAACCACAACACCCCTTGGTCTACAGTTACTTTTTATAGACATACATGACACTCAATTGTAGCTTAAGGATATTTATGTTGATGGTGTTTGGAGGTTAAACACTTTATATACTCATCTCCCCACAGAGATGACATATAGAATTGTTAACTTGCAGCCGAAATTGGTCTCAGGAGTTAATGATGCTTGAACGTGGTCTGTTAATTTCACTGAAGTTTATTTTACTATGTCAGCATATCAAATGCTTAATTCAAGTACAAATCAGCCCCAATCTTTGATCAATTGGAGTTGGCTTTGGAAATTTAAAATTCCAGCTAATATCCAATTCTTTCTTTGGCAATTTTGCCAAATTTTTTTACCAACAAGACCAACCCTTATGAGGAGACATGTGTTAAGTAATGCTACTTGTCCAAACTGCACTGTTCATGATAAAACACTCATGCATTGTTTCTTTGAATGTGGTGTGGCTAGACAAGTGTGGAGGAATTGTTTAATGTTTTCATAATAGTTTCACATTATTTCCCTTAGGTCAAAACGTAAGAGTTTTAACTATCATAACTCATTTTGACCTTCAAAAATTATTTGTCAAATTAAGCACTATATCCCGGTTTAAATAGGATCAGATGAGGAGGAGGCTGACTTTAATAACTCAAATTAAGCACTATATCCCGGTTTAATAACTCATCTCCCCACACAAGGACTTTTTTTCACACACCCCTAATTACTCACCAAACACTCCTCAAAGACGTGAAAAGACAAAATCACCCTTAAAATATAAATACTTTTCAACGTGTTCCTTTTTTTTCGAGATTTGAACAGGTACGTTACTATAGTACCAAACCAGGTTCGGTACCCTAGTAACGTGGCATATAGTTTGTTGCACACTCCAAGTACGGTACCAAGGTACTAAATTGTTTCTGTTCTATTATTTCCGAGCAGCATAGACACAGTACCTTGGTACCGTACCAGTTCGGCACCTGGGCACCGTACTTGTTAAAAGTTATGCAGAATGACTTTTGACACATATGTTTACCGCCGTATCTATTGTGTTTTTAATTACTTGTAAGCGGGTGTTTGCCATTAGTATTTTGTTAAGCCTGTTTTCAGATGCACGGTACACTTTTTATGAATAAACTTCGAGTTTATAATAATTGTAGGATATATAAATTAATCATAATAAAGTAATGTACATTATCCATACAAAATATAAAAATAAACAACCTAAAAAATACAAGTCTAAAAGCAAAACTAATGGATCTCTCGTGTCCCTGAGTCTCCTCTCCGTTGATACATACTCCCTCTAAAACGAGTGAATGATCTGACAATGTCTTTCAGCTACCGGAGAAAGTTCCAAATATGCGTCCCTCATGGAATAAGATTTACCAACTGTCGTTCCAGCCAAGCAGCTATCTCCATTACTTCGACCATGCCCTTTGTACCCAAAAAAATTAAATATAAAACAGTGTTTAAAAAACACAATAAAAATTCCTAAAAAGTAAAGTTTACAAACTTGTGCTCAATGGTGGTCGTGAGCATGGGCGATAGAGGCGACCGCCTAGGGGCCCATTTTTTTAGGGGGCACCAAATCTTTTTTTTACTTAGTAGTATATACATAACTTTGATTGAATTTTTTAATCTTATTATATATATAGAAACACAAAATTTAGATCATTCCCTGAAATCATATTGCAAACTTCTTGAAACTTACATAAAGCATGGTGTGTTTTATGATCTTGACGGTGAAGTTCTATTTGAAGAACCGAAAGTCATTAAAAATAAGTTTTAACGGTCAAATCAAAATCAGATTATGTAATATTAAATATTCTAAAGAGAATTAATTGTTTTCCTGATGCATGCATACATTTAGAATGATATTATTTATGCTTGTTACTCAAGAAGTTTTTCCGAATTGGAATTGTTAAAATCTTATCTACAAACTGTTAAGGAAAAATCCCTAAGTCATGTTTTGATGAGAACAAACAATTTTGATAACCTTCGTAAGCTTTCTGATTCATTATTGATCTAATGAGTTCTCTTGAGTGATCTTATACACTGGAAAAAATTACTACATCTCAAGAAGAACATGTTCTATGAATTAGCACATCATTAGAAGAAGGATTGAGTCTTAGAAGATACTTGCTAAGCTGAAAGAGGTGCTCAGAAGATAACAAGCAAAGAATTAACACTATATGGCTTAACATGATGCAAAGCAACATATGGTAATCAAGATATTCTTCTAGACAACATGTACTTAAGTTGTTAATTACTTAGAAGATACTTCAGAAGGAATTCTGATTGTATCTCAGAAGATATTGAGAAGACAAGGTTCAGAAGCTTCTGAGCAGGTCTCTAAAGCATAAAGGAAAATTATCAAGCTTCTCTCAACGGTCAGATTTCTACATCAACAATTTTCTATGCTAAGAAGAGTGGAGTCAATAGATAGGAGCCATCGCTAAACTGTATCCATGTGCTCACGAGCTCAGAAGCTCTCAACGGTCATCTGAAGCAGCAGTGTACGGCGCCTGCTGCAGTGTACCCGTCAAGGTGCAAAAGAAATCAACATTTATATTCTCTTTGCTAAAGCATTTCAACGAATCTTTCAAGGCAAATGGCCTATAAATAAAGCATTCAACCCCCAGAACTTGTTCAAGGGAGACTGCACGAAATTGGTCAAGACATCAGAAGCTTCTTAGTAGCTTCTGAGTAAGTCTACACTCTCTCCTAAACACACTCACTACAAATCAACATATTTGGGACTTTATTGAGTGTGTTCATAGCTTGTGTCAATTTTCAAATGTATTTTACTTAAGCTATCTTTATTGTATCCCAGTTCAGAACCCAAACATATTTTCATATATGTGTGTACCTTCTAAGCATAGGCTGCTGTATTGTGAGGGAAGAGGGCTAAGAAAGAGTTTCTTAGAGGTTTAAGTTGCTAGATGTAACATCCTAGATTTTTAACCGGTGATAAGTCTAGCATATTACCTTTAGATCTTCCAAAGTATGCATCCGTAATTTGGAATGACAAAAACAATATTAAAGACTCGCATTGATAGGATTTTCATAAAATACAACTTGTTCAATACTTAAAAACATTACTGAGTTCAAAAGACCTATTAGAGTCAACATACAACTTAATCCAGTTTACGAATACATGAATACTTATATCCTAATACATAATTCTCTTCAAATGAGACTTAGCACAAAAATAATATGCTACACGTCTAACTTCAAGGTACTCCATGAATTGGGATCCTTTCCTTGCCGTATCCTTCGTTAACTTAACCTGCTTATCTGAAAAACAACAACAATGAGGGGTGAGATTACATAATCTCAGTGTGTCCTTTCGAGACTCCCTTACCATAATATGCTCTGAATATCTTTTAATAATTACCTCTTGGAATCTTCATTCCTTAACCTCCTGGGCCTTGAGACAGTTCATGACGCCTCCCCAAGTACATCATCCATTCATTAGTTCATTTATGGTGTACTTATATACGTACTAATTAGTTTTTTCACTCGTTCGTTCGAAAAGAGTTTAATTCGACACAAAAACCGTTTATCCATCTCCTCCAAACTCAACACAATCAACAAATGAGTTCAAACAATAACATCTATCATCATACGCGTTTTCAAAAGAAACGACTTTGCAATCAATTTGGAAACGATCACTTGCCAAATTCAAGTAACATTCAACTGTAGACATTAAACCTCAACAATCACATGCATGTAAATCCTTTCAATGTTTAATTATAATAGTAGTTCTTCTCATTAGCTTTCCAACGCATCCAAGAACACTCAAATTTGAGTTCTAGATCAAAAGTTACGAAGAAAACGGTCAAATGGCTAACAAGAAGAACTGTCAACCTGAAGAGCTGAGATAATCGATTATGGTGGCTTAAAAATGAATGTTGATAAACTCTAATTTAGTTAATTAACAAGTAATGTAAACTAAATAAAATTAATTAAATAACAAATAGTAAAATACAAGATTGAATCAATGGAGAGAGACCTAGGGTCACGGTTTCACTTGCAAGATTTGATTCCCCTATGTCTAATTCTACCCGAATTCCTTTATTTTATTTAATTACCAATCCATTTACTAAAGCTATTAATCCGTTTGGTCATTCGCGATTAATATTCTTTTTCCTAAACTAAACCTTGTTTGGTCATGCAAGAATTTAAGTAGAGGAAAAGTATAAAGAACAAAAAGGTTGAATGATTGAAAGACTAAATTAAAGTTTGGTCATGCATTAATTATAGCCCCAATTATCCTATAGGTCCACTAACTAATTGCAATACGGTCGCTGATCAACTAATTGATTATGAACATGCAAAGGGTAGCTAATCCTAAATATGTGATAAAAACAATAGGACAATATTAATTGAAATAAAACTTGATTTCAGATTTGAAATTAGAACATAAAAAGGTCTCTAGCCTTGCAAGATCCACCTAGACCCTAGAAGAGGATTTAGCTATACATAGAGACTAAGAACAATGAAATAAAATTAGGAGTCATGAATTACAGAGATAAAAATAACCTGGAATAGAGAAATTTCTGATCTTGAGAATTTAGTCTCCTTTTTCTGCTCCAGAGCTTTCTCACGGTGTCAAGAACGGTACCCAAAACTCCTTTTTCTACACCCTCCAGTGTTGCCGTCACTACTGTTTTGCAGCTCTCTTCTCAAAGTGCGGCTATCCTCCTTTTAATGCAAGCCTAGGTAATGTGACATTTTCTCCAAGTTGCAATGTTGGGTTTCATTCATCTTTTGTATTATGGGCTTGTCTTTCAATCCACTTGCTTTTACACTCCTTTCTTTTTCTATTGGCAGCCCACATGCATATTTATATTTATAATATACATTCATATATATATATATATATATATATATATATATATATATATATATATAATTTTTATCTTTTATTTTTTCTGCAAAATAAAGAGCAAACTACGTCAATAATTATATAATTACCAATATTTGCTCTAAAAAGTAACCCAAAAGTATCTCTAAAAATGCACTAAATTAGAGTTTATCAAATATTTGAGAAAATTTGTGGATATCTTGTGTTTGCAGGTTAAGTTTTGATGATGAAGTGATCAAAGTCAAAGTGACAAATGGACCGAAGTCAAAATGACAAGCAGGTTAGGTTTTGATGATGTGCTCAAAGCGGAAATCCAAGGCAAGCAAGACTCAAGAAATAAGGGTAGTCTCTAGGATTTGGGTCATGTCCTAGGATATATTTTAAGTCGCTTCTGAGGGTCAGCTCATCTCACAGTCTCATTGCCTTCACTGTTTTCAAAATGCATGCATGCACATGTAAACATAAAAAGCATTTTTGAGAAATTAAGAAATCGATTCACTACTTTAAACTAAACATCAAAATCGATTTCCAACTCAAAATGAAAGAGAGTAATTGATTCTTCTAAAGCACAGAGTCGATCTCCAAGATGTTTCAAAAGAAAGAAATCGATTCCTACTATTTTCCCTTAAACACAGAATCGATTTCCTTCCTGTTTTTCAAAGCACATAATCGATTTGCTCCTCTCTCTAATCAGGCAAAGAATCGATTCTTCTTTTAATGTATTCAAGCATAAAATCGATTTGCATCTTATTTCAAACAAGACATGAATCGATTGCCATATTAGGATATTTCAGGCACATAATCGATTGTCTCCCTAGTTTTATTCAGGCACATAATCGATCATCATCCTAGATCTATTCAGGCATAAATCGATTATCATCTTTAGGCAATTCAGGCATACAATCAATTTCATCATTTCCATAATTGTTTCAATGGTCATATTTTTTATGAGCTTATAAATAGAGGCTTCACAATTCATTTTCAACACAACCCATTTAACGATAAATGCATCAAATGAAAACAACCCTTTTACATTTTTACTTCTGTTCTTCACGCACTGTTCGTCTGTCAGAGCTGATCTCTCGCAAGGGTTAGTCGGGTTGGGGAAATTTCAAGTTGTAATATCTACCTACACAAGAGGTATTTTGGTCTTTACATTTGTAATTGTTTTATTGTTGTGTCTTGTATACTAGGGAGTGGGGTATCTCTCTAGGGTAGTTGTTTGTACTAGGAAGTGGGGTATCTTTCTGGGGCAGCAGGTTGTAACAGGGGTGGGGTATCTCTTGTTATTGTTGTAATAGATTTGAGGGCCCTTTATAGGTGGGGTATCCTAGGAGAAGAGTGCCCGAGTCTGTAAAGGTTTCCAAGGCACCCGTAAGCCTTGTTGTGTTAGTGGAAAATCTCACAAGGGTGTGAGGACTGGACGTAGGTCACTGGGACGTGACCGAACCAATATAAATCTGCTGTGTTCTTTATTGCTTTATTTTCTTTTTCCTTTGCTTCCATAAACCTGCGCGAAAATTAATCTAAGTCGTTAAAAAGGGGAGAAGTTTTTAAAATCTCAATTCACCCCCCCTCTTGAGACTAAAGCCACTTGGCAACATAATTGTCATTGATAATCGATTATGGAAGCTTCATAATCGATTATCATAGGTCAATAATCGATTATGACCCCGTTTTCTGCATAAAAATCGTTTCGAACAACATCCATTCACTCCAAACTCAATCCAATCAATTCCTAACTCAACAATACTAAGTCCCAGCACCATAATCAGTCCAATCAACAACACAAACAACACTTAACATAAAAAACCCTAACGGAATAGAACTCACCTCGATTTGTCGAATTCAACACACAAGAAGCTAAAGATGAAGTGAAATGCCACCCAAAAGCTACCCCCAAGCTTGAATTCGAAGCTCAGCTTCTTAATCCCTCTTTATCAACATGCAACAATGATCTTCAAAGATGTGTAAGACGAGGAAGATGTGGATGAAATGGTGGTGTCAAGCCTCACAATGCTAATGGATTTCGAAAATGGAGAGGAAGAAGTGAAGATTGTGGTGTTGGAACCCTCCCTTCTTCTCTCTTTCTCGTCGCCCTCTCTCTTTTTCTCTCTTCTCTTCTTTTCCTTTCTTTCTTTCCTTCGTTTCTCCCTTCTCTTTCTCAACACTTCTCACTCTTTTATTACTTCTAAAATTGTGTGTTAGTGTGTGTGTGATTGGGTTTTATGAGAGTAAGTGAAAAGTGTGAGTGGAGTGTTAATGAGCTGAGGGTATAAAGGAAAATTGGTGAAAATACTGTTTTGCCCCTACACTCAATTCCTCACCTACAACCCATTTTATCAAATAATCAATCAACAATGCATACAATCCATACAATAAGGCAATTATAAATGTCAATCATCTATTCAAATATACTCAATCAACTCAACTAGCTATAATTAATTAAAATCATTTGCTAAACTACAACAAGTAGCACGACGCCTTGGGCTGAGTTATAAAAATTAAATTTAAGTAGAATAACAAATAAATGAAGATACTTACTAATCTCAACAATTTGAGATTAACCAATTTGGGGATGTTACACGAGACTTGGAAAAAACTAGTGGAACAGTTGATAGAACTGTGATAAGAAAACTATTAGGGTTCAGCCATTGGCTGGCTTGTAAACTATTTGTGAAATAATGGAAAATCTCACTAGGTGTGAGGAGTGGACGTAGCCCTTGGATTTGGTGAACCACTATAAATCTGTGTCTTCTTTACATGCTTTTTTTTTACTGGTTTCTCACTCATTGTTTCCTATACTAAACGAGTTAAACAAATTCTTTAAGAACAAAACTATTTTCTCTATGCAATAATTATCTACAAAGGTCATCATTTCACTAAGTACCAAACTAGCTTCTAAAAGAATTTGAGTCTAGAAAAATAATTTAAAATTTGTCATAATTCAAACCCCCTTTCTTGTGACTTATATTTGACTTCACAATCTCCTATGTCGCAAAATGGATTAAATAGATTTGCTTTGATTTCTATTGAAAACATTATTTAAAGAACTTTGATTAGGAACATATCACAAATGATTTTCAACAAATTCAAGAGTGATATATATTCAAATAGTTGTAAGGGTGCCATTTTAATGGTTTGCTAAGGTGGTGGGGGTAATTTACCAAACAACTGTATGGGTACGAGACCCTCCTGTACTAGTCCATGTACCCAGAAATGGTGTCTGACTAACCCTCCTTGAAACGATATGGGAGCTGCATGCTGTGTATGTCGAACTTTGGCCACATTTATCCGCCATGTCTGGAGTGACAAGCGTTTGCCTAATATTTGCTGGCTCAGCCGGTATCCTCTGAATTAGGGGAAATTTTTTGACGACCCGGTCTTGTAGATATGACATCAAGCACATATTACGGTACTAGGATTCACTACCAGTTCAATAACTTAGTATCGCATCTGTTGGTGAAAAAATTGAAAACAACGGTATGATACTAAAGTACCGTGGCAAGCTTTTTGAAGTTTTGAATGGCTTTGATAGCTTAGTACTCCACTAGACCTAAAACTAGAAAAAATGCAGCAGGAACAAACGAGAGAGAGAGAGAGAGAGAGAGAGAGAGAGAGAGAGAGAGAGAGAGAGAGAGAGAGAGAGAGAGAGAGAGAGAGAGAGAGAGAGAATATATGAACTTTGGGTTTTTTAAAAATTAGGTGATCGAGGGTCTTTAAAAAAGTCCAAAACCCAATGAGGGGGCGCAGATATAAAACAGAGGGGTGTAAATTGTAGACAGTTTTTTTTGTTTTTACTTTCACAAAAGCTGATTTTTTTAATTAAATAAAAAATAAAAATGAAAGTAGAAATATAAAAATTAAAAACTAGGGTTTTGTGAACATTAGTTTATTGGGGTCCATGCACTGAATTAGGTCGAAATTTCTATTACAATCTTCAGAAAGGGGAAAACAGTATTCTCTACTCTTTTACTTGAAACACGAATTTTCCACCATTGTATGAAATTCGCCCTCCAACCGCAAATGGAGAAATTATGTATTGGTGGTGGAATCAAAATTTGTGTTCGGTGGTGTAGTGTGCAGTGTCCCATCTAATCTAATAGAGTACATTTTAGCTTCATCCATTTGGATTCTGAATCTGCATCATGTCTAGTGGCGGATCTTTGTATGGGCCAAGCAGGGCCATGGCCCACCCCACAAAAAAGTTCAAAATTAAGTGGTTATATATAGATATTAATCGAATTGTTTATATATAAATAGCGTTTGGTGCAAATTGACATGAGATAACTCTGTAGCATAGCAGCGCCCTCCCTAACTAAAGTAGAAATATATCTTTATACCCTTAAGGTTAATTTGAATACAAGCAATGTTAGCACTCATGTTTAGGCGCCAACTTCATCTAGGTTAGGAATTTGTTTATAAAATTTTTTATTTGATAACAAATGATTAGGTTCAGCAACCGAGAAATTCCTTTTGTTATGCAATGGTTTAGAGATAAAAAATGTAATCATTATGCATGTACTAACATGTGTAGGTACATAGAGTAGCTGTAAGGGCCCACCTCAATTTTTAATATTTTCTTTTTTAATTATTATTTTTGGTCACAATCCTTTTTAATTAAATGTTACTTACTGTGTGTGTTTTTTTAATATTATTCTCAATGATTGGTTTTGACAAAAAAAAGTAAATTTCGTGATAAAATATGTAAAGTGAAAGCTATTTGAGACCAAAATTGAAGAAAAAAAACAAGTAAACTTTTTATTAATACCAATCCGGTGTGGATCCTAAAGTATCCAAAAATACACTCAGTAACATAATATGAAAAAAAGAAGTATAAAAAAGCCTATAACACATTGAAAATGTGATAGCCTAACTAACCAACTAACTATAAAATATATATTTTATTTCTCACACAAACTAAATAAATAAATATTAAAACAACACTGTTGACTTTCTAAATACAATTCACTTATAATTTTAAAAATTGTGGCATTTAATGAAATAATGTCACATTATGGCTTTTTATTTTTTTTTAATGATATTTTAAAAAAACTTGAAAGAAAGGTAAGGGAAAGAAAAGTCAAAGGAAATGAAAAATAGTTCATATCTTGGGTCTCTAAAATACTCATTAATATAAAATAGTATATATTTGGAGTCTCAAACATTTATTAATATAAAATAATATATTTGGAAAAAAAGATAAAACTTTCTCTTTCTTTGTTTGATAGAAAAGGAGAATAATCCATATATATATAAACAGTAATCCCAAATCGATGTTGGCTCCAAATCTTCCTCCTTTTTTTGTTCATAAATCTTCCTCTTATTTGTGTGATAAATTTCAAACAAACTAAGGAGGAAAAAAAATCAATATATGAAGATCTTATGTTTGATAACTAGTATGAAACCCGTGCGATGCACGGGGAGCAATGTTCCATAGTATATTAGTTATAGAAAAAGAATAATACTGTAGAACCACTATAGGATATTATAAACTTGTGATCTAAATTTATAAAGTTATGAAAAAGAATAACAAAAACGAAGGAGACGTCTTATGTTAGGTCATTTAAATTATTCAAAATTATTTAATTTTTTGGAAACCTACTTTAAAATTTTTGGTAATAGACTATTTAGTTTATGAAATTTCTATTGCGTTCATTGTAGTCTTTGACATTTACAAATTTTCATTTTAGAATAGACCAATTATATTAGTGATTCAAATTAGCCCTTTTTTACAACGTACAGGAACTGAATATATATATTGTATGGACTAAATTTTAACACTTACGGAGAAGTCATGGGCTAAAATGAATCATGATAAATAAAATGTGCTAAATTTAATCTAATGTTAAATATCGAAGACTTAAAACACTCGGTCTTGCAAAAATATGTATGCTCTATGAAAGCACTAAAGATTATTAAAAACCTCATGATAGACTACATTTCTTGTAGACTTGCAAACCTTTTCATCATTGTTGAGGATCAACATTTTCAAACCATTCCTTGTCTTCACTCTTGAAATAGCCACGTATAACTGTCCATGTGTGAAAACTGGTTTAGAAAGATACAACCCTACATGTGAGAGGGATTGGCCTTGGCTCTTGTTAATTGTCATAGCAAAACATAAAGCGACCGGGAATTGCCTTCTCTGAAATTTGAACGGAAGGCCAGGATCAGATGGTACCAAATTCATTCTTGGGATGCATATCTTCAATCCAATATTAGTCCCGGTTAATACGGTAGCACCGATGACATTGTTTCCAAGTGTGTTTACCAGTAGCCTTGTCCCGTTACATAATCCAGCTCCTTGATCAATATTTCTCATTAGTATAATAGGAACACCCACTTTGAGATGTAGTTTGTGATTAGGTAAACCAGAACATTTTACCTCATTCAGAAATTCTGTAGTGAACCACTCCCCTTGCACCTCAGCATTTTCATCAGACTAGCATACAGAATCAGAACTACTATACTCTTTCACATCACCAGGAATCAAAGAAAGCACATATTCGTTAACATATTGTACGGCATCAAGTGTCGGTGCCAATATGCAACGTTCCTAAAAAAAACGCCCACATACCATTGATCTTACCAAATCTGGGTATGCAAAATCAACCAAAGAACCTAGAGGATTGTCTTCATTCTGTATCAATATATCTTCTGGAATATCAACTTCAATCTCACCACTCTCGTTTGATGTTTGCATACTGTCACCAATATGAAGTATCCATTCAGCGAACAACTTCATCTGATTTTGTGCATCATCATTGGAAGATGTAGCACTGAGTCTCATATTCTTTGACAGTTTTAACACCTGGCAATTAGACCAAAGTTTTGATGAATTGATGGCTACTCCGACTACATCCTGTCTAGAACCCCCCTTACAACCGGGAGAATTTGCCTGAAGTCTCTGCCCAAAAGTACAACCTTACCTCCAAACATTTTGTGTCTGTTGGCTTCGTTTTGGCTGGCCATAATATCCCTAAGAGTACGGTCCAATGCCTCAAAACAAAATCTGCTCATCATTGGGGCTTCATCCCATATGATCAATTTGGAGTTTATGATAAGATTGGCACGTAGACTACCTTGTTTGATGTTACATGTTGAGTCTTTGTTGATATTTAGCGGAATGGAAAATGTTGAATGTGCTGTTTTACCACCGGGTAATAACAAAGCTGCTATGCCACTTGAAGCAACGTTCAAGACAATGTAACCTTTTGCGCGTATGCCTGCCGAAACTGTCTTCCATATGAACGTTTTACCGGTGCCTCCATATCCATACAGGAAAAAAAAACCGCCTTTCCCAGAAAAAACAGCTTCCATAATTCTATCATATACAGCCCTCTGCTCATCTGTCAACTTAGACAAACACTCTGCATGAAGTTTTTCCATTTCTGATTTGTCATAGCTAAGCTCATCTACGATCAACCTGTTTTGGAAATCTGTAAGGTCGTCTATATTAGGAAATGGCATGGACTTAATATCTTTCAATGAACGTCCATTTGTCTGCAGCAGCTTCTCAATTTCTATTAGACAGAGATTTTTTAGGTCTTCGTCTGTAATTTACAGGTCTGCATAATATTGAAATAATTAAGATATGCCCTGTAAAATAAAAAAGATAAAATTATGCCATAAAAGTAATTACTAACCGTGGATGCCAAGTTCTCTCCTTCTATGAAAAATAATGCCATCTGATAATATCTTCCAACTGTTGTCCCACACTTTTGCTGGTTCTGTCATAGTACACATTGACAAAAGGTTTGCAAATAATCTCCTCAACTGAGTTCCTGATGCCCAGGTGCCTGCTTCTTTTATGGCATCTATAAATTCTTTATCATTAGCAAGTAGTCCCAATTCATAACACGCCTTCTGAAAATCATCTTGCACATCACCCTTTACACGTCTAAGATCATCATATCCCATGCACCCTCTCTGAACAGTAAGGAGAACACGCATGTAATATAATTCCCCGACCCCATGTGGAACATAATTAAGTCTACCAATACTCATACCTCTCTGACGCGGTACCCACTGTCTCTCTTTTTTATCATAAACAAACTTTGAAGGATATTCTGAATATGTCAAATGCCGACCTTGAGGATACTTTCTGTTCGCCTCGAACCATGCAAGAAACATAGTATGGTAATCTTCGGCTCTCCTGACGACATCAGTAATGTTGGAAGAGTTGTTGAATAGAATTGTTTGCTCGTTGGGGAGATGGAATGTGAGTTTTTGAACTGGGGGCCAATGTTGATGTATATCAAAAGCAAATATCCGCCAGGCAGCCTCGCATGGGGAAACATATCTACAGTCATAGTATTGCTTTATCTCATCAATCACTTTATCGGCACCTTCACCATCAGCGTCTCTGGCTATTTGAAGTGTTGCACGATCTGGTCCCTTGTTCACATACTTGAATAAATACTTTATGGAATTCGACTTGTTGCAATACTCCACATTGACATGACCAGAATACCTCATCAAGAGTTTGGGATTGTATGGTACTACTGACCTGTAGTCCAGTGTGACACGTTTTTTAGTTACTGTAAGAACACTGTCACGTCGTCTGTACCTTGGATATCCGTCATCGTCAATAGTTGTAGATGTCTAGAATGGTCGGGGATAGAATTTTGTGCATTTTGTGCCTTCCATGCATGGTGACTTAAGGTTGGCAAAACCACATGGACCATGTATCATATAATTATTAACAGTCTCAGCTAACTTCGAGTACATAATGGGGTCAGGCAACTCTGCTGTTATTAGTCTATCAATGTCCGACGATGTTTTCAACTTGTTGGCAGGATTCAACCACAACAGCATGTGAGCATGAGGGAGACCTCTTTTCTGGAACTCAATGGTGTGCATACCTGTAACGAAAACATATAATTCGATTAACCATAAATAATAGTGATATGTAAAATAATTAAAATTTGAGAATAAGCATGTTTAATTAAAATTAGTTAAATACACAAACCTGCTTCGACACCCCTAAAAAGATTCCTTTTTCGAAAATCTGCTAATAGTTGATCGACTTTCAGTTTGAACACACGACATATAATGTCAGGCCTATCAGATGCACTTAGCTTTCTTGCTGTTACAAATTTTTTGATTTCATTCCAATTTGAATTACATGTGATAGTGATGAAGAGGTCTGGAAAACCAAAATATTTGCAGATCGCCAAGGCATCCTGGCAGTTATTGAACATATATCGCATACCACCTGTGAAAGAGGGTGGCAAAACAATACGTTTACCTATCTTAGCAGCATCCATTTCTCCCCTTGTAACAGCATCTTGAAGACCAGTGAGTAGATCACACCGTATATCCTTTTGATTTGCCCTGATGTACGAAAGCCGCTGTGATTCAATCATGGTATATGTGTCAACCAAAAACTGTTGGAATAGTCTCCGACCATTGACAATATTCCCGTATTCACTCTCCCTCTGTTGTATTCTAAAAGCAACCCACTCTCTTAAAGAAATTCGAGCTCTCTTTTTTCGGTTGCTTCTTTCACACACCTCTCTGGATAAAATGTCTTCTGAGTAGCCATCATCACCTTTTGGAAAGACTAATGGATATTGAAGTTGAATGAAAGATGCATGTGTCTCAAGAATTCGCTCAAGGAGACCATTTTGCTTCTTGCATATTATATCTCTTCCACGTTCAATGCTAAGCTCGTCCCCAATAATAAGAGCAGCAACCTCGTCACATCTTTAGACCGGTTTCTAATAAGTCTCAAGTAAAAATTGTGAGGGGCCCCTTGCTCGATGAGATCATGTGCTAAACGGTAGCTCTTAGCATATGGATTATAATCATCAATCATTCTGCTTAAATCAATCACAAGAGATTCATTAAGAATGTGGCCACCATCGGTAGACCTACAGATAGACAAGTGAAAAAAAAATCAAATAATCGATACCAAGAAGAAACAAAAAAAGAAGTTCTCGCTCGTAACATGCATGCTATATAACCACGTGATAGTTCTGGTTACCTGAAGTGGGACATCCTATTTTTGATTTCATTGCGAGTATCATACATATACATTTGCGCAAACCGTGGTTTGGAACCATCCTCGGGCAATAGACTACCAATCCTGTGGTAATTTTGACCGCTAATTTTTTTTTTTTTTATAAGTCAAAATTATTATTAGATCGGGGCACTAGGGGTGCCTCAACCCGTTTACAGTTAATGAACTTGGTTCATACAATTAAATGGGTTTGAAGCCCAATCTTCAAACATTAGAGATCCTTGAATCCCCGACCTATATGCTATCCAACCCCAAGATAAACCTTTGACGTGTTGTAACATTTGCGGAACACTTGGTACATCTCCTTTAAAGATTACTCTATTCCTGTTAATCCAAATAACCCATAACACCGCCACCCAAACCAAGAATCGTAGTCTTTCTTTTTTCTTTCCTCCTACCTTGATTCGGTGCAGCCACATATGAACCAATGCTCCTTGACATTCCACTCCTTCTATTCCAAGCCACTGCAAAACTTCATCCCATAATAATGTTGAAACTCTACAATTGAAGAAAAGATGGTTGCTGTCCTCTACTGCTCCAAAACAGAAAACGCAGCAGCTGTTATGGTTCTCATCCAGAATGCCACGCTGAATTAACAACACTCTAGTAGGCAGCCGATTAATTATTACTCTCCATCCATGTACCAAGAACTTTGAAGGCGCAGCTGTGCACCAAAACTGTTTTAACCTCTTTGATTCCCCCTCGGACGGCAGCGTTTCTGTAGCGTTTTTAACCAGTCTGCTGTATGCGGTCTTCACAGTGAACTGCTGATTCGGTGTTGCCTTCCAGCACCACCTATCATCGCGATCTTTTGTAACATCCCTAATTTTTAAAGACTCGTATTATGATGCCTAGGACCGATTAATTATTTGTGGGAATAATTAGTCGTGTCTCGGGGATTATTGTACGAGTAAAAGCCCAAAGAAAATCCTATCTCACATTCACTTATGGATTAGTCATAATTTAATTGAAGATTTCAAGCTGAAGGGCACATTTGTAAATTCGCACCCCTCATATAAATACCTCAAGTCTGAACTCTTCCAGCCACACTTCCTTCACTTTATCACTTTCTCAAAATTCTGAAGTTGGAAACTGAAAAACAGAATAGGGAAAAGAAGGAGGAGGGGCGCGAAGGAGGAGGAAGGGAGAAGGAGGAATCCACCTCAAATCTGAATGCATGTAAGTGCTCTCACTCCCATTCTACTCCATTTTCTATTTCCAATCTACTGGTACCACTTTCAAGACCAGATTCTCTCTCTCCACCCCATTTGAAAACCCAAAGCTTCAATGGTGAAAAGGAGGGATTGCTAAGATTTTTCTATTTGCATGTTCATTTGGGCAGTAGAACCTTGGAGTCTTGTGCATGCATTTCACTTTGAAGTGAAGTCTAGCAGTGTGAAACTGTTGTGCTGAAACTTGCAACTCCGTTGGTGTCAAGCAAGACGGGCTCGTTAGTTCTCTCGTTCCAGCTATTTCGCGTTTCATCGGAACTCCTAGAACGATCGTCAACGGGTGAGTTCTACTCACGATAGGGTACTTTGATATTCTAAAACTGTTTTCGATAGGGAATCCCTTGGTTACATTTTCTGTTTTCAAAGGTCCTAGGACTGAAAAGCGATCTTCGAGTCAAAACGGCATTTACGGTTTATTGAGAATTTTAATGAACCATTGAAATGAAACTCTTTATATATATTCTGGAATAGCTGGAAATTTTGTGGATTTCAGGTGATCGAAATTAGGAATCGAATTGGATGAGAACGGAGATCAAAAATGAGAAAAGTGTGAAATTCTGGTAACAGACACAGGTCGCACGGACCGTGCGCCCCTGGGCACGGGTCGTGCGCCTGCTTCGGGTTGGAAGTATTGGAAACAGAATGGAACGCACGGGTCGTGCGCCCCTGGGCACGGATCGTGCGCTTCCTTCTGGTGGATGGGTCCTGAGTAGTGCACCACGCACGGGTCGTGCGCCCCTGGGCACGGGTCGTGCGTGTGGTTCTGTTACCGGCTTCCGTTTTCTCGTTTTGTTGCTCCGTTTGATCCCGAACCTTTTCTAATTTCTTTCTCAACCATTTAAAAGGGGATTGCCTCACCGAAAATCTTATTTCGAACTTGTTCAACTCATGATTTTGAAAAGAAGTTGAAAGGTATATTGATCGAAAAACCGAAACCCTAGTATACGTGTGGGTACACCGTCTGATGGATAGAATGAATATATATATATATATATATATATATATATATATATATATATATATATATATATATATATATATATATATATATATATATATATATATATATGCCAACTGTATATGATTGTAATGCCGGATGTTTATAGATTCATCAAAACGGGTTATAAGTCAATAATACATTACACTATGATTATAATGCCGGATGTTTAGGAATTCATCAAAACGGGTTATAGATCAATAAGATATGAATTGTCTAAAAAGACTATGTGACTGATCCTTTGGTGATCAAAATGAAAAAGAAGATATAAATTATCTAACTCTCGAGAACTTGATGCGTATTGTCATACGTATTGCGTTGGGTGACGACCCGACAAGTAGCATACTAGGGAGGGTAGTCATGACCCCTTACCTAGGCCCTGAATGTGTTTTGGCGTGGTCAACTCACGGGTTACCGGGATTAGCACTGGATTGCAGTCGGTTTATGCTAAATGGAAAACACGATTACCGGGATTAGCACTGGATTGCAGTCGGTACGTGTTAAATAAATTCATGAAGTGCGTGGCATTTCGATTAATAAATATAAGACATGGTTATGTCAGTTTGTTTATAACGGTTTAATGAATTGAACCGAGTGTCAGTGAGGGGGCACGGTAGGACTCACTGAGATAATGTTATCTCACCCTATCCATATTTGTTGTTTTTCAGAGAAGCAGGGAAAAAGGAAGACTATTGTGCACGAGTAGTTGATACACTCTCGGAGGTGCTGAAGACTTAGTCATTTTCTCCTTTGTTCTTTTGTTGTCCTATTGGTTGTAATAACTTGTGTGGATTATGAGTTATATGAACCGTTTTATGTTTTTGTTTGGTTTTTGGACTTGGATTTTGTAATCCATTCGGTATGGAACCGATAAACTTCTATTTTATGAAGTAACGTTATTTCCGATTATGTTTTATTTCGGAAAAAGTTTGTATGTCCAGAACTTAAACAGGAACTGTGTCTTCTGAATATTCCGCATCTGTGCACTTTCAGTATCTCTACATGTTAGAAATACCGGGGTGTTACATCTTTATCTGGGCAGATTTCCTTTAAGATTGTGTCAAGTTCGGCTGCTGTTTCAGCTTGATCCTCTGTCAGTTGGCTGCGCCAAGTAAGCTTCCATACCTAGTTTGCACCGACCCAAACGCCACAGTCTGCTACCGTGAGTTCAGGACCAGCTGAGACCGAAAATAATTGAGGGAAAATTTCAGCAAACGGTCTCGGTGAACACCATTTGTCTTGCCAAAACTTTGCCTTATTACCCCGACCCAATTTAATTCTTATCATATCCTCAAACCAATTTTCATCGCCCATTAATCCTTTATCGATTAATTGTAAGTCTTTCCACCATACCGAGCTTTGTGTATGAGACAAAATCTTATTCCTCCCGTAAAGTCTTTCTATCAACTCCTTCCACACAAATTCTTGATCTTCTTTTATCCTCCATTTCCACTTTCCCAATAAAGCTTTATTAAAAGCTTCCATATTTCTTATGCCAAGTCCCCCCTTTTCTTTTGCCAAACATATCTTACTCCAACTCACCCATGCCATCTTTCTCCCCTCGGCTCTTCCTCCCCATAGAAAATTTCTTTGAGTTGCCACCATTTCCTTTAATACTTTTTTTGGTGCTTTAAAGAATGAAAAATAATAGAGTGGAAGACTAGCCAAGACCGAATTAATTAGAGTCACCCTCCCACCCATCGAAAGTTGCCTACTCCTCCAAGTTGATAGCTTGTCTTTCATTTTCTTGATCACCGGTTGCCAAGTACTACACCTTCTAGGATTTGCCCCCACCGGTACCCCAAGGAATTTGAACGGAATACTTCCGGTGTTGCAATACAAAAATCTTGCTCCAACATTCACCTCCTCATCATCCACACTAACTCCCATCAAGCAACTCTTATGGAAGTTCACACGTAACCCCGAAACTAGCTCATAAATCCTCAATACCGCTTTTAGGCACCACAAATTCTCCCTTGACTTTGAGACCAAAAACAAAGTGTCGTCCGCAAATTGAAGAACCGGAAAAGAAATTCCTTCGCAAACCGAGAAACCCTCCAACCAACCTTGATCAACACAATTCCTTATCAACCCCGAAAGCCCTTCCGCAACCATTAGGAATAAGAATGGTGCCAACGGATCTCCTTGCCTAAGTCCCCGCTCCATAGAAAATTCCTCGGTTGGACTACCGTTAACCAATACCGACACGTTACCCGAGAAGATACATGCTTTTATCCATGACCTCCACACCTCACCAAACCCCAATCTTTCCATCATATATTCTAAAAAGCCCCACGCCACCGAATCATATGCCTTCTCAAAATCGACCTTGAATAACAATAATGGTTTCTTCTTCTTTTTTGCAACGTTGATGACCTCATTTGTCACTAATACTCCATCTAATATTTGTCTCCCTTTCATAAAAGCCGTTTGAGTATCGGAAATGACACCGGGTAGCACATCTTTGAGTCTCCTTGCCAATACCTTAGAAATAATCTTGTATATGCATCCTATTAATGAAGTGGGTCTAAAATCACCGAGTTCTTGTGGATTCTTCTTTTTCCCGATCAAAGCAACAAAAGATGACGTAAAAGCTTTAGGAAGTTTACCATTTATGTGAAATTGATGCATGACCCCCATTACCTCCTCCTTGATAGTGTCCCAACAAGACTTTATGAAGTTAAAATTGAACCCGTCGGGCCCCGGACTCTTGTTCCCATCACAACTCCAAATAGCCTCCTCTACCTCCTCAAGGGAAAAAGGAGAAATAAGATACTCCGCCTCATCCGGAGAAATTCTCTTAAAGCTAACCCCCTCAAGAGTAGGCCTCCTAGGAAGTGCTTCGGAAAATTGTTGTTTAAAATGCCTCTTCACTTCTTCTTTGATCTCCTCCACCTCTTCCAACCAATTCTCTCCCACTTTAAGTAACTCAATTTGATTCCTTCTTGTCCTTGTTTTAATAGCTTGATGAAAGAACTTTGTGTTTCCGTCTCCTTGTCGAATCCAATCTATCCTAGCCTTTTGAGCTAGAATAGATTCCTTATGATGCAATTCCTTCCAAAATTCCACATTTAGTGTCTTCCATTTCTCCATGTCCCACGCAACCTCATCCACCACACCTTGCTCCATTACATTCATTTCCTTGACTACTTCCTCGATTCTAAGATCCCTAATCCCATACACTTCTTTGTTCCACACTTTCAATCTTTTCTTGAGATGCTTTAACTTCTCCTTTACAATATGGGCATTCCATCCTTCCACCTTTAGTTCCTTCCATGTTTCTTCCATGAAATTTTTTCCTTCCTCATGCTTGAGCCATCCATTGAAGAACCTAAAGGGCTTAGGTCCCCAATTCTTCCTTGAAGATACAAGCCACACCGGACAATGATCCGATATGTCTCTATCTCCAATCCATTGAGCTTTTATTCCCCAATCAACCTCCAAATCTTGTGATAGAAATATCCTGTCAATCCTACTTGCCGCCGGTCCATTAGGTTGAAACCACGAATAATTTTTTCCCAAGCACACCGGTTCTACCACCCCCATTTCCTCCAAAAAGAACTTAAAATCCTCACTTTCTCTCTCACTAAACCTAATATTTCTACCCCTTCTTTCAGACCTACTCAAAACCGAATTAAAATCCCCCCCTATAACCCACTTACCATCACTCAACCTCCCCTTTTCCCTAATTAACCTCGCCCATAAGTCCCTTTTACTTCTTACCGAACAACCCGAGTAGACGTTGATAAAATAACACACCCTATTATCTAACTGAGCAGCAACACCAACAAACCCAGCTTGTGAGAAGGTATGAAGAGTCCTAAATAAACTTCTCCGCCAAAAAGATAAAATTCCACCCGATAGGCCACTGGATGGGAAAAAACACCAATCCACGTCGTCACCACCCCATAATCTAGAGACCAAAGAATCATCCACCTCCGACCTCTTAGTTTCTTGAAGAAAGCAAACATCAAATTTTTCTCTCACCACTAAACTCCTAATCCTCCTTTGTTTGGCCTTATTGCCAATACCACGAACATTTAAAGTCATAATCTTCATAAAGAACCGTTAAGGTTCACCTTCTTCTTCTTTATATCCTTGTCCCTTTTTTCCATTTCTTTTATCTTCTCAATAATCATCTTATCTTCCATACTTCCATTACCACTCACGCCTACCAACTTTGCAAATTTCCAAATCTTTTCCTCCTTAGTCAAGCTTGAGTCAGCCCATATTGATTTGGATCCCGAGAGATCAAGTTCAGACGACAATGAGTTCTCCATAACCTCGCCCAATTCTTGGACGTTATCAACAAGAGGTTCCTCAACTAGAATTGGTTGAGAATCCAAAGGTAAAGGTGGATTCACGGGGAGATGAGGGAGGTCAACGATGAGAGGGATAGCTTGGAGTTCATCACCATTAGAAGCAAGCGTACCTTCTGGGGAGGGAGTTGGATTTGGAACAATGGAAAGAGAAGGGGAAAGCAAGGATTGGGGTGGAAGAGAGCAAGAAGGAGAGGGTGAGGACGGAACCCCAGGAGGTGTAGAAAACAAAGACTGGATTGGGCTAGGGGACGATGGGCCAGGAGAGAAAGGAAGAGTGGATGAGTTAACAAGCAAAGGTTGCGCAATAGGGGGAGGCGAAGAAGGGATTGGGTCAGGTAAATGAGGCCCAAAGAAAACAGTCTCCATAGAAGAGTTCGCTAAATTTTTTGGCTGAGGAGATGGAAAGGAAAAAGTTGAAATATTGTTACCTTTACCCACAGTAAATTTAGGAGAGTTCATACTTCCTTCCACATCCAGAGACCTTTGTGATTCCCCTTTTTTTGAATTGGAACACATTCCTACATTCATCATCATATTGTTCTCCTTGGATATAGCAAAAGAGCTCGTCACTCCCTCCATAGCCGCCGCCTCCTCTTTCTCTTGACCAATACCATTATTTTTACTTACACACTCATCATTATCATTAACATGATGATCCCCTTGTGGCTCGGCTTCCAACGACCTTCCATCTTCAGCGCCGGACCACCCTTCACCGCCGTCCCCAACCACCACCAAATCTTCATCCTCCTCGCTGCTTAAGCTCTCCTCTGATTCAGAATCGCTTGAGTTTCCAGAACAAGATTTGTTCATTTTTGTTTCATTTCTCTTACACCATTGTAAAGGGCCAAACCAGTCCTCCACTACCTTGATAATGAATAGTTCCCCGTTGATATTAAACTTTACGACAAAGTTTATAATGTCCAGAGTTTTTGATCGAATCAGAACTCTTGCTACATCCATAGTCTTCTTCTTTCCAGTATTCTCATCAACGTTCACGGATTCCCCTGTACCAAACAACAAGCTTTTAAAGAATTCGTCCGTCCAAGCATGAACCGGAACGCCATAACACCTCACCCAAGTGAGTCTATCATCGTCTACTTCCCCAGGGCTCCATACTCTTATTTTTCTGAACCAGGTCCCAAGCCAATCTGCTGCATCACTCAGTAGGGCTTCCATTTCTCCTTCTTCTAAACTCTCGAGAAGAACTAGGTTTGAACCTAATGGCGTTGCTCTTACGGAGAAATATCCTTGTTGCACGAACTCCTCTTGAATATTATAAGACATTCCGGCGTTCCATACTTCACCAACGTATGCTTTTTTGTATTTTTCCATCTGTTCATCATCAACAACGAAGTGTCTATGCGCCCACGTCCTTCTTCTTGGAGGAACATAGTTCAGTCTTTGATTTGGGCGTACGTCAGTGTCTGGTTCGAGTGGAAGGTCTGGTTTTTTAGTTGATTTACGAACCCATTTCTTTTTCTGTTCTGGCTTATGTTTAGCAACCGAAGCGTAGGAGGGCTTAGACGGACCGGGATATGAACCGCCTGTGATTCTATTCAGCACTCCAGGGTTGGGTTTGGATGTTGACGGGCCTGGTTTAGGTTTAAAGAAAGGTGGTTTAGGGTCAGTCTTAGATACTGTTTTGGTTATAATTGGGACTGGGTGGTTTTGGAACAGGGCTGGTTTCGGTTTTGAAGCTGGGTGGTTTTGGGGCTGGGTTGGTTTTGGATTCGGATTGGTACCAAGATGATTAACAGATGGATTTCTTGAAAACCTTGACAGGTTGACCATAACCTTCTCTCTTCCAATGATGATTTTATCCAACTTCACACCAAATTGATCTGGGTTCATGACATTCACTGCCCTTGCAAACCCAAAACGTTTCCCTAGTTTATCTCTCTTGAGTGGAATAACTACTTCTTCAAATTCTCCATAATTAAGGAATGCCTTCAGCATATGTTTTGCTTTGAAATTTTCAGGGAAATTTGAGAAGAAATAAGTAGTTCTAGGAGCATTCTTAGGAAAAAAAAGAAAGCTTCTTGCTACATCAAGACGCTTCTGTTGAAACCTATCCTTCCTCCCGCGCACCACATGTCAGCCATTATCCTCACCTACTTGATAATGATCGGACTCTCCTTCCTTTACAATCGGGTTGATTTGCTGATGTTGCCATTGCTCAGGCTCTCTACACTCAAACTTTCTAACCCTACGCTCAGACTCACTAACCCTAGCGCTCTCTCTCTCTCTCTATCTTTCTCTCTCATCGCTCTCTTATGACTAGTTTTATGTTATCATTTGACCGCTAATTATAAACGACAGAGGCCCACCACCGTCATTTGTGAAATTTTCTATCTTGCCACCCATTGATGTAAACGCAAACATGCTATTGTACGCTCGGATATTATCAAAGAAATGATTACTTCTTGAATCAGCTCCAGTAATCAAATTAAACAACAGATCAGGTGGATGTTTAAGTAACGGTATATGCACATGACCTCTTATACAGCATATAGAAAAACCGTCCCTCACAGTCATTTTTCCTTTATCGGGCCTCTCTTCAATCCAAACCATGGCGGTGCATTTGCGGCATGTGTGTGACGGTTCTCCGAAATCTGCATATTCTGTAATTTAAGAAAAATATTAACACAACCGATTTATAGAGGGATTTACCTCATGCATGAAAAAAAAAGGTGACTGCGGTCTACGGAACTATATTTCACCTTCTGATTCACCAGCTTGAAATAATACATGTGGCATATCTACTATATTGTTCCTTACAGCTGGTATGCTTGGCACCTCTGCATTGACATGCGCAGGACCTTGTTGTTCTAAAACAAACACATGATAAACAGTGCAGACATATGAGTGTTTTTATAAATTGTTTAGAAATATGAATGTTAATTGCATTATCATACCGTCCATATTTGTTGAATTCCTATTCTTAGAATGGACTTCCTCCGAGCTCGGGCCTGAGTAGCATAGCTTTTGTTGTTCACGTTATTCTTGTCTTGCGACTGATTTGTAATGTCCGCAAAGGGCTGTCTGATAGGTGTTTTCGATTCACAAATGATTCACTTGTAAAATACAGTGACTGATTTTCCCTCATTGTATTGTTTCCAGTTACCGTATTTACATTGGGACACAAAAAAAGGTGAATAATTAATGGAAACATGAAGCGTTACCCAACTTAAATGTCATAATCATAATATATAAAAACGTAGTTTATAAGAACTACGAATAAAAAAAAATTCAACGTTGATTACTGCGATTAAATACAGGTGACATTGATACGTCTCTAAAGTCTAAACGCGATGGCCCAATTGAACTGTGTTTAGTCCTTGACGTGATTTTACGGCTAGTAAACCCATGTGATTTGGTGGGATTGTGTACTGTTGATAATGGTGTCTCCAAATTCGTATTATGCTGAGTCAACTGTGTGACTGTTGTTTGGAAAAAAAAATCAGTTAACATTCACTTTAGAAAATTATGAAAATTAAAACTAAATATTTAAAAGCACCATAAATTCATATATTGATATAAAGTGTTATATATATATATATATATATATATCCCCACGCTTATAGAAAATAAGAGTGGAAAAACCTTTAAATGCTATATAAAAAAATTCAGGGGTGTATAAACGGTGGAGAAGATACTTTGATGTTTAGTGAAAGGTAAACCGTAGATTGTCGACGCCACTGATGGTATATTTGTGGGTGTAGTATAACCTTGCAATAATGGACCTGGAAAAATAATTAAGAAAAATGGACTAATTAGTGAATTTAAACACATCACATTAAATCACTTTGCATACAAGTTAAAGAATAGAATCAATTAGGGAACTAATACTTTGGGAAGTTCCTGGTGCATGCCAAGGCGATTGTCCATAATCGAAAGACGGTAAGGATGGATAGTTGCCTGCAGCCAGAAAATTATCAGCAAATAGTTAATAAGTTTTATCAAGTACTTTTCATAATTCTATGCATTTAATATTGTGAACCGTATCACGAAACTTATTACGTCAAAATGAAAATAATGCATTCATCGATTTGATAAACATGACCATGTTTATCAAAAGAATATTATTTTAAATATTTATTGCAGTATATAGTTGGTATTTGAGTAATCTATTTAAATCACAATATGCTTGTCCCCCAAAATAGTAACCTAACATCTACAACATTGCAATATATAACTTCGTTTGTAATCGGGAAGCTGACCTGGGAGTTGATTATTCGGAGGTGAGTTTTTGAATGATGGTAATGGTGGATATAAATCACCAACTTTCTGCAGATAGCCTTATGGAAATATGTTTTTCATCGGTAAGTGCCCATTCAAAAAAGATAATGTTTAATCGGAATAGATATTAAAAATATAAATGAACTGAACCGAAAACACTGTATCAACCTGCTATATATGTAGGTGTCATTGCTGAAGGGACTACTGACTTCATACGCAATCACATATATTGGGGACTTGCTGGTAAAAGATAAAGTAGGGACATTATTAGTTGCATGCTCTATTCGAATCAATAGGGTCCGTGTATATAAAAACTCACATAGATAATAGCACTATATATATATACCAGAAAAGAATTAACAACCTGTTGAATTTAGTAGAACAGAGGACATGTTACTTGGTTCTTGAATTGGTATAGAATGTAATCTGGAGCCAGAGTGATGTGGCTCTGTATTGTTCAATGCAAATTCTGATCGATGTAAGACTTCAAGAGAATCAAGACCAATCTCACTTACATTTTCTGGTTGAATTAAAAAAACTTAGCATATGATAAAAGACTTCAAGACCATTCGTATAACTGGTTAGTAAAATTTTCACAGAAATCAATGTTGGTATATCATAACCATTCTATTATATACTGTGAAAATGAGGCTTATAATCAAAAATAATGAAAACAAATACCTTTTAGTGTTCGACGCTTGGATGATCTGCTCGATATAATTGGCTGGTTCTTTTCATTGAAATCTTTTTTGCGCTTGTGTTTCTGGTCCATGACCTATGTAAATGATTTGACACCTTTTTAGACGAACTAATTTCTACATATATCGTAATGAACACATAGGAAAAGCGAAAGTTTCGTAATGATAAACGTAAACGTTCATGAAAGGCCATCGGCGGTAGGGGTGTCAAAATGGATGGATTGGATGGATTTGGATTTGGATTATAGTGGATGGATTGAAGACAATCCATTTATCCATTTATATCCACCAAAATTGTGCCAAAAAAATCCAATCCAATCCATCCGTTTACAAAAAAATTCATCCAATCCATCCATTTGCAATATTTTTATGGATGGATATCCAATCCATCCACTAATATGTTTATAATATAAACAAATCTTTTGATAAAAAAATCTTTTAAGTCAAAAAAAAGTTTAATATTTTTTTTTTGTAGAAATTGAATTTATTATTATTTTTTGACAAAATTGAATTTTTTAGATTTATAAATATATATATATATATATATAACTATATGTATATAATATTGTTAATATATATATATATAATATAATATATAAATATGTATTTATATATGTGGTGGTGGTGGGGTGGCCGGCGGCGGAGCTCCGGCGGCCGGCGCGGCGGCCGGCGGCGGAGCTCCGGCGGCCGGTACGGCGGCCGACGGCGGAGCTCCGGTGGCCGGCGGTGGTTCCGGTGGCGGCGCTCCGGCGGCCGGCGGTGGTCCGGTGGCGGCGGACGGTGGCCGGAGGTGGCTCGCGGTGGCCCTCCGGTGGTTATATTATATTATATTATATATATATATATATATATTATATATTATATTAATTTTTGATTGAGTTTTGGTCAAAAAAAATTATTTATAGAATGAATTTTTTTAAAAAAAGTTTCTGGAAAAAAAATATATTTTAAAAAATGTTTTTTGGTAAAAAAAGTATTTTTATAATTATGCAATAGATTTATTTAAAAAAATTAATTATCCAATGGATTTTAATTTTGTAGTTATTGTAATCCAATGGATTTAGAAAATATAATGGATGGATCACAACCATCCACAAAATCAAACGGATGGATTCAATCCAATCCATTAATATTTTTTTTTTGTAGTGGATGGATTGGATGGATTTTGCTATGGATGGACCGGATATCCGGTGGACAAATGGACTATTTTGACACCCCTAATCGGCGGGTGATTAATTCTGGTGATAAAATTACAATACACTTGTATTTGTCAGTAATGTTTCAGTAGTATGCAGTAGTGATTTCGAAATCTAACCTGAGATGGTGGTATGGAGAAGGCTCTGCTACTATTCTTCAAATCATACAGTGTGCCTTTGATGAGTACCAATCTGATTATAAATATCCCACATATTGTGACAGTAATGCTTTGAGCCATACGTCAGAACTTCTGTGATTCTAAGCAACAAACAAATCACCTCCCTATTTTGGTGGCAATTAACTAATGCATTTAATTAAATCATGAATGTTTGATATAATTACTTCATTACTTCATTTCATAAACAACTGTATGCAAACAGGGGGACAACAGCATTATCGATCTCAATGGGATAAAACACAATAAAGAATTGATGTGCAAAGGATGACTCGGGCTAAGAAATAGATTTTTTAACAAATCTGACCTCCAAAATCCTTCGCCTTTCCATAAAGGACAGCAACAACAGCATTATCAACCTCGCCAGATGCGAGGAAATTGTTAAGTTCATCAACAAACGTACCAAACAGGGTAACCTTGAATTTAAATCTATATAAAAATGCAAAAAAAAAAATGATTAAGAACTTAAATGTAACACCCCGGTATTTTTATCGAGTAAAAATACCCAAGTGCACCATTCCTAAAACATCAGAGATATATTTCCTGTTTAAATACTGAACACCACAATAAAAACTTTCACTGAATAACAACAGAACAGTCTTAAACATAAATAAGACCATAAACCATCAGTGAAATACAGTGTTCAATATCGCACAAGAAAGCGGAAATAAATACATAACTTTTACAACAGTTAAAGTCATAATGCCGTGATACATAACTAACAAGGGAAAACATAACTTAAGCATAAAAGCTAAGTCTTCAGCAACCATCCGAGTACCACCTGTTCGTGCCTCTTGGATCCCCACTTTCCCTGTTTATCTGTAAAACCACAACATATAAACAATGAGATACAATCTCAGTGAGTTCTACCGAGACCCCTACTAACACTCTCGGTCCATTTAAAACATTTTTAAGGTTTGACACAACACCGACCGCAATCCACTTGCTAATCCCGATGAACTAATATCCTAGGCCTTTCTACGTACCACCGACCGCAATCCACTTGCTAATCCCGATGAACGTAGTACAAACTTTTGACACAACACTGACCCCAATCCACTTGCTAATCCCGGCGAACCCCATTACCAATAGTGTTTCCTAATGGCACAGAGCCTAGGGTAAGGGTTCATGACTTCCCCGCCTAGTATGTCAACACGGGTCATCACACAAACTCGATATAATATATATATATATCTACAATCATATGAACATTTAGTTCATTTACATTCAGACCAATAATTGAACATAACACCCGCATCAGGCCGTTTCCCATAGTCGATATAATATATATATCGTGAATCGTAGACCGTTTTAGATAATAAATAATAATTATCTCGCGTCAGTTATACCGTACCACGTAGGACTCATAGTCCGCTTTATTATTAATAAACATATCCGCACACGTGTACTATGGTTCGACTTTTCGAAACAATTTCAACTTCAAAAGTATTTTATAAAACCATTTTGAAACATACCCAAAATCATGGCATTATAAGCCTAATATCATTATGGAAGGGTTAGGAAAGGATTAGGAGAGGATTGGAATCGATCGGGATCGTTTCGGGCAAGTTTGGAAAATTTGGACAGAACACAGCGCACGGTTCGTGCTCCCACACGCACGGGTCGTGTAACACCCCTTTCTACCAATTTATTTTAGTAACATCAGAGTGTGGAATTTTTTTAAAAAAAAAAAACTAAGCATGCAAGGGGCGTCACATTCGACATTTCGCAAATCCAAAAGTTCAAAATCGCCTTTTAACAGAAGGGTAATACGTAGCACTTTAAACTATGACGAAACAGCACCTTTACATTCAAGAAACAACACCTTTAATTTCAAGAAAACAACATTTTTAAATTGAGAACACAGCACTTTAAATTTGAGTAAACAACATATTTAAATTGAGGAAACAGCATTTTAAATATAAGGGAACAGCACCAATTAAGTTGAAGAAAACAGCTCTTTAAATTTTAAGAAAACAGCACTTTAAATTGTGACAAAGAGCACACTTTAATTTGAGGAAACAGCAACACATTCTAGTGCAAAAACAGCACTATTACTTTCAAAAACAGCAACACATTCTAGTGTAGAAACAGCACCATTTATTTCAAAAATATAGCAACATGTTCTGTTATAAAACAGCAATAAAACGACATGAAAACAGTGACATCAATTTGCAAAAACAGCAGCAAAACCGTTTAAAATAGCAACATTAGGTTGCAGAAACAGCAGTAAAAACAGCTCGAAGATAGCAACATTAAATTGCAAAACAGCGGTAAAAACAACACAGCAACAGCAAGAGCATTTTTCTGAAAACAGCACAGCAAGAGTATTTTATAAAAAACAGCAACAGCAACAATATTCTTATACAAAACAGCAGCAGCAACATTTGGAAAGCAGCGACTTAGACAGAATTCCTTACGCAACTTGCGACCAATTTTTCTTTCTCATTTCTTAATGAAATTCGGTGGAACCAGTGCCTACTTTGTAGAGAATTCAGTCTATTTTCTAACTAAACGAGAATCATTCAAAACGGAATTCAGTTGAGAACACAAACCTTGCAAAAACCGAACCTATTCACAGATTACTTCCAGAAATTTGACATAACTTTGGAGACTCGTAACTTAAGCTACACAAATCCAAATTTAACCAAACCAGTGCCAAAATGACCAGAATTAAGTCTATTTCCTAAAAAAATATGTCCCATAATTTTTGGACAAACGAAAGGTTTCTAGTTTTAAAAAATACAGAACCTATGTCCAGAATGCTCCCAGATTATTAACCTAACTTGTGGAGCCTATAACTAGAGCTACACAAATCCAAATCGAACGAAACCGGCACCAAAACGACCGGCGTGAAATCTATTTTCACGAACAATTAAACACGAAATTTTTGGACTGGCCGAACAGTCCCAGTTTCACGAAAACCGAAACAGTGTTACGCACTACATCTCAACATTTTACAAACACAACAATAAACGCCAAATCAATCAATTAGACATCCTCAATCATCAAACGAATTTAACAACCAACGACTTTAACAACACATTCAAACATCCTATTTCATTCAAACATAATAACAAATACCTCCTAGGCATCATAGAACTACCCTCCTACATACTAACCATTATATAAACCCTTATAATGCGAGACTCCCCTTACCTTAGCAACTTGGAGAAGATGAAGACCCCCTTCACGAAGCACCACGTACACACAGCAGCAACTCTTCTCTTACTCGCGATCCCTTCCTTGTCCTTCTTCTCTCTCACGGTTGCGCCCTCTCTTTCTTTTCCTCCACCTTGCGATTTCTTCTCTTCTCTTCTCCTCTCCCTTTCTCACGCTCCCTCTCTTCTTTCTTTTCTTCTTTTCTTCTCTTCTTTCTTCTCTCACGGTTTTCTTTCTTTCTTTTCTTGGTTCTGTCTCTCTCCCTCAGCCGATCCCTCTTTCTCTCTTTCAATTCATTTCTTTTATTTTCATTTAACCCTAGGCCCACTAATGGCCTCTTATTTGCACCCCCCCTCAATTACTTTCACCACTCCTACTCACTTAAACACCTCCTAAATATAATAAAACTCCAAATTAATTAATTCTAATATTTTCCCCACAACTTAATTCCCTTTAATTAATTAAATAATTAGCCAATTATTTTTGGGGCGTTACAGGTCGTGCGCCCTGTAATGCGTTTTTGAAAACAGAAAGACCCGCACGGTCCGTGCGCCTAAGACGCACGGGTCGTGCGCTTTTGACAGCATTGTATTTTATCCCATTTTCGCATTTTTCGTCGTTCCGACCAATTCCGATACCTGTTCCAGTCCAGTCCCAACATAAAAACAGTACAAAAACATACTCAAGCAATCCAAAACCCAATTGGACATAAAACATGATTTTCGTACAAAATACTTTTTCCACAACGAACCAAAACCGAAACACATTTCATAATTTAAGGTTAATTAATTTAACAACCTAAACGTGAGTAAAACTCACCCTTGAAGCGTGAGCCACGAGCGAGCCGAAATCATCGAGTAACCACACGAACGCTCCCCGCTCCGGCGACACCCAATCCGCTTCCAAAGCTTTCCACTCGATCGCGAAACCTCTTTTTGACCGAAATGCCGAATTCCTCGAAATCCTCCATGGACACTATTCATCATCTTCAACCTCCAAAACTACTATTCATCCATAACCCCAATCTTTGATTTTCAACTCCAAATCACCCAACTAGCTTCCAATCTTTCAATCGAACATCCTTCACCGATCCATCATCCTTGAGTTCGCGCCAAACACAATCCTAAGCTATCCTTAAGCTTCAACCATCGAAACCTCACTTTTGAGCTCAAATTCGAAAATGGTGGATTTGAGGAGAGTGAGTTGATGATGAAGATTTTGGTACCAAATCGAAGAGGAAGTAACGCTGAGCATTTTTCGTGTTGGAAGGAAGTCGTTTTGATGAACCGAAACCTTCCCTTTTTCCTCTTCTTTTTCCTTACCCTTTCTTTTCTTTTCTCTCTTTCTCTCCTTTCTCCTCTCTGTATCTCGCCTCCTCCCCTTTCTTTCTTCTTTCCTTTTATTAATTCTTTTCTTCTCTTCATCCACTACACACACATACACGTATACATATATATATATATATATATATATATATATATATATATATATATATATATATATATATATATATATTTATTTAATATATAAGTGTTAACGTGGTCCAATTACCATATTGATCTAAATCTCTTATTTCGATTCCAAAACTTCCTTGACCCGTATTATCCGGTTAACGATCCGATGACAACCAATAAATAATTTTACCACTCAATAATTATTTTGCGGATGTTACATTCTCCCCAACTTGAAAGAATTTTGTCCTCAAAATTTCGTCAAGTCTTTCATTTGACTAACCGAGAATCGACATTCTCAGAAAGGTCTAAATTTGCTGGAAAACAATCTCGAACTATCAAAATGAGTGTAGAAAATCTTCCCAAGTTGGCACGTCAATCTTTAAGTATGTTCGACTACTACCCTAGAACGCTTCTAAGATTATAGTCTGAACTCTCTTGTTACGAATCAACATGAGAAATTCTCCTTTCGTCTGCATAGGCTCGGCACCGCATTTGAAAACACTTCTGTAGCTTCATTCCAATTATCCTCGCTTGCGTCCCAACTTTGATTAATCTAAATCAAGGGTCTAATACAAGACGCTTGATAGAAATATATGTTGAAAATGAGATCCACAACTGGTACTCCTCGGTAGAGGTAAAAGTAAACACGATTTCCTCGAAGGGTGTAAACACTTTCTCCACAAATCTTCTAAAATCCAGAACAGTTCTCGTACACATTGACAAATGTGACGGAAAGTCATTTGTGAAACTTCTTGACTCGCCCCCAAGATTTCGAGATAACACTTTTCAAAAGAAGATGAAATGCAGATTTACCAGAAACGTTTATCTTAAACGTAGAAATAAACCACGGGGACATCAAATAAATTTGAACGTAATGCAAATTACCTCAGTTGTTCTCAAAACAACTATCAAACAGAACTCAGAGCTTCTATTCTTATATTGCAACTTCTTCACGAGGTTTTCACCAACAACGCACCCGATTCCTTTCCGAATTAGTCAATAGCATTGAGAGCTTCCCCTCAACCTAAGTAATCCTTCTAGGATCTTCCTAAATCAGATTTCATTAGCCTCTTGATTCGCTCCCAAAATTAACTTTAGCATGCGGGTTTTCACAAAAATGATTTTTCAAAACTACCATACCGCACGCCAAACTTCACTTTGGAAAGTTCAGTCCCTTGCAGCAGATCCCTCAATCAATCCTTTGGTGCTTATTCGCAATGTGAAAGACGGTCAACAGTCACCTCATTTTCATATTCGTATTCACGTTCGACTTGTCAAACGGAATCTCATAATACTATCTCATTGTCAACTTTCACAAAGGAGAGGTTAACAGACTAATACTTCGCCACTAATACATTTGCTTAACATCTCTGTACATCTTGGTGGATCCAGGGTGTACAGAATATAAACTTCGGTGTTCTTCCTCTAACACTTGCCTTTTATTGTTCTCATCATCGGGCGCACAGATTCTACCGTTGAAACAACTGACCCCATCACTATCCATGGTGAAATCTGGAAATACCTTTTGTGATTGTAGCTTCACATCAACTTCCTGTGCTAGGCGTATAGAATCCCTTAGGGAACTAGAGATCCTCATATGGCTCAACACTAACAGGTTCCTCCTTGATCTTGAATTCAGATTTAAGTCTCTAAAAGACTCTGATAATTCCATCTCATGCATCAATAAACTCAGCCATGTGGATGGACTTCCTACTCAGTGCATCAGTTACAACACTGGCCTTTCCTGGATGATACTTCAACCCAAAGTCATAATCCTTCAGAAATTCTACCCATCTTCTTTTCCTGTTATTCTGTTCTTTCTGATCAAATAGATACCTTAAACTCTTGTGACCACTAAAGACTTCGAAACGAGATCCATACAGGTAATGTCTCCAAATCTTCAGTGCGTACACAATAGCTGCCAACTCCTAAATTATGAGTCGGATAATTCTCTTCATGAGTCTTCAATTGCCTGGATGCACAAGCTACCACCTGTTGATTCTGCATGAGAACACATCCTAAACCCTTCCCTGAAGCGTCATCAAAAATTTGAAATTCCAATGACGGATCCAGAAGAATCAGGATTGGAGCAGAAGTCAAAATCTTCGACTCTTGAAAACATTCTTCACAATCGGCATCCCACGTAAACGGATGACCCTTACGAGTTAACCGAGTAAGTGGAAAACTAACTGTGAGAACCCTTTAACAAATCTCTTATAGTAACCGGCTAGACCCAGAAACTTTTGATCTCTGCGACTGATGTCGGTCGCTCCCAATTCAACACAGCTTCTATTTTACTGGGATCTACGGCAACTCCTGATTGGAAAATCGCATATCCCAGAAACTTTACCTCAGGCATCCAGAAATCACTCTTCGACGGCTTGGCATACAATTTCTTCTCTCGGAGTACGCTCATAACAATGCGGAGATGTTGGGCATGCTCCTCAATGGTCTTAGAGTACACCAAGATTTCATCAATGAAAACCACAACGAACTGATCCAGATAAGTGTGGAACACTCGGTTCATGTAATCCATGAATACCGCTGGAGTATTGGTCAAACCGAAGGGCACCACTACAAACCCATAGTGTCCATACCTAGTACGGAAGGCTGTCTCCGGAATATCTAAGGCTCTAACTTTTATTTGATGATATCCTGACCTCAGATCAATTTTTAGAAAACACTGCAGCACCTCAATTTGCTCAAGCAAATCGTCTATCCTTTGTAAGGGATATTTATTCTTGATCGTCACTTGTTGAGTTGTCGATAATCAATGCACAATCTCATGCTACAATTTTTCCTTTCGACTAACCACACCAGAGCACTCCATTTCCTTGAATTCTAAAGGAACGTTCAATAGGAAACGATAGATATTGATCCCGTGCTAGGAACCAATTCTACAGTAAACTCTACCTCTCTCTCTGGAGGTTCAGAAGGAACTTCATCGTGAAAACATCCAGAAAGTCATTCACAACCTGAATGTTCGCCAAATCTAAACTAGTTTCAGTGGATGCAGATAACATACTAACATGTGCTTCCGCACCTTGGAATGAAGATTGACCATCTAAGGTGAACTAGGTAACCGCTTCAGAATTTGTCCTAGACAATTCAACTGATTCTGAAGCGAAGCTGATAGTTGATTAACACAGTCGATTGCAACATGATTTGCAGTCATCCAATTCATACCCGAAATGGTGTCCTCACTTCTCATAGGCAAACAAATAATGCTTCTACGAAATTTCCGTCTCCTATAACACGTAGACACTTTTGACACAAAGACTGGGTCTGGACACGACCCTTAGCCGCAGTTAAGATGGTTATCAGCTCGGATAGCGGAGATAAGGTTAATCCCAACCGATCTACTCATGATTGAGCTATTATACAATGGGTTGCACCCGAATCATGTAATATACTAACGGAGTTATTGAAAACTGATCTCATACCCCTTAGTAGATTGTCTGCAGTCGTAACTGTCTAAACATCCAGAATGTTGACTCGTCCTTGTCTTAGAGCTGCTTGTAACTCCTTGGAACTCTTCCTTACAGGGCACTTTTTACCATAGTGACCCTCTTCATTATAATAATAGCATCGATTAGATCTTTGCTTACATCCAGCACTGTGACGCTTTCCACGGTTAGAACATCTTCTGACGTCTGAAGAATCGAAGAATTGCACCTGCTTTTCCTTTGATGAAATTATCTTAGGACTTTGCATTTGGAGTTGATAATTCAACTACCTTCTTTCCTTTCCCATACTTCCTATGAGATCATCCTCGGCGACATAGACTGATTGCACTAAGGCAACATAATTGGTAATAGTATAAGAACTGAAACCCTAAGTCATAAGAGTACTAAGGCCCCTCTTATACTTCTGCATTCTCCATTCGTCATCCGGAGCTTACTTTACCACTTGGTAAAACTGAAACAACTTTTCAAACTTAGCGGTGTATCCTTCCACCATCATGTCGCCTTTCCTGAGGATGCACCAGTTGGAGATTCCGTTCTTGGTCGAGGACTACGTCTTGATCATCCTGCCATAATTTCGCTTATGATGCACTAAGTGTTAAGTTGATCAGGCTCAATGTCTCTTAGCATCACAAGTGTAATTACAACCAGGACTAATAAGGAATCGACTCAACCCTAAACTAAGTCCGACTAGGTCGAACTGCTTTGATACCAACTGTAACACCCCGGTATTTTTATCGAGTAAAAATACCAAAGTGCACCGTTCCTAAAACATCAGAGATATATTTCCTGTTTACATACTGAACACCAGAATAAAAACTTTCACTGAATAACAACAGAACAGTCTTAAACATAAATAAGACCATAAACCATTAGTGAAATACAGTGTTCAATATCGCACAAGAAAGCGGAAATAAATACATAACTTTTACAACAGTTAAAATCATAATGCCGTGATACATAACTAACAAGGGAAAACATAACTTAAGCATAAAAGCTAAGTGTTCAGCAACCATCCGACTACCACCTGTTCGTGCCTCTTGGATCCCCACTTTCCCTGTTTATCTGTAAAACCACAACATATAAACAATGAGATACAATCTCAGTGAGTTCTACCGAGACCCCTACTAACACTCTCGGTCCATTTAAAACATTTTTAAGGTTTGACACAACACCGACCGCAATCCACTTGCTAATCCCGGTGAATCATACAATAAGGCTTCGATCTAGTAGGACACCGACCGCAATCCACTTGCTAATCCCGATGAACTAATATCCTAGGCCTTTCTACGTACCACCGACCGCAATCCACTTGCTAATCTCGATGAACGTAGTACAAACTTTTGACACAACACCGACCGCAATCCACTTGCTAATCCCGGCGAACCCCATTACCATTAGTGTTTCCTAATGGCACAGAGCCTAGGGTAAGGGTTCATGACTTCCCCGCCTAGTATGTCAACATGGGTCGTCACCCAAACTCGATATAATATATATATCTACAGTCATATGAACATTTAGTTCATTTACATTCAGACCAATAATTGAACATAACACCCGCATCGGGCCGTTTCCCATAGTCGATATAATATATATATATCGTGAATCGTAGACCGTTTTAGATAGTAAATAATAATTATCTCGGTTCAGTTATACCGTACCACGTAGGACTCATAGTCCGCTTTATTATTAATAAACATACCCGCACACGTGTACTATGGTTTGACTTTTCGAAACAATTTCAACTTCAAAAGTATTTTATAAAACCCTTTTGAAACATACCCAAAATCATGGCATTATAAGCCTAATATCATTATGGAAGGGTTAGGAAAGGATTAGGAGAGGATTGGAATCGATCGGGATCGTTTCGGGCAAGTTTGGAAAATTTGGACAGAACACAGCGCACAGTTCGTGCTCCCACACGCACGAGTCGTGCGCCCTGTAATGCGTTTTTGAAAACAGAAACAGAAAGACCCGCACGGTCCGTGCGCCTAAGACGCACGGGTCGTACGCTTTTGACAGCATTGTATTTTATCCCGTTTTCGCATTTTTCGTCGTTCCGACCAATTCCGATACCTGTTCCAGTCCAGTCCCAACATAAAAACAGTACAAAAACATACTCAAGCAATCCAAAACCCAATTGGACATTAAACGTGAGTTTCGTACAAAATACTTTTTCGACAACGAACCAAAACCGAAACACATTTCATAATTTAAGGTTAATTAATTTAAAAACCTAAACGTGAGTAAAACTCACCCGTGAAGCGTGAGCCACGAGCGAGCCGAAATCATCGAGTAACCACACGAACGCTCCCCGCTCCGGTGACACCCAATCCGCTTCCAAAGCTTTCCACTCGATCGCGAAACCTCTTTTTGACCGAAATGCCGAATTCCTCGAAATCCTCCATGGACACTATTCATCATCTTCAACCTCCAAAACTACTATTCATCCATAACCCCAATCTTTGATTTTCAACTCCAAATCACCCAACTAGCTTCCAATCTTTCAATCGAACATCCTTCACCGATCCATCATCCTTGAGTTCGCGCCAAACACAATCCTAAGCTATCCTTAAGCTTCAACCATCGAAACCTCACTTTTGAGCTCAAATTCGAAAATGGTGGATTTGAGGAGAGTGAGTTGATGATGAAGATTTTGGTACCAAATCGAAGAGGAAGTAACGCTGAGCATTTTTCGTGTTGGAAGGAAGTCGTTTTGATGAACCGAAAGCTTCCCTTTTTACTCTTCTTCTTCCTTACCCTTTCTTTTCTTTTCTCTCTTTCTCTCCTTTCTCCTCTCTGTATCTCGCCTCCTCCCCTTTCTTTCTTCTTTCCTTTTATTAATTCTTTTCTTCTCTTCATCCACTACACACACATACACGTATACATATATATATTTATTTAATATATAAGTGTTAACGTGGTCCAATTACCATATTGATCTAAATCTCTTATTTCGATTCCAAAACTTCCTTGACCCGTATTATCCGGTTAACGATCCGATGACAACCAATAAATAATTTTAGCACTCAATAAATTTACCAGTTAAGTACTAAAATAATTCAATTGGGTTAACATCCAAATAATTCTATTAATTATTTTGCGGATGTTACATTAAAGATATAACCTGTTATATCAAGACCAGAATCTAACACAAATGTAACTTGAGCATATTCATATAGATATATTAAACACCAAAAATACGTGTTAGTGAGCATACCCCTCGTTATTGGTGTGGTTTAATATATGCAAGTATACATAGTCACACAAGTAATAAAGTGATAAGAAAGGTCGAACCCACAGGGATTATGAATTGTAAATTTTTGTAGTTCAAAGTGTACACTTAGTGTGTCTACACTATTCAGTATTTTTGGTTTGGAGTTTTCAAAGTAAGTAAAAATAGTAATAAGCAATAAAATGTGTGAGAAATCAGTGAAAAAAGTAGTTGAGATGTTTTCACAAAGTACTTTACTTCTAAGTGTTTTAATGGAGTATGTAGTGTGGGAACACTGGATGTAGGTGCATCAGATTGTGCCTTTCAGCAGTTCTCTTTAGAGTTTCATTACAAGCTCTTATGATCTTTGTTTTTTACAGTAAAGAAAGGGTTGTCAATTCCTCCCTTCCCTCCTAACAATGATCCAAGTTGCTAAATAGGTTCACTCTTGTAATTTTATTATCCTAAGGACTATGCTATCCTATGTCTAGGTTTTAGCATGTATTTAACAAAGTTTCCTTTATTAAATACCTGTCCCTATTAACTCTTGAGTTCATAAATGTAGCCCATGTCTGCTGCTACAAGTTTTACCTATTCTAAAGTGATCAATTCCAGAATAAGTTGAAAGAAGTATTATGCAAGAGTTTAAAGTGTTTACACTACATAAACCATAATAACATATTTAGAAGTTCATTACAAGGTTAGAACATCTCAACTTAAGGGAATTTAGCTCATGTTACTCATGTTATAAAGCCAAGAATATGCAAAGAACATAAGTAAATGAATAATAAAGCAAAAGAACTTAAAAGAGTAGAGATTACTTGAATAGAAGATCTTTTGCATTAAGTTCCCAAGTTGAAGTACAATAAAGATTTCTTACACGAATTTCTTCAAAGTAGAAGTGAAGGGAATGGTTGTCAAGCACTTCCTCACCTTCCTCTCCTTAGAAACTAGAAATGAAAATAAACTAAACCTAAACTAAGCAAATGAAAGATGAAGGATTTAAAGATGTGAAAGATGTATATATATTTTGATTAGTGAAGATATGGCTTCTATTTATAGGCTTGAAAGGTTTCCTTGTAACACCCCCTTCTAATAACATTACTATTTAATAAAATCAGAGTTTTTTTTTTGAAAACAATATAAGAGAGTGCTACATTTACTCCATTAAATCAAACAACATTCAAATCGCATAGTTCGGCTAAAAGCCACAAGATACATAGCACCATAAAACACCTGTTTAGTTCGCATCAACGAAATACAGTCACTACCGCAGCGGAATAATAATAAGTTCGAAACAAGTTCAATACATTACCAATAACAGTCTAACAGTATCAAATAAAATAACACATAAACATAAGACACCCCCCGGTGCTACGTATCAGAGCATTACACTCCCTACCAGACGAAGGCATAAGGGTAACCTTCACTCGCTATTACCTGCACGTTGCCGACATGAGAAGCAACATAAAAGCAGTAGGGCGAGTCTCTTTGCATAATTAATAGCATACGGAATAAGCACTGCATAGGAAAAGTAACTAGGCACACCGATTCACAACAATGGCAGCAACCACATCAAAATTACAATCTCCAAACAACATTACAAAATGTATGGTTATGCATGAAATGCAACCCAAACTCCACGGGCACATGCATGTCGGATCCGTCACCAAATACAAGCCCTGAGGGCACTCACCAATTGTAGTTAGGCCGAAGCCTCTGCTCACCGATAATGCACATGGTTTATGAGACGCCATGACAATGCACCACAACACACCACACAATTCACCAATTCACCATTTAGTCAACTCACCATCATCAATGAATAATTAACTCGCCATTTTATTCACTATCTCACCATTTTATCAATCAGCTCACCAATCACACCAGCACCAACTCAACCACACCATTTTGGGATAATCACAAGGGAAGGGCAAAAGATAGGCAAAATTACACTTAGACACCTTGGGCAACATCTGCCCAGAACCGTCAGAAAAATAACTCATTTTTCCTAAAATTAAAATATCCAGGTAGGCACCTGAATAAGCTTCGAAACGCATTTTGAACTGTCAAATTTGGATAACCGAGTCAAAAGTTATGATTGAAACAAAATCGGGAAAATACTTAGACATTCTGAAACTGGCGCCCAGGCGCTGGGCGCCCAGGAGCAGCAACACTGGACTGGCGCAACTGGCGCAGGGGAACACGGCGCCCATGCACTAGGCGCCTAAGGCCAACACGGAAAATAGCTCATTTGACTCCAAAATTTATTTTGCACGAGACATTTACTCAGAGTATGGGAACCCAGCAAAATTTTTGGCAAAATGTGACACGCACCATTGGCGCCCATGGACTAGGCGCCTAAGGCCAGCATAGGGAATGTCATACCCCAATTTTGTCCGGCTTAGGTACAAACCCTAATTTTCCACACAAAAATAAATTATGCATCATTTTTAGGGTTAGAATGCACGTTTTGGGAAGTTAGAGTCAAAAAGGACATTTTGGTCATTTCTCACAAAAGGGTCTCTAAAAACAATTTTTGCAATAAGCCTCATGCATCAAATTAGGGTTTTTGAAAATGTGTCATGTATGCATGGCAAGTTTTGAAAAATATGTTATGCATGCATGGCAAGCTTTGGAAAATATTTTATACACTATGGCCTAAACCTAACAACATTTTTAGGCAAAGCAAAAATCAATTTCTATTTTGTTCTTATGGCCAATAATCGATTTATACCTTTTTCCTAAGCCATGAAAATCGATTCTTTATCTCACCTATAGGCCGATAATCGATTTCCCTTGCCTATGTTTAAAGCATGAAATCGATTTCTACACATACTCATGCAAAAGCTAAGAATCGATTTCCTTAAATTTTAAAAGACTATGAAATCGATTTTCAGGATCTCCAAATGTCCTGAAAATCGATTCCTACCTTTTTCCATAGGCCATATAATCGATTCTTATCATTTCCAAAAATAAAGAATCGATTCCTACATATTTCCAAAGGCCACATAATCGATTTCCAGGATCTCCTAAAGGCCATGAATCGATTCCTCCCTATTTCAACTAAGCAAACAATCGATTCTTTTAATTTCTAAAGGCAATGAATCGATTATACACTTGTCACACTTCATACAATAATCGATTCTTCACTTACATTAATTGTCTTTTCAAAAATTCTACTGTTTCCTAAGCCTATAAATACGTAGGTGTGATTTTCATTTTTCACACACACATCTCACAAGATCAGAGAAGAATTGCTACACAGACACATCTCACAAGATCAGAGAAGAATTGCTACACAGACACATTTCACGAGATCTGAGAAGACAACTGTCGCAAATCTCATTTTCCAGTTCTACGCTTCATTTTTGCTCTATTCGCGCCGTTGGTCCGTCTGAGCTGATCTCCTGCAAGGGTTAGTCGGGGTTTGCGTTCTTCAGAGTTGTAATATCTGTCTTCATCAGAGGTATTTCAGTCTTTTCATTTGTTAATATTTAGTTATTGTGATACATGTGATTTAACTTAGCTATAGCGTTTATCTACTCGTTCTTGTATATTATCGTCCATCGTTGATGACGAACCATATGATTCCCACTTATGCCTAGTGCATCATGTTCTAAGTGGTGAAGATGGTCTCGGGTGATTCAACTTGTCCCTTTCAACCCCTTTCAAAAACATTTTTTAATTAGAACTACGTCGCTTTGATTCCCGTTTGGGATACGTAGGAGCGAGTCACGTTCTCGTCAAGCGCAACAAATAAAAATTCTTTTCACCCCCCTAAACCAATCATTTTCATAAAACAAACAAAAATCATTTTCAAACCCATTGTTGCTAGTAGCTCATCAGAGCCTCTGTTCGTTTAGCTATTAGTAACAATGTCCTATTCTCCTAAAAATAATAAACGATGATCCATCATAACCTTTGTTAGTTTGATCATCGTGCGAATCAATCTCTTTCGAAAATCACTTTCAAAAAAGATAATAAAAAACGAGTTGTTATCAATAGTCCATCAGAACCTTCGTTCGTTTGACTAGCGGTACAACTCTCTCTTTTGAGTATTTAGTAAGTGATTCATCATAGCCTCTGCTAGTTTAATCATTCACTAATGCTCGCCCTATTTCAAAAAACTCACCGAAAAAAAAGATAAAAAACAAAAACTTTTCAAAAAGACAACCAAGAACTACGTAGCTTTGAATTCTCCATCGCACCGGGAGATACGTAGGAGCGGGCCAGGTCCCGTCAAGCACTTTTCCTAAAAAACCTTTTTTTCCCCCTTCCTCGCCAAAAATAAAATTTTCATTAAGTTTTCAAACAAGAAATAAATAGGCAAATCTAGGTATTTTTCAAATCAAATGTTAAAACCACACATTTAATTAGAGGTTCCCTTTCGGTAGAAAGGACGTGCGCGGTGCTAAAACCTTCCTCGCACGTAATCGACCCCCGAACCTATATCTCTAGTTTTCAAAGACCATCCGCCTTGTCCAAAAGACCTTTTTTCAATGTTTTGGTCTTAAAATTAAAATATTGGTGGCGGCTCCAAAATTTTTCCACGTTGTACATCGAGAAAACCCAAGCCGGGATTTTTCGGGGTGCAACAGGGAACAACTCATTTTACTCCAAAATTTATTTTACACGAGCCATTTACTCAGTGTATGAAAACCCAAAAGGAATTTTGAGAAAATATGCAACATAACAGTGGCGCCCTTGGCGCCCATGGCCAAGGCGCCTAGCACCAAAACTGGGAACACAGTGAGACAGGCGTAGGAAAAACTGGCGCAGAGCACACGGCGCCCATGCACAAGGCTCCATGGGGCAACACGGGATACAACTCCTTTGACAGTCAAAATCATTTTACACGAGCCATTTAACTTGGACATGAAAACCAAAAGCCAAAATTGGCAAAACAATCACCAGAAAGTTGGGGCCTTTGGCGCCCATGGCACAAGGCGCCTAGGTGCAGAATTTTCCAGCAACACACACACACACACCTAGGGCGCCTAAGGCACCAATGCTTTTTGAGTTCCTCCCAACATAAAAATACCAAATTAAATCACCAACACCTATTATCAATATGAATGCTAACCATCACGTTTTTCACCAAGAATTCATTCAGTCATGACACCAAACAATTGGCATGCACAATTCCTATTGTGTCCAATTCAACACCAAAACAAATATATTTTCAGCACATACGATTGTCAGCATGACAACAACACCATAATACACATTTCATTCAAGAAAATCACTCTAGAACCTAACCCTAGACAATACTCATCACATAAGCTATTAAGAATGGAAAGAAGAACCCCCTAACCTTATAGAATTCGAATATACTAGGCAAGGCTCCAAGAAATTACAAGACACCAACAAGCTTTCCCTTCCTCCTTGAGTGTTCCACGAATTTCCTCTCCTTTCCTCTTGCAAGCCGTCGCCTCCTCTTCTCACTCTCTCTCTATTCGCTTCTTTTCTTTCTTTTGGATGGAATGAGTGAATGAAGACTAACCCTAAAGACCCCTAAGTGAATCGAACCATATGACTAGCCAATGGGCCATGGGCCTACTTGTGGATCATGGGCCCCTCATTCGCACCACTTAATTCGTGACAACACCTCCTAAATAAATAAAATAAAATAAACCCTAAATTAGTTAATTAAATTAAATAAATATTGTAAGCCTTAAATAACTTAATTAAAGAAAATAATTAAATTATTTTGGGGCGTTACAACTCTCTCCCACTTAAGAGATTTCGTCCTCGAAATTACCTGAATCAAACAACTCCGGATGCGCCTCCCGCATCTTGCTCTCCAACTCCCAAGTAATGCTTTCGCCAGCAGCTCCTAACCAAACCACTTTCACCAAAGAAATCTCCTTCCCTCTCAGAACCTTCACTTCCCTATCTTCAATTCTAACTGGCCTTGTCTCCACAGTGAGGTTCTCCCTCACCTCCACATCGTCCATTTGAATCACATGAGAAGGGTCAGGAACATACTTTCGCAACTGGGACACATGGAACACATCATGCAAGTTCAAAAGATTAGGTGGCAAAGCCACCCGATAAGCAACTTTCCCAACTCTCTCCACAATCTGATACGGACCAATAAAACGAGGGGTTAACTTCTTTGATTTTAAGGCACGCCCAACACCAGTCACTGGAGTAACTCTCAGAAACACATGATCACCGGCTTGAAACTCTAAATCCTTCCTTCTCTTATCATGATAGCTCTTTTGTCGACTCTACGACGCTTTCATCTTCTCACAGATTAATTTTACCTTCTCAGTTGTCTCTCGAACAATCTCGGGTCCAAGCACCACACTTTCCCCATATTCATACCAACACAGAGGAGTCCTACACCTCCTACCATACAATGCTTCGAAAGGCGCCATCCCAATGCTCGAATGGAAACTGTTATTATAGGTGAACTCTATCAATGGAAGATGAGAATCCCACGAACCTCCTTGCTCAAGAACACATGCCCTCAACAAGTCCTCTAACAACTGAATAGTTCTCTCGGTCTGACCATCTGTCTGCGGATGATACGCAGAGCTCAATCTCAATTTAGAACCCAAAGCTTCTTGCAAACTTTTCCAAAATTCAGAAGTGAATCTTGGATCTCTATCAGATACAATACTAAGCGGAACGCCATGCAACTTCAGAATTGTCTTGATGTAGATCTCTGCCAACTTTGGAACTGGATAAGTGATATTAATTGGTAAGAAGTGAGCAGACTTTGTCAACCTATCCACAACCACCCATATAGCATCAAATCCTCTCACGGTTCTAGGCAAACTAGTCACAAAGTCCATGGAAATGCTATCCCATTTCCATTCCGGAATCTCCAACGGTTGCATCAACCCCGCGGGCTTCTGATGCTCAATCTTAGACTTCTGACAAGTCAGACAAGAATACACAAACTGTGCCACATCCTTCTTCATACCAGGCCACCTGAACAACTTCTTCAAATCTTGGTACATTTTCGTAGCCCCTGGATGGATACTCAACTTGCTCCTATGGCTCTCCTCAAGAATCATTCTCTTCATCTCAACATCATCAGGAATGCAGATCCTATCCCTGAATCTCAATACACCTTGGGAATCTAACTTGAAATCCCCATTCACAGCTTGATCATTCACAACTAACAAGTCCACCAACTTTACATCTGACTTTTGGGCTTCTCGAATACTAACCAAAAATTCATTGTCAATCTTCAACATTCCCAATCTGACACTCTGCGGTGTCACTTCACAAACCAGACTCATATCCCGGAACTGCTCAATCAGCTCTAATTCTTTCACCATCATAGCCGACATATGCAAGGTCTTCCGACTTAAAGCATCAGCCACGACATTAGCTTTGCCGGGGTGATAGTTCAAGCCGAAATCATTGTCCTTCCGCAATTCTAACCAACGTCTCTGTCTCATATTCAGCTCCTTCTGATCAAACAAGTATTTCAAACTCTTATGGTCACTAAACACCTCAAATCTAGTACCATACAGATAGTGCCTCCAAATCTTCAGCACAAATACAATCGCAGCCAGCTCCAAATCATGAGTAGGGTAGTTCTTCTCATGGGTCCTCAACTGTCTAGACGCATAAGCTACTACCTTACCTTCTTGCATCAACACACCTCCCAAACCCATCTTGGAAGCATCACAATACACTACAAACGGTTGATCCGGAACAGGCAAAGTCAAAACGGGCGATGTTGTCAACCTCTTCTTCAACTCATTGAAGCTCTCCTCACAGCGAGCATCCCACACAAATGCTTTTCCCTTACACGTCAATTGAGTCAACGGAAGGGCTAACTTCGAGAAACCTTCAATATACCTCCTGTAATAACCAGCTAATCCCAAGAAGCTTCTAATCTCTGTAACTGACTTCGGGCTCTCCCATTGCAACACAGCATCAACCTTGGCTAGATCCACCGCTATACCATTACCAGAGATAATATGACCAAGGAAACCTACCTCATTCAGCCAGAACTCACACTTAGACAACTTCGCATACAACTTCTTTTCTTTCAACACTTCTAGCACTAACCTCAAATGTTCTGCGTGCTCCTCTTCCGTCTTAGAATACACCAGAATGTCGTCAATAAACACAACTACAAACCGATCCAAGTAACTATGGAAGGTACGATTCATGTACTCCATAAATACTCCCGGCGCGTTGGTAACACCAAACGGCATCACAGAATACTCATAGTGCCCATATCTCGTTCGGAAAGCTGTCTTCTGAATATCTTCATCCTTTACCTTGATCTGGTGATAACCCGACCTCAAATCGATTTTGCTAAACACTTTAGCACCCACCAACCGGTCCATCAAATCATCAATTCTTGGGAGCGGATACCTGTTCTTTATTGTCACCTTGTTCAATTGCCTATAATCGACACAAAGTCTCATACTCCCATCCTTCTTTTTCACCAACAATACCGGAGCACCCCATGGTGACACACTTGGCCTTACAAATTTCTTCTCAAGTAGATCTTCTAGTTGCTTTTTCAATTCAGACAACTCTGAGGCTGACATCCGGTACGGTGCCATGGACACAGGCCTAGTACCAGGTATAAGATCAATAGCAAACTCAACCTCCCTCTCTGGCGGAACACTCGGAATTTCATCCGGGAACACTTCAGGAAACTCACACACTACTTGTAACCCTTCAATGATCGCCTGATTCTCAGCAGACAATGACGCCATCAAAGCAAACAGATGAACTCCCTCTTTCATTACCTTATGCAATTGACTAGCAGGCAACAAAACAGATTCTTCTTCTTCGGGAGGAAGGAAACTCACAGATTTACGATAACAATTAATATGCACATGGTTAACTACTAACCAGTCCATAGCAAGGATGACATCCAACCCTCCCAACGGTAAACAAATAAGGTCAACAAGGAAATCTCTGCCGAAGATTGACAGAGGGCACTTAGCACACACGAGAGAGGTAGTTGCTGAACCCTTAGCTGGAGTGTCAATAACCATCTCCCTCATCATAGAAGACAAAGTAAGGCCCAATTTCTTAGCACATAAAGCAGCAATAAATGAATGCGTAGCACCGGTATCAACAATAGCAATCAAAGGAATACCATTAATAAAACATGTACCTCTAATCTCATTAGTATCCTCTGATCCTGCGAGAGCAAACACTTTTCCACTGAACTTCTCTTTCTTCGGCTTAGTACACTTGGTACTAATATGACCTACTTCCCCACAGTTGTAGCACACCACAACCTTCTTTTCGCAATTAGAAGCTATATGACCTTCCTTACCGCACTTGAAACATTTATTATCCGAGCAGTCAAAACTCTTATGGCCGGGCTTGCCACACCTGTAGCACACGACCTTCGCAGGGGCATCTCCCCCACTTGGTTTCTTACTATCAGCATACCTCTGCTTACCCTTACCAGCAGGAACCTCATATGGCTTACCCCGGTTCTGAAATTTACCCCTCTGATCTCTCATGACCTTGGAGTGAGCATTACTATCCTCTTCGAATATCCTGCAACTATCGATTAAATCAGTGAATACCCGAATCTTCTGGTACCCTATAGATTTCTTTATATCAGCCCTCAGTCCATTCTCAAACTTAATACATTTTGAGAATTCAGAATCAGCATCAGCATAATGGGGGTAAAACTTAGCCAATTCAGTGAACTTGGCAGCATACTCTGTCACTGACATGTTTCCTTGCTTTAGCTCAAGGAATTCTATTTCTTTCTTTCCCCTCACATCCTCTGGAAAATACTTTCGTAAGAACTCTCTACGGAAAACAGCCCAGGTTATCTCTTCATTAGCAGTTTCTAACCTCTGCCTAACCTCCATCCACCAATCATCAGCTTCTTCTGCCAGCGTATGGGTGCCATACCTGACCTTCTGCGCATCATTACAATCCATGACACGAAATATCCTTTCAATCTCTTTCAGCCATGCTAGAGCACCATCTGGATTATACTTGCCCTTAAAAACGGGTGGATTCTCCCTTTGGAACGTGGCTAAACTGCGAGTCCCAGCATTTTCAGCACCATTTTGCTGGTTCCCAACAGCCTGAGCCATAGCCTGCAGAGCAGCAGCAAGAGCAGCATCGTTTCTCCCAGCCATTTCAAATTATCACTGCAGCACAAACAGAAATTTAGAACTAATCTAACAATTCTTATTTGTCATAAGACACTATGACAGGACAACTTGGCCGGACAGACTGAAATGCTCTGATACCACTAATGTAACACCCCCTTCTAATAACCTTACTATTTAATAAAATCAGAGTTTTTTTTTTTTTGAAAACAATATAAGAGAGTGCTACATTTACTCCATTAAATCAAACAACATTCAAATCGCATAGTTCGGCTAAAAGCCACAAGATACATAGCACCATAAAACACCTGTTTAGTTCGCATCAACGAAATACAGTCACTACCGCAGCGAAATAATAATAAGTTCGAAACAAGTTCAATACATTACCAATAACAGTCTAACAGTATCAAATAAAATAACACATAAACATAAGACGCCCCCCGGTGCTACGTATCAGAGCATGACACTCCCTACCAGACGAAGGCATAAGGGTAACCTTCACTCGCTATTACCTGCACGTTGCCGACATGAGAAGCAACATAAAAGCAGTAGGGCGAGTCTCTTTACATAATTAATAGCATACGGAATAAGCACTGCATAGAAAAAGTAACTAGGCACACCGATTCACAACAATGGCAGCAACCACATTAAAATTACAATCTCCAAACAACATTACAAAATGTATGGTTATGCATGAAATGCAACCCAAACTCCACGGGACATGCATGTCGGATCCGTCACCAAATACAAGCCCTGAGGGCACTCACCAATTGTAGTTAGGCCGAAGCCTCTGCTCACCGATAATGCACATGGTTTATGAGACGCCATGACAATGCACCACAACACACCACACAATTAACCAATTCACCATTTAGTCAACTCACCATCATCAATGAATAATTAACTCACCATTTTATTCACTATCTCACCATTTTATCAATCAGCTCACCAATCACACCAGCACCAACTCAACCACACCATTTTGGGATAATCACAAGGGAATGGCAAAAGATAGGCAAAATTACACTTAGACACCTTGGGCAACATCTGCCCAGAACCGTCAGAAAAATAACTCATTTTTGCCTAAAATTAGAATATCCAAGTAGGCACCTGAATAAGCTTCGAAACGCATTTTGAACCGTCAAATTTGGATAACCGAGTCAAAAGTTATGATTGAAACAAAATCGGGAAAATACTTAGACATTCTGAAACTGGCGCCCAGGCGCTGGGCACCCAGGAGCAGCAACACTGGACTGGCGCAACTGGCGCTGGAACTGGCGCAGGGGAACACGGCGCCCATGCACTAGGCGCCTAAGGCCAACACGGAAAACAGCTCATTTGACTCCAAAATTAATTTTGTACGAGACATTTACTCAGAGTATGGGAACCCAGCAAAATTTTTGGCAAAATGTGACACGCACCATTGGCGCCCATGGACTAGGCGCCTAAGGCCAGCATAGGGAACAACTCATTTTACTCCAAAATTTATTTTACACGAGCCATTTATTCAGTGTATGAAAACCCAAAAGGAATTTTGAGAAAATATGCAACACAACAGTGGCGCCCTTGGCACCCATCACTACAACAAAATAGGCAACCGGCGGCGGTTAATCTGCGGCGGTTTTAGTTAAACCGCCGCCGCTTACAATTTTGCGGCGGTTTGTTCGGCGGTTATCTTGACTGCCGTAGTTAGTAAGTAAACGGCGGCGGGTATTTGGTATTCTGCGGCGGTTTGGTATTTGGGAGTCAAGAGGCGGCGGTTATGAGCAAATACTGCGGCGGTTCAAGTTTTTCGTGTCAAAAATACCTCTCCCTCCCTTTTTTTGTCAAAAAAAGCTGCTGCTCTTATTTTTATTTTAATAAAAACATAAAAACATTAAAATAACAAAACCGTTTGATCTTTTCTCTCTCAAAGCGCTCATTTCTCTCACTCACATTCACGACGCATCGTGGTCTTCTTCTTCTTCTCACGACCCCGCCTCCAACTCTCTCTGTTTCATTCTCTCTCTGTTTCATTCTCTCGCCTCCTCTCCATTCTACTTCGTCCCTCCGCTCACCAAGTTGCGAACAGGTTTGTTTCGATCCCTCTATCCACCAACTTCAAAGATTTTTGGCGTTTAGGTTTTTTTAGGGGTTTTGTAGTGTTCAAAGATTGTTTTGGTCCCTCCTTTCTCAAAGATTGTTTATGTCCCTTCTTTTTCAGGTTTCAATCATTCTCTCCAACTCAATTTCAGACAGTGGAAGAAGGGATTTCTGTCCCTGAGAAGTCTAAATTTCAGACAGTGGAAGAAGGGGTTTCAATCAAGGTAGGAAACAGTTTTTTGTTTAGCCAACTCATAATAAACAAGATTTTGAAAAAACTTCCCTGTTCCAAAAGCTTGAACACCGATTGAAGGAAATGACATGGGAATACTGGTATTTGTTTAATACCCTAATAAAAAGTAGGGCTTTATTGTTTTAAAAACTGTGAAGCCCTCTTTTTTCATTAGGATACTAACAATTTTTACTTGCACGCTTCATTTATTCTTTTCCGGCTCCTACATTTTGTATTCTCTGCTGTTGAAACATGCTAGTGTTTGATTTGCATTAATTGGAATATAGTTATAGTTGTATCCTAAGCAACAACCATGTATTATTTACTAAATAAGGATTCTGGTAAAAACCTTTGAAGTTTTGGAACTTATTTAAAGGTTGAATACAACTATTAAGGATTTACAGAGTAATTTTACCAAAAGATAGTTTATGATTTTTGAGCAGTAATATCTGACATGCCTAGGACTCTCTTTAAATTTCTGCAGGGAAAAACATTGTCATCTTATCGGGTATCAGAATTCTGAACAAAAAGCAACAAACCCTCGAAGAAAATTTGAGCAAGGTAACTGTTTTAATTTTGTGAGATATGATATTGTATCACTAGCATGTCTAATTTCCTTGAACTGATGTTTCTTCATTGCGGTTCAGTATCTAATAATAAGAGGAAGACAAATGAGCTGATAGACCTTCAAAAGATGAAAAAACATGCACGGGAAGAGAATGTAGCAGGTGTTGGTTTCAATCAGAATAAACAGGTCTGTATTGGCTTCTTGGTCATTATATCGAAATCTGCGATTTGTTCACACATCATTTCTAGCAATATGTGATTCAGACATTTTAGTTCTTCATTGGTATAGCACTACTGATAACATTATGCTATCACTACTGATAACATCATTAGCAGAAGGCTGCCTTGGCAGTTGGAACTTGGCACCACTGTTGGTGTTGTTTCCATGTGATAGGAGGTCATTTTCAGTGTGAAGGGTGTCTATTGTTTATAATTATAACTAATGTATCAAAACTTTTCTTTTTCGACCTGTCTAATATATGTACCTTTTTTTTGCTAGTCATGCGTTTTTTTTCCTTCACAATTTGTCTAAAACATACTCTCATTATCTAAATATGGTTTTGCAGCAATGACTAGGAGAAAGAGGTTTACTCCCAGAACTCAGTCCGCACCTGTTCAAGTTCAAGAGAATGCTCCAAATATGAATCAAAGTGGATCTCACCTATCACAACAAAGTGATCCTCTTGGTGATATTGACCCATCTCTTGACTTTGACACTGACGATGAAAGTTTTTTCCCCACTGACACGAAAAAGCCCACTAAATATTGGCCGGTTAATGTCATTGGTATGCAATTTACTTCTTTATTAGTTTGGATTAATTAATAATTTCTAATGAGATACAAATTTTAACTTTCATTTTTTTTATTTTATATTCAGTTGGGGATGGAGAGCCTAAAGAAGATCGTCTAAGAGTTCAGGACTTGTTTTCGTTTCCTGATGAGAAGAAAGTGATCCTAGATTGGAATCGAGAGGGTCAACCAATTGGACATGCTGCTGGTCTTTTAGGGGGTTATTTAGGATTTCTTGCAGCTAGCCATGATATCTTCGCTATCAATTATGTAAAATGGCCAAAGGTTCCACAGAAAGCCAAGGATGACGTGTGGGACAAGATGATAAAGGTATGAACTATAAATATAACATAATTCATTTATATATATATATATATATATATACATATAGCTTACTAAAACTTAATTTGCCTATTGTAGAAAGTATTCCTAATTGACGATTGTCGCAAGAAATGGATATTGGGGAATATAAGAAAGAAATGGAAAGACACTCGTTGTCGGCTGTTTAGTGATTTTTATGATGAAACTCGTAGCTGGGAGCAAAATCTTGAGTCTCGCCCTGATGGCATCCGTGTAGAACAATGGGCAGCTTTTTTGGAATATCGCTTGAAGCCTGAAACTCAGGTAATATATGATGTGTTGAGAATGTTGTGATAAGATTAATCATTTACTAATTGTTTTATTTAATAATGCAGGAAATTTGTGAAATAAACACGACAAATAGGGCTAAGCAAACAACTCCTCATACACTTGGGTCAAAAACAATTGCTAGGACAAGACATGAATTGGTATTTCTTTCTTTAAGTTTACCAACATTGGTAATAAAAGTCAATTGTGACCATAATGAACTTATCGTGTTTTCTCACTTTTAATTTGTTAGGAAACTAAAACTGGGAAGCCTTTTGGTCGAGCAAAGATGTATTCCATCGCACACAAAAAAAAAGATGGATCATTTGTCAATGAAGAGGCTAGACAAAAGAGTGTGAGTATAATCATTATTTATTTCTATTTTTATTGAAAGTTAAGGATAATTATATATTTAACATTTATGTGTTCAACTGAATGTTGGTTAACTTTGTGTAGGATTTGTTGGACAAAGTAGATGAGACATCTTCTGGCGAAGATATTTATATTCAAGTATGTGGGAAAGAGCACCCCGGACGTATGCGTGGCATGGGATTTGGCCCAACCCCTACTCAATACCTATCATCTAATTCTCGTAATGGGAGCTCAACCATTTCATCAGGTGGTCCCACAACGGCTGACTATGATAGGCTAAAGTTGGAATTGCAAGCGAGTAATGCAAGAGTTGAAGCTTTAGAGGGACAAGTAGCTAAAGTTCGAACTTTAGAGGAACAAGTAGCTTTTCTAATGCAGCAAGCTCGTGGTCAATGTCCGATTAGATTTGATGAGGTACTAACCTGTTACATTTAGAATTCTGTTACATTTTACACTGCATAGTTATTGTCTAGGAGTTTCTGCATAGTTACTGCATAGTTTATTAGGGGAGTTTCTGCAGAATTAATTAGACAGTTTCTGCATAGTTACTGTCCCTAAGCTTATTAGGGGAGGCAAAGCCATTGCAGATTCAAGTGTTGGAATTGGCCCCTAGCAAATGCAAGGCAATGCATCAAACTATAGACCTACAGAGTGGATCTGACATTCATTTCTCTAGACATCTTGCATAGAGAAGCTTTATAGCACAAGGCAGTACTTTTTATTGATTATTATTATTATGTCTATTTTAAGTATGTAGCACATAAAGGCCATTTATATATCTGAGAAATATCAGGCAATTTTCCTGAACTGCGGGCTGGTATCAGAGATGGGCTTCCAACAGATTTAGCAATACCATTATATGTTGGACAAATGAGATGGTAAAAAATTAATAGATAATAATTTATGACAGGAAAAAAACCTGGATATAATGGTTAGAGTTGTCACACTGTAACCTAGAGATCACAGATTCAAGTGTTGGAATTGGCCCCTAGCAAATGCAAGGCAATGCACCAAACTATAGACCTACAGAGGAATCTGACATTTCTCTAGACATCTTGCATAGAGAAGTTATAAAGCACAAGGCAGCACTTTTTATTGTTATTATTATTATTACTACTACTAATATTACAACAATACAGCACACAGAATGGAAAGAATGTTTATATATACTAATGAAGATGATATATACTAATGAAGATGATTCTGAATTCAGAATGTTTATATATACTAGTATGTACTTAGAAGGGAGTTTAGCTACTGTTGTAATCAGTTTATTGCATTTTTTTTATTGTATGGAAAGTGTTTGGATAAGTTGAGACAAAACTACATCACATACCTTTGTATTGCTACTTAATAGTATGCTTGTATTGCTACTGATTGTATTGCTACTTAATTGTTGCCTTTGTATTGCTACTGATTGTTGCCTTTGTATTGACTTGGTAGATTTGATAATTGGTAACTTCATAACATTATTTTTGTTTAATTTCAGGCTGCCAATTTACATTCACCTGCTGAAGCAATGCGGTCTTCATCTGCTAGTCACGCCCCAACACATCATGGACCAACATCTACTCATTAGATTTAGGATTTGTTATTAACTTGAAAAACATGTTCTTATATTGGGGAAATGTATACTCTTAAACTACATATCTTTTGATATTTTGAGACAACACTATCTTTTGATATTATTGTGTTTTTTATTTAAGTATGAATGAATGAACTTTTTTAATTATTTATGTAAGTTTATAATTTTATGTTTTTAAATAATTTGAGAAAAAGTTGTTATAAATAAGAACTTATTTGAGGCTTTAAAGCTAAAAGCAGTTTCGTCCTCAGGTTTTGAACCACCGCAGACATCCTTGGAATCGCTGTATATAAGCAAGGAATATACCATCACATAAATGGTTTAGTGGCTGTTCTGAACCGTTGCAAACATCTTCAAAACCGCCGCTAAACACAAACCGCCGCAAAATGCCTCAAAACCGCTGCAGAAATATGGGAAATTAACCGACAGTTTAGCGGCGGTTTTGAACCGGCGCAAAACCCAAACCGCCGCGTAAACCGCCGCTAAATACCCCTCCAGGCGGTTATTCCAGCGGTTGCCAAAACCGCCGCAGAGTTCCCTCGCGGCGGAGGTAACTGCAGCGGTTCTGGAACCGCCGCGAGGGGTATTTGGCAGCGGTTAAAACCGCCGCAGTAAGCTTTTAAAACCGCCGCCGCTTTCCTATTTTGTTGTAGTGCATGGCCAAGGCGCCTAGCACCAAAACTGGGAACACAGTGAGACAGGCGCAGGAAAAACTGGCGCAGAGCACACGGCGCCCATGCACAAGGCTCCATGGGGCAACACGGGATACAACTCCTTTGACGGTCAAAATCATTTTACACGAGCCATTTAACTTGGACATGAAAACCAAAAGCCAAAATTGGCAAAACAATCACCAGAAAGTTGGGGCCTTTGGCGCCCATGGCATAAAGCGCCTAGGTGCAGAATTTTCCAGCAACACACACACACACCTAGGGCGCCTAAGGCACCAACGCTTTTTGAGTTCCTCCCAACATAAAAATACCAAATTAAATCACCAACACCTATTATCAATATGAATGCTAACCATCACGTTTTTCACCAAGAATTCATTCAGTCATGACACCAAACAATTGGCATGCACAATTCCTATTTTGTCCAATTCAACACCAAAACAAATATATTTTCAGCACATACGATTTTCAGCATGACAACAACACCATAATACACAATTCATTCAAGAAAATCACTCTAGAACCTAACCCTAGACAATACTCATCACATAAGCTATTAAGAATGGAAAGAAGAACCCCCTAACCTTATAGAATTCGAATATACTAGGCAAGGCTCCAAGAAATTACAAGACACCAACAAGCTTTCCCTTCCTCCTTGAGTGTTCCACGAATTTCCTCTCCTTTCCTCTTGCAAGCTGTCGCCTCCTCTTCTCACTCTCTCTCTATTCGCTTCTTTTCTTTCTTTTGGATGGAATGAGTGAATGAAGACTAACCCTAAAGACCCCTAAGTAAATCGAACCATATGACTAGCCAATGGGCCATGGGCCTACTTGTGGATCATGGGCCCCTCATTCGCACCACTTAATTCGTGACAACTCCTCCTAAATAAATAAGATAAAATAAACCCTAAATTAGTTAATTAAATTAAATAAATATTGTAAGCCTTAAATAACTTAATTAAAGAAAATAATTAAATTATTTTGGGGCGTTACATTCCTCTTGCAAGGGGTTTCCTTTGGCGTGAAAGATCAGCTGAGGGAACCGAACATGGTTAGTTTGTTGACAACCAATCAAGCAAGCTGCACAGGTTTGGTCGCTTGCATGCATAACAAAAGATGAGGTCCATTGAAGAAGTGCCACATGTCTTTTAGATAAGTTTAGTCTTGCAGCTTGATTTTTATGTGTATCGCCGACTTCTGCAAGTGGCTCAGCTCTAGGTGTATGACGTCACAAATCAAGTGTGGAAGCATTGAAATGGTCTTTGGATGTTTTGGTATAAACTGCAGAATTTAGCAGGTGTTGGCAGTGTTTCCACTCCTAGTGTTTCCACTCCTGGTGTTGGCAGTGTTTCCACTCCTGCAGTAGCTGCACTGAACAAAAACATCAAACCTAACAAGATTTGTGCATTTTGCCTAGATCATTGCCCTTTATCCATTTGAATATTTAGAATGTTATTCCTTGATAAATAAGCTATAAATATATATAAATGTTCTTGAAAATAAGCAATAACTCAAGTTTTAATTGTATGAATAACTCTATATAAAATAGAGTTATCAGTTATCAAGCTCAGTGATGTTCATTTTTGAGGGCACTCCATCCTTTTCGTAGTGACGTTTGGTACCCACTCCGGTCAACATTCCAATAAAATCTGGCAGAATCGAAAATAGTATTGGGTGATTAATCGGAAACACATATTAAAGTTGTTAAATATCACAAATATTGATCATTCAACACTAATAAACAATTTAAAATATATAACGATTACCAACTAAATAATCGCTATTAAGTACATCTAAACACACATACTAATATTGCATATTCACATACTAAAGTTGTATGAGTACTATTTTTTTGAAAACATTTTTGATCATGTCATTTGCATGCTTTGTTAAGTACATATAAACACACATACTAATATTGCATATTCACATACATATACTACTAAGACATTCATAGCATATATTAGTTTTCACATAGTGCATATTTAGTTCAAAAGATATACTATTCTCCACTCTCCCCCCAACTTAAAGATGAGCAGTGTCCTCACTGCTCTAAGTTTAGGAAACAGGGGAGTACTAAAGTTGGGAGAAACAAACAAAAGTATTTAACACATAGCAACAGCTACCACATAGTATTTTAAACAGTTGAAAGTAAAGCAAAATATAATTTTAGGAATAAACATTAAAAAGTATTCTTTTACTCTTTGTTTTGGAATCTGGGGCTGGCTCTCACAGCAGGGCTATGCTTGGCTCTTGTCTTCTTTGGCTTCTTAGCAGTGGCCACATCAGAGGTAGGCACACCAGGATCATCTACAGTAGCCTCAGGCATTTCTGCCTCTTCAGGTGTAGCTTCTGCAGGAACATCTGGTGTAGCCAGTGTTTGGACTTCAGGTGCAGGTACACCACTCTGCACTGGAGTGTGTTCTGTTTGTTGCTCAATTCCCTCTGGTTGTTGCTCTGCTACCTTCTCAGTTTGTTCTTCAGTTTCTTTACTTGTTGCCTTGTCACCAGTTTCTGCTCCTGTACCCTGTTCAGCATAGAGAGAGGACATTGTCCACATCTTCTTTGTTGGAGCAGGCTTCATTGTTCTTCTTGTGTATCCCAGCATCTGTTTCTTCTCTGCTAAGGCCTTCAGAACTGTAGAGATTGTTGTTGCAGGACTAGTTGCCATGACTGTTGATTTCTTTGAAGCTTCTGCAGTTGGTGTGGGAACACTAACAGACTCCTTGACAGTAACTGCCTGCATCTTCATTTCTGAACCTGCTTTGCCTTTCTCTTTCTCAGGCTCTTCAATGAGTACCTGCATTTGAACTTTCTCAGAAACAATGTTAGTTGGCTCAATAGGTTCTGTTGGTAGGGTGGGTGATTTCTGGGATGGGATAGTTGTATCTGCTTGTGCATCTTGTTTTGGATTTTCAGATTGGGGAGTATTTTCTGGTGGAGGTGTGGGTGATTTTGGTGTTGAAGTGTGATTGGGGGAATGGTGTGTGGTGGGGGGATGGAATGTTGGTTTGTGATGGTGGTGAGGGGGTGTTTGATTGCTGTTGTGATGGTGGTGATGGTGGTTGGGCTTCATTTGTAGATTTCTTCCTTAATTCATACTTTCTTCTAGCACTAGCTTCCATATCATCACTGCCATCATCATCACTGTCACTAACTTCCAGTGACTCAGATTCATCTTCCTCTGCATCCTTTTCAATATCCTTCACAGCTTGCCTTGCCTCTTCATCTTCTTCAGTATCTTCATCACTCACTTCTTCAATTTCTTCCTCCACTCTTGGTTTCTTTCCCTTCTTTTCTTTCTCAGTATCTCTCTTTCTCTTTACTCTCCTCTCTTTCTTAACAGTTACTTCTTCTTCTTCCTCATCAATCACCCAATTAGGAAAAATTGGGGATTCTAGTTCTGCTTCAGGGTCATCCAACTTTAATTTCAACCACTCATGCTGTTCTCTTTGAAATTTCCAGACAGCTTGGAGTTTCTGGATCAGGTGTTCCGACACTTCCTTCTCTACAGTACTTCTAATTCTCACTGACCTCACTCTTTCCTTAACTTCAGCAGACAGGCCACTAGGAGGGGTTTTTCTATAGACTTTTTCTAAATCAGTAGCAACAACTCCTTTCTTTTGACACAGTTCAGTGATTAAGCATGGGAAATATAAGAATCCAGATTCCTTGGCTTGACATTCTACAATTTCTCTAGCTATCAATTTCCCTATGTCTACATTATCCTCACATAGGATTGAATCAATAAGAATCAACCTATCTTTAGATAATGTAGAAGTGTGTGAAGTAGGGAGAATTGATGTATCAATGAATAAATGCCAGCTACCAAGTTCAGGGATTAAATCAGCAGTTTTAAGTTTGAATTCAGTATTTGTGAATTTCTCCCACTGAGATCCTTCTATTGCTACTCTTTCTTTGATTTTAGTCATTTGCTTCTTTCCATAAGTCTCTAGTTTTACTTCAAATGCATTACCAGTGTATGTGAGATCATAGTGCTTATTGATTCTAGCAGGGTCAAAGAAAACTTTCTTACCTCTAACTTTGGAGAAAAATACAGTACCTCCTCTGTTATTCTGAATTCCTGAGTAGAATTCTCGCACCAATTGCTCCAAGTAGTAGGCTCGGGTTCGAACAAATCTTTCCCAATGCAAGTTGTTGACAGTGGAGAGGAATGAATGATGAGCCTTTGCGAAGTTGAAACCACGCTCAGGCAGGAACTTCATGTTCCAATAGTGCTCACATCCAGGGATTGCTTCCATTGATGCTAGTGCTCCTGATTTTCCTTTTTTCGCATGAGTTTCCACACCAGATCCTTTCCCTGTGTTCTTAGAGGCAGCTTGTTTCTTAGCCATTTATGATTTTGAGCGTTTGAGACTGAAAAATTGTTTGTGAGTGGAGAGGATTTTGATCAGTTTTGTGAGAGGGACGAAAAGAATTGAAACTTAGGGTATGTGAAAGGGTTAGTGGGGTTGGTAGTTGAGGGTTATAGCCGTTAAGTTATGTGGCCTAACATGCAAACCAACACGTGGAAACTTAGACTTAACACGCCACTTTCTAACCCTTGATCAGAGATGATTCCACTAAGTTGATGATTTATCAAGTGACAGTTTTCTTCTAAATTTTTCTAACACCAGAGTAGGCAGTGTGGCTGGATCAAGTGTGGAAACACCAAGTGAGGAAACACTGGCTACTCCGTTGTCCTGTTTTTCCTGCAAAATAACAAAACATGAAATTGCACAAAATAATAATATTAACTATATATAGTGATGGGTTGCCTCCCTCAAGCGCTTGTTTTAAGAGTCTTACAGCCTGACTTGTACCTTGGTCTAAGGTTTTGCAAAGTGAGTGGTGATCTTGTCTCTCTCTACATGCTCTCCATAGTACATTTTCACTCTTTGTCCATTCACTTTGAAAGTGGTATCAGTGGTTGCATCATATAGATCAACTGCACCATGGGGGTAGATTTTAACTAATTTGAATGGTCCTGACCATCTTGATCTCAGTTTTCCAGGGAAGAGTTTCAACCTAGAATTGTACAACAGAACCATTCCTCCTTCTTTAAGTTCTCTCCTTTGGATTTTCTTGTCATGCCATACTTTGGTTTTAGCTTTATAAATTTCTGCATTCTCATAGGAGAAATGCCTAAATTCTTCTAATTTATTTAGCTCAAGAAACCTTTTTTCTCCTGCCTTTTTGAGATCAAAATTCAACTTTTTGATAGCCCAATATGACTTGTTCTCTAATTCAACAGGGAGATGACATGGCTTTCCATAAACTAACTTATAGGGGGACATTCCTAATGGAGTTTTAAATGCAGTCCTATATGCCCATAATGCTTCATCTAAGTGTAAGGACCAATCTTTTCTATTTGGTCCAACCATTTTCTCAAGCATTCTTTTTATTTCCCTATTTGAAAGTTCAGCTAGTCCACTTGTTTGTGGGTGATAGGCAGTAGCAATCTTATGTTTCACTCCATATTTTGCAAGAAGATTTTCAATAAGTTTGTTGCAAAAATGTGAGCCTTCATCATTGATGATTGCTCTTGGAGTGCCAAATCTTGTAAAAATATTTCTTTGGAGAAATTTGCTAACAGATTTAGCATCATTATTTGGCAGTGCTACAGCCTCAACCCATTTAGACACATAGTCTACAGCCACTAAAATGTATTCATTGGCAAAAGAAGGTGGAAAAGGACCCATGAAATCCATGCCCCAAACATCAAAAAGTTCTATTTCTAGAATATTAGTCCTAGGCATTTCATGTCTATTAGATATATTACCACTTCTTTGACATTTATAACAGGTTTTGACCATATAATAAGTATCTTTAATTAGAGTAGGCCAGAAATAACCTGATTGAAGTACCTTAGCTGCTGTTCTTTGGCTTCCAAAGTGACCTCCATATGGTGCAGCATGACAATGCAGGAGCACTGCTTGCTGTTCTTCTTCAGGAATGCACTTTCTCATGATTTGATCAGAACATACCTGGAATAGGTAAGGGTCATCCCAATAGTATTGTTTTACTATGTGGAAGAATCTTCTTTTCTGTTGATAGTTCATGTCACATGGTACAATTTTGCTTACAAGGAAGTTTACTATGTCTGCATACCATGGTGTTGAAGTATGAGGTGTGGCCACACTGAGTGCAGAAACACTGGCTGTATTCATGGTAATTGCTAGTAATTCATCAGGGAAACTTTCCTTGATTTCTTCAATTGTACCTGCATTATTACTTTCAAGTCTAGAGAGGTGATCAGCCACTTGGTTCTCTACTCCTTTCTTATCTCTTATTTCAAGATCAAATTCTTGAAGTAGTAGAACCCATCTTATTAGCCTAGGTTTTGCATCTTTTTTAGAAATCAGATACTTGATGGCAGAATGGTCAGTGTACACAATTACTTTGGTGCCAACCAAGTATGATCTAAATTTTTCAAAAGCAAAAACCACTGCTAATAGTTCTTTCTCTGTCACAGTCTAGTTCATTTGAGCCTCAATTAGTGTTTTGCTAGCATAGTAGATAGAATGAAACACTTTGTTATATCTTTGCCCTAGGACTGCTCCTACTGCAAAGTCACTAGCATCACACATGAGTTCAAAAGGCTTACTCCAATCTGGAGTGACTACAACTGGTGCTGTGACTAAGGCCTTTTTTAGTTTTTGAAAAGCTTCTACACAAGATTCATCAAAATTAAAAGGCACATCATATTGCAAAAGCATACACAATGGTTTTGAAATTTTTGATAAGTCTCTGATAAATCTCCTATAGAATCCTGCATGACCTAAAAAACTTCTAATCCCTTTGATTGTTGATGGAGGTGGTAGTTTCTCAATTACCTCTATCTTTGCCCTATCCACTTCAAGACCTTTTTTAGATATTTTATGACCAAGCACAATGCCTTTTTTTACCATGAAATGACATTTTTCCCAATTAAGCACTAGGTTAGTGTCTTCACACCTTTGAAGAATTTCTTCTAAGTTTGAAAGACACAATGAGAATGTTTCTCCAAAAACAGAAAAGTCATCCATGAAGACTTCCATTGATTGCTCAATGAAGTCAGAAAAGATTGACATCATGCATCTTTGAAAGGTAGCAGGAGCATTACAAAGTCCAAAAGGCATCCTTCTAAAGGCAAAAGTGCCATAAGGACAAGTAAAGGTGGTTTTCTGTTGATCCTTAGGTTCAATTGCTATTTGATTGTATCCTGAATAACCATCTAAGAAACAATAGAATTCCTTTCCTGCTAACCTATCTAACATTTGATCTATAAAGGGTAAGGGGAAATGATCTTTCTTAGTGGCCTTATTGAATTTTCTGTAATCCATACAGATTCTCCACCCTGTTACAGTTCTGGTTGGGATTAATTCATTATTTTCATTGGCTACAACTGTGACTCCACCCTTTTTAGGAACACATTGCATAGGACTAACCCATGCACTATCTGAAATAGGGTAGATAATACCAGCATCTAGCCATTTAATTATTTCCTTCTTAACAACCTCTTTCATTATTGGATTTAATCTTCTTTGCCCTTCTATGCAATTTTTAGAATTTTCTTCTAAAATTATCCTATGCATGCATGTTGAGGGGCTAATCCCTTTAATGTCAGACATTTGCCAACCTATAGCTTTTCTATGTTTTCTCAAGGTGCTAATTAAATCAAGCTCTTGTTCTAAAGATAGATCAGATGCTATGATTATAGGAAGAGTATTATCCTCACCTAGAAAAACATATTTTAAATGCTTAGGTAGTTCTTTTAATTCTAGCTTAGGAGGTTGTTCAACAGAAGGTACATTTTCTTTAAGGTTGGGATCTTCTAAATTAAGAGATTCATAAGTTCTAGCCCATACCTTAGGTGTAGTTTGTTCCTTGGGCAATATGATTTCTTCAATAAATTCCTCAGCAGGCAATGCAGAAACATCAGGTGCTAGTGCATTGGCAAGTTGATCATACTGCTTGTGGAACTGCTTCTCTACCAAATGATCAAGTGAGATTGATGAACACTCTTCACTCTCCTCTACAGGATACTTCAAAGCATTCAAGACATTGAATTTTACTTCTTGATCATCCACTCTCCTCTTTGCACATCTATTAGTGTTTTCCCTGTTGCCAAGAATGGTCTTCCAAGTATGACTGGCACTTCTTCATCTGCAATGAAATCAAGTATAACAAAATCTGCAGGAAACACAAATTTGTCAACTTGCACCAATATATCCTCAATAATTCCTTCTGGATATGCAATTGATCTATCTGCCAAAGATAGTGTCAATGTGGTAGGTTTAGCATTTCCAATCCCTCGCTTTGTGAAGATAGATTTGGGCATCAAATTGATGCTTGCACCTAAATCACATAATGCTCTTCCTGTATAGTACTTACCTATTGAAAAAGGGATTGTAAAGCTACCTGGATCCTTTAGCTTCCTTGGAATTTTGTTTTGTAAAATCAGACTACATTCTTTTGACATAACAACAGTTTCAAATTCCCCTAATCTTCTCCTTTTAGAAAGCACATCTTTCATGAATTTGGCATAGTTTGGCATTTGTTGAAGTGCCTCTATCAAGGGAACATTGATATGCAATTGTTTTAAAACATCTAAAAATTTACTGAATTGCTTCTCCTCATGTATTTTTTTCAATCTTTGAGGAAAAGGAGGAGGAGGGTATTCTGGTACTAACCTTGGAGTAGGAGATGTAGGAACACCAGGTGTTTCTGCATCTTGAGAATTTTTTTCTCCCTTCTCTGTACCTTCAAGCTCATATGGTTCTGTTAGATCCTTGCCACTTCTCAAAGATATGGCTTTGACCTGCTCCTTACCTTGCCTTTGTGAAGGTGAATCTTCAGTGTTTGATGGCAAAGTACCTACTGGTCTTTGCTGCAAAGCAGTTGCTAATTGCCCTACTTGGTTCTCTAGGTTCTTAATTGATATATCATGAGCTTGCCTAGCAGTTCTAGTTTCACTAATGAATGATCTAAGCAATTCTTCTAGAGAGTTGGCATTGGCAGGTGGGTTTGATCTTTGTTGGCTTTGAGGTAGGAATCCAGGAGGAGTACTTGGTGCAGGTGCACTTTGTGCAGGTGCATTAGAATTGTTCCACCTAAAATTTGGGTGGTTCTTCCATCCTGGATTGTAGGTATTAGAGTAAGGGTTGTTATTTTTATTGTAACCTACATAATTGACAGAGACAGGGTTGCTAGGACATTCTTCATATAGATGGCCTCCTCCACAATACACACAACTTGTAGTTCCTGGAGGGGCTTGTTCTATAGCTCCTGCAGTGTTTTCTTTAGGTGTTGCTACACTGGATGTAGGTGCACTAGTGCACTGTTTGATCAGATTGGTTAAAGTGGCTACTTGAGCAGATAGGGCTGATATATCATTAATCTCATGTACTCCAGAGGTTCTCTTTTGAGCACTTACCCTCTCAGTAGGCCAACTTGAACCATTTGTAGCAATTTTGTCAATAAGATCACATGCTTCATTATAAGACATATTCAAAAGAACACCACCAGCTGATGCATCAAGCATCACTCTGGTTTGTGGTTCTAGACCATTGTAAAAAGTTTCCATTTGTATAATGACAGGTAATCCATGATGTGGACATTTTCTTAAAAGCTCTTTCCATCTTTCCCATGCTTCAAACAATGATTCAAATTCTTTTTGCCTAAAAGATGTAATATCATGTCTCATCCTAGCATTTTTAATAGGAGGAAAATATTTGCTTAAGAATTTTTCAGCTAATTCATTCCATGTATGAATAGAATTGGGCTCCATAGAATTTATCCATGATTTAGCCCTATCTTTCAAAGAGTATGGAAATAACTTAAGCCTAAATGCATCCTCACTAATACCAGGAATGATAAAGTTACTACAAACTTCTATGAATTGCTTTAAATGCTCATGGGGATCTTCATGTGGAGATCCACCAAATTGACCAATTGTTTGCAACATTTGAAACATCATAGGTTTAAATTCAAAATGAACAGCATCAATTTGAGGTCTAGCAATACTAGTTTGTATGTGCTGCTGGTCATATTGAGCATAGTCTCTCATAGGTCTATCTCTATCATTAATCATACCTATTGGTCCCATTCGAATGAATTGTTGTCTGTGATCTGGTCCACCTTCAGGTTGTTGATGTGAATTAGGTCCTCCTCTTACTGAGGCATTTTCACTGTGGTGAGACATTATTCTGTAGTCTTGTTGTTTTTGTCTTTGTTGTCTTAGCAATCTCCTAAATCTTCTCTCAATTTTTGGATCACAATCAAATTCTGGTGGTCTATCTCTGGGCATAAACTAGTGTTTCCACACTGAGTGTTTCTGCACTAAGTGTTTCTGCACAGAAAACAGAATACCAGTAGTACTAATAAAACACTAAATTAACAATCTAAACAACAAAATTTTACTATACTCCCCGGCAACGGCGCCAAAAACTTGGTGTGGTTTAATATATGCAAGTATACATAGTCACACAAGTAATAAAGTGATAAGAAAGGTCGAACCCACAGGGATTATGTATTGTAAATTTTTATAGTTCAAAGTGTACACTTAGTGTGTCTACACTATTCAGTATTTTTGGTTTGGAGTTTTCAAAGTAAGTAAAAATAGTAATAAGCAATAAAATGTGTGAGAAATCAGTGGAAAAAAGTAGTTGAGATGTTTTCACCAAGTACTTTACTTCTAAGTGTTTTAATGGAGTATGTAGTGTGGGAACACTGGATGTAGGTGCATCAGTTTGTGCCTTTCAGCACTTCTCTTTAGAGTTTCATTACAAGCTCTTATGATCTTTGTTTTTTACAGTAAAGAAAGGTTTGTCAATTCCTCCCTTGCCTCCTAACAATGATCCAAGTTGCTAAATAGGTTCACTCTTGTAATTTTATTATCCTAAGGACTATGTTATCCTATGTCTAGGTTTTAGCATGTATTTAACAAAGTTTCCTTTATTAAACACTTGTCCCTATTAACTCTTGAGTTCATAAATGTAGCCCATGTCTGCTGCTACAAGTTTTACCTATTCTAAAGTGATCAATTCCAGAATAAGTTGAAAGAAGTATTATGCAAGAGTTTAAAGTGTTTACACTACATAAACCATAATAACATATTTAGAAGTTCATTACAAGGTTAGAACATCTCAACTTAAGGGAATTTAGCTCATGTTACTCATGTTATAAAGCAAAGAATATGCAAAGAACATAAGTAAATGAATAATAAAGCAAAAGAACTTAAAAGAGTAGAGATTACTTGAATAGAAGATCTTTTGCATTAAGTTCCCAAGTTGAAGTACAATAAAGATTTCTTACACGAATTTCTTCAAAGTAGAAGTGAAGGGAATGGTTGTCAAGCACTTCCTCACCTTCCTCTCCTTAGAAACTAGAAATGAAAATAAACTAAACCTAAACTAAGCAAATGAAAGATGAAGGATTTAAAGATGTGAAAGATGTATATATATTTTGATTAGTGAAGATATGGCTTCTATTTATAGGCTTGAAAGCTTTCCTCTTGCAAGGGGTTTCCTTTGGCGTGAAAGATCAGTTGAGGGAACCGAACATGGTTAGTTTGTTGACAACCAATCAAGCAAGCTGTACAGGTTTGGTCGCTTGCATGCATAACAAAAGATGAGGTCCATTGAAGAAGTGCCACATGTCTTTTAGATAAGTTTAGTCTTGCAACTTGGTTTTTATGTGTATCGCCGACTTCTGCAAGTGGCTCAGCTCTAGGTGACTAGGTATGACGTCACAAATCAAGTGTGGAAGCATTGAAATGGTCTTTGGATGTTTTGGTATGAACTGCAGAATTTAGCAGGTGTTGGCAGTGTTTCCACTCCTGGTGTTGGCACTGTTTCCACTCCTACAGTAGCTGCACTGAACAAAAACATCAAATCTAACAAGATTTGTGCATTTTGCCTAGATCATTGCCCTTTATCCATTTGAATATTTAGAATGTTATTCCTTGATAAATAGGCTATAAATATATATAAATGTTCTTGAAAATAAGCAATAACTCAAGTTTTAATTGTATGAATAACTCTATATAAAATAGAGTTACCAGTTATCAAGCTCAATGATGTTCAATTTTGAGGGCACTCCATCCTTTTCGTAGTGACGTTCGGTACCCACTCCGGTCAACATTCCAATAAAATCTGGCAGAATCGAAAATAGTATTGGGTGATTAATCGGAAACACATATTAAAGTTGCTAAATATCACAAATATTGATCATTCAACACTAATAAACAATTTAAAATATATAACGATTACCAACTAAATAATCGCTATTAAACCCAGGTTCGAATATCGAATTAGGATTGATGAAGCGATATATCATAGCAGGCACAGCAGACTGGTGATCACGTCTGACGATGGTGTTGAATTGAAAATTAAGCTTGTACTGGTGCGAAGACGCACGAAAACCACCTACGTTAGCACCATCATCAAACAGAGAAATTTTGTAGACTGAGTCCTCCTGCAATATGCTATCAAACTTATAGATCAACTCCCTACGAACTGTTGCTTGAATGCGATTCCCCTACACAAAGAATCACAACAGTTAGTATTACGTTATTTCATTAAGTGGAATCAATCCTATATATGATACTAACAGCGGAATCCATTAACACCACCTCCTTTGTGTATGGAGTCCGTCCTCGGTTAAGATCTTGGACATGCCACATCCGAATCACTCGTACAACAATGGGACTGGGTGGGTGCCCAGCAACGATATCAGAAAGGAGGATGTGGTTGGTATTCATCGTTGAACTCGTTGAAGAAGGAACAGACAAACAGAAATGAACTTTTATGAAAGACTCTTTAGTGATTAACGTAAATAGGACTGCTAATGAAATTTTGATTCTAGGTGGCTGTCTTATATAGATGAAAATTGTTTTGGTAGGGTTTAGGTTTTTTGCATTCGAGAATTAAGGGTTGCGACCGGTTTGGTTGATTGGGCGGGTTAATTGGTGTGAAGGTCATAAAAATCGTACGTGATTATAGGATGCCACTTAATGCATATTAAATATTGATTCATTATGATTAAAGTTGACTTGAGTAAATAATAATATACCAGGATTGAAATTATAATTACCTAATAAATATGGAATGAAATAAAAATAATATTATAGACACTAATATTATTACCGTAACCGGTAGCATAGTTATAGGATAAATTGTAGAGTTTTGATAATAAATATTAATCACCATTAATCATCTTTAATGCATTGATGTAATTGTCATTTGTATTATTAAATATTAATCACCATTAATCGTCTTTAATGCGTTAATGGTGTACGAATTAATGATACAAAAAATAGTCTATAATAAAATTTTAAGAGCGAATTATTATTTTTCAATTGGAAATTTCATTTTAAAGAAAATGAGATAAATAAAATGAAAATTGAATTTTAAAAGTTTAAATAAAGTAGAAATTTGAATTTGTGTCAAGTTTTGAGTATAAAGTCGCCAAATTTGAAATATGAAATTTGAAAATAAATAGAATTAACAAAATCATTATTCAAAATGCATTTATTTACATGTATTAATAGTAGTTATTTCGGAAATAATATAATAGAATTAACAAAATCATTATTCAAAATGCATTTATTTTCATGATTTTTTTTAAGTAGATCAGCCAACAGTAATGCATTATTCGAATTCGAATTTATCATAATTGGTGTGAAGGTCATAAAAATCGTACGTGATTATAGGCTGCCACTTAATGCATATTAAATATTGATTCATTATGATTAAAATTGACTTGAGTAAGTAATAATATATCAGGATTGAAATTATAATTACTTAATAAATATGGCTCGAATAAGGTAATAAACAAATAAAATGAAAATGAAAATATTAATTATGAAATTTGAATTTTAAAGTTTAAATTTAAATTTGAATTCAATAAAAAAGAAGAGGGAAATAAAATTGTAGGTGACTTTTTTAATGAATGATTGATTCATGATTTTTTTTTAATTACATGGACCAATAGTACTGCATTATTCGAAATTTCATCATAATTAATATTTCCCCTCTTTTAATTTGTTTTGGATTATTAGTCTTCACAAGATTTTTGTTGTTGCAATTATAAATAATAATAATAATAATAATAATAATAATAATAATAATAATAATAATAATAATAATAGTCTACTAAGTTCTGTATTTTTGAATTTTTAAATAGTGAACGAATTATTGATACAAAAAATAGTCTACTTTAAAATTTTAAGAGCGAATAATTATGTATCAATTGAAAATTGGATTTTAAAGAAAATGAAATAAATAAAATGAAAATTGAATTTTAAAGTTTAAATAACGTAGAAATTTGATTTCTCATAGTCAATGTTAATTATAGTTTTAATCATCAATAGGATTAGTGATGACACATAGGATTGGGCGGTTCATGATTTTTTTTTTAATTACATGGACCAATAGTAATGCATGATTCCAATTATCGTAATCAATATTTCCCCTACAATTGCTCTCGTGAGGACACATAGGATTAGTGAGCTGTGAGGAGGAGACGAATTTGTATTATTAATAGATAGATATAATCATGTGGTGCTTTTGGACATAGTGGGATCAACCTCAGGTAAATTGACGAAATTGAGTCCACAAAACTAAATATTTTAGTGTAAATATACTTAATAAAATATTTCTCCCAAAAAAAAAAAAATAGGTGTTGCCCCATATAGTACAGTAATTTAAAACTTTATTCTTCTAATTTTGAGTTTTCTCCTAGAACTAAAATACACAAGTTGACACAAAATACATTAGATTTTGGGATTTATTTATTTTTTCACAAAATTTCGTATTTTGTTCAAATTTAAAATAATTTTATTATGTAAAATTATTACTAACTTTTTTTGCCCCCAGTATTAATTATTTGTAAATCTGTTACTGTTTGTGAATATCAATAATAGATGTATTTTTCCACTATATTATATTCTACATGTCATATATACATAATATAATAGTGTTGGCACCCGTTTTCGCCGAGGGCTACTCGGCTGGCGTAGAATCGGCTAGTTGAGGGATGAAGGGTGGTTCCCGTCGGCAAAAATAGATATTTTAACTGCTTGGGGTTTAAATTGACTATACATGACCACATGGCTAAGATAAACAGCTGAGGCGCCTACTCGGCTGACACCTGATTGGCCGAGGTAAGACTCGGCCGAGACAAATCGGCTTGACGTGGCTACTAAGTTTATATAGACTTGGAGGCTAATACTTGGTCTTACTGTGTTCATATATTTATTTATTAAATAATTATATGATTTATTAAAGTAAATATAATGGAGAAAGGCCAAGCCAAGCTACGATAACCGCATTCCTAAATTTATGAGAAGTGGGCACGAGGAGTTGGCCGAGGTAAAGGAGCTTGCTTTGGGAGCAAGTATTCAACGCTCGTGGACACATTTAGACGTTGGAGTGGTTAAAACAACATGGAGAAGCGCCGTAGAAGTGGAAACGAAGATATTTTGACCCCACTACCCGTGCTAGTGGAAGAGTGCTTCCTTGTTTTTAGGGCCTGGATGTAATATAATGCGTTTTGATCTTGATTAATCCAACGGTACCGGGGGCACAACATTACCTCAGTATTATTGATCTTGCACCTGTTGAGGAAATCAATCAGTTCCTCCTCAGCTTTTGGGTATACCACCTGCATTTGATCCTCATATTGGTCTTTAGTGACCATCTTGATATTTGCCTCAGACATATCAGCACTGTTTGACACACTGTTATTTCCAGCAGCGCCTTGGCTAGTTTCGACAACGAGAATGTCAACTTCAGTATAATTTGCCTCTGCTGTTGGCAAAGGGTTGCTGTCAATCTGCATCGAAGGCTTCGACTTATCATCAAACTTCAGTCTTCCTTCGTTTAGTGCTTTCTGAACCAAATCCCTGAAAAGAACACATCGAGAAGTGTTATGGCCTAAAAAATTGTGATATTTGCAATAACTTCATTTCTTTTGTTGTTCTAATGGTGGTATTTTTAGGCCTTTAGGCACTAAAATCTGGCCATCAGTAACTAACAAATCAAATATTTGGTCACATTTTATGACGTCGAAGGTATATGTTTTTGCAATATATTTATCATTTTTTGGTTCGACAGGATTTTTCCCATCGGAAGGCCTCAATAATTTACAAGTATATGGAGGTCCAGGCTTTAATTCTGCCACATTAACCTCCTCTTCGACATCTTCATATGATATGTCGAAGTCTTGGTCACCGTCATTAGTATTGACGTAAGCGACCTTTTCCTTTTTATTAAATCGACTAGTTCTGGCTTTTTCATCTTTAAGCCTTTCGACTTGTCGAACTCTGTCAGCCAATTGGGCCATATCTCTTAGGTGTAAAGTGTCTAACTTTTTCCTAATAGAATAATCTAGGCCACCAGCAGCCATTTCGACTAACTCATGTTCAAGTACCTGAGTAAAACATCTTGCTTTGAGAAGTCTAAATCTATTGAGATAATCGTCAATAGATTCTGGCATTTTGCGTCGAACACTGGCCAATTCTTTAAGGGTAATCTTGCATTGGCCCATGTAGAATTGCTCATGAAACGCTTTTTCTAACTGATTCCAATTAAACATGGAATGTGGGGGAAACGTAGTGAACCATGTGAAGGCATTTTTTGTTAAAGAATTTGGAAAATACTTCATTCTCAAATTCTCATTTTGCGCTATGTCACCAGCCTCAGTCAAATACCGTGCAATGTGTCGACAGTAGATTCACTGGTTTCTCCAGCAAATTTTGTGAATTTAGGGATTTTCCATCCCTTAGGCAAATCTGTTTGTATCACATATTCCGACTGGGGAGATACAAAATTAGGTCTATATAAGCCTAAGTTAAGACCATTTTGGGCTAAAATTGTTTCGACAAGATTTGACAAATTATTTTGATTTCCAAAGTTGTTTTGCTGAACTTGTCTTGTAACTTCGTCAGCATTTTGGTTCCTATTAACTAATACCATTTCAGGCACAGGTTCTTCGATAGCCATTATTTGTCTTTGATCATTAGGAACTGCGTAGTTAGGCCTTTTGTAACATCCCTAATTTTTAAAGACTCGTACTATGATGCCTAAGACCGAGTAATTATTTGTGGGAATAATTGGTCGTGTCTCGGGGATTAATAGTCGAGGAAAAGTCCAAAGAAATCCTACTCTACATTTAATTGTGGCTTTGTCATAAATTAAATGAACAATTCAGCTGAAGGGTAAAATCGTCATTTTACCTCACATCGAAGACGTATCAATTGAGTGAGCAATTAATCTCGAATCGAATGAGGATTAGCCGAGAAACCTATGCCGAGCGGAAAGCCATAAGATTATTGGGGTTTTAGCCTCAAAACCAAGACTTAATGGGCCAAGGGCATTTTGGCCATTTCCATAGATTTCGAATTGTCAAAGTTAGTAAAAGGCTATAACAAAAATGGTTATTTAGACCGAGTAATTTAGCTAATCTAAATGTCTAATGATAGGTGGATGGACATTGGAGATTAGTTGTTCGATTTGGAATCGAAAGTTTAAGTAAAATTCGAATTAAGGGCATTTTGGTAATTTGGCCTCATTAAACTTTCCCCTCAGCTGGTCAAAACCTCCACCACTTCTGTTTCCTTTCATTTGCTGATCAGTTCCAGAAGTTTAGAAAACAAAAACAGAAAAGGAGAGGAGAGGGAGAGGGGCGCGATGGAGGAGAAAGAAGGAGGAGGGGGATCCTCCAAAATGTTTTGCATGTAAGTGCTCTCACTCCCATTCTACTCAGATTTCGATTTCCTTTCCAATGGAATAAATTTCAGAACCTGATTCTTCCCCTATCTCTTTGTCCCATTTTCGGATTTGGAGCTCCAAGGAGAAACAATGGAGTCTTGACCTCACTTGGAGCATTGCATGTTTAAATCGAAGCTAGAGGGAGTCAAAACTGAAGATGCATGGCTGATTTTGATGTATTAGGGTGAATTCCAGTAGCTTGGTTCTGTATTGGAATGTTTAGGTTAGTTATTGGAGCCCAAATTCGTGATAGCAAGTGATTGAGGATGATGATAATCAAGCAAACCCGTATGGTATACCTTCATTGTTTTCATCGTATCTCACTGTACGATACTCCGATGATCGTGATTCTTGTTCCTCTGGAAACTAGACTCGAAGCTCTGAATTTTGGGCACAAGAACCGTTTGATTGCATGGAGAAATGAAGGAGATATCATGTCCCAAAGTTTCGGATTCAGAATCAAGCACTATCCTGGACCAGTCACCTTGTCTTGGTGATATCTCCCAAACCACTGGATGCATGCGTGTGAATCCTTGACCATTTGAAAGTAGACAAAATCCTCTTCAGAATGGGCACTGATTTGAAGGAGTTTGGTTGCGAATTGACATAGTTATGGCTGTTACAAAAGTGTGCATTGATTCTGGAAAACAGAAAAGAAGAAGCTGGAAATGTGATTCGTCGGATTTGGGATTCGAGTTGTCAAGTCGCGCGAGACGTCAATTCTACCCACCGGAGATGAAGTCAGTATCAAGAGGGGTGTTGGTTGCGGAATTCAGTTGCGGAGGCACTAGGAGCGTGTAGGTGACTACGAGGATTGTTCGAGTGGTTATGATCCGGTCGTCCGTGTTCCGGCGTGAATTCTCGCGAGATCGTCAACCGGGTGAGTTCTACTCACGGATAGGGATATTTTTACATGTCTTCAAAATATATCGGTTTTGATTCATGAGGCATTATTCGTTTTCGAAAGATTTTGGAACCGAAAACCGTTTTTGAGAAATGTTACGTTTTTACGGTTTTTATTGAATTGTTGAACAATTTACGAAATTGTGATTTTAAGTGCTTTCACTGGAACATGGTCTGGAATGTTGTTTATTAAATCCGTTTTCAGGTTGGAGAACGATCGGAATTCGAATTGGGCGAGAAATGGAAAGCGGAATGAGAAACTAGAATTCAGTAACAGAACAGGCCGCACGGGTCGTGCGCCCCTGGGCACGGACCGTGCGCGCTCTTCGGGTTGGCTGTGTGGTTTTGGTAAATCACGCACGGGTCGTGCGCCCCTGGGCACGGACCGTGCGTGAGCTGCTGTTACCGGACTCCGATTTCTCATTTCGTCGCTCCTTTCGATCCCGAATCACTTCTAATCTTCTTCCCAACCCATTTTAAGGATATTGCCTTACTGAAAACCTTATTTTGAACTTGTTCAACTCATGGTTTTGAAAAAGAGCTTTGAAAGCCTATTTGATCGAAAAACCGAAACCCTAGTACGCGTGTGAGTAAACCGACTTATGGACTGACTGAATATATATATGTTTATATATGTCAATTGAATATGATTATAATGCCGGAGGTCTAGTTTATGAATTCCTCAAAACGGGTTATAGATCGATATGGTTATTGTTTATCCAATTATTATGTGATTGATCCTTTAGTGATAGAAAAGATATAAATTATCTAATGAGCTTATGTGACTGATCCTTTGGTGATCGAAAAGATATAAATTATCTAACTCTCGAGAATTGATGCGTATTGTCATATGTATCGCGTTGGGTGACGACCCGACAAGTAGCATACTAGGAAGGGAAGTCATGAGCCCTCACCCTAGGCCCTGAATGTGTTTTGGCGTGGTCAACTCACGGGTTACCGGGATTAGCAGGCGTTCTGCAGCCGGTTTGTGCCAAGGTTGAACACGAATTTGCCGGGATTAGCAGTCGTTGTGCAGTCGGCAATTCGATTAAAAGTATAAATAAGATTCACGAATTACCGGGAGTAGCAGTCGTTGTGCAGTCGGTAATTCGGTTAATAAATAAGATTCACGAATTACCGGGATTAGCAGTCGTTGTGCAGTCGGTAATTCGGTTAATAAATAAGATTCACGAATTTGCCGGGATTAGCAGTCGTTGTGCAGTCGGCAATTCGATTAATAAATAAGACATTGTTATGTCAGCACATGTTGTAACGGTTTAATAAATTGAACCGAGTGTCAGTGAGGGGGCACGGTAGGACTCACTGAGACAAGTTGTCTCACCCAATCCATATTTGTTGTTTTTACAGAGAACAGGTTATAAGGACAGCAGGCGGCACAGTTAGTCGTCAGGCTCGAGGAGAAGTTGGAGATGTAATCTTCCATCTATGTTTTGGATTATTTCTGATGTAGTCTCTGTATTCGGTCTTATGACTCGAACTTGTATCAGGTTATATTTTTATAGTTTCCGCTGTTTCTTGTAAAGATGTATATCTGAACATGAATTTTTATACTCTGATTTATACCAAATTGTATATTTAGGTATTTCTTTGTTAAAGAAATACCGGGGTGTTACATTTGGTATCAGAGCGGTTCGGCCTTGTCGGACGTAGTGACCTTCGGGTCGAGAACATAGGATCGAGTCAGCTAGGGACTTAGACAATTATATGTCAGACCTTTTTAGTATATTATGTGACGTATTGAGTCAGGATCCACTCAATGTTTCATGTAAGTTACTGAAAAACTATGACAAATAGTTGCCTCAGCCCCGAAAATGTCTGAAACCCTACACAATAGGATTCTCAGCCTTCTCGTTTCATCAGAACGTGCAGCGGCAGCAGAGGGCTACATATTACATTTGGAAACCAGGATGGGCATCCGCGATGGTTTGAGGAAACTGTGGGCGGCTGTTCAATAAATGAATCGGATGCGGCTAGTGAGTCGCAGTATAAGACATCGTAAATCTTATCGAGAGTACGAATTAAGCGAAACCATTGGGCAATAGCAATGTCAGTGTACTGAAAGCTATCAGATTAGTAAACACCCAAAACCCTGACCTTATTTTGTCAGCTTATCAGTTATAGAGATATCGTTTTCACCATAAATCTCACCTTCTGGAGTAAGTCAATCCCATTTTAGATATTAGTTGAGGAAGTCCCTCCAGAAAATTTCAAGTACAGATCCCGATTCTTCTTCTTCCAAGTCACAATGTGACGGATGTTAAAGCTAGCTGAGTAAAGATACTCCGTTGCCAGTATTGACTAGCAGGGTCATAATGTGCCGATCAGGTTAAGTCCTGATCAGGAATTGTGAATCAAATCCTTCAAAGCAAATCAGTATGTGTAATCAGTAGGAGTAACCTTATTTCAATCCGCTGCTGGAAGCATTCCGATCACGGTCTGTGAGAAATTCTCGTTAGTCTTCCGACTCATTTGTTCGTAACTTCTGCTCCGGAACTCCGATTTTTATGTTCCGAGAGGCGTTGGAAAGCTAACGAAAATATCTACACCGATGAATGGGTTGTGGACCGTATCTTCAAGTGTATTTTGAAGTGTACCTCTGTTTTAAATCTGAACCGTAAACTTTAAGCTTTCGTGGAATGTGGACCTCCCAGTTGTACGGGAAATTGGTAGAAAGGATCTCCAATCAGTCAGTTTAGACTCCTAGAAACCGTTCTGAAGCTATATTGATTAATGTAATGTAATAATTATGTCTGGATAGTTGCGGAAGTTCGGAAAGAAGCTGGGCCAAGGAAAATTTTAAAGGATAAATCCAATTTCAACGAATCAATACGGAGACACTCATGGTGTGCTCGTGTGATTCCAAAATAACCTTTGATTTCGAAATCCCCTGGTGCCACCGCAATTTCAACTTCGTGTCTAATTCGAGAATAATTACTACATTGAAGTTAATTGAGAAACCAAGGATTTGAATAGGATGGCACTAAATCGTAACTTCTAAAGAAAACCTTATGTCATTCTAGTAAGATTCCTAATATCGAAATTCGCACCTCCTTAAGGTCCGAGTAATCAATATCTATGAAAGATAGGTATCAAAATTCAAAGCCTAGTTGATCTAGAAAGACAACTGTGATTGGATAAGTCGTTAACTTAGACAATCCTGAATAACGCACCCTTATCATTATTTTGGGTTAATTAAAACATCGGTTGTACCGGTAACTACCTGAGATGCTACAAATGTTTCTAAGATAATCGAAGACGTGGGTTACTCAAACGTTTGCTCGAAATATGGAAGCTAAGTAACACGTGAATATAATTGCTAGTTGGAGAGGTGTCAAGCCATGTTAGGGCAATCATCTTTTGGCAGTTCTAGTGCTCAAGCTTCCGCTACTGTAGTGGAACTCCAATCGTTAATCTTGAATTCGTTAAAATCAACAGTAAATTGTTATGACTTTGATCCATCGGATGGATCGAAGCTAGTTTCACCATTCTAATAATCTATCGGCAAGATGTCAATAAAGCAAGTATGTACTGAATTCAGAGTTGTCTGATTTAGCCAGTACACAAGGCTTTCTAAGAATCCGATAAGTTGGGTACGTGAAGCACTTTTCCCTTTTCACCCACTACACCCGTATGATGGAAGAATGTCTGAGGATGAACTGTATGTTGGTCTGAGACTAAATGATCGGACAGTGAGTGTATAACACATGAGTCCTTAATAGTGCTTCCCATTACCATTGTGTAGTCTCTTGAGACAGTTGAGTCGTGTCTATTTTTGTCACGAAATGCAAGCCTTTGTCCTAACCTCGAAGTTTCATCTTGGACTAATTCGAGAAAGGAATCGAAGGGAAATGAATTGAATCGAATGGAATAGCGGCTTGGAAAATTTTTAAAAACAATACCCGTTTTTCCTTTCGGCTCAATGTCCTTCCCGATCCCTTCCTCGAACGAACCCAATTGTTTTGTCTTAACGGAGCCAAACTCAGGCACGATAAAGGAAGTTTGTGAGATCTTGATCGCACCAATGGCTGGTTCCAACAAAGTAACACTTCTACTCTCACTTTCAAACTCGTAAATCTTCAATATCGGAGAATAAGATTCCGCTTTGTTGAAGCGTCGTGCATTGAGTAAGGTCATCTATAAGTTGGGGTGAATTAACTTTTGGGATAGTCGTGTTTTCAAACTATCGTCATTAGAAACCCCATTGAAAAGAATTTTCATTCAAATGGAACTATTGTACTTCAAGTTTTGGAACTGATTTAATGAAAGAATATTTTACTATTATTTTAGAGTTTTTCCTGGATTCGGTTGCAAGGAAAATCGTTTCTAGATTCCGTGGACTGAAAGTCAACCTGTTTTTTTTAATAACTCTGTTTGCTTCAGTCGAGATTTTTAGTAAGATGAGTCAAGCGCTTATGTAAGCGTAACTCGGGAAGAGAAGAAAACTTTTCTTCTGGATACCGTATGGTTTGATTCCAAAGAAATTCTCTTAAAGTCATCGTTTCGTTCCAATTCAAGCTACGGCTAGGCCGAAACTTTCCGAGTTCCTGACTTCGAAAGTGCAGGATGTGTGGATACCATAACTATGAGTTCGTATCCTCAACAGATTGTTGGCATTTCATTGTCCAAACAATTAGTGTCAGCTTTCAAGAAGTCGGAATAGTTAATTTCTGAAGAAAGTCTGTATCTTCATGATGTCCTTCACGTGTCTCAGTTGAGAAAATGTATTCCCGATCTACTTCAGCCGTTGAGCGTTGAAACGATCGATCTTCGACCGAATTTATCATTCCAACATTATCCTAGTCATATCCTAGGGCATGGCGTGAAGACATTGAGGTCAAGGACTATTCCGATTGTCAAGGTAGTATGAGAAGGCTTCTCAGCCGAAGAGGCTACTCGGGGTTTGGAAGAGGACATGATGACCCGATATCAATATCTTTTTGCTTATGGTTCGTCTTGTCAATTTTGAGGAAAAAATTTTTAAAAGTTGGGGTGATTGTAACATCCCTAATTTTTAAAGACTCGTACTATGATGCCTAAGACCGAGTAATTATTTGTGGGAATAATTGGTCGTGTCTCGGGGATTAATAGTCGAGGAAAAGTCCAAAGAAATCCTACTCTACATTTAATTGTGGCTTAGTCATAAATTAAATGAACAATTCAGCTGAAGGGTAAAATCGTCATTTTACCTCACATCGAAGACGTATCAATTGAGTGAGCAATTAATCTCGAATCGAATGAGGATTAGCCGAGAAACCTATGCCGAGAGAAAGCCATAAGATTATTGGGGTTTTAGCCTCAAAACCAAGACTTGATGGGCCAAGGGCATTTTGGTCATTTCCATAGATTTCGAATTGTCAAAGTTAGTAAAAGGCTATAACAAAAATGGTTATTTAGACCGAGTAATTTAGATAATCTAAATGTCTAATGATAGGTGGATGGACATTGGAGATTAGTTGTTCGATTTGGAATCGAAAGTTTAAGTAAAATTCGAATTAAGGGCATTTTGGTAATTTGGCCTCATTAAACTTTCCCCTCAGCTGGTCAAAACCTCCACCACTTCTGTTTCCTTTCATTTGCTGATCAGTTCCAGAAGTTTAGAAAACAAAAACTGAAAAGGAGAGGAGAGGGAGAGGGGCGCGATGGAGGAGAAAGAAGGAGGAGGGGGATCCTCCAAAATGTTTTGCATGTAAGTGCTCTCACTCCCATTCTACTCAGATTTCGATTTCCTTTCCAATGGAATAAATTTCAGAACCTGATTCTTCCCCTATCTCTCTGTCCCATTTTCGGATTTGGAGCTCCAAGGAGAAACAATGGAGTCTTGACCTCACTTGGAGCATTGCATGTTTAAATCGAAGCTAGAGGGAGTCAAAACTGAAGATGCATGGCTGATTTTGATGTATTAGGGTGAATTCCAGTAGCTTGGTTCTGTATTGGAATGTTTAGGTTAGCTATTGGAGCCCAAATTCGTGATAGCAAGTGATTGAGGATGATGATGATCACGTCAACCAAGAATTCTGGGTGCAACCCGTATGGTATACCTTCATTGTTTTCATCGTATCTCCATGAACGATACTCTGATGATCGTGATTCTTGTTCCTCTGGAAACTAGACTCGAAGCTCTTCATTTTGGGCACAATAACCGTATGATTTCATGGAGAAATGAAGGAGATATCATGTCCCCAAGTTTCGGATTCAGAATCAAGCACTATCCTGGACCAGTCACCTTGTCTTGGTGATATCTCCCAAACCACTGGATGCATGCGTGTGAATCCTTGACCATTTGAAATTAGACAAAATCCTGTTCAGAATGGGCACTGATTTGAAGGAGTTTGGTTGCGAATTGACATAGTTATGGCTGTTACAAAAGTGTGCATTGATTCTGGAAAACAGAAAAGAAGAAGCTGGAAATGTGATTCGTCGGATTTGGGATTCGAGTTGTCAAGTTGCGCGAGACGTCAATTCTACCCACGGAGATGAAGTCAGTATCAAGAGGGGTGTTGGTTGCGGAATTAGTTGCGGAGGCACTAGGAGCGTGTACGTGACTACGAGGATTGTTCGAGTGGTTACAATCCGGTCGTTCGTGTTCCGGCGTGATTTCTCGCGAGATCGTCAACCGGGTGAGTTCTACTCACGGATAGGGATATTTTTACATGTCTTGAAAATATATCGGTTTTGATTCATGAGGCATTATTCGTTTTCGAAAGATTTTGGAACCGAAAACCGTTTTTGAGAAATGTTACGTTTTTACGGTTTTTGTTGAATTGTTGAACAATTTACAAAATTGTGATTTTAAGTGCTTTCACTGGAACATGGTCTGGAATGTTGTTTATTAAATCCGTTTTCAGGTTGGAGAACGATCGGAATTCGAATTGGGCGAGAAATGGAAAGCGGAATGAGAAACTAGAATTCAGTAACAGAACAGGCCGCATGGGTCGTGTGCCCCTGGGCACGGACCGTGCGCCCTCTTCGGGTTGGCTGTGTGGTTTTGGTAAATCACGCACGGGTCGTGCGCCCCTGGGCACGGACCGTGCGTGAGCTGCTGTTACCGGACTCCGATTTCTCATTTCGTCGCTCCTTTCGATCCCGAATCACTTCTAATCTTCTTCCCAACCCATTTTAAGGATATTGCCTTACTGAAAACCTTATTTTGAACTTGTTCAACTCATGGTTTTGAAAAAGAGCTTTGAAAGCCTATTTGATCGAAAAACCGAAACCCTAGTACGCGTGTGAGTACACCGACTTATGGACTGACTGATATATATATATGTTTATATATGTCAATTGAATATGATTATAATGCCGGAGGTCTAGTTTATGAATTCCTCAAAATGGGTTATAGATCGATATGGATATTGTTTATCCAATTATTATGTGATTGATCCTTTAGTGATCGAAAAGATATAAATTATCTAATGAGCTTATGTGACTGATCCTTTGGTGATCGAAAAGATATAAATTATCTAACTCTCGAGAATTGATGCGTATTGTCATAGGTATCGCTTTGGGTGACGACGACCCGACAAGTAGCATACTAGGAAGGGAAGTCATGAGCCCTCACCCTAGGCCCTGAATGTGTTTTAGCGTGGTCAACTCACGGGTTACCGGGATTAGCAGGCGTTGTGCAGCCGGTTTGTGCTAAGGTTGAACACGAATTTGCCGGGATTAGCAGTCGTTGTGCAGTCGGCAATTCGATTAAAAGTATAAATAAGATTCACGAATTACCGGGATTAGCAGTCGTTGTGCAGTCGGTAATTCGGTTAATAAATAAGATTCACGAATTACCGGGATTAGCAGTCGTTGTGCAGTCGGTAATTCGGTTAATAAATAAGATTCACGAATTTGCCGGGATTAGCAGTCGTTGTCCAGTCGGCAACTCGATTAATAAATAAGACATTGTTATGTCAGCACATGTTGTAACGGTTTAATAAATTGAACGAACGGAGTGTGAATGAGGGGGCACGGTAGGAATCACTGAGACAAGTTGTCTCACCCAATCCATATTTGTTGTTTTTACAGAGAACAGGTTATAAGGACAGCAGGCGGCACAGTTAGTCGTCAGGCTCGAGGAGAAGTTGGAGATGTAATCTTCCATCTATGTTTTGGATTATTTCTGATGTAGTCTCTGTATTCGGTCTTATGACTCGAACTTGTATCAGGTTATATTTTTATAGTTTCCGCTGTTTCTTGTAAAGATGTATATCTGAACAGGAATTTTTATACTCTGATTTATACCAAATTGTATATTTAGGTATTTCTTTGTTAAAGAAATACCGGGGTGTTACACCTTTCGACAGGGAATTCAACAGGCCTAATATTTTGAACTTGGGGAATTCGCTGGTTGTGCACTGGTGGAGTGCCAAAGAAATCAACAATTCGACCCATTTGTGTTACTAAGATCTGGTAACTGTCATTTGTGTTTTGAATTAATGGGTTAAACTGTAACATCCGCAAAATAATTAGTAGAATTATTTGGATGTTAATCCAATTAAATTAATTTAGTACTTAACTGGCAAATTTATCGGATGCTAAAATTATTTAATTGTTGTCAGCGGATCGTTAACCGGATAATACGGACCAAGGAAGTTTTGGAATCGAAATAGGAGATTTCGATCGATATGGTAATTTGACCGCGTTGCAACATATATATTAAATAAATAATAAGTGTGTGTGTGTATGTGTTAAAAAGGAAAGAAAGGAAAGAATTAAGAAAGAAAAGGTACGCGTGAAACAGAAGAGAGAAACAGAGAAAAGGAGAAAAAAGAAAGAATGGAGAAAGTGAGAAAGGGAGGAAACGTAGAGGAAGAAGAGAAGAGGGAGAGAGAAGACCTCACCCAAACCTCAAGCTTCCTTCACCAAAAATGTTCCCCACATCCTTCTCTTCATTTTGACACCAAGATCTTCATCATCCATTCTTTATCCTCCATTTCACCATTTTCGAATTTGGAGAGGGAGGAGAAGAAATGTTGTGTTGCCTTCTTCATCAAGTGTCCTAGAGGTTAGGGAAGTCGAATATGTGGTTGGTTGCTAGCTTGGAATGATGAATCAAAGGTTTCAAGAGTTAGGGTTAGAGGAATCAAGATTTTGGGTTATGGATGAATAGTAAATTGGGGGTTGAAGAAGATGAATAGTGCATTTTGGAGGTCTCGGGATTGAGCTGAAAGATTGAAAGAGGTTGCGGACGTCGCCGGAGCGTGGAATGGATTCGGGGAACGTTCGTGTGGTTACTCGGTGATTTTGAAGTCTCGGTGATTTCGAGGTCTCGGAGTCGGTTCACGCTTCAAGGGTGAGTTTTACTCACGTTTAGGATTTTTGTTTTTCGAATTAATTGATAAACTGTTTTATCGCTTTCGCTGGACTGGAATATTATGTGATACTGTCTGATACGGGTTAGGAATCGATTGGGGGCAAGTCTCGGGTTGCGTCGCGTTAAAAATGGAATTTTTGGTGATTTGATTCGAGAGATTTTGATTTAAAACCGTTTATTCGGAAAAATATGTCGTTTTTGATAAAATTCGTTTTGATTGAGTTTTTGATTTGATTGATTGATTGTGTGGTATTGGTTGGATTGGTTTTGCTGGTTGTCAAATCTGTTTTCAGTCGGAACGAGAATCGGAATTGAGCGGAATAGCGAATTTCGTAAGAAAACGGAAAATCTGCATTTTCTGCAGAGGGTCGCGTCGCGACCCGTCCCCTTCGCGTCGCGACCTGGCCCAGTTTTGTTACGCAAAATGTTTCTGTCGTTTTTCGCGTCGCGACGGTAGCAATTCGCGTCGCGACGTTTTGCAGATTTTCAACAGTTTTTCACTGTTTTTGTTTTCGCGATATCTTTTGATCCGGGAACCCGATTGAGGTGTTGTAAAATGCGTTGGAAAGCTTATTCAAAGATCTATCTATTTATATAAATGAAATGGCATAATGGACTGTTTTTGAAGTTCTAAACTATTTCGAAAAACTGAATAATAGTACTCGTGTGCGAACATATGTTTTATTAATAATAAAGCGGACTATGAGTCCTACGTGATACGGTATAACTGACGCGGGACGATTATTATTTATCGTCTAAACCGGTGAGTAATTCACGATATATAAATTATATCGATTATAGGAGTCGGCCCAATGTGAGTGGTTATATATGATGGTAGATATATATATATATATATATATATATATATATATATATATATATTATATCGAGTTTGGGTGACGACCCATGTTAACATACTAGGCGGGGCAGTCATGATCCCTTACCCTAGGCTCCGTGCCGTTAGGAAACACTATTGGTTATGGGGATCATCGCAGCTTAGCGTTCGCGCAGTCGGTGTTATGTTAAATTGTTGTTGTACGATTCATCGCAGCTTAGCGTTCGCGCAGTCGGTGTCGTACAGTGCGGTTCATCGCAGCTTAGCGTTCGCGCAGTCGGTGCCGTACCAAGTTATAACAGGTTAGCCGCAGCTTAGCGTTCGCGCAGTCGGCAGTATATTAAATGGTTGTCGTGCGATACACCGCAACTTAGCGTTCGCGCAGTCGGTGTCTTACTTTGTTGTAACAAGTTGTCGTAGCTTAGCGTTCGCACAGTCGGCATTTTGTTTAAAGTTAAAGAACGTGGTACACCGCAGCTTAGCGTTCGCGCAGTCGGTGTCGTGTTCGAATGGTCGTATAATTGAACCGAGAGTGTTAGTAGGGGTCTCGGTAGAACTCACTGAGATTGTATCTCACTGTTTATATTTTGTGGTTTTACAGAGAAGCAGGGGAAAAAGAAAAGGTGAAGAAGCACAGCTAGGTGGTGTGCATATGAAGACGGTGAAGACTTAGTTTTCATTGTTATTGCCTTTTTCTCGAGATTTTTGTATTTTCGATTTTATAACTTCTATCAGTAAAAGTTGTAAAACCATTTCCGCTATTTCTTGGTATTTGGATATTGGACTCTAAGTTATGAGTTTTTTTATTTATGTTCAATATCTAAAACAGGAAATATATCTCTGATTATTTTATGATGGTACACTTGGGTATTTTTACTCGATAAAAATACCGGGGTGTTACA